>OY294052.1:28843140-29451972 GCA_958510825.1 Brachypterus glaber | reverse complement strand
TTACAGATCATCCACAACAGCTTACTACCATGGTAAAACGGGTGAAATGCAAAATACGATAGTATTTAGGTATTATGGTAAATGAAAAATAAGGTCCTTTTCTCCCAAGTGTTTTTTATTAAGCTACCCGGGTTTCGTTAGTCTAGGCTAACATCATTCAGGCTTTTGCTTTACTACAATAAAACTAACTATCACTCCCACATGATGGAATTCACCCAAATAATTTAGGTATTATTTTATGATGACGTCAGTACGGACAACTGTAAATTAGACTCTATTTGTTCCAAACATTTAAAAACATACATAATCCTTAAAGGGTGCAAACGAAGAGTAAATTTGTAGCAAAAGTGGTCGAAATAGAGTTATTGTGATTATCAAGACTTTACAGAGGGATTAAATTAAGCACAGGACAAAAGTGTTGCGTTATCGCACATATTAACAGTATTTTCAGGCTGCTGTCACTTCAGCCACACATTTTTCTACGATTAAAAAACTAAAGTTATCCAGTTAACAGACAGATAGATGATGCAAACATTCTTTTTACCAATTTCGACTCAAGAAGGGCGAAAGCAGAAATCACACTTTGCGCTCGTAATACAAACAACATTTTTTCTACGATCAAAAATAAATAAATAAATTTCAGTCAGTAAGTTACCTTACAAGGTCGCAGCACTTGATTACAATTTTCTGCAAATCTGTTGTTGTAAAAGTAAAATCCTAATCACAGTAACTCTCCATAATTCCTTCGTTACAACAAATATATAGTACACGAAATTGAGATTTGATTCAAAATAAATAATAATTATATTAAAAAAATGGCGGACCAACATCTCGTCGCATATAACTAATAGCTGTTTTACGATTGACATGCCGGTTGCCTATACTGTGCGCGCGAAAAAAATCACTTTTTTGCTTTCTGTCATGGCAACGAGCAGAAAAGTAAAATACAAAGAAATAGGTTATTTTGAAGTCTGAAAACTTCATTTGTTTTTGTAGAAATATTAACTTTTCTATTAAGTCGTAGAAAAAATCATTTTCTCGTGAGATAAGTACTAAATATTGAGTTTAAAGTCGATGGGAGAAAAATGTGTGGTTGGGCGGACAGAAGCTATTTACATAGATCCCACGGACCAAAGTAAATTGGTACAAATCCTTACAAGAGACTTAAAGATATTAATTATGCCAAAGTTGTCTGGACGACTTTACACGGGTTTAATAATAGCGAATCTGGATGATATTTGTACGAGCAAACACAAATTCCATTTTAAAGATTTAGCAACATATTTGGGGCAAATCACGGGCAAAATATGTAAAATATTTTAATAGGGGAAACAGAGGAAATATCGGACAGCGGGAAATATGGTACAGTGGGTAATATGGTCCCTAAATGTGAATATTGTCTTGACTTTTGGTTATGGTCTTTGTTCTTGTCCTTTTTTCGCAACAAAAACGAATATTTAGACCAAGACCGAGTTTCACATTGAAAAAAAGGATCCTTTGCGGTAATGGCATATAAAATTAGGGCAAATGCTTCGCACTCTTGAATACGTCCAAAAGCGCCCTCTCTTAACATGAAAATATAATTCACTTACCAAGATCTTTCTGATTCTTTAACTTAAAATTTTTTGATCTTGTGTGAAATGAAAGTGGTCTTGTCTGAAAATAAAAAATCTTGGGCAAAAGTATTTAAAATTATTTAATTTTTAACAATCTTAAAACAAGATAAAAGGTTTTTGACTCAAATGCGCCAGGTCCAAGAGAATTTTAAAAATATTTCAAAAGCCACACTTTTCTTGGGACAAGATAAATACTTTTGTTTAAAGATACGCATCTTTTAAGCTAAAAGAATAACTGCCAAGAATGTTGACTTCTTTGAGCCAAGAACGTCATTTTTTTCAGTGTAGTTGGTACTCTGAAAAAAAAATTATCCTTTGCGGTAATGGCATATAAAATTAGGCCAAATTCTTCGCACTCTTGAATATGCGGTAATGGCATATGAAATTAGGCCAAATGCTTCGCACTCTTGAATACGTCCAAAGCGCCTTCTCTTAACATGAAAATATAATTCACTTGCCAAGATCTTTCTGATTTATTAACTTAAAATGCTTTGATCTTCTGAAATGCAAGTGGTCTTGTCTCAAAAGAAAAATTCTTGGGCCAAAGTATTTAAGACTATTTAATTTTTAACAATCTTAAAACAAGATAAATGGTTTTTGACTCAAATGCGCCAGGTCCAAGAGAATTTTAAAAATATTTCAAAAGCGACACTTTTCTTGGGACAAGATAAATACTTTTGTTTAAAGATACACATCTTTTAAATTAAAAGAATAACTGCCAAGAGTGTTGACTACTTTGAGCCAAGAACGTCATTTTTTCAGTGTAGATACTATTCTCTCTTAACTGAGCGATATTCCCTCACTTTGCCCTACATGGTGATTTAATCTATCCATGATTGCATGCATGCATTCTTTAATGTCCTCCATTTATCATTTCTGACAAGCAAGAAGACACAGGCATTTGTTTTTCCTGAAAACCTCAGAATATTTTAAACGCGCTGAAAAATTGCTCGATTAAAAAATAGTTTTCAGGATTAATAACACATTTTACAAGGTGTTTAGTCACTGGCATGCAAAATTTACCCTAAGCAAAAAGGCATTCTTTACCGAAACACCTTAATTAAGCAATAGCCTTTTAAAAAGTAACATTTTTGATAGCACAAAAAATGTTAGGTACTTTTGCATTTTTTTTGCTCCTAGAGTGTTACACTAGATGACATTTTTATGTATTTTTACCTTTTTTTAAATACACAAAAAAATTTAGGGTAAAAATGAGTTAAGCTTGACATATTTTGTCCGTCTAGGCACGCCTATGGACAAATTCAAATAAAAAAAAATAATATAAACCAATTGCCAATATTATTACCAGAATACATTCAAATGCTCGTCGCTCTAGCTTAAAGGTTACCAGAGTTATTAATTAAATGCCTTATTTTTAATACAATTTTAAAGGGTTGTAGCTCCCTTAGTGCTCATTTCCGGACCAACCTTTATAGGAACTTTTTTTGATATTTCTGGATGTAGAATCAGCTCTTAAATTTTGGCATGCCAGCTACTGAACACCCTTAATATCCTGCTACACGTGTATTTTATTTAACAACATGTTTACAAAGTAACAATCTTACATAAAAGTTATTTGTTAGCGAATAACAGCTTTCGGTTTCAATTTTAAAACTTTTAATATCTTGAGACACGAGAACAAAATATTAAAGAATTTTATTTATACCAGTATAAAGTCGCATGGTGTAAAAAAAGTTGCGAATGCTATTTTTATTTTTTTACACTCGTGTGAATGATATTTACACTTGTGATTCACACCCAAAGTTTAACATAAAATAATGGTAAAAATTATTTCGTGGGTGAAAATTTTACATTACAACTTGTTAAAAAGATTTGGATGTATGGTAAGTTTACCACTTTTTTACAAGCTTTTAAGTCCAAACTTGCATTGTTTGTTTGTTTGTTTGTTTAGGGTAAATCTGTCAAAAGCTTTTTCGACCACTTAGAATATACTTAGAAAGCTGAAATTTGGTACACATGCTCAGTTTAAATTAATTTGGTTTACTCGAATAATAAACTTTTTTAATAGGAAGATAGAAGATAAAAAGAAAGGAACGGAAAAAGAATTCCCCTTTTATCTGCCCATCCCCTATTTACATGACTCCCAAATTGGGGTAATGTCTTTGTTAAAAGGCCACGCCGATATTGAATGTAAGGTTTTACAAAGTAAACTATTGAAAACTATGTTTGCAAAGGCATTCAATGTCTTTTATCTTGTGTACATACTAAGTAATTTTGGCTTATTTTGTGCATAATGGGACAAAAAAAAATTAACGATGACAAAAAAAAATTATAAAGCAATAATACAAGATACTACTACCAATAAAGGCGCTTTTACACTTCAGCGTTTGACGCTGGCGGCATATCCCCACCATTCTGTCTATCAGCTCTCGCCGGTGATCTCCGCTATTTCCGTTTACAGTTCAGCGTTTTGCGCTGGCGGCGGCGCATTTGTAGGTTATGTCATTATAAATGGGTGTTGTAAACATGAATGCAAAACAATTAGTAACTATTTACTGGTTTTATTTATTTATTTATTTATTTATTTATTGTTACATCCAACAGTAAAAACCAATTAAAGGATGAGTCAAACAACAAGATACAGAATTATAAAAAAAAATAATAACAATCAATCTAGTAGAGTACAGAATATTAGTCCAAATTTAATTGGCGAAAGACAAATTTAATGCGGCTGTTACTGCAGGAGAATATATCAACATCAGTTTGAATCTTATGATAGTTTTTGCACATAGTGTAAATCGGTGAAAATGTTAGTAAGTTGGTTCTAGGCTTCGACAAATAAAAGAGAAAAAGACAGCTTTCGAGGAGAAAAAGTAGAATAAGAAGGTAATTTATATTTTTAACATGTTCACTATTTAGCTTATACCTACCTAATATAAACAACACAACCTAATCTCAAAAACGCGGCGTCAAATCACCCGAAGTTCAAAAAATTCAACTTCAGCGTCGACCGTTGGCGGTAGAAAAGTGGGGTTAAAGAGATAGGGGAATAGAACCAATCAGATTACTCAACGAGCTAACGCTGCGTCAATCGCCGAACTGTAAAAGCCGCTTAAGACTACTAAAGTAAAGTAATTTAAGGCTTTTTATTTAAGAATTATTAACTATAACGTTGTTGGGTGTCTTAACCACTCTAAACTATGATAGTATAATAGGGTCTTACCATTCAATGTAAAGTGAGATTGAAGATTTTAAGATCGCTACTTTACCTACACAGTGCGACCCTGTAATATTTAGGTTTTTTTGGAATGATCACACAATTTTTTTTCAGTTTTTGATAGTAGACTACCCCCTTATTACATACCACTAGTCACTGAAATCACAGCTGCTCCTTCTTGGGAGATTTTTAGCTTTAAGCTTCAAAAAGAACATTAAAGAAGTAAATTAGCTTACTATAAACTTATTTCTCAGTTAAATGGAAAGTAGCTTATACAGTGCGGTCCAAAAGTCACCCCCCCCCTTTTAACTTTTGAACGAGTTGTGATATCGACTTCAAATTTAGAACTCTTAAATAAGATAACTTTAACTATCTTTTAGCATATATTTGATATTTTCAGCTCTTAAAATGTGGGCAGGGGGGCATGGGGGGACATTTTTTTTAATAGAAAGGGGGGTCGTGTGATACATCATTTTAAAGCTTATAAAGTTCTCTATTTAAACTAATATTTTTAAATTTTTAAAAAATGTTTTTTAAGGATTTGATTTTTCAATTTTTTGTGCTAAAACTTTCGATTTTTTAAGTTTTTTTTTATAAATTTTTATTTATGTCAACTAAAATTAGTTTAAAAGTATAATTAACATTTTTTTATGATAAAATTAGGCATTTTTAAAAAATTATTTGTTTTTTTTTTAGAGGAATTTTGACTTAATACCCATTTTCAACCCCATTTTAAACCCATTTTTTTTTTAATTTAAAAATATGGAGTTAAATGGAGAATTTTATAAGATTTTATTATTATTATTTTAAAATAATGTATTACACGACCCCCCTTTCCATTTAAAAAAATGTGCCCCCATGGCCCCCTGCCCACATTTTAAGAGCTAAAAGTATTAAATATATACTAAAAGATAGTTTAAGTTGTCTTATTTAAAAGTTCCAAATTTGAAGTCGATATCTCAACTGGTTCAAAAGTTAAGAGGGGGGGGTTGACTTTTGGACCGCTCTGTATACCATCCGCCCAGGTGAGATAGAACAGTATCCTGCCCCTGTCCTTGTACAGGTCGTATCACCTTGTAAGTTAAAATAACTTGTATAAGACTTCAAAAAAAAAATATTTATTTGAACTAAAGCTTATTTTTTTTAGATTTTTGTTCCTCTTTTTTATAGTTTCTAGTCAACTGTGCGGTGATATTTCTCTTTAACGAAACTCGAACTATGTTCAAGATGTATATTTTATGTAACTTCATGTAACCTCGCTGATTCTACATACAAATTTGTAACACGTTCTTTGCTAAATTGACACATATTTGCTTATCAACCCCTAAATTGCTATAAAATTTTAGTCGATAAAAAACTTGTTTGACTTACCAGGTTTTGGCAAAAAAGAATCATCTACTATCAAAGTATGAAAAGCGTTGAATTGTCGAAATGTAGCGTTAAATTTTTATTAAAAAATGAATAAAACAACAGTGTCTAGCTATATACTACAATGTAGTATTACTACATACTATAGTCCGTCCAATTATGCAAGATAGTAGTTTAAAATTCCCGCAATTTTTAAGCTACATCATTGGTTAAAATGACAATGATTGACGGTCGTTAAAGCTAATCAAAGAAGAGAAAGTTACATAAAAAAATGGTTATACTTAATGTTATTTTGTATGGTATTGAAAAATGTACTTTTTTGGTTTATTCTTCATACACTCACACTAAATTAGCATATTCTACATATTGTACACACGTAAATTATATTGAACACAAGGAAAACGTCAAATTTTTAGGTTACATTTACAACTAAAGCCTATCCAGAGGCTCGCATAACAACCATTTCAAGATACATGACGACACATCAAGCCAATCCTGGCATCACATTCTTATGTACTATGCTTGTTATGCGAGTCTTTGGATAGGCCCTTTCCAGGAAAACAGTACCGACATCTGTTAAATTTTTGATACACTACGATTTATGCATAATTATGCTATTTATGCGCTCTGTGGTGTAAAACGGGCCGCGTCCCTTACTATCTTGTGTATAGTATAAATTATATAGCTAATACATCCTTAAATGTTTGTTTTCACATTGTTCTAATCGATACCTTTTGATCTATACTGTATATATTTACACTAAGATCTGTTAAGTAATAGATTTGTTGAGCGGAAAAGATCCTTTGTTGAACTAATGGATTTAAAAATAAATAAAAACAGGATAAATAAAAACAGGATAATCATTATAATAGGTGAGACAATGCTTTATTCCCGATACGGGTATTCTGCCCTGCTAAGACAAGTTGTCCTATATCTGCAAATTAGATGTTTTGAGATATGGTCTGTTTTATTGTTTTTGTTTGCGTTTTTTGTAAACATGTTTAAATAAATATGGTGTTGGGTTCTGCTTTATTTTAAATCAAAAATACTAAATGCATTTGTTCTAACTGAGAAAGTTAGGACAAAATGATGTAAAAAGTCCAATCAAATTACTAACATCTGTAGTTAGTCCTAGTCCTGACTTTTTCGTCTAGAAAGGACTAGTTAGGACAATTTTATGTAGAAAACTTTAAAATTTTTCCACATAGGACAAACATCTTGGGCTAATTTTTAGGATTTGGGTTTTAGATAGGACATTTATTTTTAGTAATCACATGGGGCTAGTGTAAGGCACTAAAATGGTATGCTTTTCTCAAAAACTGAATTTTTGCAGATAGGACAACTTGTCTTAGCAGGGCAGTATTGTTAAATGCTTTTAGTTCAATAGGCTTTTCATTAAAGAGAAAAATGTGCGATTTTAAAATAGAAAAGAACAGGAAATTACATTACATTACATGTTTGTTTAGCCTCGTACTGTTTACTTATTTAAGTATCCTTAAAGTTCAGGATTTGTGTGGGCTAGTAGTAGAGGAACCACCGGCTTTAACTTACTTTTAAACCAGTTTTTTCGCCAAATTTTAATTACTCATTGACTGAAAAAGGCTATCAGCACATACAGGTTGGTTCAGAACTGACCTTATTCTTTTGTAGATTTTCTTCTGACTAGATCCAGTGTTTTATTCTCAGGGACGTTGGAGATAGACCGTTTGGACTTTTTATTATATTGCGCGCGATAGCAATTGTGGTGGGAGCAGTAGACTATTTATTCTTAGCTTTGATCTGTGATTTCGTGCGAGAGTAATATACGCGGAAACGGACCGTGAGTATATCGATTGAATACTTATTAGGTATCAAAGCGATGGTCGATATTTTGTGTCGGAATAAATACTTTGTTTTCAAGGTCACGCGCCAGGAACGAATCAAATAGGTATAAAGACAAAAAATTCTTCTCGACAACAAATAAGAAAATTCAATATTATAAAATAAATTTTTTATTAATTTTAAGAAAATAAGGGAAGATTAAACATAAATAAAAAGTCCAATTAACTATTCGAAAATTGACTTTTTAAGATACGAGGTTTCGAAATGTACAAGGCGATATTCTCGTCTAGCGATACACTTGAAAATACTGGTAAAAATTGAGGGCCTTAAATTATGGCCAATAATAATAATAATAATAATAATAATAATAACATTAAACAATGCTATCGAGGAAAAATAACATTTAAACGGGGCAAAAATAGACGATTTTCCGGTTTGAAAGGTAATAAAACATAATTGAAAGTTTCGTAGTAGAAAAAGTGTATTTTTAGTCGATTCGACGCGTTGCGACGGTCATGGGGCGTCACGACGCGTCAACTTCAGACGTCGCGATAATGATCCCGCAAAACTGTTCTGTCGAACGCAGTTGCAACCGCTCAGTGGTTATTTTGTCGATTTTCATGACAAAAAAGTTAATATTTTTATAAAAATTTATTACTGAGTTGTATTTATATAGACAAATAACCACTCACAGGCACTACTCGTTTGAGGCTAAGCGGGCCGTGAACAAAAATATATTGGAATGTGCGGTTGGAAGTGGAGGTAACTAAAAAAAAAATCAAATTCTCATGGTGGCCCATGGCTCATGGTGGCACACCAACCCCTACGGGTTTTATTTAATAAAATTTTATTAAATAAAATATTATTAAAAAGTAAAATAAACAAAAAAACTTCGAAATATTCCTAAACAATTATAATTATTTTTTAAATTATGATTGATAATGATAGAATGAGAAAACTTTATACACGGAAACAATAGTATATTAAAGAACTAGTTTCATAACATACGTTTTTAGCGAACGAGTACAAGTTTTCTAAAGTACTAGTGCTCTAAAAACGTGTTATGAAACGAGTGCTTTATACAATTTTTTCTATTTTGCTCTAAAATTTAAAAAACTACATTTAAATTGACGACTGATTTAGGGATTTTTGTTTTGGGTTGGCATTACAGTTTACACTATGTTTAAAATTCTAAAAACAAATGATATTTTGATATATTTTACAGTCATCTCTTCTTTTTTCACTGCAATTAACCAGTCCACAATTTTAACACGGTAAAAAATAACCCAAACACAAAATTTTGTAAAAAATTAAACTTTAAATCGACATTGACATTTGCACGCAAAATGTCAAGAGTTAGGCTTTTGTATGTTGCCCCACAGAAAAAAAAAAGTAGAGACGTCTTATGGGCCTATAAGAAGACGCAAAATGCGTGTGATTATGAGCTTATAAGAGTCGCAAAATAGAAAAAACTTATTATAACTGCAAAACTGCAAAAGATTTTCTAATAACTTTTGTCTGGTTATTCATGATTAAAAAAAATCTCCTAGAACTTTAAAGTTAAGGAATTTTATTGGTAATTTTTTTATTAATATACGGTTTCTAATTTATAACCTTGTATCATTTTAAAACTGACAACAATAGTTAGAAACATATCCGTTATAAAATTTTACATTGTTAGTAAAAGCACTTTTTTACTTTTGCTCCCAAATTGCATTGTATTTATAAATTATTCGTGCATTATTCATATAAATTCATATTATATATTCATAAGTATGATAAATTACTTAAAAACTTTAATAAATAGTGTTTTGTCATATTAATTTTAGTCAAAATTAATATTTTTTTCCTGTTATGATCCGCTTTGTATTTTTAAATTAGTTGTTTTTTATAAAAATATAGTTATACTAGCCGTTAAGCCTGTTTTTCAACGGGCAAGATCATATTTAAGCCCGGGCAGTATTCAGTGTTGGCGCCTTCACCAAATTTGTAACTTATTTTTTTATTTTTTTGCCCCAAAGAACTTTTACCTCAAGAAGTAATTTCAGACCAATGTTTATGAAGGTGTCATCTTTTTGTTTGTTTATTTACTAACAGAAACACGATACAGCTTTGTGGTGTGTAAAATGTAGATGTCGCTAGTCGACTTTCAGGCTACCTAATAGCGATGTTGCGTAGTTTCCACCTTATCATGAATTAAAATCATTATACTTAAATTATAAATGTAAATAACTTTATTGTGTATACTATAATTATGTTTAATAATATAGTATATTTAAATCTATTAAAATTAAACTACTAGTTCATATAAAACTTATACAGAACTAATGTTTCTTAAAATTTACAATAAAATATCCAAAGTATATGTTTCCAATCGGCAACACTGTACCCCTGTTTGTCATTTTACGACATTAAACTGTGAGTTTACACATTCTTTCTCTCTCTTACGCGTACTAAGTGTAAACAATAGTCACTCCCCACCAGCCCCTCACCGTAGTTGGTTCACGCTTCAAACAAAGCATACGGTAGATTTCATCATGTTCCTTCTTGAGGTAAAAGTTCTTTGGGATTCCCTTAAAAAAATGGGAAGTACGAAAAAACTTCTGGATTTTCTGTCAGACAGACAGATATACACTTCATCGATTTTATTACAAATATATTAATTGCCCTTTGATATTTTATAAATTTCTATTTTATATTTTCTAAACTAATTTAATATTTTGTAACGAAATTAAAATTAAATAAAATGTTAAAAAATTTATTATTTTGGAAACTCTTAATTGAATAATAAATATAAATTTATATTTAATTATATTTATATTGTTTGAAATTATTATTATTTAATTTTTGGATAAATATATAGTAATTTACTAATTTTGTTTATGTGCACAAAATATAATAAAATTCTGGAAATGTTAATACTGCTTTTTTCTATTTTGCAACTCTTATAAGCTCATAATCACACGAATTTTGCTTGTTCTTATAGGCCCATAATTATACTGGCCTACAAAAAAAAATTTTTGGTTTGGTGCAGCTCTGTTCACATCTGTAGTCGGTAAGGTAGGTAGTATGAACTACATTGCTGCTACTAGATGTCAGCTGACAGCTCTGGTTTACCTACGATTCTTATTTTAACTTTTTTCCGGTTTTATTCGAAATCAGTCAATATTATAACGACTTTTATGACAATAATCGTATAAATTTAGTATGGCAAGTAAGTCGAGATGTTGCATTAACGATCCTGATATGTTTTCTTACATATGTAGTGAGTATATAATGAAAGATCAACGGAAACCGATTAATGACACGGTAATTCGCTTGTATTCTGCATACTTTGGTATTGAAATTGGCAATCAAACAAGAGCTGATATGAAAAAAGTGACTAGTTTTCTCGTATCAGCTCACAAAATATACCCAAAATCAGGTCTAAAATATTAGGCACCAAAATGAGTGTAGGCCTTATAAGAGGTCTGTACCTTTTGTTCTGTTGGGTTGGCAACATACAGAAGCCTATCTCTTGACGTTTTGCGTACAAATGTCAGTGTCGATTTAAAGTTTAATTTTTTACAAAATTTTGTGTTTCGGTTATTTTTTACTGTGTTAAAATTGTGGACTGGTTAATTGCAGTGAAAAAAGAAGAGATGACTGTAAAATATATCAAAATATTATTTGTTCTTAGAGTTTTAAACATAGTGTAAACTGTAATGCCAACCCAAAACAAAAATCCCTAAATCAGTCATCAATTTAAATGTAAGTTTTTTAAATTTTAGAGCAAAATTGAAAAAATTGTATAAAGCACTCGTTTCATAACACGTTTTTAGAGCACTAGTACTTTAGAAAACTCGCCGCAGGCGGCTCGTATTCTATACTTGTACTCGTGCGCTAAAAACGTATGTTATGAAACTAGTACTTTAATATACTATTATTCGATTGTATCTAAAAGCGCCACTTTTTTTATAATAAACCTGAACGAAAAGTTTAATTTTTTGGCCTAGAACGCAAAAGTAAAATAGTCGACATTGATTGGTTAATTTATATGAAAACTGTTGACATTTGAATAATAAGCCAGCTGGTAGGCGAGTATGACGGTCCCACGAGCGCTGAATGACTATTCCATACGTGTTGTAGACTATACTTTTTCTTCTACTGCAAATATGAAACACTGTATGGCTTTAAACTGCGGACAAGGTTAAAAACAATGTTTTTGTGACTCGACATTGTAAATGCAACAAAACACATATTTTTAAATAAAGCAATTAATGTTATTTAATAATTTTATCAAATCAGTACTTAAAAAATATTTTTATTTAATTTTAGCACATATTTACAAATTATAATGCAAAAATTGAAGGTTATGTCAGATTTTTGTGACAAATACCAGGTTTAAATATTTAACAATAGATGGAACAGTTTTAATTTTTTGAACTAAATTAATAAAAAACTGGTCAAATATTAAGAAAAACTAATAAACTTTATGTAATTTTTAACGCAAAACTTTAAATTGCATTAAATTATTCAATATTTCATGTATAATATATATATTTTTGCTAATTTTGCTACAGTTTTCTTTACTTTTATAAACAAGAGATTGCACTACATGTGCTCATTCTAACACTTGATATGGAATATTCTTACCGTATTTAGAGCTAGAACGGATTCATTCTGTGTTTGAAAAGTGTGTTTATTTGCTTATATTCTAAAGCAGTCGTAGAAAAACACTATTTTTCGTCCTTGTATCATGAAGTACTATTTTGTATGACTTTTTAAGTTATAAAAATATTGATAATAATGAATTAAAATTGATAATAATTCACTTTTTTTCGTATTTTTTATCATATAAGTTCTGAAATGTAAAAAAATTATAACCGGGATATTTAAAAAAATACCCTGTCTAAATAATTTAAGATGCAAAACATAAAATTTTTATTTAAATGCCAGTGTTTTTAAAAAACAGTGTCGATAGTGTTGTTAACAGAAATGCTTTAGGGTTGCAACCTCAACCGGTTGGGGTAGAATACTTTCTGTACGGTCACTGTACTGTTTTTCATTCTAGTTATTTCATTCTAGTTATTTTATTGTTATTTTAAAAATACATCAGATATTACGTTTTAGTTAATCAGGGCACTAGTATACCGTAGTTTAGTTTTTATTAACGCCATTGATACTTGAGGTAATAGTAAAATTGGTCATATACAAGCTTATGAATTATCAACAGTCGGCTTCATTAGTTTTTGTTGTATTTGTATTTGCATTTGTATTTGCATTTGTATTTGCATTTGTATTTGTATCGGTTTGAATCGAACAATTTGTGCTGGAATTCCATTGCCGCTTCAATAGACAGTTACGCAATGTATTGCATACAATAAACCAGTCTAGCATGCAAGAATGTAAGTTAGTAGGGTTCCGCAGTGTTACATTATTTTATTGTCAATGTATATTATTAAAATTATTTATTTTCGTTTAAATAAAAATAATGCTTCCAAAAAAATAATATAGAGAAAAAATGTCTAATGCAGTATTTGTAGTACTTGTGTTATACATATTACAAGCAACCAAGTGTGTCACGTGGTCCAATGTCCTTCCCACTTTGCCGTTCATAATCATAGAGTGTGAGAGAGCACACAATAGTAACGTGACTAATTTCGTTGCATTTTTAATACTGAATGTTAATTTTTAATACATACTTTTATTTTATATCGCCACCATTGGTATTTAATACTTTACTTGTGATATTAAATACTGCAATGTGTGTATTGTATACAAAATGTTGTCATACAAACATAGAGACCGTGCTGGTACATTTGGATCTCCACGAAACATGTGTTTATTAATACTGTAACATTTGGTAAATTATATCACAGTTACAGTTTGGTATAGTTGTATAGTTGTTGTGTTATTGATCTAGTTTAAAGTATGTTACAGTATTTGGTAAAATAACAATCGGTAAATAATACCAATATTTTGATTAGTAAACACAGAGAAAAGTAAGAAGGGATCGATTATTTTGTCAGTGTGTAATTGTGTGTGGTTGCAATCATCCAAGAAATTAGTCTTCGTAGTATTTTTTATTATTTTTAGTATTTTAAATACTTGCCATCTTTCATTTACAATTCTTTTAAACTCAATATAAGAAATTTCATTGTACAAACCAACCACTTGTACGTGATTCAAGTTTTAACCTATTGGTCTAAGATTCAAACTTAGTCAAGCAAAACATGTAAATTAGGCACTTTGCTTGCAGATATACAAAATTTTAAGCCACTTGATTTGAATATTACGTACTTTTTTTAAGTAATCATTTCTCTTTTTTAACAAAAATGTAACGAAATAACTAAAAAAATAAAAAAAAACTAATACTTATTGGGTTAGTTTATGATAGAAAATAGTAGTTTTCTACTTATTTTTATTGATTTTATTAAATATTATTATTAAATAAATGATGTCCATTATTTCTTTATATATATATATATATTGGGATCGTGATATTTTCAAATAATATTAACCACGAAAAAGTCTAATCACAATCAACTACCATCATATACAGATAAATATAAAGAAATAGGTTACACAATGATAAAGGACGATTCAAAGTTAAAAAAAAAATCCATGAGGGAGTTAGAGCTATAGATTTTTTTAGAAGAACAATTTTTTTAAGTGAATATATGTCTTTTGAATTATTTCTACATTTTTTTATATTACCCTGTATATTATAAAATCACTGATTTATCACAATTATTAAATATATATTTATAAAGACGTATTAGTGTAAAGATGCCCCCTAGGGCCCTGCATAAAAGTTTATTTTTATAAAAGTAATTTTAATCCCATATTCTACAAGTAAAGTACTGTTTTATTGACACTGGTGTAGTAAACTCAAATTTATAGTAAATCTTTTAAAGTTAAAATTACGAGAACCGTATTTATAAATAAATAAATAAAATTTACGATAGCTTTATACCTACAGTTTGTAGATTATTTTAAGATTTGTATCTTTGTGATAAAGATTTATTAGTTTAAAAAATACTTATTTTTGTGACAAGGCCTAAAATAGAGTGCCTTTCTGTGACGTTTCTATCAAGAAAAAAAATAGAGACAAAAAAATCTGATAAAAATTTTTATGTGGTAACTATGTTCTGTCAGTGGATGTCACAAATTACAAGAACGCAGATTTTCAAAGAAAATGGTTTTTAAATGTTGCTTTGACTCGGAAAAAAATGGGTCCCATTTATTTGAAACTCTATTAATAACATAATAGAGACAGAATATACATTTGGCCGTCTAAAAGTTTATTTTGTCAACCAGTATACCAACTCCTTCACAAATTAAAGCCAACATTTAAAATTAAAACGATAAATAATATAAAAACATCCTCACCCTAAGGGCCCAAAAATTATTAAGTTAGCGCAGATAAAACCGTACCTTTAGGGACCTTTTTCGTACAATTTTAAGTCAACAACTGTGTGTGTGTTTTAGATGACAATGTTTCGAGGGAAATTTTAATGAATATCTTTATTATACTGATATCTCTTCGCCTGGGTACAGGTAAAAAGTATACAGTGCGGTCCAATACAATACAATATAAGTGGGGTTGTGAGGCATGGTACTGCCTTTCAAATCACTGCGACCAATGAGATCTATTGTGAATCCCCTTTGCAATTTAGTCCACATCAAACTTTAGGCTTTCAAAGAGCCTGTTCTAGATATTGTAGCCTTTTGCGAGCAATGGCTTCGCAGAAGCACATAATGTGTTCGGCCGTTTCTGGTGCTTTTGGGCATTTTTTTAAGATGATATCTTAACGGGCAGTGTCCGGTTAACAGCCCTGTATAGGTCTTTAGGTCCACCTTGCTGAGATCGAATAACTTTCTTGTTCGTTCAGGTTCATATTTTATGAATATTTTGGCCTGTCTTAAGTTTTGGTCTTTCCAATATCGAGTTTTGATTTTGGTTTCCCATTCCTTAATTGCCTCTACCTGATGGCTTTTGTTAAAGCCACAGAAAGGTTCAGAGCCAATAAATTAAGTGCATGCTCCCTCTCTCGCGAGAGAGTCCGCAGCCTCATTGCCTTCAACACCCTCGTGTCCTGGCACCCACATCAAGGAAACCTTGTTGGTTTCTGCCAGTTGTTTGAGGGTTTCGTAGCATTTCCAGGCAAGCTTTGACCCAAATGTACATGAATTTAGTGCCTTTAAAGCTGCTTGGCTATCCGAGAGTATGCATATTTTTTGCCCTCTTTTGCCCTTATTCAGGCATTCTTGAGCACAAATTTTTCTGATACATCTTTTTTAAGCTTATAACATTTTCTATTTGACCGTTTTATTCTTTTATTTTTTATACTTTTTTTGGGTGTTTAAAATAGGGTTGAAAATTTTCGTCAATATTTCTTAAAAAAAATACAATTTAAAAAATGTTTAATTTTAAATCCTTAAAAATCTTATTTTTAGCAAAAAATAATTGAAATATCAAAACTTAAAAACAAATGTTTAAAAAAATAAAAAATATGCAGTCGAATAAAGAATTTACTTAGTTTTAAAATTATGTGTAACATAACCCCCTCTTTATTTATTTATTAAAACCTAAAAATATCAAAAATATGCCAATATCTTATTTATGTGTTTTATATTTAACGTCGATATCTGAACTCGTTTAAAAGTTAAGAAGGAATTTACTTTTCGACCGCAACAAAATGTTTCGTGAAGGAAAAATTTTCTGGATACTATAATGAAAAGTGGGTGAAACGATCTTTTAAATAGTGTGCCACACTTTAACATTGATGCCCTATGAGCTCAGACATTAAAATTAAAAAAATCATCTAAATGCAACATCAAAAAAATGTAATAGCAGATTTAAATACTGTTTTTAAAGACAGAAAATTAAAAAAATATTCATATTTTGAGGAGTATCCTCTGAAAATTGTAGCATTTGTTATCTTGTGAGTTTATTTATTTTATGATCTCCTATTTTATGCCTTTAGAGTAGGTTTGCTTTCGTGTTTTGAATTAAACTAATTGGTTAATATTAAGAAGGCGATGTAAAAAAGATTATTAAGGTATATTAAGTTTATTATATTAAAAAAATGAAAAAAAAACAAGTATTAAAGTAGGTATACAGGGTGCCGGCAAGCTAGGGACTTCCTGTCTGGCCCAAGCAAATCAAATACCGACTGGTCGCTGTAAACAGGAAAGACTGCACTCAGACAACTTGTAGGGGTCCTCACGGGCCACTGCAAGCTAAGGAAGGAGGACTCAAATTAGTAAATGGCTGGGATTGCCTGGGGTGACAAAAAGGGCCAGAAATGGACTAGTTGTCCGGCTTTGGCCAACCCAAAATTTTACTACTACAACTACTACTAGGTATACAGGGTGATCAGTAACTGCCATGCCAAAATTTAAGAGGTGATTCTACATCCAAAAATATGAAAAAAAAAATCTATAAAGGTTGGTCCGGAAATGAGCCCTAAGGGTGTTACGGCTCTTCGAAGATGACATACTGAATGGGAAACAAAAAAAAAAGCATCAATAAAATTTTAATGCTGCAGGGTGATTCTTCATTTAAAACTGAACAAAAAAGTACTCTTCACCAAAACACCTAAATTTAATATTAAAGGAGTAACAGCCTTTTAAAAAGTAACGCTTTTGGTGGCACAAAATGTTACTTCCTCTAAATTGCATTTTTTTTTTCTGAAAACGGTTTGGACTTTTTCAGTGTTACACTATATAACATTTTTTATGTATTTTTAGTCAAGGAATCCACATTTTAAAAAAAAATCCAAAAAAAGTACACATAAAAAAGTTTGGGGCAAAAATGTGTTAAGCCTTATTTACCATGCATTTTTTTAACAAGTCTCAGTGTAAAATTAGTCATTCAGAGTGCAAAATTTACACACAAGAAATAATTTTTACCTTTTTTTTATGGTAAGCTATGAGTGTCATTTACGAGTGTAAATATCTTTACACTAGTTTTTTTTTTAACACTTGTGAAATATTTTTTACCACTATGCCATTTTTTACTGTGTTTTCTTCAAACGTTTTGTGAAATGACGGTACAGTTTCTAGCACAAAAGTGAAAATTTCTTAAAAATATTATTTCCCATTTTTTTTGCAGGATTTTTGAATGCCAACACGGATCCTTACGCCAGAAGTCCCGCAAATTATGGCCTAATGGACCAAATCGCCGCGTTGCACTGGATCCAGGAAAACATCGCAGTTTTTGGCGGGGATCCAACCAACGTGACAGTTGTGGGCCACGGAACGGGAGCAGCTTGCGTCAACTTCCTGCTGACGTCTAGTGCTGTTCCTGAAGGTATGTATACAAGATTTATAATGGTTTTTTTAGGTTTCCTTACAAAACTACTGTAAAAATTATTTTCCGACGAATAATCAATTTAACATTACAGTAAATTACAGTAAATAATATAGATACAGTTGAGTTCAACAAAACTGAAAAAGTGGGGTTAAGTAAAATTTCATGTTTTCCATAAAATTTAGTTGTGTGAATGTGGATTATTTAAATGGGGTTATGCCTGTTTGAAAAATAAGGTTAGTTTAACCATGTCAAAAATCATATGTTATTCTATGCATTTGTGTTTAGTAAATACTATTTGGATTTTGAAGCGTATCTCTATTGTTAATTACTGTATTTCTGCTCTAAAATATCCCTATTCTAAAATGTCTATTATTAAATCCCCTTATCAATATATTTTGTATCTAATAAACTTATTTTAAATACCTTTATTTTTAGAAAACACTACTAGTATATTGGTCTCCTACAACTAGGTATTCCTCATAGTTCCTTAATTTAAAAATTATAATTACACCAGTATTCTTCGAGTATTCTTGTTTTTCTGCTGTATCTCTCCCAATTTTAAAAAAATACACTAACATTTTTTGACTATGACATTGATGTGGCAATAACAATATTGACATTAAATTTATTAACAAGTAAACAAATATTTGTCAAATGAAAGATAGTTCACAATGTATTTTTTTATAACCCCACTTTTCTAGTTTTGTTGAAATTAACTGTAGATATTGCATTGGGATGGACCTTATATTTTTTTATTATCTTAAAATTTTTATTTAAGTAGGTGTAACTAGAAAATTCTGAAGATATGAGTGTGATCAAACTTCTGTAAGGGTAGCACCCTGGTCCCAAAAATTCATAAGTTACCCATAAATCGTAAAAAGTCGTTGATAATTATCTGTAATTTTTGTATAAGTTAATAATTTAAAGGGATTGAAATCTTATTTTTTTCCTTTTAAGAATACAAAATAATGTTTGCCAAATTTCAAAATGATCAAAAGATTCTAACCCATGCCAAAAATCCGCCAAAGTTAAGCGCGAAATAAAGGCTAATAAATAAGCCCTTATTTGGCGCTTAGTTCGTTTTGTTAAATAATTTTAAAATTAGGAATAATTGAATCAGTCATTTTGAAAACGGGTCACATCCACTTTTTGAAATTTTACTATGCTTGTTATGCGAGTCTCTGGATAGGCCTTAAGGTAGAATATGCAGGAAAACACTACCGACATCTGTTAATTTTTCGATACACCACTATTTATGCAATCTTCTTTATCTCCATGCATACATGCAGATTTTCAAGCGCTTTGTTAAATTTTTTAATAAAAATATGAAATTTTTAAGCTGTTTATTGGATTAAACTTTTTATCAAATACATACAGATAATAAGACAATTACCAGCTTTATATTAAATAGATAAACTCAATAATAACCCCCGCGTGGCTTTTACTCTATTGAGTGGATAATTATTTATTTTACCCACTCAACTGTCACTTGTCAAATTATTTTCTTGTAAATGTCATTAAAATTTTTAATAAAAATATGAATTCCTAAGCTATTTATTGGATAAAACCTTGTATGGCACTCAAGGGTAAACCGAGATTGCCCTCTCGAAAATTAACCGGTTCATTTTCTCATAGGCAATATCTTACTTTACCCACTAGTACCACAAATAACTATTATGTCACTCATGAGTAAACTAATGTTGCCCTATCTAAAATTAACCCACTCTGCCCTCAGCTCCGTGGGTTAATTTTTGTCCGGACAAAATCCTAGTTTCCTCTCTCGTACCATAAATAGCACTTTTTTTCCCTTTAAATAAAATTTGCTCTATAAAAGTAAAATTGTACATACCATGTGGTTTCATTTCCTAATTTTAACTGTTCCTGCGAAAAGGAAGTGTTCCAGATAAAGCTTAACTTAATTAAGGAAAAAGCTTGACACTGACAGGTCAGATTTCATAAAATGATAAAACTGATTTTCTTATTTTCTTGCTTTAAAAATATACAGGGTGGGATTTTCAGGGGGTAAAATAACAAATAATTATTAAAGCGTAGTCTTAGATTTTATGAATTTTAGTCTCGAAGACAAAAATACAACGACTGCGTAGAAGAAATTACATTTTCCGAAGATATATTTATTTGATTAGCGTACAGTAAAGTTTCTTGATTTCTTAATTAAAAATACACCGTAGGTCCAACCGTTCTCGAGAAGTTTATCCAGAATCTAAATCCAAAATAGGAACTAAAAAATGCGCCAATTAAATAATAATACGTATAATTACACGGATCAACACAAAATTTGACTTTGACTTTAAAGGATAAAATTTCGATAGTTTAGGTCTTAATTACACGAAAAAAAATTATATGGCATAAAAAAGTTTGCTTTTGTATTTAGAAGACCGATTAAACGATATTTTTCAAAATCTGTGGTATTATTTTTTTATTGGAAGATAGAACCATCGAAATAAATTTGTTTATCATTTTTATTAAGTTTTACTAACAAAATAACTTACAAAAAATAATTTAAAAGTGTACACTCTTACTCTTTCTTTTATGTTCATAAGTCCTTTCTCTCAATAAGATATAGTCTCCCATCATGTTTTCATTGGCCAATACTTGATAACGTTAATATGTCCATTACATTTGATTCACTGCTTAATTAAAAATTTCTCACCTTCCAAACATCTTTTACAATAACTACAAGCAACATTTGGAGCCCATGGCTTGTCTTAATTCAGAGCAGGACAGTCAAAATATGCTTCGTAGGCTTCACAGAGAACGTGAGATGTTTTTAGTTCATATTTCATGTCTCGAATTTAATAAATTGACCACATACGTAGCAAAATGCATCAGCATCATATTTACACTTTCGCGATGCCATTTTAACGTTTTCTCGACATGTACAAAACACCTGATCATTGTTTATCACTGAGTGCCATCTGGAGGCACTGCGTGAACGTAAAAACCCCACTCAGATCTTGCGGTATTTTTGAATGTATTTAAACTAATTGAAATTTATAAAAAAAATCGAAAATGAGTATTATTACCACAACTATCACAAAAGCAAACTTTAAACCAAAAGAAGGTATTTTCTTTTTGTTTTTGTGCATAATGAACCGAAAAATCATAATATAAACTTTAGGACAAAGAACAAATTTTTTTTTGTTGAGTCGTGTTATTAGTTGCCCACTACCGAAGTTTTTACTTTAGAAAGAAAATTAGAGAATTAATGACATAGATCTATAGAATCACACACATATTGCAATATATTGATTGAAAAAGTAGTTAGTAAAAGAGTTAGTAATCTATTTAATAATAATAATAATAATAATAATATAGTTTATTGCCCAACAGATAACCAATAATAGGACAAATATTAATACAAAATTACTTATGTAAACAAACTTAATAATAATTTAAAACTAAAAATTAAAATTGATGGATAAATAATAAATACATAATAGTTATTGGGATATTCCTTAGTGAGACTTTTCTCTTAATATAATAATACTAACAATGCTGCAAAGCAAGCCGTTTTAATTTCACTGAATTTAGTAGAAGAATTAGTAAAAGAGTTAGTAAAAGAGTTACTAATACTGAAAAATATGAAAAATACAAACAGAATGTAAAAAAGCAGAGAAAATATTTTTTTTCACTACTAGTTTTAGAACATACTATTATTTGTCATGTTTTCAGACTGTGGAATCAATTTTCTTCACCTATAGCAATAATAAAAGTCCAAACCCAAGAAAAAAGCTTTAAATAACTTTTTATTTATTTAATATAATTAATTACAAATATTACCAATTAATACAATCAATAACTAGCTAAATATTGTGAAAAAAAAAATAAAAAAGAAACTAAATTTTTTAAACGTCAGTTCAAAGTATTTATTTGAGAAAATGTCATTGATCAAGGCTACTTGATTTTTATGACATTTCAAGAAATATAATTTCTGTTAATAATTTATTTTATTATTTGAATAAAAATAGTTAAATAGTGCTAGTAGTGAAAAAACTAATATATAAACTACGGTAGAGAAGACTATTATAGCCTCGCACGCTCAGCTATAAAAAATGTCATCTCTACCTTGGTATATAATTACTATTATTTTGCTTCCCATCCCTGGAAAGAACAGCCGATGGTAACGATATGCCCTAGCCTAGGGCCAAGCATGATAGCCGAGCATCTAATGCCCTCCTTTTCCCAGGCTTGATCCAGACTTAGCTTTATCTTGGGAAACTGATGTCTGGCCAAGACTGGCGTTCGATGCTCGGCCAGCACTATTGATCCATAGCATTGCCATTGCAACTTTAACAGTCATATAATTTTACATTTAAGTTACACATTTTTTCAGTGTAGTGACTTTTTTATACATATTTTTAAAATGTCAGGTAATGACCAAAAAAACAAAAAGGAACGGACAAAATTGAATAATTAGCATTAGTCCAAGACCAAAATCCAGTCTCGGGACGAAGTTCTCATTTGGATGTTTTCCCAAGATCGGCCGAAGCTTGGGATCGACGGTGGGTTAGCCTCTAAATGACGCTAATACTCGGCCGAGACTGGCCCGATTGTTCTTTCTTGTTAAGGATTTTGAAAATTTTCAAAATTTTGGAAAAGTCTTCAATTTTTTTCCTACTATCCTGATTTTTGCTTTTATTTTTTCATGACAGCGGGAAATAATGTTGCATAAATTGAGCGGTATCATTTAAAACAGAAATCGACATGACAAGGAGGAATTTTCAGAAAAAGAAGTCTCTATTTTTTAGAAAAGTTCACCCTGTATAAAATGATATAACAGATTTTCCTTTTCTGAAAAATATATAAAAAAGTTGACGTCTTTAAGAATGTTGATCCTAATATCTTCCACGGTTGGAGTTTATAAAGGTTTTTTAGTACTTTTTAATTAACCCACTTTTCTTTAGGAAAAGTGTTATGTATTAAACTTGAAATAAGAAACTTGGTAATTATTAGAATTACTTTGAAAATGTAGCATTTTTAGGGGACCGTCCTGAAGGCCTTGAAACGATTTCGGAAGTACATGTATATAAAATTAGTTTTTGATGTATATTAACCCTGCATTATTGTAATGTTGGTTTTTAACATATACCTGGGGATTTATTTTCTAATATTAAAGCTACAGAAAAGTTACACTGGAAAAGTTTTGGACAAAAGATTATTTTTATTTTTGACACATGCTGTATTATTTATTACACACGCATATTATTTTTTGTACATTTACCATTTGTATTTAATATAGTATAGACTGATAGAAAAATCTAAAAAAGATGGCGACAATCAGCTGATTCTAATAAATGTTTTACCAAAACATTGAAAGTAGGCATTTTGGGCTAAAATTTTTATGTGCATAAGTATACCCAACGCCTTAAGCATAACAACCTCTCCCTGCCCTAATTTAAACCATAGGTTCCTTATCCAGTGTTTTCGGAGTTAATTATTTTTGGTAAAAATCAGGATGGGCAAATTAATTAATTAATCAATTAATTACAAAAAAAAAATTCGAAAATGTTTCTTTAACTGTTCCAGCCAGAGCTGCGAAGAGTATCACAACTATGGCAGATAAACTCGGAAATAATGCTCTAAGAGAAAAGTTAACACTACAAATCTGCGCTATATTAAGCATTTATTTATTACGAATGGATTCTGAAAATACTCGACTTAAATTTATTTTATTACCGAAAGCGAAATGTTTTATTTATCACAACAGGCAGAAGCAATTTTAATACTCTTCTAAGCACACGCTTGAATTTACTAAAACAAAAAAAAATGAATGAAAACTAGATGAAACGTTGCAAGCACCCTGTCAAAACATCGGCACTATTGTACACTAGAGCCATCTAGTTTGCAAATTTCAAACTAGGTGTTTTGTTTGATTTTAAATTCTGTATCTTTAAAACATTATATTCTAGCAAAAAACTGTATATAACATTTTTATAGGGCTTAAAAAGAGCTTTTATTTAAAATATATTTTTTTTAAATCGGGTTATAAATATGTGGGATATGCTAAAAAACCTTTTACTGCCTTAAACGCCAATATCTCGAAAACAATGCGTTTTAGGAAAACGTTGTTTATAACATTTTTTGACCAAATTAATCTTTTATATAAGTGCTAAATTAACCAAATACAATAATAATTGCCTTAATTATAAACAAAAAACGCTAAAAATAGGAGTTTTACCCTATTTTTATCCCCTTACCCTCAATCGTTTACCCCCAAAATCTAATCAGCTCTTCGGAATACGATAAGAAACAATATGCAAAAAACCGCAAGTCGATATCTCATGTAGAAATGGAGTTAGAGAGTTTACACTCAGAATGGTCTAAAACGTCGAGAAATGTGAAAAAAACGTGGTCAGAGATTTTGACTTTTCGGCGAAGATTTCAATACATCGGCACTCTTAGTAGCACTAAGTGCCGATGTAATCATGGTTCATTATAATAAGTTGTATGTTGTTATATAAAAAAAAATATTAAAAAGTAATACCGCCCATTAAATATTGGATAAATTGTAAATGGTATCCGAAATTAGGCGACTCTCCTATATCTACCATCCGCTTTCGTTGTCAATTTTGTTATAATCTCACTATTGCTTTGGGACACTGTGCTATAAAGAGTATAATACGAAATACTAAGCATTGCATATCTTCAATGCTTGTTGTTTTTTCAAGTAGATAAACAATAGAACTGGAAATTTAGCTCTGAATTTAGGACTCTGTAAATTTTATAATCCTTATAAAATCCTTATGAAATCCTTATAAAATCCTAATAAAACCTTAAACAAAAGCATTGACTTAAATAAAAGAGTAATGAGTGGACTAGCTTTATGTAAAGTATAATTATACTTCCAAAACCTTTTCAGTAAAAAGTTCCACACATACTGCCAAAAAACTACTTATTACATGCACCGCTTTTATAGTTTATTTCCAACCTAATCGGAAAATGAAACATTTCCAACTCAAGAGTTGGAAAGGTCATTTTCTTATGTTGCTCTCAATGACAATCATAGCTCGGCATCTATGAAGTAAAATCTAAAGCCAAAACAGCTTAGAAAAAAGCCCTTTTCTGCCTTTGGTTAGAAAATAATAACCTTTTAAATTAAGCTAATTAGGTAAGTATATGCAAAACATAACAGTCAAATAGAGCATCCATACATACATGTATAACTGGCTAACCGCGGTTGAGGGGCGTATTTACTATTTTTTTGTCAGGCAACCGCGCAAAATGACTTGGAGATATGATTCTACTATAGTTTTAAAAGATTCTTGTTTTTGTTCATTTACACAGGTCTACAAAAACACAATGGACCCTTTGTTTATATATTTAACTTTTGAGAACAATAGAATTGAATCGCTCTAATATATTTTAAGATAAAACTTTTTGATGATCCTGAAAAGTTAATTTTATTGAATAAATAAACCTAGATTAGTAGAGTACTTGTCATAAGTTGTTTTGTTTTTAGAATTTATAAATTTTAAGTTATCTCTATCTTTTTGCCAGGAAGTTGAGTTCACTGTCTGTATATTTTAAATATCCCGTGGAATAGTGTTACTCTGAGATTTGTTACCCCTTAAAGTCAAACTAATGCAATTTAATTTAAACTCGTTACTATAACAAAAGTTAGACTAAGAAAAAGCCAAGTAAACTTTTAAACTTTTTTTTGGCTTTAACAAGTTGGCGGCTATTGCCAAATGTTATCCATTTATAGACAAATTGAAATTAGATAACAAAAAGAAGTAACTGCAAAAAGTAACTTTGGTCTTAAAATAAATTAACGTACCTAATTTCAACAAATAAAATATAATACGGGTACCTTTTCTAGAAGGGTGGAAAAATGAGGAAGTTTATAAAACAAGCCGTGAAGATATGTAATGCTACGCATTCCATTATATATTATTTACAGTAAATGGTATATTGCATTTCCCAAATACTTAAAAAAAAATAATTTTCAAAAACAAAATAACAAAAAAAAATACATTTTTTTAAAGATCTTTTTTGAAAAACGAAATATTATTGAAAAAATAATAGTATTTAACAATTTTACTAAATAAGTACTTAAAAAGCACATTGAATTTTACCACCTACTTATTTATAAATTATAATGCAATATTTGAAGCTTATGTCAGATTGTTGTGACAGATATCATAGGTTAAATAATCAACAATAGATGGAGCAGTTTAATTTTTTTTACTAAATTGATTAAATACTGATTAAATATTAAGAAAAACTAATAAACTTTATGTAATTTTAACGCAAAACTAAATTGCATAAAATATACAATATTTTATGGTAAAATATATATTTTTTGCTAATTTTGTGACAGTTTTCTTTATTTTTATAGACAAGAGGTGGCACCACATGTGCTCGTTCTAACACTTGATATGGTATAATCATACCTTAACTAGAGCTAGAATCAATTCATTCTATGTTTAGAAAGTGTGTTCTACATTCTACATTCTACATTCTAAACCAGTCGTAGAGAAATATTATATTGTTTTACTAGGAGGAAAAGTGAAGCTTTTTTTACTAGTCTGTATAATTTAAACTACAGACGAGTAAAAAAACACTTTTCCTGTGAGTGAAACATACTATTTTTTTTTGAAACGTCCTAAATATTATTTTTTTATATTAATTTTTGAATTTAATTTATTTAATAAAAAAGTATATTTTTTTTATTAAAATAGGCCAATAAAACTTTTTCGGAATAAACTAAAACCTTCCTTAGCCCATTTTAAATTTTCTTCGTAGGCTGAATCGTACACTTTTCGAGATTTTGATGGTAACTTGTCTAATGTAGGATTTGCAATTTGTAGAGATTTGTAGGTGCACAATCCAGATATTCTTCAATCATTTTTAATCAATTTCACAAAAAGTGCACAGAATCTCGAATCAACGTCATGTTTACATAATAAACAAACAATTGTGAAGTATTTCTGTCTTCAAAATCAAAGAGTGCTGGCGCCAGTAGCGGTTTTGCTGACTAACTTTTTTTACGGTGTACAACAATGAACTCATTTTCTTACTGTAAAAAAATAGATTACTTCTATCTAGTCTGTTCAGTTATAAAATATAAACATTTTAATACGCTTAAAGAAAAAATATATTTTTCTTTGATAATGACTTTCTAAGAAAGTTTCTTATAATCTCTAAAAATTATTCTTATTATGTACTGAAAAAAACAAAAAAATGATAAATTAAATCGACTACATTATGCTTTAAAAGAACAAGATGTGACATTTCTAAATTGAGTAATAAATTAAATTTTCCCTCATAGTTTATTAAAAATGACAAGAATTACCGATGCTCCTTTTTTTAATTATTCCTGTCTTAAAATATCACGTGATTTAAAAAGGGGTTAAATAAAAAATATTAAGGGGAGTTAGAAGAGGAGTTAGAAAAAAAGTAAGCAGGTAAAAATCAACGTGTTTTTTATAAAATCTGTTTGTTAGAAATGAATACTGCTTACAAATAAGAATGGATGAAGGATGTGAAAGTCGTTACAGCTATTGGAATGTCCATTTTCTCAGTATGCTAAAATTTACATGATCATTATAAAATAATTAAAAAGCTTATAATCACCTTCACGTTAATTTTATTGTTAAAACCAATTAGTGTGACCGCGGTTTCGCTATAATAGAGATAGCATCTACGGACCTAAATAACATGTTGTAGGAATGTTTGATGAATGATATAGATGTCCCATTATATGTATCATTCATCAAACATTCCTACAACATGTTATTTAAGTCGGTAGATGCTATCTCTATTATAGCGAAACCACGGTCACACTAATTGTTTTTAACAATAAAATTATCGTGAAGGTGATTATAAGCTTTTTAATTATTTTATAATAAACCACTTCACTATAAGAAGTTCAGACGTTTAGAACCAAAAATGAATTTTCAAACTGGATTTACATGATCGTTAGGTATCAAAAAATCGTTGAAAACTGAGTCCACCCTGATGCAAAGATCCTTTTTAAAATAAAACAATAGACAATAGTTGTTGACTGTTCGTTTTGGGATAATATTGGCCATTATTATATTTACAAAACGTGCCTGCATTTAATAATAATAATAATAATAATAAAGCATTTATTCCGGCATATAAGCCATATCACATAGGAATATTAGAAAAAAAAAATAAAAATAAAACATACACAAAAATATATACATAAAAAAAAGGTTGGGTTTACAGTCATTATAACAAAAAACAAAGACGTCGCCAACTTCCAAAAATAGTAGAGGTCCAGAAAACATCTGATGACACTACAGCTCTTAACAGATTGTTCTGGGTGCAGGAAAGGCGCTCTACAAAGCTGGCAAGCTTTTTTCTCCGAAGAGCGTCCAAGGTGTTAATTCGGGCTGTAGCAAACATTTCAGAGGCACTATTATACCGCGGAAGTCTGTGAATAATGCGATAGGCATTATTATAGCAAACGCGTAACGTACGCCAAGAAGCCACAGTGTGGTTGCACCAGAGTTCTCCTGAGTACAGGTCGTAACAGAAAGTCTTGAACAAAAGGTTTGTAACTTCTACAGAACACTTGCTGAATTTTCTTGCGATCATATTAGCACGAACACACAAGTTTTTATAGTGACGTTGAATTTGCTTTGTGGTGCTTTTAAATTTAAATATCTCTATATACTGGTAAATAGAGAGAAGTAAATAATGGTAGTTTAGGATCGGAGGACGAAAATAGTTATTTATGGTACTAGTGGGTAAAGTAAGATATTGCCCATGAGAAAATTAACCTGCGAGGCGTCAGCCAAGCAGGTTAATTTTCGAGAGGGCAATATCGGTTTACCCATGAGTGCCATACAAGGTTTTATCCAATAAATAGCTTAGGAATTCATATTTTTATTAAAAATTTTAATGACATTTACAAGAAAATTATTTGACAAGTGACTGTTGAGTGGGTAAAATAAATAATTATCCACTCAATAAAGTAAAAGCCACGCGGGGGTTAATATTGAGTTTATCTATTTAAAATAAAGCTGGTAATTGTCTTATTATCTGTATGTATTGGATAAATAGTGTTTTTAGAACGATTACGGAGATTGCCATCCGAGCTCGGAGAGCAACCGTAATCGCCCTGAAAACAGTTTTCGACCGTGTATCATACACTTTTTTTATTCGATTATAACTGGCATGCCAAAATTTAAGAAAGCCCTAAGGGAGCTACTGCTCTTTAAAATGTTATAAGAATAGGGTTTTTAATTGATAACTCTGGTACCCTTTAAGCTAGAGCGACGAGCTTTTGTATGTATACTAGTAGTAATAAGGGCAATAAGTTTAAGTTAACTTATTTTTTTGAATTTATTCAGAGGCGTCCCTAGATGGAAAAATGCGTTAGGCTTAACACATTTTTGCCCCAAAAAGTTAAAAGTTGTTCAAAATTTGGTGATGCCATTCTTGAACAGCCCCTTCCCCCCAAGACCAAATAAGGATTGATATCTTAAAAAGACGAGATTAAAAAAATTAAAACATGAACTACTAAAATCCAGATTTTAATATTTTTTTTTCCTTAGTAATTTACACTTTAACGCTTTTATAAATAATTAAGTTTTAGTAAAAAGGGATCCTTTAAATCATCGTAAAATCGAGATAAAAACAATAGATATGAATCTGTGTAAATTTTACACACAGAGAAACAATGAAATGAAATAAGTACACTGTAAAAAGTAAACTGAATATTCAGTTACAAATGGATAGGAAATCGGAAGTTATGTACTTTATTTTTTGTTAAAGACACGTAACATTTCATGACTGTCCTTAAATATTAAAGTACGTGACTTTAGAACTATAGTGTTTTTTACAAAAGTTAAAGTACATTTGTATAGGATCATAACTTCCTATCTATTTGTAACTGAATATTCAGTTACAAGTGGATAGGAATTTATAATCCTATACAAATGTTCTTTAATTTTTGTTTAATGAACCTAGACCTATTATAATAATAGGAAAAAGTATTTTTCCACGACTGATTTAAAATGTAAGCAAATACACACACTTTTCAAACACAAAATGAATCCATTCTAGCTCTAGATACGTTATGAATATTCCGTATCAAGTGTTAGAATGAGCATATGTAGTGCCATCCCTTATTTATAAAAGTAAAGAAAACTGTAGCAAAATTAGCAAAAATATATATATTTTACCATGAAATATTGAATAATTTAATGCAATTTCAAGTTTTGCGTTAAAATTACATAAAGTTTATTAGTTTTTCTTAATATTTTACCAGTTTTTCTATTGTTAAATATTTAAACCTGATATCTGTCACAACAATCTGACATAACCTTCAATTTTTGCATTATAATTTGTAAATATGTGCTAAAATTAAATAAAAAATCTTTATTAAGTACTGATTTGATAAAATTATTAAATAACATTAATTGCTTTATTTAAAAATATGTGTTTTATTGCATTTACAATGTCGAGTCACAAAAAACATCGTTTTTAACCTTGTCCGCAGTTTAAAGCCATACAGTGTTTCATATTTGCAGTCGAAGAAAAAGTATAGTCTACAACACGTATGGAATATTCATTCCGCGCTCGCGGGACCGTCATACTCGCCTGCCGGCTCGTATGACAAACTTTCCGCTCGCGCGGAATATTGTCTATTCCATACTAGTTATAGAATATAGATACTATTTTTTTTTCCGTGTGTGATTGGAAAAAATGTTGAATGGCCGATTTATTGCACATGCGATAGCAAATAAATCCCAGTTATTGGAGAGCCTAACAGTTATAATCCACTTTGCTGGTAAATTCATGATACGGCCGTTCCATTCCAAAAAATACCGGCGGATGTTAATCGATTTTATTACAATAGGAAATTACGTTCTTTTTGGTCATTGTTACTAAAAACTGAGTTAAATTAATGGTTTTAGGTTATCTATTTAATCAGGGATACGTACCCTGGTTTTTATTTGGTGAGGATTGCTGTTTTTACCAACAAATCATGTCTTTTACTTCTTCTTGTTCTTCTTCTTCTTCTCCTTCTTCTTCTTCTTCTTCTTCTTCTTCTTCTTCTTCTTCTTCTTCTTCTTCTTCTTCGTCTTCTTCTTCTTCTTCTTCTTCTCCTTCTTCTTCTTCTTCTTCTTCTTCTTCTTCTTCTTCTTCTTCTTCTTTTTCTTCTTCTTCTTATTCTCCCTTTTTAATTCTAAAACAAAAAGCACAAAAAATTATCAGCAGAAGTTAAAATGACTCATATATACAATTTTTGCAGTCTTTTGGCATTAAATAAAGGGGATTATCTACTAGGAATCTAAATTTCTTACGAAAAATAAAAAAAAATACACAGTGTTTGTGGTAAAAATGTGTTAGTCCTCAGTGAGGACTCCTCAAAAATTTTGTCAATCTAGACACGCCTCTGGATAGATTCAAAAAAATAAATTGACATGAACTAATTGGCCTTATTAATACTAATGCAAAACCTCGTCGCTCTAGCTCAAAGGGTACCAGCTTTATTAATTAAAATCCAATTTTAAAGGTTCCTAATTCTCTTAGGGTTCATTTTCTGTTTTTCTTGTTTTGTTATGTAGTATTATTTAATGCCAAAAGACTGCAATAACCGTACACTGTAAAAAGTGATAGTAAATTTAAAGTAGTTATCCTTGTGAGGAAATAATGAATTATACTATCTCATATAAGCAACTGTACAAAAAACTGTTATAATGCTTAATTTTTCATGTTATTTGTAAATTTTAAGTTCAACCACAGGTTAGGTTGTAATATCTCTTGAAAAATACAGGGTGCTTGTAACAATAGGTCGAATTCACAGTAACATTAAAAATACAGAACCTATGTAAAAAAAGTTGTAAAAACACGACGGTAATATAGTCAAACATGTTAAAAATTAAGGTATTTTTACAATCGCTGTAAATTTACTACAACAATTGCTGGCAATGAATCGCCTACAATTATTGCTGGACATGTTTTTAGAGTGTATACGGTGTTTGCATATATCATATTTTCAACAAATATGCTTAAGGAGCGCAAAATTTTTGTATTAGCTGAAAAAGCCTTTGATAAAATAGATCCCAAAATTATTATTAATAAATTAAATCAGTTTGGCTTTTCGCCAGCAATGAAAAAGTTTTTTTTAAGTTATTTATCTTTTCGAAAACAATATGTTAGTTATAACGGTTTTCTATCCAAATTATTTTTTGCCACATCAGGCATTCCTCAAGGTTCAAATTTAGGTCCATTACTTTTTTTGTATTTTATTAATGATATTACAGATTATATAACGTGTTTAAAATTATTGTTTGCTGACGACTTAAAACTGTTTCTCAGAATAATTGATCTCGCAGACTGTCAGTTTCTTCAAGAACAGCTAAATCAACTAGTTATTTGGTGCGTGCGAAATAAATTGTTTCTCAACATTCAAAAATGCAAAGTTATAACTTTTACTAGGAAAATACATACTTTCGATTTTAATTATGCAATTAACAATCAAAATTTAGCCAGATGTGAAAAAGTCAAAGACTTAGGCGTAGTATTTGACACAAAACTAACTTTTAATGATCACGTTGATGCTACCGTTAAGGCTTCAAATAAAATGCTAGGATTTCTAGTTAGAAGTTGTCAACAGTTTAGATCTGAGGTTTGTCTGAAATCCCTTTATTTTGCGCTTGTTAGATCAAAATTGGAGTATGCTTCCTTTATTTGGTATCCCAAAGCTGCCACTCAAAAGGAGAACGTTGAACGGGTTCAGCGTAAGTTTTTAAAATTCCTCAACTTTAAAGTTCGCGGCTCTTACCCCCCTCAGGGCATTGACGAGGAGGTTTTGCGAGTCAGATTCTCAGTCCAATCGCTTGAAAATCGAAGAATACTATCAGCTATCTCTATTTTTTACAGAATAATTCACAATCTTATTGATTGTAATTTATTGCTAGGAAAAATTGATTTTTTAGTTCCCCGACTGAATGCTAGGCAAACTGATTCTTTTTCGCTGTCAATCCCAAGAACAAATTTATTATTGAAGTCCCCAATTTATGTCATGTGTGATAATGTTAATACTTATAGTATAAATTGTGATATATTTTTTGAAAAACTCAGTTCCGTTTTAAAAAAATCAAGCGTAAATTTAGGTATTTAAGATTTAGCTTAATTTCTATTTTTAATTTTTAAAATTTAATTTTTTATATCTAAATTTATTTTTGTTACTTAATATTCTTATTTATATTTGTTATTATGAAATGAAATTGTCCTGTTATTTGATTACTCTGTTGGGCAATAAAGACTATTATTATTATTATTATTATTATTATTATTATTATTATTATTATTAAATACTCATTTCGATACAGTTAAAATTTTATGAAATTTTTTAGCTGATGAACAGACAGATACAATATTTTAAAATTAAATGATAGTAGCATTTTATGTAGCATATTCACATAAATTAAACTCAAATTCAAAGTAAATAAATAAAACTCAACAAACAGGCAGTTTACAATAAAACTGTGATAACTGTATAATTGCAAAATATCGACAAACAATAAATTTTGTTAAATTATTTGTACCAAATATTATACTTTATTAACTAATTTTATAATATCTAATTCAGCTATTATTTCATAATTCATAATATACAGTAAAATATATGCGTAATATACAGCCTGTTCCAGAACTCGCGTACAGAAATTTGAGCGTATAAAAAAAAACCCAAATATGAAAAAAATGTAAAAAAAATGTAAAAAAAATTTCAAAAAAAATCAATCTTCGTTCAATCCAAAAATAAGAATTCTTTAAGTGGACTTTTTTGGACTGTTGCTGATGTTAAGTTGCCTTTAAAAGTTGAATTTGTAGCTATGGAAGCAAATTTAGTTATTGCAGGTACATATTCTGTAGGTTGGCATGGTGATTAACCCGGCGTCTGACACGTAGGGTGTCACAAACCCCAGAGTCCAAATATTACTCCGTAACTATTTTATTTTCGCGCCAAGCGAAGACAGCGCCTCAGTACCTTTCAATCGCTTTTTACTTTGCACAGTGTAGCATGAACGGCAGTATAAATATTGAAGCATTAGAGGCCACGTCTTTTTGAAGTCGCCTGGGGTTTCTGACACCCCACGTGTCATAATAAGTAACATTTATTTTCCTACAACCTAGCTAGTAGTTAGTGCCAATTTTCCACCCGTTGCCTATGACAATGGTTGAAAAGTGAAAATTAGTTGATTTTTTACATCTGCTGTCAGAAAATGAGTAAACGTGAAACACATAACCTTAAATTGACAAATTAATATTTTAAGACAATTTTTGCGTCTTTTGGATGTTTAGGTCGTAGAAAAAATAGTATACAGACCTCGACGCAAACTATTTCGGTGGACTTCGAAAGATTTTTTACTCGGCTGCGCCTCATAAAAAAATAAGCACTCTCTTGCACTGAAAACTAGGTTCGCGTACTCGGTGCGTAATATACTATTATCTTCCTGTTTCTCCTGTATTTTTCAGTCATATTACGATTACTTAAAGTAATTTATTTTGAACACTACCTATAATATTTAAAAGTTTATAATTTATGTTATTCATTTAGATCTTTGTTTGGCAATTTTAAACGTTCTTTTTTTTAGTTAATAGAAAACAAAAAGCTTTCCTATTTTTTTTTTTAAATTTGATTTATTTTTGTTAACCGATTAAAAATAAACATATATGTATTTAAGATTTTTTAAATTATTTTTAGGTTAATATATTGTATAACTCGAATATTTTACTACATTTTATATAAAATTTATTAAATAAAGCAAAAACGGTCCCATTTATTGTTGGGGTTTATTACACCCCACCTGTCGTTACTTGTAAAACTAAACCACCTGTCAGACGCCGGGTTAATGTGACATAAATATTTATTAATGTCAAAAAACCACCGCCGCGGCGGATGGAGTGACCCTATAAAAATAGAATATTCGATAGCTTCTGTCGGTTTTGTCAAAATATAAAAACCTAAAAAGGTAATTTAACATGAGCAACAGGATTGGTCAGATCAAATAGCTTCCTTTTTAATTAGTATTGAAGATAGATTTTTTTTTGAAATATTTTTCATATTTTCCAGAAGGTTTTTAATATACCCTCAAATTCCTGTACGCGAGTTCTGCAACAGGCTGTATATATTTATATTAATAATATTATTATTGTTATTCTTATTATTACTGTTAATTAAAAACAAACAAACAGGGTCAGTTAATTATCTAAAGTGTTTATAGTTACTGATCTATGAAAAATACTTTTTTTTTCAAGCAACTAAAATGTTCATATTTTATAACTGAACACACTAGTTATAAGTGATCTGTTTTTTACAGTAAAAAAATGAGTTTATTTTTGTACGCCGTAAAAAAAAGTTAGTTAGCAAAACCACCAATGGCGACAGCACTCTTTGACTTTGATGACAGCCATACTTCAAACTTGTTTGTTTATTATGTAAACAGGTGGTTGACTCGAGATTCTGTGCAAAAACCTTGTGTGAAATTGATTAAAAATGATTGAAGAAGAATATATGGTTTATACACCTACAAATCTCTCCGATATTGCAAATGCTACATTAGACAAATTACCATCGAAATCGCGAAAATTGTACGATTTAGCCTACGAAAAAAAATTAAAATGAGCTGAGAAAGGTTTAAATTTATTTCGAAAGGGTTTTATTGGCATATTTTAATTAAAAAAAAAAACATACTTTATTACTGAATAAATTAAATTCAAAAATTAATATTTAAAAAATTTATATAGCATGCTTGAAGAACAAATAGTATGTTTCACTCAGAGGAAAAGCTTCACTTTTCCTCTTCGTAAAACAATATACTGTTATCAAAAGAACTTACAGAGCAACTAAAAAAACTTGTTAAATTTTACCTATTGAATAGCTAAATTGAAAAAAAATACCTAGTTAAAACTTTTCTCCTTGTACGAATCCTTATACGTGACAATAGGTACTTTACGTTCAATAATTATTGTTAATCCAAAACTGTCCAAACAGCGTGCTTTCGGGGAAAGTGTCAAGCTAATGCACCCCTATTAAAATTATTAATGTTGAGGTATATATTTTGAAGGAAATAATTATTACTGAATGACGCTAAAATGAGTTTAAATTGCCGACAAAAAAATATTGGTTTTACCCAAATAAATACTGTACGAAGTATTGGCACTGACAAATAAAACTGTCTAATTTTAAAAACAAGGCGCTTTTTTCCGCTGTTGCCAATCAGCACATAAGCAGCGTTACCGATAAGCATTAAAATTCCCTAGAATGTAACACTGTAAAAATCAAAACTGAATATTTAGTTACAAATGGACAGCAAGTTATTATCCTATCCAATTGTATTTTAATTTTTGTTGAAAACACACAACATTTCATGTCCATAGACATAGATTTTTTGAAGTATGTCCAGCATATGTCGTGCCACTACTTGGTGTGAATGCGCTTGACTTGAAACTAAAAAAACTCAGTAACCAGAAATGTTATTACTCTCCAGACAAACTATCCAAAAATCTGGTAGTGGTATTTCGCAGTCATTTTTTTGTGACAAAATCTTTGTTTATAAGTCATTTTGAAGATCTAATATTTTATAGATGACATTTGTCAAGGAAGTTTAAGTTACATGGATATCAAACATCTCACCTTAGTTATTAGCATAAAAGATTAGCAAAAGTAGTTTTTAGATATTTTCATTATTAAAATTAACGTCAAACAAGCCGTGAAAATATATAATGCTACGCGTTCCATTATATGCTATTTACAGTAAATTGCATTTTCCTAAATAATTTAAAATACTTTTTGAGAAAAAATAGTTTTTTCATTCTTAAAAAAAGTTTAACCCCATAACTATTGTAACCTCAACATATTCCATTTCTCGGACAACGTTCACCTCAGAGGACACAGCCGAAAGCTATCCAAAGAAAGGTGCTCTAAGCTTCTCCGAAAGAACTTTTTTCCGAACAGAATCGCCTATATTTGGAACCGGTTAATTGAAGACACTATAAACGCAACAACTGTGAACCAGTTCAAAAACAGACTTAACCGGGAAATGGAACAATGGACTAACAATTTTGTACATTATGTAATGTGGATAATTTTGATAATTTTGACTGTGATAGTAATGTTAACAATGTCTGTGATAAAAATACTATGTAATAGATGTGATAAAAAACTATGTAATAGATGCAATAGTCTCATCGGCATTGCCGCTTACTATGGTAAATAATAATAATAATAATAATAATAATAATAATAGTAATAATAGTAGAAATCGGCGAAGATGCGCAACTCGTAGACGGAAGCATCCTTCATCATCTAGATGCCGGAGAGAGGTACACCTATCTGGGTATGGAACAAAGTCATACCCAGGAAGTAAGATCTGTTAAAGACGCTCTTCGCAGCAAGTACAGACACTGCCTCCGACAGATCTGGTCATCAGAACTGTCTGGACCCAATAAAGTGTCTGCCACAAACATGCTTGCTGTTCCAATTCTACTCTACTCATTTGGAACCATCAAGTGGACAGTAGATGAGTTGCGCCAACTTGACCGTTCTACTCGGAAGCTTATGAATCTTTTTAGAAGCTTGCATCCAAGATCGTCCGTTCCACGACTATATTTCCCACGAAATCGGGGTGGTCGTGGACTCTTAGGTTTGGAGTATCTTCACAATAGAGTGGCCTTGGATACAGCCTGTAAGATCATAAGGAGCGAAGACTCCCTGCTACGGTTAGTTTATGACCACGAGGTAGCCGGAGTTGGAGCCTTTATCTTCAGGGCAGCATCGAGAGCAGCTGAAGAACTCGGTCTCATATTCGACTTTGAACGGGAAAACCCAAACTCTGTAACTGAGTTGGGTCCCGTTCAATTAAAAACCCACATCAAAACTGCAGAGTATTCGATGCTTCTGCAGTCACACATGGATAAGCCAATGCATGGAATCTTCTTTAAGACCATAGAAGACCTTGGCTTATCCAAAAGACTGACATATTCCTTTCTTAGGTCAGGTGGGTTAAAGTCGGAGACCGAGGGATTCATACTTGCTTGCCAAGATGGTGTTTTTAACACATTAGTCTACCGGACTCGCGTTATGGGAATGCAGGTTCCTGATACCAACTGCAGGGCCTGTCGAAAAATGCCAGAGACCATTATGCATTTACTTTCTGCATGTTCCACATATGCGGTCTCGGCATATATTCGCAGACATAACGCGGCCTTACGAGTGCTTTATTACTTTCTCAGGCACTCGTATGGGTTAGACGAAACACCAGTGTTGCCCTATGCTCCAGCTGATATTGAGTCCGTGGTGGAGAATGATAGATGCCGCATATATTGGAACTATTCATTCTCCACCCTAAGGCAAATACAAGCCAATAAGCCAGATATCGTCCTCCTCGACCACAATGCCAAAACAATGTTTGTTATTGAGTTCTCGGCCCCAGCCGAAAGAAACATTGTTTTGAAGGAGGAGGACAAGCGGACAAAATATCAGGATCTTCTTTTTCAACTCCGCAGACTGTATCCAGACCACTCTATAAAACTGGTGGTGCTTATTGTTGGATCCCTTGGTGGTATAAATGACAGCTTTCTCTCTAACCTCAAAACCATACCGGCATGTCGCGACTCAGCCGAAATTCTGGCTGGTCGCATGCAGAAAGCAGTAATCCTTGGGTCTCTTAATTTACTCAGAGCACACGATAACCGGTCACGGTAGAGGCTTACTCCACGGACGTGGAGAGCAGTTGCCGCAATTTCCCCGCACGTCTCCTCGGTCATCGGAGGACGAGGTGAACCTGTCGGGTTTTATTTCAAAATAATAATAATAATAATAATAATAATAATAATAGCTAATTTACAGTAGATATTCGAAATTATTGTATTTATATTTAAGTAATTTCAATTAAAATTTATTTGTTTAAATTAACAGAATTATTGATTATTATTTAATATTGAACAAAATAAATGCATTTTATCTATTTAATGCAAAGCTATGTACAATATAAATGCATGCAATATAGAAATTTATCACACCCAAAAAGAGCCTTGTTGCCATACTAAAAAATTCAGTATTAAAATATAGTTTTTTCTACAACTGCTTTAGAATGTAAGCAAATACACACACTTTCAAACACAGAATGAATCCATTCTAGCTCTAGATACGGTATGAATATTCCGTATCAAGTGTTAGAATGAGCACATGTAGTGCCATCTCTTGTTTATAAAAGTAAAGATAACTGTAGCAAAATTAGCAAAAATATATATATTTTACCATATAGTATTGAATAATTTAATGCAATTTAAAGTTTTGCGTTAAAATTCCAAAAAGATTATTAGTTTTTCTTAATATTTGACCAGTTTTTTATCAATTTAGTTAAAAAAATTAAAACTGCTCCATATTGTTAAATATGATGATATCTGTCACAACAATTTGACATAACCTTCAATTTTTGCATTATAATTTGTAAATATGTGCTAAAATTATATAAAAATCTTTTTTTAAGTACTGATTTGATAATATTATTAAATAACATTAATTGCTTTATTTAAAAATATGTGTTTTATGCAACATCGATACAATATCGAATCACAAAAAAAAATGGTTTTGAACCTTGTTCGCAGTTTAAAGCCATACAGTGTTTCATATTTGCAGTCGAAGAAAAAGTATAGTCTACAACACGTATGGAATAGTCATTCCGCGCTCGCGGGACCATCATACTCGCCTGCCGGCTCGTATGACAAACTTTCCGCTCGCGCGGAATATTGTCTATTTCATACTAGTTATATAATATACTATTCTTTAAAGTTTGAGACAATGTAGTACCAGTCCAAATCCAAAACAAAGTTTTTAACCTTCGATCAACATGAATCATGATAAATCATGATGATAATTATTCATAATCATCAGTAGCGGAGCAAAAATTCCAAAATAACTTTTGTTAAAAATCAAAATAACTTTTGTTAAAAACATAAAAATGGGATATCTCATATACACGGTGTTTGCAGTCTTTTGGCATAATATAAAGGGGATGAGAAGAATCATCCAAAAACATGAAAGAGGCATATGTCCGGAAATAAGCCCTAATGGAGCTACAGCCCTTCAAAGATGGACATATTGAATGGGAACAAAAAAAAAACACCAATAAAAATTGAATGCTGTGGGTAATTCTTTATTTAAAACTAAGCAAAAAAAATATTCTTCATCGAAACACCTAAATTTAATATTAAAGTGGTAATGGTCTTTTAAAAAGTAACATTTTTGGTGGCATAAGATGTTACTTCCTTTTAATTGCATGTTTTTAAACCGTTGCTCCTGTCGGGTTTTATTTCAAAATAATAATAATAATAATAATAATAATAATAATAATAATAGCTAATTTACAGTAGATATTCGAAATTATTGTATTTATATTTAAGTAATTTCAATTAAAATTTATTTGTTTAAATTAACAGAATTATTGATTATTATTTAATATTGAACAAAATAAATGCATTTTATCTATTTAATGCAAAGCTATGTACAATATAAATGCATGCAATATAGAAATTTATCACACCCAAAGAGAGCCTTGTTGCCATACTAAAAAATTCAGTATTAAAATATAGTTTTTTCTACAACTGCTTTAGAATGTAAGCAAATACACACACTTTCAAACACAGAATGAATCCATTCTAGCTCTAGATACGGTATGAATATTCCGTATCAAGTGTTAGAATGAGCACATGTAGTGCCATCTCTTGTTTATAAAAGTAAAGATAACTGTAGCAAAATTAGCAAAAATATATATATTTTACCATATAGTATTGAATAATTTAATGCAATTTAAAGTTTTGCGTTAAAATTCCAAAAAGATTATTAGTTTTTCTTAATATTTGACCAGTTTTTTATCAATTTAGTTAAAAAAATTAAAACTGCTCCATATTGTTAAATATGATGATATCTGTCACAACAATTTGACATAACCTTCAATTTTTGCATTATAATTTGTAAATATGTGCTAAAATTATATAAAAATCTTTTTTTAAGTACTGATTTGATAATATTATTAAATAACATTAATTGCTTTATTTAAAAATATGTGTTTTATGCAACATCGATACAATATCGAATCACAAAAAAAAATGGTTTTGAACCTTGTTCGCAGTTTAAAGCCATACAGTGTTTCATATTTGCAGTCGAAGAAAAAGTATAGTCTACAACACGTATGGAATAGTCATTCCGCGCTCGCGGGACCATCATACTCGCCTGCCGGCTCGTATGACAAACTTTCCGCTCGCGCGGAATATTGTCTATTTCATACTAGTTATATAATATACTATTCTTTAAAGTTTGAGACAATGTAGTACCAGTCCAAATCCAAAACAAAGTTTTTAACCTTCGATCAACATGAATCATGATAAATCATGATGATAATTATTCATAATCATCAGTAGCGGAGCAAAAATTCCAAAATAACTTTTGTTAAAAATCAAAATAACTTTTGTTAAAAACATAAAAATGGGATATCTCATATACACGGTGTTTGCAGTCTTTTGGCATAATATAAAGGGGATGAGAAGAATCATCCAAAAACATGAAAGAGGCATATGTCCGGAAATAAGCCCTAATGGAGCTACAGCCCTTCAAAGATGGACATATTGAATGGGAACAAAAAAAAAACACCAATAAAAATTGAATGCTGTGGGTAATTCTTTATTTAAAACTAAGCAAAAAAAATATTCTTCATCGAAACACCTAAATTTAATATTAAAGTGGTAATGGTCTTTTAAAAAGTAACATTTTTGGTGGCATAAGATGTTACTTCCTTTTAATTGCATGTTTTTAAACCGTTGCTCCTACAGTGTTACACTATATGACATTTTTGATGTATTTTGACTCAAAGAGTCTATATTTTTAACAAAATTCCAAAAAAATACACATTTTGTCCGTCTAGGCAAGCCTCTGGATAGATTCAAAAAAATAAATTAACATAAATAATAATAATATATTTATTCACCATTATGGGTACAGTTGTACATGTGGTAAGTCAATGAGTATAAGTTTATAATAATAAATTGACAGGCCTATGCCCGTAAGTCATTAAAAAATATTACATATAAAAGTTACACAAAATATTTGCTTAAGTATAAAAATAAGAATATAAAAATAAGAATAAATATAAAAATAAATAATTATAAGATTATAAAATATGCCAATCTTTGCACGCATGGAACTCTTCCAAACTATAAAAACGCTTTCCTAAAAGAAGTGATTTTATTTTTTGTTTAAATCTCTTACTACAATTTATAGTTTTTATAAAATCTGGTAGGGAATTATACAGGGAAATACAGTTATATTTTGGTGATTTTTTAAATAAGGCAGTTTTGTGCTTGGGAATGCGAAGTAGTTCACCTTGCCTTGTATCACGATTATCGCCATGTCTTAAAAATAGGTGAAAATTATTTTTCACAAAACATACACATCTTAAAATATACACAGATATCACAGTTAAAATTCGTTTTGATTTAAAAATATCTCTACAACTGACAGTAGACTTTAGGTTAAAAATTAGTCTTAATAACCTTTTTTGCAAGATAAAAACTCTAGATACTTCAGATGCTGAGCCCCAGCCTAAAATGTTAAATAATATATGAGAATGTGCAAGAGCAAAGTATACATTTAGAAGTCCAAATTAATTGCCCTTATTAATTCTAGTATACATCGTAGCTCTAGCTCAAAGGATACCAGAGTTATTAATTAAAAACCTATTTTTAGTACAATTTTAAAATGTCCTAACTCTCTTAGGGTTTATTTCCGGACCTATGTTCCTCTGCTGGTTTTTCATGTTTTGTGACGCAGAATCATCTCCTTTATTTAATGCCAAAAGACTGCAAACACCGTGTATTATAAGTATAACTAAAATAATAACCCAAAATTTCCAGATAATGCTCATATTTTGACATGAGTACAAAAATGTATTCAGTATTCGGTTGGGTTTCGTTTTAAATAAAATTAAACGGTAATTAGCAAAAAATATAAGCCTTTTGTACAATTCAAAGTGGATTAAAAATTTAATAACATTTTATATTCATGCTAAAATATTATCGATTTCAGTAATTTCGGGAAAGCGGGAATTTACTATAATAGCTGAATTATTTTACAGGTTGGACTCTAATCTAATAGAAAAGTTTACATTTCTACAAAAACAAATGAAGTTTTCAGACTTCAAAATAACCTATTTCTTAGTATTTTACTTTTCTGCTCGTTACCATGACGGCAAGCAGAAAAGTGATTTTTTTCGCGCGCACAGTGTAGGCAACCGGCATGTCAATCGTAAAACAGATGTCAGTTATATGCGACGAGATGTTGGTCCGCCATTTTTTTAATATGAAATTAGTATTTATTTTGAATTAAATCTCAATTTCGTGTGCTAAATATATATTTGTGTGCTGTATATTTTTTGTTAAGAAGGAATTATGGAGAGTTACTGTGATTAGGATTTTATTTTTACACCAACAGATTTGCAGAAAATTGTACTCAGGTACTTACCTTGTAAGGTAACTTACTGTATAAAATGTTTATATTTATTTATTTATTTTAGATCGTAGAAAAAATGTTGTTTGTATTACTAGCGCAAAATTTGATTTCTACTTTCGCGTGATTGCTGATATCGGCTGGAGACTCAAACAGAAATCAGTCATTTTAAGCTCTTAATACAAAAATAACTATTTCCTATGAAAAAGTCCAAACAAAAAATACAATTGTTTACTTATTTTAATTTGTCAAAGGGACAGCAATGTCAAAATAATTTTTAAACTATAATTTTAACTGATATTTGGAGTTACTAGCTTTGGTTAGTAGAAAAAATATTATATGCACCACGTATGCGAACTGTCTTATGTGTTCTTTACTGATTTTTTGCCTTACCTCAGCAAAAAACTTCTGTCTGAAATACTATTGCTAAAAGGTCGTCAAAATTTTCAGACAGATTTGGATACCGCTTATCTAAAAGGAACCAAGCGACATTTTTAACGAAATGTTCTGAGGCATGGGAATAGGTTGTACTAAGCTTAAAGATCCTATTCCCATGCCCAACAAAATTTCGTTAAAAATGTTGGTTTCTTTTAGATAAGTGGTATCCATTTTAAAAATTTTTTTTAGTTTACTTTACAACTGCTCACAGAAAAAAATAATATTTTTTGGGTACTTGAATCTATAACTATTAAACTAAAACTATTAAACATTAAAACATCTATAACTATTAAACATTTTTCTGAAAAAAAAATAGAGTAAACACCCTGTATAAATATATTCAGTTCTTCAAAAATAAATGAATAAAGTTTTTATGGCTGAAGGGATGTTCTTTAAGGTGGTGCGTGAAATGCATCCAGACGGTGTAAGACAATGTATTAAGAATAACAAAACAAGTCGTAGAAAGTCAACACTTTTAATTCATTTTGTTGCTTCGTTTTATTTATATTTATTTTTTTATACTAAAGTTTATTTTTTTAATGTATAGTTATTTTAAACCTTCCCGCTTGTTAACAATCTCGAAATTACCATAGCAACGTAAGATACGCATGCGTCGAAAGCGAAATGACTAGGCCCAATTTACACAACCGTAAAACGTTGACGTGCCATTAACAACAAAACAATGGTTTATTCCTCTATATTATTGGAATAAAAGCGATTTTATAAGCAAATTTTGTTTCTACAGGAATAAAAAAGTCTTTTTAGCAACAGCTTTATCAATTCTCTTTTTTTTTTACATCAAAACATCATAAAAACAAAGTAAATTATAAATTTGGGTTATGTTGACATTCAAAACAAGCCACATGCTTCAGTGTAAATCGGACTTTGTGGAGTATTTAGCGGCAAATTTAAAATAACTATACCTTAAAAAAATAAACTTTAAATAATCTCGATTTATTTAATTACACAGGCCCACAATAAAAAAAAGTTGTCTGTGCTGTGCTATTCTTATATATTTTGGGATGCTGAATACGAATCAGATTCTGTCATAAAAAAGGCACTTCGTGGGCCCATTATTTTGCTACTTCAGATGATATTTTCACAATTTTAGACAGTTTTTTCCGTGTAGCAAAAAATGAGCCCATGAGTTGCCCTTTTTATAGCAGATTCGTGTTTAACATGGCAAAATACATACGAATAGATGGGTCTCAACCACAACACAGACCACTTTTTTTTGTGAGCCTTTATAAGGCTAAGAAATAAAAAAAAAGTTGTCTGTGCAGTGGTTGAGGCTAGGGATTGCAGAATTACCGGATTTTGAGTAACCGGTTTTCGGTATTACCGAAGTTGAAGTACAGTAACTACCAGTAAATTACCGGTAAAAAAAATGATAATAAAAAAATATATTTATTAATGTTTAATAAAAACGAATAATCTAGTAAAAAAAACGAAATTTTTTATTTGTTCTTGGCGTTCTAAAAACCTTTGAAAAAAAAAAAGAAGAAAATAAATTCTTAGTTAAAGAAAATAACAAATAACAGGGCTCCCATTTGTCATTAAATCCTTAAAAATTCTTAAATTTGGAAAATTGGTCCTTGAAAAAGGCAATTTGTCCTTAAAATCCTTATAAATCCTTAAATCTGGCCCTTGGTTGAAGTTTTTTTTGTATACACTAATATTTTGAATAATTCCCTGTTTAGGTTTTCTGAAAATATTGCCGGGACTCCCGGCCCGGGAGGAAAATAAGCGAGATAATACCCTGTTCAGGTTTTCTGAACAAATTAATTTTATTGTAATAAAGTGTTCTAAATGGTAATTACATTAGGGAACGTTCAAGTATTACGTAACGCAAATTGGACCAAAATTCATACACTTCATACCCCGGTCTCGCTTTATTATAGATTATAGAGATTTTATATTTTGGCTACCCCCCTAATAGGAGGTATGTTAGGGGGGGTAGCCAAAATATTAAATCTCTACAGCCTTGAATAACGCGAAAACCGAGGCATGAAGTGTATGAATTTTGGTACATTTTGCGTTACGTAATACTTGAACGTTCCCTTAAATGTAAATGTAAATTTTACCTATTATATAATTATACATACATACATACATACATAAACCTTAATCACATGTTGTTAAAAATAACAAAATCTAGTTTGTTTTTTAGCATGGAAACAAAATTGCTAATGTACGTTAAAGCTTTGATAAAGCTACTATGTTGTGTACCTATTTATAACAGCGACTTTATAAACTATAAAAATCTTACATGTAAACTAATTAAGTACTAAATGAAAATTGTCGTTAAACCAAAACAAAGATCAGTTTTTAATTCCTAATATGACATTTATTACTTGCGCCACTCACCGAACCCCGTGTATATAAGTTTGATACAATAATAGTTATTTATGGTACTAGTGGGTAAAGTAAGACATTGCCCATGAGAAAATTAACCTGCTGGTGTCAGCCAAGCAGGTTAATTTTCGAAAGGGCAATATCGGTTTACCCATGAGTTCCATACAAGGTTTTATTCAATAAATAGCTTAGGAATTCATATTTTTATTAAAAATTTTAATGACATTTACAAGAAAATAATTTAATAAGTGAAAGTTGAATAGGTAAAATAAATAATTATCCACTCAATAAAGTAAAAGCCACGCGGGGGTTATTATTGGCTTTATCTATTTAAAATAAAGCTGGTAATTGTCTTATTATCTGTATGTATTGGATAAAAGCAGTTTTTTGTATTTTTACTGGCGACACCTTACGGATATCACATAAGTTTAACCTGGCGAATGTAGTTTTCTTTGATTGAATTTAAAAACTAAAATTACCGGTAATTACTTCAAAGTACCGGTAATTTCAGTACCGATATTTGGACGGTATTACCGGTAATACCGGTTTCGGTAATGCAATCCCTAGTTGAGACCCATCTATTCTTATGTATTTTGAGATAGTGAACACAAATCTGTCATAAAAAAGGCATCGCATGGCCTCATTTTTTTGCTACACTGAAATAATATGAGATTTTTACTATTTTATACAGTTTTTTCAGTGTAACAACACAACACAACAGATTATGTTTAATTCGTTATTGATAAAATGTTCTGCGTTTAGACTGAGATGAGTATAATGGCACGTTTTCATTTTGGCAATGTTCTTTAGCTTATTATTTTAAGCCGGCGTGAAATCCGACCCAGGTGTATTTAATGAATTTTAAAGTAAACTTAATTAGTGGAACACTCTGTAATTAGAAATAAATATTAAAGTATCGCTTGAGATGGTGCATTGCTTTAATCCAACGCGAAAATTACTGAAATGTTTATTTCTCGGGAAATCCCCGAAGATAAAATGAGATCGGAGATACTCAGAAAGAACCTCCAACATCCAGCCGTCTTATAAGGTAGATGTGCCAATTATTGACACGTGCCTCTAAAGCCAGCCCCTCTAAACTTGTTAGTTCGTCCTCTGTGTCATAGATGGCATTGTCAGTTTATCTGTTATATCGAAAATATACCTGTTAATACGATGTATCGGTATTCAGTTGATAATGGCGAACACATCAATGCACTTAGTGTTTCATGTTCTTTCACTACAAAAACAGGTAAAATTCTGACTGACTGACTATCATAAACCGGGTAGCATCGATTATTGTAGGGTAAGAACGTAATAAGGTAGGCACAAACATGCACATTCTTGGCTCATATTGTGTTTCACTCAATAGAGAAGGACAAAGGTAATTTTTTAAGATTGTTATCTAAGTAGCTGTGTTCCTAATATTGCCATGCGAAGTAGTTGACAAAAAAAAATACAAAAACAAAAAACAACCATAAAATAAAGTAAGGAAGAATTCAGAGACTTCTGAATCTTGGTTCTACTTTTTATTCGAAGAGAATCGCCAGGCTGACATGAGATTATAATCGATACGTACATGAAGTGCGTGGGGCTCAATAAAAACGACAAATTGGTTTTAAAGTGCCCAAACTGTACCTAAAAACAGCTAAAGTTTTTATTGTGCCACAATATTTTCTTATTAGTTTGTTAATTTTTTGTAAGTTTCAGGTGATTACAAATAAATTTGAAGGCACTAAAAAATAAAATGTCTTAACATTTGGGAGGCATAGCGTAGTGGCTAGCGCGTATGCATAGCAAGTCTACTATCGTGAGTTCGATTCTCACTGGCGCCGATTTGCCTTTTTCAGTTAATTAATAATTGAAATTTGTCGAAGGCGATAAGTGAAACGGACACTCCCTAGAAACTGGTTCGAAAGTCAGTATAAGCCGGTGGTTCCCTCTACTACTAGCCCACACAAGTCCTGGACTTAGGGGATGCTTAATTAAGTAGACAAACAAACAAACAAACAAACATGGCAATAATTGGCTCACCCACGTTATATTGTTTTCAATAAATTTACCATGCACTATTGTTAATTAAAATTAATTAGTTAAAAGGATCTGTTTAATTTACTACTAAGATTACACACATGATCAGACCACTGCAGCCCCGTGTCAACAAAGACTCCAAGATATTTGGTTCCAAATCAAGTTTTTTTCGATTTATTCTCAGTCGCATTTCAAGGCTGCCAAAGGAAAGGATCAAATGTCGCAGCGAATAAACATTCTCGTTATACTGTACGTTCCGGGGTATAACAACGAAAATCTTTGATAGAGTAAAAAAAAAGTATCACCGGGGTAAGGCAAAAAGGACCAAAGCTTACCTAAATTTGTACGCTTTAAATTTTAAAGTTTTAACTGAATGGTTTATTTCCAACTCACTAAATGTATTGAAAATGGGGATATACCTGCACACGGCCTGTGGTAATCAGTTTAAGAGCAAGGATGTTTTGTCCTTGTCTATTCCTTTATAAAATATTAATGAACCGAATTGACTGAATTTATCTGCTAAGTAAATTACCATTTCGAGTTCCTAGACTTTCAGGACCTGAAACTTCAGGTAGAGATACTAGTCTGTAATAGTTTTACCTGCAACTTGATCTAATATTATTAATACTTCACCAGGAAAATATGGAACTCCTTTAGAAATCCTCTCTTACTAAGTGATTTTGTCGTAATGAATGTTTAATTTTAACGACATAATCTTAAATGACACGAAATTAAAATCAAACACCGCTCAAAATCACACACAAAAAAACATACAACTTACATATTTATAATAGTTATTTATGGTACTATTGGGTAAAGTAAGATATTGCCCATGAGAAAATTAACCTGCGAGGCGTCAGTCAAGCAGATTAATTTTCGAGAGGGCAATATCGGTTTACCCATGAGTGCCATACAAGGTTTTATCCAATAAATAGCTTACGAATTCATATTTTTATTAAAAATTTTAATGACATTTACAAGAAAATAATTTGACAAGTGACAGTTGAGTGGGTAAAATAAATAATTATCCACTCAATAAAGTAAAAGCCACGCGGGGGTTATTATTGAGTTTATCTATTTAAAATAAAGCTGGTAATTGTCTTATTATCTGTATGTATTGGATAAATACTATTTTATAAGAATTTTACCTGTTTTTAGACCTTTAGATAATGATAGATCCGGAATCGTAAATTTTGTGGATTTTCTAATAATTTTCATTTGTTATCCAAAACTATTTTACAATGAATGAAAAAAAAAACATTATTTTTTTTTAAATGAAGCTTATTATGACACGCAAATCAAAAGTACAAAAACGTCATTATGAATCGCAGATTAAATGTATTATAATTCTTACTTAATAGGTATATCACAAAAAAATCAGGTAAATTGAATTAAAAAAAAAACTGGTACACTAATAGAACACTATCGTAATAAATAGCGTAATTAGATTATAGAATACAACAATAAATAGTTGTATATTCGCCAACCACTATATATTGCATAAAATACAACAACAAAAAAGTAAACGTGTTCGGTATTTACAAACGAATGCAGTTGTTCGATTTACGACAAATTCTTTTAGTTTTCGAGAAAATCGCTGGGTAAATAGAGTTGGGACACCCGGTATATATATGGTATAAATAAATCTATTTTATTGTATACGATACAACATTTATATCTACAATTTTAATATTGTATTTAATATAACGTTATAATGTTTTAGAATAATCGTAAAAACTGTATTCTTTACCTAAAAGTTGACACAACAACGTATATTTTTGGATTTTTCTATCAGTGCAAGACTTTCCAATCTGTACTCGTACTCTGTATACAACTGAAATATCTCGGAATCCAAGGAACATAAATCGGTATTTTTTCGTAATAATTTTTCATGCATTTTTTTATGTATACACTGAAAGAAATTACATTGAAAAGGTGTAAAAAAAAACACTCTATAAATATGTAAATTTTACATCTTTATATAAATGTACATCAACATTGATGTGACACTACACACGTGAGGTGATTTCGACCTAGAGTGTGTATTTTTACATCCATACCTTCTGCAACAATACACTCGGAGCTCAAGAAATTGTATTTTTATAAACATACCTTTAGCAACAATACACCCGAAGTGTAAAAAACACACTTCTGATGTACAAGCCAGCCGATCGCGGGCGTTAAGCTAGTCACGTGAAGCCAGAATCCCTGCTTCATCGAGTCTGGTAGCTGTCGACCATTATAATTGTTTACGTTTGTAAGAGCGTAATTTTGTGTGTGCTAGATTTTTCAAAGAAATAATTGTTAAGTGTTGATTAAAAGTAAATATTTAAAAAGTGTGATTAATACAATATCCTTAAAACATACATTTTATAATATTTTACTTAACACTGGCCTGCAAAATTTTGAGTTTTTAAGACTTGTGTATGTTTTATGTTTCTATTTTATATTGGTACTTTTTGTAGCGCTGATTACGAATATACGTTTTATTTTTCTGTTGCGTAGTTTTTCCATAAATCACTATTCATAAATAGAAAAATAACAAAATGGTTATTCTATTTTTTTTAATAAATTGAAGGGTTTTAGGTAAAAAGTATATTTACGCGTTGGTGTAAACTTTACACACTGGATGTAAAAATATAATACACACCGCATTTATGTTAACGCTTCGAATGTAAATTCACATCAGCAGCAGCTGCAAGTAAATTACCCATGCACGTGGATGTAACAATTTATCTCAGTGTAAGTTGGCCTTCGTATGATTTCATAAGAACGTTCTTCTTTGTGTAAAATATGTTTTCATAATTTTTTTCTTATACCTACTTATCCTATTTGCTTTGAATATACCTAGTTAAGTATTTATTGCAGTTTAAGTAACAAGCATATAATGAAAACCTCTTTGATTAAAAATGTCTGAACTTTTATTAGGAAAGTATTTCAAAGTTTTCTATTCAGGAAAGGTAAAAATAATGGTGTTTCATTTTATTAGCAATCCTTTTTGCCTAATGCACATAGTTTTCGATATAAAGAACTGCTTTACTATGGAAAGGATACTACACATAGAGAAACAATTGTAGTTTGAAGAATTTGTAATACTATCTATATATAGTCCAACGGGGTAGGACATTTAGGCGACAGGTGAAATAGAGGCACTCCCTATAAACTGGTTAAAAAGTCAGTTAAAGCCGGTCGTTCCCTCTACTAGCCCGCACAAGTTCTGGACTTAGGGGATGCTTAATTAAGTAGAATAGTACGAGGTTAAACAAACATGTAATATAATGTAGTATAACTTTAAGCAACCAAAACATTTCATTTAAGTACTTAACATGTTTGCGGATATACGAGTTTTTGAGCCACTTGTTCTGAATATTGAGTACTTGTTTTAAGTAATAATTTCTTTGTGTATACTATGGGAAGACCTTCTTTCTGACAAAGAAACAGTTATAAAATGAGGCACACGTAAAAGGGACGAAGGACAGACGGAGTATTTCAGAATTTAATAAAATGTCACTAGGTACTAGGGTGACCCACCAAAATTTCAAATTGAAAATTTTCGAGGTCTCACCCCTTAAATTTGTTTATTGGGGTAAGAGAATGAATTTTGTCGGATTTTTTGAAAAAAATCTAGATTTCGCTCACAGCCATTTTTTAAAAAGATATATTTTTTCGCTTTTTAATTTTTTTATGTCCAAAGGAATTATTACTTATATCGTTTTAACACAGCATGGTATAAAGGGATAGAAAACGGATAACCTCAAAAAAAATGAGAATGGCGAAGCTGTCCCTTTTAAGTTCAAAAATTCTGAAAAAATTCAAGGATAATACTCTTAACCCCTATGAATAAATTTAAGTGGTGAGACCTACAAATTTTTTAATTTGAAATTTTGGTGGGTGACCCTAACGTGTATGTACCTACTATAAAAGTATTTAATCTAGAGTAATTTTTTACAATTTTGGAAAATTGAAAACCAACTCATATCCATATCCGTATTACTTTACTTTTTCTGAGGAAAGTTTCGAGTTAGTAAGAATATTTTTTCCTTTTTTAACGTTTCTCAAGATGTTATATCCAAAAAATATAATTTCCGTCAAAAGAAAATTTGTGTTTGTCCGTCTGTCGGTCTGTCTATCTGCTTGGGAAATTTGTGACCACGATAACTCGAGAACGCTTTGAACTAAAGTCTTCAAATTCGGACCATAAGTTAATTATCTAAAGTTCTAGACTGATTTTGGCAAAAATCGGGGTGGCGCAAGGGGGTAAAATGGGGTTAATACAATTTTTCTTGAAAAATATTATTTTTTTTTTAAGTTTTTCATTTTCCAATTTTTTTATAAACTAGACCTACACGCGAAAGTATTTTTTTGTTGGCAGCAGTACTAAATTTTTATGAGTATAGAGCTGTAATAACACAAAAAATTTGACCTGATTTTCTTGTCCTTGCTGAGAAAATTGTCTCTTGGAACAATTGAATTACATGCAATAAAAATGCATTGCATACTGCTTTGAATGTCTTTGCGTTTATTTTCAATATATACACCCTTGAAGATCATTATGCACAGTCCGAGGGAATTTCATTCAAGAGTAAATTTTTATTAAAAAATTCCAAATTCCAAATCAGCTCATTTCATTAGCACGTACTGGCTTCATGTTTACAAATGGCGAAAGCATTTGTAAAATTAACTTTTTGCACTCTTTACTTTTACAGAAAAAGAGTAGGTAGAGATTTTCTTATTATTGATAGAGATTTATGATCGCTGAATCCAAATCTGGCAGCACATTTGAGAATATTCTCTGGGTGGTAATATAATCAAAGAAAAAATATAAGGTGGGTGAGCCAATTATTGGCATGTTCCTAATATTGCCACCCCCTTTTAAACTTGTTAGTTCGTCCTCTGTTTCATAGATGGCACTGTCAGTATATCTGTTCAAATCTATGGATGAAATGCATTTTGTATGACAATTTATTTTTCTGACAAAAAAAACTATATATTTTTAAAGGATATCAGGTTTTTTTGATTTAAAATAAAGCCCAACGCCAAATTTATTTAAACATGTTTTCAAAAAGTGCAAACAAAACCAATAAAACTGGCCATATCTCAAAACATTTAATTTGCAGATAGGACAACTTATCTTATCAGAGCAGAATACTTCCTATGAGATTTTTTTTCTGTTTGCATGTTGTTGGATAGAGAGGATGTTATAAACATTAATCGGAATAAATTCAGTTATGACTCATCAACGTTGAAAATAAACACAGAAACATAGACTTACGGAATAATTTTGCCGAATTATGAGGGAAATTTTTATAAAGGTCACTAAATCGAAACATTTGACGACTAATTTGTTACACACAACAATATTGAATATACATATTAACTATAAATATGTAAATATATCGGTGTGTTTCGAAGAAAATAAAAACCTCGCGTCAACGATAGAATCGACGCGGCGCCTATGCGAGCACTGGAAATTCGCCGATGAGTGGTTATAAAATAACTCTTTATTTTAATTTTTCATCGATATCGCAGAATTTTGTTATTCATAGTTGTTCCATAAAACCACCTATTTTGTAAAATTAAATAAAATTTTATTATCTTAAAGGAAACTCATAAAAGTTAAGTAATTGTGATATACAAACAACTATAGTTATAGCTGTCGTAAATTTTTTATTTGTTGTATATTCTTCAGCAAAAATAATAAATATTTAAATTTTAAATGTTAACTAATTTTCTAACTGTTCTACTTACCTAACAACCCATAATTAAGTTCAGAAACTTTTTTTTTAACTAAAACTTTAATCTAAATTATTAAGGGCCACTTGCACCAACTCTTAAACAATGGTTATCTCAACTAAACTGAGTTTAAGTTAAAAATTCTACGTTCTGATTAGTCGGTCAATTTAATCAAAGTTTAAAGTTAAACCATTATTGATTCAAGTTGCCTTAAGTGTAAAAGATCTGTCTCATCCTTCCTTTTCTTCTTCTTCTTCTTCTTCTTCTTCTTTTTCTAGTCGTCCTAGTCTTATTATCTATATTATTTTCGTTTGCGATATAATCTGAACAAATTGAGTTGAGTGTTTTTGTAAAAAAAAATCTCAAATATATAAAGCAATACAATATTTTTGAGCATCAAAATTTCGTATCTATAAACATTTAGTTTTTATTTGTATTTATTTATTTTATAAACAATAAAATGATTTAAGGTAAGTTAACAATTAAAAATGTATTAAGTTTATATTTATATCAAAAAAGTACATTTTCAACCTATGAATAATGCGAGAAAGAGTTATTTTGTAATAGCGCGTTGGTCCCAATTATAGCCAAAAATATTAATTATCTAAGACATTAATTTAGAACCACACACTATTATTTGAAGGCGTATCAAATGCAAATAGCTGTATAGTTGCTATTTGGGTAGCGTGCCACCAGTAATAATATTACATAATATTACCACAATATCATATATCATATGATTACAAATGTTAATATAAGAATCTAATTACTACTTAATACTTATCTGACTTTCTTAGATGTTTCTTCGATGTCTTCCAATGTGAAAGGTAAAAAACTTCAAATATATTTTAAATTAATTAAAATATATCTTGCCAATAAAACAAAAGGATTAAACAACAATGAAAATAATTTAATGAAAGAAAAATGAAAAGTTAAAAACAAATAAAAAACAACAAAATATTTTAATTTGAAAGTTAAGTTAAGCTTAACATAGTATCTTTACCCTTCAGATATTTCTATACTCGCGACTTTAAATTTTCACATATTACGTTAATTCTAAAATTCCCTTAAGACCCAACTTAACTAGACGACTACATATTTCCGAAATTCCACTTTTTAACCATAACTCAAAACACAGGCAAAACGTTCCTTCCCAAAGATGCCGATATACCAGTCATAAAAATATTAACGAAAATATCTGAGGAGTTTTCGATCAAAATAAACTGAATTACTTTAAATAACTGAAAATGAATTTAAATTTAATTAAGCGAAATGATTAAAAAAACTACTTCTACATATTGATTGATATTGATTTTCATGACATTGCTTCGAAGTAGAAAAAAACATTTTTACAAACAATCCCTAACTATTGCCAGTATCTAAAACAACATCATTAAAGATATTCCCATATTTATTAATTAAGAAAACCGAATTAACCAATTAATTAGTCTAATAAAAATGTAAACCCTTTTTATGTAAACGCCTCAATTACACAAAATGCAAGCTTCCCAAATACTAATAATATTAGCATCTGTAAAAACAAACAGCAAGCCGCCCGTTAAGAACAATGCTATGTCACGTTCAATAACCATAAAAATAAAAATATAAATACTCAATATATACAGGGTGACCACTCTGTTACAATTTCTCATTCCTGTATAGTAGTCTTTTTTGAGATACGACGTTCTGAAATTGACAAGACGATATTCTGTATGCTTTGTAGATACAATGTTCTTGCTAATATATACATAACCTACAGGGCATACAAATTATATTTCTCCGGAGTGAAATTATATTGTATAATGTATTTGATTTAATCAGTCTGAGCATAAAGGTACATACCATTAAATTTGATAGCAGAATTTATATTAAAATATTAAATTATTATTAAATGTTTTATACTATAATCATTCGGAATTCGGAATTCGTCGGCTATTCTTACAGAATCCGATAAAAAATTTCTTACTTTATGTTTCGGGTTAAAATTAACTTGTATTAAATCAATACCTACCGATTAAAAGAATAAAACCTAAACATTTTAGAGGTAAAATTACCTAAACTGATCATAAAATTGTAAATAAAGCCCTCAAGTGTTTTAGCTAGACTTTTAGATGACATTTCTCACCATTAATTTCTGGTAGTAATATAATAGGGATTCTTTTCAATTAAAACTTAATAGTTCCATACATAAATTGATCCAGTAAATATAATAGATAATAATTATTATATATTATAATCTATATATTATATATTATAATCTATATATATATATATATATAATCTATTATAATAGATATAATACAAAAGCGCCTGGAAATATATAAAAAAAAGTACACAATAAAATAAGATATACAAAAATCTCTATAAATATCATAATTTTAAACTAGATTCCATATTTATGGCCTTAGGTTTAGGTAAATTTACCTCTAAAACGTGTGTCATTTTTAGAATGTCAAGTACCTATACCGATTTTTGTTGAATTTAAAATAAAATAGAAAGAATAAAATGATTTAAATACATTAACGAATTAGGTTCTCTTCAAGGTAAATATTTATATTAAGTATAAATCACAAACATAAATTTTAAAATCGTTTTTTACGTTCCCTGAAAAGTTTGAAAATATCTAGATAGGTAAATTTACCTCTTAGCCGACGAATTGTATGTTATGGTAGGTTTGTCCTATATAAAAAAAACGCTATTCTAATATTAAGTATTTATTATACTTGTTTCCAGTAAAAACATATTTAACTAATTTTAAACATTTTAATAATATGTTTCAAGTTTAATTAGTTTACGGTCCAAGAAATTAGTATTAGTATTACTACTACAGATAGAAAAGCTTGTGGCAAAAAGTGACATTGCGCCCTCATTTTGCCCGTCTCTGGTTAAAATTATCAAATAAAAGTTACATAAAATGATATCCTTTATTAATGCTACAGTGTAAAAAATAAATAGAATCATAGATAATGTGTTGCCATCCAGGTTCAAGTAAAATTTACGAGATTTTACATGTAATTTTACAATTTTTTATGAATATTACATGTAATTTATATGTAATATTTATATAAAATCGTAAAATTACATGTAAAATTTTGTAACTTTTACTTGTCTCTGCATGGCAAAACATTACCTATGCAAAAAAATTTAAAATTACAAGTAAGATGGTAAAATTTCATGTAAATTTGTAAAATTACATGTAAAATCTAGTAAATATTACATGTATTTGCATTGAATCACATTTACATGCAGAATTAACTATAATTACATATTTATTTTTTACAGTGTAATACATGTGTAAACATTTTTTTCTGTAGTTCAAAGGGTTCCAGAGATAATAAAAAAAATTACCTTCTTAGGAGGGTCGTAGCTCCCTTGGGGCTCATTTTCACACTAATCTTTAAAGTAAATGTTTTTCATAGCTTTTAATGTAAAAGCAGCCCTTAAAATTTTGAAACTTATTTCTAAATGACCCTGTATAAAAAAAAACGATCATAGCAGGCACTATTAAAGGTTTTACGGAAGAGTTTTAAGTGGCGATGCATCTAGATGGTCTATTTTGCAAATCTTGGTCTTCAAATTAGAATTTTAATAGACCATGGTGGGTTGGGTCAAGTATTTAAATAAGTACCGTAAAATGCTAATTCGGGTGACTTACCCCTAAATTAAATTAAAATGTATATGATTAACTCTTCACGTCTATAGAACTAAAATTCTAAAGTTCGTTAAGTTCTATGGAAGAGAAAAACCCACCATTTTTTATTAACCCCTCCCCTTAGAACCAAACCAAAAAACAAACATAAGTGAATTAGTATAATAATATCATAATAAAAGCAGCAAAATATAAAAAATTGTGGTTTTTAATGACCACCTTAAACCGCCGAAATAACAAAACTTTTAATATACTTTTAAACAATCTTTCACCTTTTAAAAACATTTTCTTATAATTATTTGTAAGACGTAAAATGACTGTCAATTTTATCTAAATGTCAAAGATGATCATAAGCACATTGGTTAATAAAAATTTCTTTAAAAGTAATTTTTTAAACACTAATCTTAGCTGCTTTTTTACTCAGATAGATTCTGCGCCTATATGGAAAACAATTATAGCTAAGAGCGCTATAAAACATATATCAAGCAAATTTGAATCGCTTATTATATAAATATAAGGCTTCCTGTTGCAATTATGGCATTCAGTTAAAAAAATTATATAAAATACTTCAATTCTTTAGGCAATAATAAAATATAATAAATAGATTTAATTAATGTTCCGTGCTAATAATTTTTATAATACAGTAAGGTCAAAAAGTCACCCCCCCCCCCTTTTAACTTTTGAACGAGTTGAGATATCGACTTCAAATTTAGAACTCTTAAATAAGACAACTTAAACTATCTTTTAGCATATATTTGATATTTTCAGCTGTGGGCAGGGGGACATTTTTTTAAATGGAAAGGGGGGTCGTGTGATACATCATTTTAAAGCTTATAAAATTCTCTATTTAAACTAACATTTTTAAATTTTTTAAAAATGTTTTTTAAGGTTTTGATTTTTCAATTTTTTGTGCCAAAACATTCGATTTTTTAAGTTTTTTTTATAAATTTTTATTGTCAACTAAAATTAGTTTAAAAGTATAATTAACATTTTTTTATGATGAAATTAGGCGTTTTTAAAAAATTATTTGTTTTTTTTTTAGAGGAATTTTGACATTAATACCCATTTTCAACTCCATTTTAAACCCAAAATTTTTTTTTAATTTAAAAATATGGAGTTAAATGGAGAATTTTATAAACTTTAAAATGATGTATTACACGACCCCCCTTTCCATTTAAAAAAATGTGCTCCCATGCCCCCCTGCCCACATTTTAAGAGATGAAAGTATTAAATATATGCTAAAAGATAGTTTAAGTTGTCTTATTTGAAAGTTTCAAATTTGAAGTCGATATCTCAACTGATTCAAAAGTTTAAAGGGGGGGGGGGGTGACTTTTGGACCACTCTGTATAATAAAATTTATGGAAATTTATAATAGTGCCTGTATTTTATTTTTAACATTATTAGTTATCGTGTCCCCTATAATATATATAGCTTAAATCACTATAATTTGCCACTGTTACCAAATATCTTATAATTTATAGCGCAGAGCCTACTAGTTTCTTTCCGTGTAGTTTATTATACAGTGTATGTTACATAGAGTGGATCATATGTTGCGAAGCAGTGATTTATCTAGACAGATAGTTTAAATTCTAAAATTCAAGATCAGTAAAACTATTTCAGTACGTTCCAGAGTGAGACCAGGTCAAAGTTAATTCAGAAAATCTGCGGTTTTGCTCTAACTTGTTATATATATATATATATATATATAAAAAGTCCAGTCAAATGATAGGTTGTAAATTTGCGTATCTTGAATTTTAAGGGTGACATTACAAATAACAACAATAACAAAATACATAAGAATGCGATGCCGTGATTAGCTTGATGTGCCGCCACATGTAGAGGAAATGCTCCTAATTTCGGATGGTTTCCAAATTTCGGATAGTAGAGTATTTAAGATACTGTCTGCAAAGGTAAACAGAAACCTACTTTTATGTGAAGCCAAAAGTCAAACTAAATCCGTCCTGTAATATGATAACGGTAGAGCTTCTTCCCTTTAAATGGCAGCACAAATCGTTTATATTGCAAATGGCAGTTTTGTGCTCAGTTGAATTATTATGCTTGTTTATTTTATAAATAATCGTTATAAAAGTTCGTGATTCTGTCTTGGGTAAGTTATGATGTTAGTTAAGTTGATCCACTATTCATAATTAAGCAATTTGAAAACGTAAACATTCTACAAATTTCTAATCTAAAAAGCAGAAAGTTGCCTAATTTCGGATAGACCATTTTTGTGCATTTGATTCCCAATTTCGGATATCCCCAAGGTAATTATTATTCAGGATAACCAACCATTAATTATTTTTTTTATAATGATACAACAAACTAAGATAAACAATTTTGAAAAAACGAAAATTACCTAAGATACTAAGATATTCGAAATTGGGAATCTAAAATTATAGTTCCTATAGTATTTCGTAGAAAATCGCTAAATGATTAAATTACGTCTTAAATGTGAAGGAATAACAAGAAACATAAGCAATGGGATCCAGATCTACTCTTGAAAAAATTTTTTCGCATATGTCCGAAATTAGGAGCCCTTTTTCAAATGCACAAAAATGCGCTGATTTTTTTTAACCGTGTTTTTTGGAAAAAATAAACTGTAATAAAATTGCTTTTATAATAAATCATGGTTCGCTATAATAAGTTGTATCTGGTTATATAAAAAAAATATCAAAAAGTAATACCGAGTATTAAATATTGAATACATTGTAAATTGTATCCGAAATTAGGCGACTTTCCTCTATCTTGTAAGCCAATCACGGCATCCCATTCTTATGTTTTATGTTCTTATGGATAGGCCTTACGTTCTACTTAGTATTAAGCACTCATTTGAGTTACTAATTTATACATTACAACACTAATGTTTTGAAGATATTATGAAACCCGAATGAGTTTTTTTTTCCATTTTGACAGTACTTTTTTCTATTGTCGAGTAAATGACAGTGTAATTATTTTTAAGTCTTTTGGTTTTTTGAACGTAGATAAAATAGTATATATAATTTTATTGCGACTGGCTTTTAGTGTATTCGAATGCTTTTTTCACTCCGCGGGCGCATCCTGGAAAAAATTTAATTTTTCGGGCACTAAAATCTTAAGTCACAAACTAATTTTGTAATATTCTGATTCTAAACCCCTTATATTAACCCGACTTTTTCCCAAAAAAAAACTCTCAGTAGCCTTGTTGGTAAGGCACTAAGCCAGAATCCGTCAGGACACTGGTTCAAATCCAGACTGAGCATAAACTTTTTTATAATATTATTTTAACAATTTTCTTTCGTATTTTAAATTTATATAACATAAACATTGACGTACAAAACCAAGATTATTATAATTTTTTATCGATGTTACAAAATCTTTCCATGCTTCGAATGATGCTTGTTTCGAAGACATCCGAAACCAATAAAGTAAGCCATTTTTAAAAGTTCATTATAAAACAATTTAAGACAGTAAGGATTTTTTAAATAGAAAACTATTTCAACCCAAACTGATCAATGTTTTTTTTTCTAAAATATTAAATGGGTATGGGGACCTAAAGATACAAGCAAGTACCTATGGCATCAGTGGCTTGCCAAAATGGAAGGACAACTATAATTCAGTCGTAAGATCACGTCATACTTGCGTATAGTTTAATTTTTAAATCTCAATATCTCGACTGACATGTACGAAATTTATCACACTTTATCACTACGTTCATTTTAATGAACATAGTGTTTAAAAACAACTGATTTATTTCAGGCCCTTAATAACAGGGTGATCCAAATTAGAATGAAAATATTGTTACTTTGTAATAAAAATCACTATAATATTTACTGGTGGAAACACTCATTATTAAAATGGACTGAAATGTATATTACGCACCGAGTACGCGAACCTGGTTTTTAGTGCACGAGAGGGCGCAGCCGAGTAAAAAAAGCGCCAATTTTTTTTATGTGTGTTTTTTTGCATATTTTGTAAAAAATATAGATTCTTTAAGTAAAAATACATAAAAAATGTCATATAGTGTAACACTGTAGGAGCAACCGTTAAAAAAAACACAATTAAGAGGAAGTAATATTTTATGCCACCAAAAATGTTACTTTTGAAAACGCTATTACTCCTTTAATATTAAATTTAGGTGTTTTGGTAAAGAATACTTTTTTGCTTTATTTTTAATGAAGAATCGCCGTGCAGCATTAAATTTGTATTGGTGCTTTTTTGTCCCCCATTCAATATGTCCATCTTCTAACGGCCGTAGCTTTCTTAGGGCTCATTGCCGCACCAACCTTTATAAAAACTGCTGTTCATATTTTTGGATATAGAATCACCTCTTCAATTTTTGACATGCCAGTTACTGAATACCCTGTATACCAAAATCAATAAACAAGAACCTTTTTGACATAAGTATAAATAAATGGTGACGTTTTTAACCTAATTTCTATCATCCGACGATTGGCTTCCGGTGAATCCGCTCCGGGGCCTTCTTGAAGACGACGGCATTTAAATAGGACCGTTTTGATCGATCGACGTCGGTTCACTTCCGGCCAATAAGTCAATTACAGGCTGCGTTCCGGACAATGGAACTTGGCAAACTCTCAAGACGCCCAAATATTATGATTTATTGACGCCAGATAGCGCCCTAGTATTTAGATATGTATATCGTATAGGAATATAATAATGTATCAATAGTTTATGCCAGATTATTTACAATGACAAAAAACTATTGGTATTGGTATAGTTATCAATCCCTTATTAAATTGACATGTAGCACACTCTTTTGTTCTTCAGAAAACGCCTTATATCACACTAGTTTGATATTTTTTTATCACCCTAGTTTGATATTTATGTATGTAGGTTTGCCTAATTTCACGTGTGTAAGTTTGCCTTATATAGTTTATATAGTTTATTTCTGCAATGTAATACATAAGCATGGAGAGCCCCAAACAAGCTTTTGGCTTGTGTTAGGGGCTCTCCATTAATTTTGAAAAAAAATGATTATTCAAATGACATTTTCTAAGTTTCGCCATAAATTTTCAAATTTGTTCTTCTGCGATCCACCTCCATGTCTACAGCTTCTTCTTTTCTTATCTATGCGCAACCATCATTCCAAAAATAAATTTGCATCTTACAGTAAATTTTTCATCAAAATAAAATACTTAGAAAATTGACATTAAATGTCTACGAATTTAGCTCACCTCGTTTTATATGCCATTTTCCACCTTTCATCACAAAATTTTATGATATATGATGGGGCAGAAAAACATGGTTTTACATTTTTTGTTGCTATTAATACAAAAATACTTTTTTTTTAATTATTCTAAATAAAAACAAAAATAGAGAATGTTTAAGCTTTAAAACAAAAATAATCAGTCTAATCCAGTAAGTTGTTTTCGAATTATTCGAACTTGAAAAATGGCAATTTTTTAGGTGGATCGATTTTTTTGGGTGGATCGATTTATTTAGTAGCCATAGTCTTGTCGGTGAACTATGGTGGTGAGATACAATTTAAAGACATCTGTCAACAGCATATCATGTGGCTCAAAAAATTTTATATCCGCATCCGTTCTATGGTTTCCACGATAAACATCTATCTGACGATCTGTCTGTCTATCTGTCTGACAGGGAAAACTTTAGGTTCGATAACTCAAGAACCCTTTAAGCTAACGAACTTCGAATGATAACAAAGGGGTTAAAAATATTTTTTTATTTTTTTTTGACTTTTTTTTAAATTGTACTGTGATTTGCATTGGCCAGTCGCGTGGGATAAAATGTACTGCGTTGCTTTAAAATAGAGTCTCTCGAGAACATGAATTCTTTCTTATTTGTACTTGGCAATTGTTAATTCTCGAGATAAATGTAAACTGCCTCATTATCAGATCATATTAATTAAGTTTCTGTCTCTTGGGACTTTAGTATTCTATTTATGCATACACGGAAAGAAATTAGTGGGCTCTGCGCTATACATTATAAGATATTTGGTAACAGTGGCAAATTATAGTGATTTAAGCTATAGATTATAAGGGACACTATAACTAATAATGTTAAAAATAAATTGGAAACGATTATATATATTACAGACACGATTATATTTATTACAGGCACTATTATAAATTTACAGAAATTTTATTATATTATAAAAATTATTAGCACGGACAATAATTAAATCTATTTAAGCTATAAATGCCATACTATTTGTTATATTTTATTATTCACTAAACAATTAAAGTATTTCATATAAATTTTTACACTGACTGCCATAATTGTAAGAGAAAGCCTTGTATTTATATAATAAGCGATTATAATTTGCTTGGTATGTGTGTTATAGCGCTCCTAGCTATAATTTTTTTTTTCCGTGTACAAAAGCAAAAAAAAGCAAACTACAAAAAAACTGTCACGTCAAAATACGGCTACATGCTTTTTCGATATAATCGAATAATAAAAATTCGTGAAGATATGTAATGCTACGCATATTCACAGTAAATGGTATATTGCATTTTACCAAATAATATAATAATAAATAAAAGTAATTTATCCAATACATACAGATAAATAGACAATTACCAGCTTTATTTTAAATAGATAAACTCCATAATAACCCCCGCGTGGCTTTTACTTTATTGAGTGGATATTTTTTTTACCCACTCAACTGTCACTTGTCAAATTAATAATATAATAATAAAAAATATTTATTGGATAAACCAAAGGGCTAACGACCGAGGTCTTTCTGCCCATAAATTACAATACATTGGTATTTACAATATTTTTAGTAATTAATACAATAAATTTTGTAAAAAAAGAAAAAAAAAACTAATAATAATGTTTATAAATAATGAAAAAATGTTCATTGAACTAAGGACTGATAAAGTGGTAGAGAAGGGTGTCGTCTCTTAGGATTGTTTGTGGGATTATCATAGTTTAGTACTGTTTGTATCTTATTCATATTATCGTTGTTATCACTGAATTTTTTCCTTAGTCTTGAAAGTCTGTAACAAATTGGTTCTATACCAGTTTTTTCATATAAAAGGTTGTTGGACGGATTGTGTAGTGGGTTCGTGGGGTTCCTCATTTTTGTAATCGCTCTTAAAGCTTTCGTCTCGGTGACTTTAATTGTGTTTAGAGTAGTACGCCTAAGGTTGCATGTGAGAGGGACACTGTACTCTAGGAGTGGTCTACATATTGATGCATAAATTGTGGAGGCTGTCGACGTACTAATGCCCTGATCTTTGTATGTGAGAGAACGAAAGTATTTGGCTCTCTGGATAGTTTTGTTTTTGATGTTCTGGTAGTGTGTATTTAAGTTGAGCTTGCTGTCCAGTTCTATTCCCAAATATTTAGCTGTGGGAGATGGATTTATAATGTGGCCATCGATGTTGATTGTTGGTGATGTGTTTTTGATTTTGTGGTGAAAGATTATGAATTGTGTTTTTAAAGGATTTAATAGAATTCTCCATTTATTCATCCAGCTGACCGTGTGATTTGCGAGAGTTTGCAGTTTATTTATGGCCTTTTTGAGGGTATTTGAGTGTGCCATAAGCCCTGTATCATCTGCGAACTGAATCATATAGCTTTCGGGGTCAATGTAGTTTAGAATAAGGTCTATAACAAAGGATTTGTAGATGTCGTGTGAGTATACATTATATCTTGTCAAATTATTTTCTTGTAAATGTCATTAAAATGTTTAATAAAAATATGAATTCCTAAGCTATTTATTGGATAAAACCTTGTATGGCACTCATGGGTAAACCGATATTGCCCTCTCGAAAATTAACCTGCGGCAATATATTACTTTACCACTAGTACCATAAATAACTATTTTACTGAAAAAGTCGGAATTTTCTTTCAGTTTTTTTCGATTTTTTTAAAAAGTTTAACCCCTATAACTTTTTTTTGTTTTTGGGGGGATTACTTTCAAACCCATTAGGGATCTTCCCCTTATAGAACTTGATTTTTCCTGAAAATTTCGAGTCGATCCGATTATTCGTTCTTGAGTTATCGTGTCTACAAAAAACGTGGCATCGGACGTATTTGAAATACATGAAACACATTTGTGCCTAAATTTTTTTTGTCTAGGACCTTTTTTGGCGATTTTGAATAATACGAAACTACCGTATAATACTATTCTATCGCTACGCGCTGTGAATAGTACAATAATGTACACCTGGATAAAAAATAAATAAAAATATCGCATTTGCCCGAATAATTGTGGTTTTCGTCCTGGTATTATAAATAACTAAAGTCCTTGTATTATAAATAACTATATAGTCCCTATATAAACTATATTTTTTAAACTAAAAATCCTAGAATTATGTTTGTGTAAAAACAAACTCAAATGTAATAGAAAAGTACAAGAAATATATAGTTGATTAATTTTATAATTTTTTATAATAATACTTCAGATTTTAAAATATTATTTTATATGTTTTGTAAAAAATCAAGGCCTATCCAGAAGCTTGCATAAGAACATAAAACATAAGAATGCGATGCTGCGATTGGCTTAAAAGATACATGCCGGCCAATCACGGCATCGTATTGTTACGTACTATGTTGTTATGCGAGCCTGTGGATATGCCCTCACCCTTTGGGTACAAGGAAGAGCCCTTCACAAATTGCTGAAGTTTAAATTTTAATTTATTTTCGTCGGGATTCTGCTTATCTTGAAAAAACTTAAGGCATTTTTTACTTGTCATCTCTGTTAAAATATACACTATCAAAAGCAAAAAATAAAAAGCGAAAATGAGAAAAAAAAGCCATTAACTTAGTGTTTTAACTGCGAAGCCGTAAAACGTCTTTACGGTCCTACTAACATTGATATTAATGAGTATATAATATCATTTTATACTAATGAAAATATTATTTATAGTCTTTTCTTCTTTTATTACTAAAAATATATTAACAATATTATGGCGAAAATATAGTTATGATACCATCAAATTCTTTTGTTGGATTAAGTACTTTTAATTTCTAATCAAGTTTTAAATTTATTGGGACAGCATTTTATTTTAGGGGCAATATTTGAAAATATGTAGTAATTTGTTGTAACGGATACTATCCCATTTCGTAAACTTATTTTACTCGTCACGATCAGCATTTCTGCACAAGAAATAATTAAAACAATATATAACAAACTTCCTTAATATGTATCATAAATATAATCAATAAAAATAATAGGACTTGCCTCAAATTAATGTCCATAAATATTATAAATGTACGCTAAATTCGACGACACCTGTAAAAATCGCAGAACTATAGAAAAAATATATTTAATATTATAATTATTAATAAGCACTCCAAACATTGTAGCTCAGTGAATGTTTAAATATGATTAAATTAACTCTGCCACCCACCCTCGCTCGATAAAAGCTCCATAACGTTCCGCCCCGGGTTTCCCCTACTTAACATTCTTGCACAGAAAAGAATGATTCCTTGAACCAATGACACGTGTCCTTTGATATATTCAAAGCTATACTCTCTTTTAAGGCTAGCGTTTCTTTGATGAAAAGTAAATGTTCTTAAATGAAGAGCACGGGTTTCTGAATGAAGACCTCCGCTCTTCATTTAAGGACATTGACTTTGGTTCAAAGAAATTCTAGCCGTGAATCAAGAGAATATATCTTTGAACTAATCGAAACATGTATCTCTGGTTCAAGCAATCTTTTTTATGTTTGAGAGTCGTTTAAAACCGGCTCTAAGTACTACGTTTTTCAGTGGCCAGCCGTACAACTCTAGACAGTATAATGTTTTTAATTCTGTGATCCCGTGAACAAATGTTTAGTTTTGGCTCTATTACCCCAAATAAATAGCAGAGTGCATTCGTATTCTCGAATAATTTTAACATACTTAATTTTCTGCACTTTAGAGATAGTATCCTAGTACTATACATACAATATACATTTAGTTCTTGTATTTAAAACATTATTAAAGTTGTTTAAGATACTATCTTTTATGCGGATGCTATCATGTTTATAAATTTTTAAATTATGAAAATAACAGACGTTTATTTTAAAAATTATTGTATTTTTGCATACAAAAATCATACCTAAAGACTTTTTAAAGTTTCCAAAGGTTTAGTATTTACTACGGTAGCAAATTCTTAGTATAAGATTATTCGGAACATGGAAAATAAATTTACAGTTTTTTATTATTTTTTTATTAATTTGAGCCATTTCGCCTCAATGACTATTTATATCGTAAAAAAACTAAAACAGAAAATAAAATTAAAATGTTCTTATCAGGCGCACCTATTTCTAGATGCGCTGGTAAGGTATTGCGTTTAAAATAATACTTATCTGCTATATCTTCTTTACCTAAACAATATTATTAGTCAATACCTTACTATACTGTAAATATATATACGCCTCAAATAAATTATAGATTCTATGGAAAATAAATAGTGTAATAATAAATTAAAAAATACGTCCCTGTGGAGAATATTACTTTATTAATATTTTGTGAAATATATAATTTTTATATATAATTTTTAGTCATCTGACCGTGTTATGGTCAAAACGAATTATTGTGTTTAAACATGTCCTACTATATTTCGTTTCGGTTTTTATACACGTTTATCTTTTTTTCCAGGTGTCCTTTTTCACCGAGCCATCCTTATGTCAGGATCGGCGTTATCACCATGGGCACTAGTGCAGGAACCCTCGAGATATGCCGCTCAGGTGGCCATCCACGCGAATTGCTCCCCCGAGCTGCCCCACCCCCACCTCCTCAAGTGCCTTCGAGAGAAACCCCTGGAGCTTCTCATGACGACTCCTGTTATAGCCCCAGAGTTTGCGTTTGCATTTGGGCCTAGTGTAGATGGAGTTGTGATTGATACGGGAGAACCACCAGGTGGGTATTAAAAAAAAAAAAAAAAAAACAAAAAAAAATAAAATAAAAAAAAAACGAAATAAAAAAAATATGGACAGTCCATATCGACTTGTACATTTCGAAACTTCGTATATCAAAAAATCAAGCGAGTGCACTTGCGAAGATACTCGCGTGTAGTTTGGAATCGCCTTTACCCGAATATAACGTAACTAACTAATTGGAGTGGTTAATTGGAGTTTGTATATTATAGTTCTCCACATAACACAAAGTCCCCGACGAAAGGAGGAGGTATCATGCGTGCTCTCTTCTTTCCGTCAAAAGCGTTATAAGGCGTGCGTGCCTGCAACGCGCCTCTCACTTGCACACACATTCTTCACATATTTTCCGTAGCCACAGATCCGTGTGTCATCATGTACAGAGTTGATTAGTACACGAAACCGAAAATTGATTTTATTCACAACTATATACGTAATACATACATTACATATATTAATAAAGTTTGGGAAGAACTTGTTTTTTTGTCCCATTGATTTCACTTCTGGATCTGTCCTGTAATGAAAAATAGAGACCAGTAACCTAATTATTACTGGTCTGAGTTTAAAATCATTAATTTCCGCTAGATGGCGCCACCGATAAAAAATATCAAAATGGCTGCTGTTGTCTTGATAAACACAAATATATTATATTAGATTAGATTAAATCTAATACATTTTGTTCAGAAAATGTACAGTTTTATTCAATGTTTTTTACTTTTGAGACTGAAATGGATAATAATTGTTATAAACGGTGCCTTGTGAGCTATCAACAAATGTTTTTTGTGGTTGTTTTTTTGAGGTTACGCGTATGGGAAACTTCGGTTTTATGTAATTGTGCTTTTCTTGGGAAATACAGGAAAAATTATTTGTGGTAAATATGAAAAAAACTAAAAAACAAAGTATTATAGTATTATTTTCTTCATTTGAATCATCTAGGTTTCAAAAAAAATAGTGATTTATCTTTAAATAAAACAGTTGCGTATAAAATAGTATACAGGTCTCCCGGAAAATTATACTTTTCCTCGACCAATAAGGTCTCGGAAAAGTACTATTTTCCGAGTCGACCTATAATCTACTAATTTATTATTCCATCAATCTATTTTCTAAAAATAAATTAATATTTTTATAATTTTGTTTAAAATTAAAAAATTTCTGTCCTTACTAATTCTACGTCTAACCACCCGTTAGTGGTACTATGTGCTTGAGACACAAAAGTCTTCAACTTGCTACCATTCAAAGTCTCCAGACTAGGAGAGGTATGAGTAGTTGTCTACATCTAGAAATAGATGGCGCACAAGTCTACATCAATCTAATGGCTATATTCCTTTTGCGAGTAATGTCTAAAAACGTTTTCTTAATCAGCGTGCAGAGTTGACTCTTGGTACTGAAGAGGGCCAACAGATTGATGGAATAATAAATTAATATTTTTATAATTTTGTTTAAAATTAAAAAATTTCTGTCTGTAATCTACTATTTCGAGATACTAGGTTTCGAAATCTAAAAGTCGATATTGTTTTTTCGTTTAAATTAAATAATTTCCTGCGTTTTATAAAATATTTCCTATAATTTTCCTATACGTTTTATACAATAAATCACACGTATAAATTGTTAACCGATAATGAATTTTTGTGGTAGATGTAATAATTAGTAGGAAATTTATTATTCATAAATTTGTTTATTTTGCAAAATTGTTTAAATATATTAAATGGCATTTTAATACTAAATTTATTTAAATAGTCATTTAATTCTTGTCCGTTTAATTAATTGTTAAATTTAAATTAAAAGATTAGAAACGTATTCACTGAAAAAAAAAGGATCTCATCGGGGCTACCAGAAAAATCTTGTTTTGTATCTATATAGGTCTTTTACAAGTGACATGAGTTTGGGAACAATCACTTATTTTTACAATCTGCCATTACTGTAGGGGAGAGTGGGGATGTTTCGACCTCTTAATGTTTAAATCGTTTTATAAAATATTCAATAAATTATTTTATTTTATTTTTTTATACCAATCTATAGTTTAATATGTTTTCTATTAAATAATATAGTACAAGTTGTATTAATTTAAAGAATAATTAGTTTTATAAATTAAAATAAAAATAGTTACATTTGGTTGAAACATCCCTCTAGGGTGGGAGGTTTCAACCAGATGGTGGGGATGATTAAACCAGGGTAAATAAAATTAAAATTTTTATTAAAATATTTAAAATTTATTATTAAAACTTTATAATATAGTTCTAATATAGTTATAAAAATACAGAACCAACATTAAAATTAAAATTATTAATGTTTTATTAAAAATAACTAGAACATGAACAAATAATGTTAGACTAATATTAAAAGGAACCAGAAACTATTTAACTAATATAAAAAGACAATACAAAACTACCTAGTAAGTAATAATCTGATATATTAAAATTATATTGGAACACTAAAAAACGGATTGGATTTTTAATATTATTTAAATTTTTCGAATGTTTCATCCAGTGGTCGAATCATCCCTATATGCTCATATTTTAAATAATATGATGATACCCGGTAAAATAAACGAATTACAGTGCATGAAAATGAAGCCAATAAAACACTTGTTTAATCATATAAAACCGATTTTGAATAGATTTTACTACTATAAAAATATCAATAAAAAAATGTAGAACCAAAACCTTACCTGATTTTCACAAAAAATTGATTTTTTCGTAATTTTTCTTAGACCTTTCCGAATTTGACCAAACTTTAACTAGGCACTATAGCCACTTAACTTATTAGTTGACACTACTGGAAGCACCCAAAATTTAAATAGTTTTTAAATAAAATCAAATGGTTGAATCCTCCCACTGGTCGAAACATACCCACTCTCCCCTATCTAGAAAAAATGACATAACCTCAAATAAAAAGGCTTTCTTACCTTAAGAATGAAACTGTTTAAAATGTTTATTTTAAAATAACCTTGAGTACAATTAATTGTTTGTTAGTAAATGTGACAGGTTGTGACACAGAGGGGGGAGGGGGTCAAAAATTTCGACAAATTACGTTACGTAATATTGGATAGCCCCTTATAATGAGGGGTTATATTTAGCTTTAAATTTTTAACAAATCTTCAACGGAATGTAACCATTCTCCCTTTATAACTCTCAAATGAGGCCTAATGTCAATGTATCACACTACCCCCGTTTCTATTTTCCTCCCAGCGCCCCCCTAGTGTTATTTTAAATTTAAAAAATATACAACTTATTTATTTATTTATTTATTTATTCAAAAACTCACACAGGTTTCCCCAATTACAGAGTTTGTTATGTTAAGTAAATTAATAACAATATCAGTGATCATTACCAGCAGGTGCAGCAAAAAAGTTTTTTATTTTGCAAATAGAAGTATTTAAAATATCGACCATAGAGCAAATACTATTATAGTAATTGCACATAAGAATCACAGGTGAAAACAGATAAACATTAGTTCTGGACGTTCTAACATAAAAAAATGGAGAGATTCTAGCAGAAATTCTGGGCACGTTTATTTGCAATAAGTTTAATAGCTCTATACAGTCAATCTTATTATTGATCAATTTATACAAAAATATAATTGATGCTTGTTGACGTCTTACAGATAACGATTGAAACGAGAAATCATTTAGCAAATTCACATTAGGTATCCCTCTAGCTGGATACTCACCATATTTCCTATGATACAGATATTTGAGGTAACGTCTTTGAACGTTTTCTAAAGCAGTAATAAGAACAGCATAATTAGGGCACCAAACTACCGAAGAATATTCCAAATGTGATCTGACATAGGACATATAGAGCAAATTAACAGTTTTAATGCTAAAACATTTAGTATTCCTAATAATAAACCCAAGTGATTTGTAAGCTTTGGATACAATGTTGTTTATGTGTGGATGAAAAGATAATTTTTTGTCAAAAGTGACACCAAGATCCTTGATGGTATCAGGTCTGTCCAAACTGTGCCCATCGATCTTGTAGTCAAAAGTGATGACATTTAATTTTGTAGTAAAACTGAATATGTAACATTTATCAGCATTTAAGGGTAACTTGTGTCCATTGCACCATTTAACTACAGTATCTAAGACATCTTGTAATTGAATACAATCATTTAAACTTTGGATTATCTTATCTTATGGCCAAAGATACTTTATTTTATGTTGTATATATGTTTCAAATGTCAACTCCATATCTTACGCGGTTTAAAAGTTAGAGGCACTGTACTATTTAAAAGAATAACCCTGTATATACTATTTTTCTTCATTTCCACCCTAACAAATGCATTAAAGTGATATGGCTGTCTGTGGTTTTGTAAGTATATAAATGCAAACCCATAATAACATTTTAATGCGACGGACTTGTTTACCGTACATTCCTCGTGACTCGAAAATGGTCTCACTTGGTAAAATATCACAGTGGTTGTGCTATTTTCAGTTTTGAATTGTTTATAACACTAATTATAAAAGAACTTATTACGCGTATGAAATGCTAAACAATGTGGAAAAACTAAATGTGAGGTTAAACGTAATATTTTACCCTTGTTATAAAACAGCGAAATGTTCTATTTAATATTTTGGCCCCTCTTGTACCCTAAGTGTTATTTTAAAATTTTAAATACACAATTTAGGTACGCTCAAAGAATAGTATATTCTATAACTAGTATGGAATAGACAATATTTCGCGCGAGCGGAAAGTTTGTCATACGAGCTGGCAGGCGAGTATGACGGTCCCGCGAGCGTGGAATGACTATTCCATACGTGTTGTAGACTATACTTTTTCTTCGACTACAAATATGTAACACTGTATGGCTTTAAACTGCGGACAAGGTTAAAAACAATGTTTTTTGTGACTCGACATTGTAAATGCAACAAAACACATATTTTTAAATAAAGCAATTAATGTTATTTAATAATTTTATCAAATCAGTACTTAAAAAAGATTTTTATTTAATTTTAGCACATATTTGCAAATTATATTGTAAAAGTTGAAGGTTATGTCAAATTGCTGTGACATATATCAGGTTTAAATATATAACAATAGATGGCTCAGTTTTAATTTTTTGAATTAAATTGATAAAAAACTGGTTAAATATTAAGAAAAACTAATAAACTTTATGTAATTTTAACTCAAAACTTTAAATTGCATTAAATTATTCAATGCAATACAAGAGATGGCACTACATGTGCCCATTCTAACACTAAATACGGGATATTCATACCGTATCTAGAGCTAGAATGGATTCATTCTGTTTTGAAAAGTGTGTGTATTTGCTTACATTCTAAAGCAGTCGTAGAAAAAGTTTCTTTTATTCAATTTAATTTTTAAGTAGATATTCAGGGTGTTCAGTAAGTAACTGGCATGCCAAAATTTAAGAGGTAATTTTACATCCAAAAATATGAAAAAAGTTTCTTTAAAGGTGGAATGAGCCCTAAGCAAGCTTCGGCCCTTCGAAGATGGACATATCGAATAGGGAACAAAAAAAGCACCAATAAAATTTTAATTTCAGGGCGATTCTTTATTTAAAACTAAGCAAAAAGTATTCTTCACCGAAACATCTTCATTTATTATTAAAGGAATAATAGCCTTTTAAAAAGTTTTGGTGGCACAAAATGTAACTTCCTCATAACACGTTGACTGCCGACAAACAGTGGTATAGAATGTAGCGGTCGCGTTCAAAATTAATTTCCCGCAGATAGAAAACTGAATTTATTTTTTTTGTGAAGAAATGTTTAAGCTTTAACGGTGTACTAAAAAGTTATTTTCCTTTCGCTATCGGTTGTAATTTATATAGTGCCCCCAAAGAAAAAAACAAATGACGCCATCGTACGTAATAATTGCATTTTTTGAAAACGGTTGCCCCTACAGTATGTTACATTATATGACTATATGTATTTTTACTCGAAAAATCTATGCTTTTTACAAAAGATTCAAAAAAATACTTACTTAAAATAGTTTGGGGCAAAAATGTTAACCCTCCCAAATTTTGTTCATCCAGGCACGCCTCTGAATAAATTCAAAAAATAAATTAACATAAACTAATTGCAACTAGTAAATATGCAAAATCTCGTCGCTCTAGCTCAAAAGGTACCAGAGTTATTAACTAATAACCGTACTTTTACTACAATTTTAAAGGGTCGTAACTCCCTTGGGGTTTTTTTTTCCGGACCTATGTTTCTTTGTTGGTTTTTCATGTTTTGTGATGCAGGATAATCCCCTTTATTTTTTGACAAAAGACTGAGAACACCGTTTATTTTGTCGTTTAAATATCAAAGAGGTTGAAAAAGAGATTAAAAAAGAGATTAAAAAAGAGATTAAAAAAAGAGATTAAAAAAAAAGATATTAAAAAAAATCAATGTTGGCGCATTCGCCAAAATTGCAAATAATATTTTGAATTTTGGCGAAAGCGAAAAACGCACAAAAAATTACAAACACTCTGTATTAAATTTTCCATTTTCCTTTTGCGTTATTGTGTTCTATATTTATATACATTATTTTCGATAATAAATATAATAAATCATATTATAAACATAGCATTTAATCTTGAAGGTGATTTTTATTATACCATTCACAGCGTGTAAGCGTTAGAATAGTATTATAAGGTAGTTTCAAATTTCCCAAAATTAGACAAAAACATTTTAGATACCAATATGGTTTTAAAAAAAAGAATGTTTGAAAATGTCCGTCTGTCCATCCGTCCGTCTGGAGTCACGATTTTTCTAGACCCAATAACTCCAGAATGAATTATCCGATCGACTCGAAATTTGGAGGAAAAATTAAGTGATATGAGGAAAAGATCCCTATTGTTTTTGAAAATAATCCCCTCAAAAACAAAAAAGTTATTGGGGGTTAAACTTTTTTTTATGAAAAAACTTTCTTCCTTTCAATTTTTTTTTAACTTTTTTTAATTTTTTTGTAAAAAAAATATTGAAAATTAAAAAAAAAAAAATATCCAATACATACAGATAATAAGACAATTACCAGCTTTATTTTAAATAGATAAACTTAATAATAACCCCTGCGTGGCTTTTACTTTATTGAGTGTATAATTATTTATTTTACCCACTCAACTGTCACTTGTCAAATTATTTTCTTGTAAATATCATTAAAATTTTTAATACAAATATGAATTCCTAAGCTATTTATTGGATAAAACCTTGTATGGCACTCATGGGTAAACCGATATTGCCCTCTCGAAAATTAACCTGCTTGGCTGACGCCTCGGTTAATTTTCTCATGGGCAATAACTTACTTTACCCACTAGTACCATAAATAACTATTTTTGTTTTTTGAAAAGTAGCTTTTCTTTTCAAGAATGTTAATTTTTTATTTTTTTTAAGTATTTGGGAAAATGCAATATACCATTGACTGTAAATAGTATATAATGGAATGCGTAGCATTACATATCTTCACGGCTTGTTTATTATACGATTTTGCAAAATGCGTGTAACTTTATCTAACCTCAGCAGGAGTTTACCGCTTAAACTTCACATAATTTATCATAGTTTTTCATACCCCGATTACTGATTAATTTGCCTACTTTACACACAATAAAATTACATTGCTGTTTTTAATTTGAATTATTATAGTTTGACATAAAAGCTACAGTGCGATCAACAAATTAATTTTTATTACTTTCCCCAAGTAAAAAAAATCGATTTTTTATTGCTTTTTTTACGTTTCTGGACTTTTTAAATCGAAAAAATATGATTTCCGTCAAAAAAAAATCTGTCTGTCGGTCGGTCTGTGTATCCGGTGTGACTACGATAACTCAAGAACGCTTCATGCTAAAGACTTCAAATTTGTACCACAGGTTAATTATCCAAAGTTCTAGTCTGGGATTGTTTTTAGTAAAAATCGGTTTGGGGTAAGGGGGTAAAATGGGATAAAAACAATTTTTTTCAAAAACATATTTTTTTCAATTTATTTTTCGTTTTACGAAAAAATAAACTTTTTTTGAACAAAAAAATATTAATATTTGACTTGGATTTTGTCAAAGTGAAGTAAGCCACGTCTATGTGCAGTTATGTACTACAAGTTGTTACATTAAGAGCGGGTCAGAAAATATAATTGTTTAAATTAAGTATAATAATTTTAAATATGAAAGTTAAGGAAGTAGGTAATATTTTTTGTACTTGTTTGCGGGACGAAACTCACTTAAAACTATATCGAAAATCAATATTTAAATATTTTCAGTCTATTATTCCATCAATCTATTTTCTAATCATCGTACAGAGTGATATTGGTAGACTGACAGTTTCGGGCTGCTGGCCCTCTTCAGAATCCAAAAGTCAACTCTGCACGCTGATTAAGAAAACGGTTTTAGACTTTATTTGCAAAAGAAATATAGACATTAGATTGATGTAGACTTGTGCGCCATCTATTGCTAGATGTAGACAACTACTCATACCTCTCCTAGTCTGGAGACTTTGAATGGTAGCAAGTTGAAGACTTGTGTCTCAAACACATAGTACCAGTGGTTAGGCGTAGAATTATCAAGGACAGAAATTTTTAATTTTAAACAAAATTATAAAAATATTAATTTATTATTCCATCAATCTATTTTCTAATCATCGTACAGAGTGATATTGGTAGACTGACAGTTTCGGGCTGCTGGCCCTCTTCAGTACCAAGACTGTAAAATTAAAAATTTCTGTCCTTGATAATTTTCAGTCTATTAAAATGTATGCATAAATTATTTATTAATATGAATTTGACAAACTAAATACATATCCGTTAATGCATATTATATTTAATTTTTAATAAAATAATAAATACACATTTCAAAAACGGTATTATGTGACATAAATTATATTGTGTTTTTAATAACTGTTACAAATACATAAAAGCTTTGTTAATTATTTCCGATTTTACTAAACAATAAACTATTTGTTTTATAACAGACCATACCGTAATATTTTTCTTTACTTGACCGCTCCTAAAAAGGAGCAACGTTTCTTTTTTAATTGCCCAGTGATATAGGGGAAGTCAAGCGTAGACTGTTTGTTTTCTAGGGCATTGCAAAAAACACTTTTTTATTTTTCATATGCACCCCTTCTATGTTGTTTCAATTGAAATACTATGCTTCCATACCATATTTCAGGTTCCTTGTACATTTTTTGACCCCCGCCCAACTCTGTTTACTGATTCAACAAAAACACAGGCACACGAAAAAAATACTTGTCCACTAATATTTCTATACGTTTTTGGGGTGGCTGAATCCGAATCTGTGGTTGGTTTGACTCAGTCAGTTCGCATTTCGTTCCTAAACTCAAGAAAGTGATGAAAAATGTTATAACTTCCATTACTTTTTTGAGGGAAAACGAAATGCGATCTGACCGTGTCAAACCAACGCCGGATTCGGATTTAGCGACCCCCAAAACGTATAGAAATATTTGTCTCATCTGGTGGACAAGACCCTTTTTTTTTTCGTGTCGTGTGTTTTTGTTGAATCAGTAAACGGAGTTTGGCGGGGTCAAAAAATGTTCAATTAACCTAAAATTTGGTATGGAAGTATAGTTTTTTAATTGAAACAACATAGGGGGGTGAAAATAAAAATTTAAAAAAAAAGTGTTTTTTTGCAATGCTGTTCTTCTAATAAGACAAGATCATCCTTTCTCCCACTACTAATTTTCATCTGAGGGCTCTGCTGTTGACAGGTGCCCTAATATTGTATCTCACCATCGACAATACATTTTGTATAAATAAGTGTTGTCTTAGTACTTACAACATAGGGAGGTGAAAATAAAAAATTAAAAAAAAAGTGTTTTTTTTGCAATGCTGTTTTTCTAATAAGACAAGATCATCCTTTCTCCCACTACTAATTTTCATCTGAGGGCTCTGCTGTTGACAGGTGCCCTAATACTCCTAGTACTCCTCTCTTTTTTCTGAAGAATGTCCTTTCGTTTTTTAAATACAATTTTGGAGAAGAGAGATTAATTTTATATTGTTTTATAAATCTTTAATTAAACTAGATGAAACGTTGCAAGCACCCTGTCAAAACATCGGCACTATTGTACACTAGAGCCATCTAGTTTGCAAATTTCAAACTAGGTGTTTTGTTTGATTTTAAATTCTGTATCTTTAAAACATTATATTCTAGCAAAAAACTGTATATAACATATTTTATAGAGCTTAAAAAGCTTTTATTTAAAATATAATTTTTTGAAATCGGGTTATAAATATGTGAGATATGCTAAAAAAACCTTTTACTGCTTTAAACGCCAATATCTCGAAAACAATGCGTTTTAGGAAAACGTTGTTTATAACATTTTTTGACCAGTTTAAAATTATCTTTTATATAAGTGGTAAATTAACCAAATACAATAATAATTGCCTTAATTATAAACAAAAAACGCTAAAAATAGGAGTGTTACCCTATTTTTACCCCCTTACCCCCAATCTTTGGACCCCCAAAATCTAATCAGCCCCTCGTAATACGATAAGAAACAATATGCAAAAAACCGCAAGTCGATATCTCATGTAGAAATGGAGTTAGAGAGTTTACACCCAGACAGACAGACAAACAGACAGACAAACGGACGGACGCAATTTTTTTTTACTGATTTCGAATGGTCTAAAACGTCGAGAAATGTGAAAAAAACGTGGTCAAAGATTATGACTTTTCGGCGAAGATTTCAATACATCGGCACTCTTAGTAGCACCAAGTGCCGATGTAATTAAATAACTTGTTTAACCAGGATTTGTTTGTTCCAGGAGAAAACCCGAACTTTAACGAATTTGACAGCAACACCAAACCTATTAAAGTAGAACCGCAGAACGCGATAAATATCCTAAACAGCGTTCTGCTAAGAAAGACGGTGGTCTCCAAACTATCAAGGTAGGTAATGAAATGGTTACTTGATTTGTGGAATCAAGTAAATAACGTGAAATAGTTTTAGTATATTACGTGTTAATGCCAAAAAGTGGCTCTCATTATCCGGTACATTTTACACTATAACTAGTAGTTATAAATTAAGTTTGTATAAACAGGGCCGGCCTTAGCACTTCGGCGTTGTTTTCATTCATGTCGTCAGAAAATCGCTTTTAAAGCTACTTTAAAAATGGAGAATTTTTAGGAGGTCTCAACTTCTTTGGGTTCGGTTTTTGAAAGTGCAATGCAGGGCTTGCACCATTAAAATTTTGGTTTGGACTCTAATAAAAAAATAAAAAAGTTTTACATAAAAAAGTTGGGCAAAAAAAAATGATAAGGTTCCCTGTTTCGCACGCCCTGGTTAAAATAACTATATGTAAATGACAAAATATAATAGGCTTATTAAGGTTACATCATATGGAAAACCTAGTTGCTATAGCTCAAAGGGGCGTAGCTCCCTTACGACGCATTTTTCACATATGTTTATAGGAACTTTTTTTCATGTGTTCTGATGTCCGATACAGCGGATTCTTTCTTGTATTAAGCGAGCTTATCCACACTCCTCTGCCCACGATAATAACTTATAACTGTTGAATCTTAAGAGATAAAATATTTTTTAGTAGTAGATAAAAACGTCCCATAGAAAAAAAACTAGAGTTATGTTGAGTCTGTACTTCCTCAAATACCCTTTTAAATTATTTCAGTGCATTACATTCAATGTAAATCTAGTTTCAAGCAGTTTAATGTACAAAGTACTTACCATTTAAAATATTGTAAGCTATATATTATATTTTTCATTTTCAACAAGCTTTTACTGCAGTAACAACCTAAAGGTTTATTTTTAACTTTTTTATTGAAATTTGTAATAAAAATGCCTATATTATTCTATATTCCCTGTATATTATATAATCAATACTAAGCAAGTTGTCACAAAAATTATAGTTTCCCCCCCATGTCCCACTACATTTCTAACTGTATTTGCAAGGCGTTCTTCACGTCAAGTGAAGAAAGCCTTGGTATTTGACATAAAGAAAAGTACAACAGTGCTGAATCGTTTAGAAAAAGTGTTTTTTAAACCAGACAACTGGTTCAAGAATTATAGATAGATATATAGATAGTTTATTGTTTATAATAGTATTAACAATTCTATAACAATCAAGTTTAAGTTCGTTTAAGTTTAAAATAACATTACATTTTTCTTTTGATTTTAATAAAATTTAATATAAAACATTAACCTCTTGTGTACTGAATTATTTAAGGCTAATAAGGAAAAACTTTTTTTTTTGTAAAAATAAGCTAAAAATAGGAAGTTAAGTCAATAATAATGTATGTTTTGTTTAAATTTTTATTTTATAAAAAAAAGTGGTACTTAATTATTTTGGTGCGCCCTGTATACTTATTTTTTTTTAATTTTTATTATTGCAAAATAAAACCAAAAAAACACCTTTTAGGTAAAAGAAAAATCATTTAAAACGGGCTAGAGGTCTTTGAAATATAGTGATTTAAAAAATGTAATTTGTTTATTTACATTTTACATTTTTGTACTATTCTACTTAATTAAGCATCCCCTAAGTCCAGGACTTTTTGTGAGCTAGTAGTAGAGGGAACCCCCGGCTTTAATTGACTTTCGAACCAATTTCCTCTTCACTGACGCATTCGCCAAATTTCAATTATTAATTAACTGAAAAAGGCAAATCGGCACCGGTGAGAATCGAACTCACGCTATTTGGGTAGTAAACTAGACAAATATGACGCGATAGTCCACCACACCAATCCTCCCATCAATATTCAGTTTACTTTTTACACCTAAACGTATAATAATAAATCAGACACCTTAACCCGATCGCCTAGTAAAGGCGCACCCCTTCCATCTTTAATCCAGTTTTTACTTATTCTAGGTATGACCTGCTTTTGGGAGTAGTAAAGGCCGAAGCGTACTTCGCGTTTAACGGCGAGGACGTCCAATATGGCATCGAGGCAGACAGAAGAGCGAAAATTCTAAGGACCTTTGTCCGAAATACGTACAGTTATCATCTGTCGGAGATTTTAGCGACAATTGTAAACGAGTATACGGATTGGGAAAGGCCAGTTCAACACCCGATCAATATACGAGACGAAACGTTAGAGGCTCTATCAGACGCTCAGTATGTAGCGCCTGTGGTACACACAGCTGATCTGCATTCAGCTGAGCATAGGAATTCGTATCTGTACGTTTTTGATTATCAGACGAAGTTTGGAGACTATCCACAGGTAAGAGATTTAATTTAATTTAAGTCGGTATTTAACTAAATTCTTACTTTAAGTCGGAATTTAAAAATAAAATTCTGACTTTAAGTCGGAATTTAACTAAATTCAGACTTTAAGTTGAAATTTATTAAAAAATTACTACAGTGGCCCTTCTACGCCTTCGTAGGTTTCAATAAAAATGTTGAAAACTGAATAAATCGTACTTTACTTAACTCTCAACTTTCAAAAAAAAAAAAAAACATAGAGGAAACGCGCCTAATTTCGGATGGTTTCCAAATTTCGGATAGTAGTGTATTTAAGATACTGTCTGCAAAGGTAAACAGAAACCTACTTTTTTGTGAAGCCAAAAGTCAAACTAAATCCGTCCTGTAATATGATAACGGTAGAGCTTCTCCCCTTTAAATGGCAGCACAAATCGTTTATATTGCAAATGGCAGTTTTGTGCTCAGTTGCATTATTATGCTTGTTTATTTTATAAATAATCGTTATAAAAGTTCGTGATTCTGTCTTGGGTAAGTTATGATGTTAGTTAAGTTGATCCACTATTCATAATTAAGCAATTTGAAAACGTAAACATTCTACAAATTTCTAATCTAAAAAGCAGAAAGTTGCCTAATTTCGGATAGACCATTTTTGTGCATTTGATTCCCAATTTCGGATATCCGCAAGGTAATTATTATTCAGGATAACCAACCATTAATTATTATTTTTATAATGATACAACAAACTAAGATAAACAATTTTGAAAAACCGAAATTTACCTAAGATACTAAGATATTCGAAATTGGGAATCTAAAATTATAGTTCCTATAGTATTTCGTAGAAAATCGCTTAATGATTAAATTACGTCTTAAATGTGAAGGAATAACAAGAAACATAAGCAATGGGATCCAGATCTACTCTTGAACAAAATTTTTTCGGATATGTCCGAAATTAGGAGCCCTTTTTCTAATGCACAAAAATGCGCTGATTTTTTTTAACCGTGTTTTTTGGAAAAAATAAACTGTAATAAAATTGCTTTTATAATAAATCATGGTTCGCTATAATAAGTTGTATCTGGTTATATAAAAAAAATATCAAAAAGTAATACCGAGTATTAAATATTGAATACATTGTAAATGGTATCCGAAATTAGGCGACTTTCCTCTATAGTTCTCTGTATATCACGTATATACGGATACTAATATGCGTATATATACGGATACGAATATACCTATAAAGCGCCTGTAGTGCACACAGCTGATCTTCATTCAGCTGAGCATAGAAATTCGTATCTGTACGGTTTTGAGTACCAAACAAAGTTTGGAGATTATCCACAGGTAAGAAATAGATTATCTTATTCTTATTTTAATGTAGTTTTTAAAAAATTGTAATTTAAAATCTTATAAACTTACTTTGTCGAACTCCTAAAAGGGGGATATAATGCAAGCAATAGCTTTTCTTAGATTTTATAGCACATCATGTAGAGAAGGCTATAGCCACGATTCAAATCCGAACAAATAATAGCAAAATTATAGAACCTTTATAAAACTAAAACGCGTTCCAACGATAAAAAAGGATGAATACATTTTAGAGTCAAACTTTAAAGCTGTAACATAATTTATTAATTGTAGAACTAAATATTTTAAGTCTGAGCTTTTATTAGACTCTATAGCACATCATGTAGATAAGGCTCTAGCCACAGTTCAAATCCTAACACATAAAATACGATTTAAAAAACCTTTAAAAAACTAAAATGCTTTGCAACGGTAGAAAAAGATTAATATACTTTAAAGTTTTACGATGTAACATTATTTATGGATTGTACGACTTAATATTTTAAGTTCGATAGACTTTCTTAGCTTTTGTAGCACATCAAGCAGAGAAGGCTATGGCTACATTTCAAATCCGAACAAATACTAGTAAAATTCGCTTAATAAAACCTTTGTAAAACTACAACGTTACAATATCTGTATTATTTATAGTTTGGAAACAATAAATACTATCATAAAATCAGAGAATTCTCGTATCTACCTCCATATAACCAATTGTACTTTATGCTTATTCCAGTTTATTGATACTAAGCGAATTAAAGGACAACCAGCCGTGAAGGCAAATAATGCTTCACATTCTTTGATATACTTTTCGCAGTTTAAGTTCAAATCGATTAGACTATTTCGTTGCTGAGTTACCGCGCGAGCAAAATCGCTTCTAGACAGAAAGATAGACAGAGCGACAGACAGATGGACGGACGGATAGACAGATGGGCGCAATTTTCAAAATTTTATTTAATTTAGTCCTAAGTTTTCTGATGGTACTTTAAAGTACCGGTCAATAGTCAGCGGTACCCTTAAATTATAGATGGAGACAGAATTCCTACAGAGAGAGACATATTATTATGTTTTAAAATGAAATTGTGCATATTTTAAGTAAAAATAACATTTTAAATTATATTTTAAATTACATGAATGTAACATATTTGTTTTTTGAGTATTTTTTTTATAACACAGCTATGTATACAGCTTTAACTGTATTCTATATAAATTATGTGTATAAGTTAACACTCTGTGGTGTAAAATACCTTGGATAGGGTCCCTAAACGAGTATAAATAAAATACTAAATACTAATATTAGTATTCCAGTGCCCAAGTACTAATCGGATATGTATCCTGACTTGCGCACTATCACTGACAAATTACTGTTGTAGTAACTTCCACGCTAGTATAAAAAACTTCATTAAAAACACACAAAAAAAAAATCTTCAAACGACCATTAATATCAGCTTAAAATTCAACAGTTCACACGATTAATAACCATATCTATGGTTCACTTTAAGTTGTACATAAAACATTAATATAAAAATACTCCAGGCACACAATAAAAGATGGCAAAACAAAAATACACACGGCACATCATAAAAGATGGCGAATTCGATGCACTGAATTCAGGTGCCAAGAAGGCTACATCCGTCCCTTTCAAAGGCCACGCTGTAACTTTATCTACTAAGTCATAACTTCCGAACTGATTTTTTGGATGTCTCGAAGGGGTCTCAATATACCCCTTCTTCTGAAGGTCTTGAAGAGTGTAAAAATGCTACCATTGTATAACAGTTCTATTATTTATTAGATAATAAAATGGATGTGACCTGAATGTTAGCGCGGAGACTCGTAATAAAAAAGATTCAAAAAAAGCTTACATTTATTGGTAATATTGATTTAAACAAGGCGTTCGATAAAGTGTAAAGTGCCTTTCGAAATTTTTATGATAAATGTATAGCCTAACGAAAATATACGTTTATAATTTTTTATTTTCATTAAATATAAAAAAAATTATAATACCGTTCCAAGTGTCTTTTTTATTTTCCATTAAAAGCTTATACGTATTTTACAAATTTTTGAGCCGACATATAAAATTGTTAGAATGCTTGTTTAGCCCCCAATAACTTTTTTTGTTATTTTCGGAGATTATTTTTAAAAACAATAGCAACGAACTAATAACTCTTCTCTCTAGAATAGGCATTTTATTTGTAAAAACTTACAAAAACGTAGCCAACATATACATTTGTCTCTCTTACTCGCACAGCTTTATTCTAACAGAGACAACAATAACAGTTACTGGTAATTGTTATTGTTCAGGCCTCAATATACCTACTATTTGTTTACAAACAAACCGAGATGTTGGCGATACTTTATATTAACGGTATGCGTATTCTAGAGAGTAGAGTTGTTAGTTCGTTGGTTATTAGTTCGTTGGATTATACACTTCTAGCGCATGCGCGGTGTAAAAAGTGTAATAATTAATCTTCTATAGTGATCATTATCGGTAATTATTATTATAAATGTGTTAATGAGATTTAGTCTTTGAAGTGAATTCTCTAATCAATAACCGCATTACAAAGGCATAATTACAGTAAACAAGACTCCCATTTAAGATAACAATGCGACATTCCTTCTAAGGCGTCCCTACGAAGAGTCTCAAGAAGGATAATAGGAGGCGTCTCGCTAGATGAGAATCTCTCAGCTCAATGGAGTGTCAATCAAATTTATAATGTACCGGGCATCTCATATATTTTTTAATGTTATGTACTTTTATTTTTGACCTAAAGTTCTTTTTGTATTAAATTTTAACCTAAATGAAAGATGGCAAGTATTTAAAATACTAACAAAAAATTTAAAATAGTACTAATACTAATTTCTTGGATACAAATAAGTACGAACTGAACTTGAAACTATTTTTTCTAGAATATAAGCAAATACACACACTTTTCAAACACAGAATGAAGTCATTCTAGCTCTAGGTACGGTATGAATATTCCGTATTAAGTATTAGAATGATCACATGTAGTGCCATCTCTTGTTTATAAAAGTAAAGAAAAATGTAGCAAAATTAGCAAATATATATATATATATATATATTTTCATGAAATAGTGAATAATTTAATGCAATTTAAAGTTTTGCCTTAAAATTACATAAAGTTTATTAGTTTTTCTTAATATTTGACCAGTTTTTTATCAAATTTAGTTCAAAAAATTAAAACTGCTCCATCTATTGTTAAATATTTAAACATGATATCTGTCACAACAATCTGACATAATCTTCAATTTTTGCATTATAATTTGTAAGTCACAAAAAAACCTTGTTTTAAACCTTGTCCGCAGTTTAAAGCCCTACAGTGTTTCATATTTGCAGTCGAAGAAAAAGTATAGTCTACAACACGTATGGAATAGTCATTCCGCACTCGCGAGACCGTCATACTCGCCTGCCGGCTCGTATGACAAACTTTTCGCTCGCACGGAATATTGTCTATTCCATACTAGTTATAGTTATATACTATTCTTTTTAATAGTTTGTTAAATATGTTCAATAAACATTGTTTATACCAAATATCTTGCAAACTTAGAATAATGTTATAATAATAACGTTATAACACAAGTATTAGAAATACTTTATTAGTTTTGTTTTCTGTGTGTAGTTAACCCACGCGTCGTTCTAATATTTATTCCCACATATTCGATTTTCTTAAATTTTAGAATTTTTGGGTTTAAGATATTCTTGCTTAGTTTAATTATATATTTAAGTTACCATACACTGTAAAGTTATTATCCTATACAATTGTACTTTATTAAAGTACATTTACATCTACATTTTGTTTAACCTCGTACTATTCTACTTAATTAAGCATCCCCTAGGACTTGTGTGGGCTAGTAGTAGAAGGAACCACCGGCTTTAATTGACTTTCGAACCAATTTCCAATTATTAATTAACTGAAAAAGGCAAATCGGCGCCGGTGAGAATCGAACTCAGGCTATTTTGGGTAGTAAACTCGTCAAGTACGACGCGGTAGTCCACTATACCAATCCTCCCATTTGGTTTGTATAGGATCATAACTTCCTATCCATTTGTAACTGAATATTGAGTTACAAATGGATATCAAGTTATGATCCTATTCAAATGTATTTTTATTTTTGTTAGAAACACTATAGTTCTAAAGTCACGAACTTTAATATTTAAGGAAGGACATAAAATGTTGCGTGTTTTTAGCAAAAATTAAAGTACAATTGGATAGGATAACAACTTCCGATTTTCTATCCATTTGTAACTGAATATTCAGTTTACTTTTTACAGTGTATATTGTGTGCAGCACAGACTGTGTTACAGAATTTGTCTTTGAAGTAAATTTTGTCTTAATCATTCTTATACGACAAAGAGATTATGCAGCAACAAAGTGACATTTCTTACCTAGGAATAATCTGCTCTACGATAATCAAATATATATTAGAGAGAAGACTTTCTCAGCAGTATTTTAACTACATAAAAAGAGAACACCGTACCTCTCACTTCCACTAAAAATGTTTTATGCTTAATACGACAAAAAAAAAATCTCTCTTTAGTTTATTTGAAAATCTTTTCCTTTAAAATCTCAAATAAAAAATCTAATAGTGTGGTAGCTAAGAAAAAAACTATTGCCATGGTATTAAAAACACCTTGTCTTCCTTCCAGCTTCCATATTTAGAATTACTAATTTACAAAAGCAAAAATTTTTGTAAAAGTTGTTCCAAATTTGAAGTCGATATCTCAACTCGTTTAAAAGTTAAACGGGTGCTGACTTTTGGACTGCATGATAGGTACTGTCTTATTTTATATGTGGGCAGTATACCTTATAGTAAGCGAATCTGTACTGACAGACAGACAAAGTATTTTATGTTATTGATTTGGAGAACTTGTCTTTGCAATTCAAAGTTTAATTAAAGTTAGGTACGTTTAATACCACTAACAAAACTTTTTGTTTCATGTCAGTTTTGAGCACATTATTTAGGGAATATTTTAAAAATTCGTAAATTAACAAGGCAGGTTAAATAAGTAATTTGATAATATGGTGATTATTAAAAAGACAAAGTTGTTGTTTAACAATATTTGTGACATCCTGGATACCTAAAGGCCCTTTAGTAAAGGGCCGACTTTGTCGTTAATAGTATTAGAAATTTAGAACGCAGAATATGGAATTATTACACGAGAACAAGCTGACAGTCATTACGGTTACATTTCAAGTTTGTCAAACTTCGTGTTCTAATAACTTTCCAACTAGTGTTACTCCATCTAGCTGCGTTATTTATAAAGGAATATACGTAAGTAAATCTACGAAGAATGCTTAGTCCCAGATACCAAAATTAATAATCTTATTTATTTAATTTTAATTTTTTATTATTGGGAATAAAATAGTTTGTATAACTTGTTACTAAAACTCTAAATGTTTATTTAACTTAGACCTTCAGCCTCTCAGACCCAATCTCTTGCCTTAAAATGTTTCTTAATATGTAATACTTAATGCAGTTAGTTGCAAAAAACCGTTGCTAGATGGAGTTGTCCTATTTATCTCACTGATAGTGACTTCTGAATATGATGTTATAGCGGAAGTGTTTATGGTTTCTCTTAAACTAACAAAGTGCTAATTGACATATATTTTACGACGTATACTTCGCGGTATGTATATCTAACAAGTTTTCTGTGCTTGGCACTATCCAAAATCTTATAATAATATAGTTAAGTATATTAGGCTGGAATAAAAATAGTAGTTTTCGTAACGATTAAGCGATTTTAGTCCAAACGAGAATGAAGTTTTTTTGACGTCGCGAAGCGAAGTCAAAAAATCATTCGAGTGCACTAAGGACTTGTCGCAAACGAACAACATTTTTAGTTCGATCTACAGTCCAGACTCTTTAAAAGTGTATATTTTAAAGAATAACCTGTGTTTAATTTTGACACTTTAAAATTTTATAAACGTCAAATGGCTTTTGTCAAAATGAAATCTATATGTAATCGTTTGGATAAATGAGTGTGCATAGTTGTCATTTTATTCAAATATGCACTATGTATTCGTGCGATAGAAAAATATCGTAACGAGAATATATGATAAACATGCATTTTTCTTTATTTCGTGTTCACTAGGTCGTACGAAAAAGAATATTTCATAGTTTAAGCTAAGACAGTAAGTCATTTCGTAATGAGTTTGATACACACGAGGCGGAAGCCGAGTGAGTTAATAGAGTTTAGAGAGTTAGGTACACCATTTATTATATGCCTCCACTCCTAAAAATATATATTAATTATTTAAAAACAAAAAAATATATATTTAAGTATTTTAATAAAATTTAAACAGTTTAGAATTTATTGTATGAGAAAATTTATTATGAGTAAGCCCTGCAGCCAACAAGAATGTTAGTAACAAATTTGGTGAAAGGTTTGATCACCCAATTCTGCGGAATTGTTGGCTTCCTAAACCCCCCGTAAGAAAAATACATTTTGAGCCTAATTTAAAATAAAATATATTTTTGGTCCAGACTATTACTCATACATAATGTATCGTACATATTGTACATTATACAATGTATAGGAATTAATCAGGCATCTATTTTGATGTTAAATTAATTTGATCATACCTGAGAAGTGCGTAGTGCATATACAAACAAATGAAGGGTTAAATAGAGTACAAATTGGGGCTGTCTGATTATAATCAGACTGATTAGATCAAATATCAACATCGGGTAATGACATTAGGATGGTAATTTATGGGAATATTTTTACGGATATTTTAACCTTAATTAAGGATACATTTCATTCGTATCCAAGCTTGCAAGCACATTCATACAAAGTAGTGACGAAAAGTGGTACAAGTGCACTACTACTACTTCAACTTCGAGTTGAGATATTGACTTAAAATTTGGAACTCGTAACTAATACAACTTTTTGCATATATTTGATATTTTCAGCTCCTAAAATGTGGGCAGGGGTGCATGGGGATATTTTTTTAAATGGAAAGGGGTTTAGTTTTTCGATTTTTTTACTTTTTGTAAAGTTTTTTTTGTAAATTTGTATTTACATCGTTTAATATTAGTTTAAAAGTATAATTTAGGTTTTTGGAACTTGAAATAATTCATTTTTCAAAAATAGTTCGATTTTTTTAAAGAAAATTTAACGAAAATACCCATTTTCAACCCTATTTTAAACCCCAAAAAATATGTCTAAAAAAAAAACTAAAATTATATGGTCGAATAGAGAATTTTATAGGTCCATTTAAAGAAAATGTCCTCACATGCCCCCCTGCCCACATTTTAGGAGCTGAAAATACCAAATACATATATGCAGAAAGATAGTTTAAGTTGTCTAAAACCTTTTTTGTCTATTTTTAAATTGCAAATTACGGTTCTGTCAATACGTCAGTCACTTACTGACTAGCGCGGTACTGCGCTCGGCTTGTTCATATTAAAAAGTCAACCTAGAAAAACTACATTTTATAAAAAGAATATTTTGTGGTATTTTTTGGTAAATAATAAAGTAATAACAATAACGATGAATAGTAATATATTCATATTTAATTATGAATTAGTTTTAGGTATGAAATGTTGTTGCAAAAGAGAAATAGTGAAAAACAAAATACTACAGCGATTCTCACTAGAATTTTCTACAGTAGAAAATTCCCGATATAACTGTAATATGATTGGACAGAAATAAACACATGGTCAGAAATATTGATTGATAAAAACGTTGAAAAATAATCATATAAAAATATTTCATATTCTAAATTCCAGGAAAGTTCAGAGATTCTTAGGCTCTGATAAGGGAACGTTCAAGTATTACGTAACGCTCCTAGGGGGGGTGGGGGTCGTTTTGGAGTGTTACGCCCATGTTAATGGTATAGGAAAATAGCGTTACAGGGGGGGGGTGGGGGTCCAAAACGATCGAAATTTGCGTTACATAATACTTGAAAGTTCCCTAAGTTATATAACTATAATTATATGATATATTAAACGAGACAATAAGTATAATTTCTATAAAGCACGCAAATCTAAAATTAATTGGGGGACTTTTCGAAAGCCTTCGTACCTATAATTTGGGATGGAAAGTTACATTGTAATTTTAGACATTGAATCAAAAGCAATGTCTTCGTATTTAAGGGATAATGTGATATATCGCATAAAAATGTCCCATTTGGGCCTTGTCCCAATTGCCCAATATTAATTGGAATGTATACATAAAATTTATTTATTTAATACTACAAAGAAATCCAAGTCTATATTTTTAACTAAAAAGATCTATACTTAATTGTATAAAAAATACCTCAAGTTAAAACAAACATATCTACAATTATTTATTAGTTAGATGAAAAAAAATGATTGCTGTTCCAATTTAGTTTATTATCTATTTAGACTCCTAGACATTATGGACATTAATACCAGAATTCGGATACATATCGATCTATTTCGATTAGAATAGAATAGAATAATTTATACAATGTATCATACACATCAATATTGTTTGATTTTATTAATTATTATAGTAGAATATAAAATAAAAGAGCTTGATGTCTAGCTAAAATTGAAAACAAAATACATCTTTAAGTACTAGTCTACTAACATAAATTATTTGGACGGAAAATCTACATGGATGTTCCAATACAGTTTAATATCGATGCAGACCCCTAGGATTTTTTTTTTAATTTTATCTGATGCATATTTTTCGATAAAAAAAATCATTAACTAGTAGTGAACAATGTGGTCCTTTTTATTACAGACATACCTACATATATTTTAGCCGACGCTAGTGGGATATCAAAAGGAGGCATACTCGTAGATAAGAAATCGAAGTGATCAGCAAAATGCAAATTAAGACATCAAAGTCGACGCTGGCTGATCTCCTCTCCTGTAAAACATCGATTTTATTTGCGTCATTAATTGAGTACGACTTTAAAATGAATGCTTTCTATACGCTTCGTAAGCTTCAGCAGAAACTCTGTCTATCCGTCCATCTATCCGCGGATCCGTCCGTCTGTTATTTCTAGTTAAACAGTATACATATGGATTTACACTGTAAAAGTACCGGTACTGTCCGCTACGTCGTTACTTGAGATAGGCGACGGTATAAGCGTAATGTAATAAACAGAGATCGGATCGAGGCATTCATTAACCGAGGGGTCGCGAAATTTTTAATTTTAAGAACTTAAATACTCAGTTTAAACTATATTTTATTAACTGGGCTTTTATGTCGACGCTGCTATTGCATATTAAGTCTATAGAAACACAAAGAAAAAAGTTTGTAAGTTAGAAATCACGACGATATTTTATGTTATTTCTTCACTAATTTATCAAAGGGTTCATATTTTGCCGTTTGGAGCCATCGTCGCTTCCTTCTTTTCGTTTTGGTTTTCTGCGAGTGTAAAGTTAAGATTTTTTTCATGTAATAATATCCTATTTACAAAGTAAATGAAATCTATTGTAATTTTCGTTCAATACCTGCTAATATCCTTAATGGATTCATCCATGGATAATATACACTGATGTATTAGTGTCCATTACGTTAGGGTCACTCTATCTAGAGGTGTAAGCCCTCTTGAGAGTACTCTTACAACGGCAAAAATCCATAGAAAGCCGTAAATTTCAAAACCTCTTATCTTAAAAAATCAAATCAATTTTTGGTTTCTTGTACTAACTCTATACGTAATGAATTATTTATTTATTTATTTATTTATTTATTTATTTATTTATTCATAAACTATACAGGATATACCCAATTACATAGCTCGAAATAAGCTAGAAATAAAAACTCAATAGAATAACAACTAAAAATATTAATATATACAGTATTTACATATTTACATTTATACAAGATTTACAGCAGTTCATTAAAAAAACTTTTAATTGAGCTTTTAATTATAACATATACACGAAAAAAAAATAGTGAGCTCTGCGCTATACATTATAAGATATTTGGTAACAGTGGCAAATTATAGTGATTTAAGCTATATATTATAGGGGACACGATAACTAATAATGTTAAAAATAAATTGGAACCGATTATATTTATTACAGACACGATTATATTTATTTATTATGATACAAAGTCTTCGACGAGGAGGTATCATGCGCGCTCTGTTCTTTCAGTCAAAAGCGTTATAAGGCGTACGTGCCTGCAACGGGCCTCTCACTTGCACACACATTCTTCACATGTTTTTTTAACGTAGATTTTAACTGTACTTTTGGCCACGCCACGACGGCGTTAAAATCGCCGCTGGCTAGAGAGACCCGACATTACATTAGCAATATTGCACGGAGCATATTCTTAATGCTGGCCATAGACAGTGAGCATATGCCTGGTATTGTCTAAGGATAATAAATCATCTTTAATCTAGTTTAAATCTTAAGCTTTCATGGCCAGACACATAACGGTTCTTGTACAAAATCATACACACACAGAAAAAGATCCTTAATTCAAGTAAACATATTTTGTTCACAACCATTTGGTAATTGGCTAATTACATATACAGAGCGGTCCAAACCCCCCCCCCCTCTTAACTTTTGAACCAGTTGAGATATCGACTTCAAATTTGGAACTTTTAAATAAGACAACTTAAACTATCTTTTATTTAATACTTTCAACTCTTAAAGTGTGGGCAGGGGGGCATGGGGGCACATTTTTTTAAATGGAAAGGGGGATCGTGTAATACATCATTTTAAAGCTTATAAAATTCTGCATTTAACTCCATATTTTTAAATAAAAAAAAAAAAAATTGGGTTTAAAATGGGGTTGAAAATGGGTATTAATGTCAAAATTCCTCTAAAAAAAACAAATAATTTTTTATAAATGCCTAATTTCGTCATAAAAAAATGTTAATTATACTTTTAAACTAATTTTAGTTGACATAAATAAAAATTTATAAAACAAACTTAAAAAATCGAATGTTTTAGCACAAAAAATTGAAAAATCAAAACCTTAAAAAACATTTTTTAAAAAATTAAAAATGTTAGTTTAAATAGAGAATTTTATAAGCTTTAAAATGATGTATCACACGCCCCCCTTTCCATTTAAAAAAATGTCCCCCCATGGCCCCCTGCCCACAATTTAAAGAGCTTAAAATATCAAATATATGCTAAAAGATAGTTTAAGTTGCCTTATTTAAGAGTTCTAAATTTGAAGTCGATATCTCAACTCGTTCAAAAGTTAAAAGGGGGGGTGACTTTTGGACCTCACTGTATACATTAAAGTTGGAAAATTAATTATTATTAACTGCAACTTCCCAAAAAGTTAGAAACACCTCATTTCCCTCCCTTGGTCGGGAAGGCTCTTGTAGCTAACTTCACGTATGTCACTTTTCAAAAACCTGAATTTATCGACCTATAACAAAACAGTTTTGAAATGCATTTATTTTTTTATTTATTCATTTATTCATGATTTATTTTTATAAAATAACATAACATGTAAATTTAAGTTTTTTTTTTTTTTCTTCGTATTTTATACAGAAAAGTATAAATAAATAGTTTATTAATTAACTTAATCATGTCTCAGTAAAAGTCTGCTGTAAATTTACTATTATTTTGGAGGGACACAGTGATGAAGAAGAAGAGGGAATGACAAAAGAACGATAAAATTGGTACAGGAAGTGAACAAGTTAATTTATTTTATTTTGTTATTTGTTAAATAGGTACTTAAATAATTTAATTACGTCCCTGAGTCACATTAATCTGTTTTAAACGTTAATATTTTACTATATCTCTGGCGACTACTCTACAAGGAGGAGGTCCCATGTATACTATATATCGATGTGCTAAGTACCGGATGGCCTAGCGTAAAAATGTGCCGGTAACGCTTACGGTACATGTGTACGCTAGGCTGTCGATATACTGTATGTTAAAAAATAAATACCTAAGTTCTATTTGTCAGTCTGCAGCGTATTCTTTGTTAGAGACGGATGTGGCTGCTTAGGCGGATTTACTCTTGCATCAGCCTGCTATCGTAGATATGCACAGGACTTGATTTGGACTTTTTATTTTATGTTGTTTCGTGAAAATATTACTTTAATAGTAAAGTTTTAGGTGAATCGTGAATATTTATGTTTTTTATTGTGTGTATTAAAGTAAAGTCATTTTTTTTAATAAATTTTAAAGATATTTTTTTTATAAGTTATCGTCTGCGCAAACATCACTACAGAGTGAGACGGTTTTGCGTAGGCCGAAAATTATATTAGATTGAGCTGGCAAACTATCCTATGGAAAATTCCATTATTGGAATTGGAATGGGAAGTCCTATTTGTCACCTAAATACTATCATAAGTCGGCATTCATTTAATTTTTTTAATTTAATATGTTTTTTACTCTGCAATTATCTATTTCTATTAAAGAGAAGTATCTTAATTTCTGACGAAAGAAAGAAAATAATTTTATATATTTTACCGAAAGAAAACTTTTTATTTTATTTTATTTTATCAAATACATTTTAAACTTAGAATAGAATCTGTATCCGAAGTAAATGGCTAATGTAACCTTAATGCATTTACTTTTAAATAAGTTCCATTAGTTACCGAGAAATCTATAAATAACGCTTTTTGTAAATAATATGGGCGTTTCACAAATCTCATTAAAGCTAATATAAATTACAAACTTTTAAAGGACTTTTAGAAGATAAAGATAGATCGACAGTTACAAAACTCCTTATTACAACAAACTGTTATACAGAGCGGTCCAAAAGTCACCCTCCCCCTCTTAACTTTTGAACCAGTTGAGATATCGACTTCAAATTTGGAAATTTTAAATAAGAAACTTAAACTCTATCTTTTAGCATATATTTTATACTTTCAGCTCTTAAAATGTGGGCAGGGGGGCATGGGGGCACATTTTTTTTAATGGAAAGGGGGGTCGTGTAATAATCATTTTAAAGCTTATAAAATTCTCCATTTAACTCCATATTTTTAAATTAAAAAAAAAATTGGGTTTAAAATGAGGTATTAATGTCAAAATTCCTCTAAAAAAATACAAATAATTTTTTAAAAATGTCTAATTTCATCATAAAAAAATGTTAATTATACTTTTAAACTAATTTGAGTTGACGTAAATAAAAATTTATAAAAAAAAAAACTTAAAAAATCGAATGTTTAAGCACAAAAAATTGAAAAATCAAAACCTTAAAAAACATTTTTTAAAAATTTAAAAATGTTAATTTAAATAGAGAATTTTATAAGCTTTAAAATGATGTATCACACGACCCCCCTTTCCATTTAAAAAAATGTCCTCCCATGCCCCCCTGCCCACATTTTAAGAGCTGAAAATATCAAATATATGCTAAAAGATAGTTTAAGTTGTCTTATTTAAGAGTTCTAAATTTGAAGTCGATATCTCAACTCATTCAAAGGTTAAAAGGGGGGGGGTGACTTTTGGACCGCACTGTATTTCTTTGCTATACAGCTATACTCGAAAATATTTTTATTCGCAACTGTTTATGTAATACATACATTATATTTATTAATAAAGTTTTGGAAGTACGTGATTTCTTGTCCCACTATTTTCCACGCCTGGACCTAACCTGTAATGAAAAATAGGAACCAGTAAACTAATTATTACTGGTTTGCAATTTAAACAATTAATTTCCGCTAGATGGCGCCACCGTTTAAAATATCATTGTTAATGCTTAAAGCAAGATGGCTGAACTGCTGTTGTCATGATAAACACAAATATAATCTACATTAAGTTAAAAAACTTAAAATGTACAGTTTTTACTAAAAGTCAATGTTTTTTACTTTGGAGACTGTGAAGGATAATAAATGTTCCAGCGAGAATCGAACTCACGCTAGTTGGCTAGTAGACTTGTCATGTACAGACGCGGTAGACCACTACACTAATCCTTCCAAGACAGTCAATGCAATGTTAAATGTTGGAAACCTTCCCAGGCATATCAATTGGCACATAATTCTTTTTTGTGTTTTTGGGTTTTGATCGGTTTCCAGCACTCAAATTTACTTGAGAACTCTTGTATATTCACTCTACGCTGTTATGGATTTATTTATTGAGAAAATCTGAATATAATTATGTAAAGCTTGTACAAAAATACTTATCTTTTGGTATAAATTTAAAATTAAAAAGTTATAAAATTCTTTCTACCCACTAGCTAATATTTCAGTTATTAACCTACTTATTTGGAAATTTTCTCGTTTTTTGCTTTCTCTAATGGCCAATATAAATTTTAAAGTTTTGAACCACTCCATGGCCAACTTTCAACTTTCTTAAACTAAACAAATAAACTTTAGTTAGATGAAAAAGTTTCGCATGGTGTTCCGGCTACTAATACGTTTACCGGCCAGCAAATCAACAAATGCATACTCTGGCAAGAAAAGGACTTTTTTGAAGACCTAACAATTCGAAAATATATGCATTCAGTACTTTTTTTTTGAAAATGGACTAATGGTTCTCTTTCTTTCTCTATGGACCATTTATTCATTTATTTTTTTTCATTCATTTATTTATTTTAAATTTTAAATTACATTAATAATAATACAATATTAAAGACCCGCCTTGTGTTAAATTATATGATTAAATATTTTGTTTAAATTAATTATTCTAATTATTCTTAAAACTAGGTAAGTAAATAAACAGAAAAGTTAAGAAGGTAAGTAAATATTATAAAAATTAGAAGGTAAGAATGCAAATTTATATTAAAAATTTTAAAAAGGTTTTAAAATGTTTAATTAAAATTAATTAACTGTTATGTTGTAGACTTCTTTGTGAATAGTGTTATAATGTGTTTGTACATATAATTTTAGACTGTTTTTTAATTTATCTCTATTTTTAATATTTTTTATATTATTTGGAATTTTATTGTAGATTTTCGGAGCGAAGTACAGTGCAAATTTTTGAGTGTGCATTTTTTTGTAAAAAGGAATTGATAAAGAGCCATTTGCCAAGGATCTTGTAAATTGAGTTTGTGATGGTTTGGAAAACATAGCATGGTCATCTATTGTCCATAACGCTAGTTGGTAAGTATAAATTTGTTTAATATTAAAGATTTCTAATTCTCTGTATAAATCATTTGTAGGGTATCTAAAGTCCTTTTTAAACAATATTTTTATTAAAGTATTTTGTAATGTATCAAGGCCATCTAACACATTATTAAGCAGGCCACCCCATATTAAAATGCCATACCTCATCAAAGATTCAGCCAAGGCACAATACACGATATGAAGCAGTCTTCTGCTGAGAATATCTCGAATTTGGTAAAATAAGTGTGTAAGTCTTCTGAGTCGATTATTTAAATATTTTATGTGTTCGCTCCATCTAAGATGCTGGTCAACCATTAAACCCAAATATCTTATACTATTTTTCTTTTTTATTGTGTCACATTGACAATGTAATACCCTAGTACAATTAGGTTTATGTATTTTTAAAATATTTTGGTTTGGTTGCCCAGCAGTCGTTAGTGAGAAAGTGAGAAACTTAGTTTTTGAAATATTCAGACTCAGAAGACTGTAATCAAGCCAGTTTTTAATTACGCACATGTCAGCTTCAGCCATTTCAAAGACCTCATCCCAACTTTCACCAACAATTACTATAGCAGTATCATCTGCATAAGAGATGATATTACCTTTAATTTTAAGGCTGTATATGCAGTTAATATAAACTAAAAATAATACAGGACCCAAGACAGTCCCTTGAGGGACCCCTCTAGAGACAGTCATAGGGTCACTAAGTGAATTTCCAACTCTAACATATTGGGTGCGTTGGGAGAGGTAATCTTCAAAAATAGCTAAAGCTAAGCCCCTTACACCCATTCTTTTCAACCTTCTCAGCAAAAGCCTGTGATCCACAGTATCGAATGCCTTGGCCAAATCTAGAAAAATGGCCAGGCACTTCTTATTACTGTCAGTACCCTCAATAACACCCGTTACAAAGTCCAAAAGTGCATGCTCACAACTACGTTTTTTCCTAAAACCGTACTGTTTATTACTAAGGATTTTATTGTTGTCAATAAAATCAACTAATCTTTTTTTTATGCATTGTTCTAATACTTTAGAGAAGTTGTTTATTACTGAAATAGGTCGGTAATTCGTAGTAAGCTCCTTTTTTCCTGATTTGTAAACGGGTGTTATTACGGATTCTTTTAGGGCTTTGGGTATTTTAGCGTTAGTTAATATGAAATTAAAAATATGTCTGATAGGCGTAATTATATAAGGATGAATATTTTTTATTGTGTTTACTGATATTCCGTCAATGCCACTAGCTGATTTATTTTTTAAATTCGATATGTGAAGTATAAGCTCATTTTCTGTTATAGGATACATAAACAAAGAATTGCGAATGGACATATAATTTTCTGAATTTGGTGGAACAGGATTTGGATTAATAGATTTCACCATGTCATTCCCTACTCCTGCAAAAAAAGAATTAAAGTAATCTGCTTTACTTTTTTCGTTTTGTATTTTTTCTCCCGATTCATTTGTAATATTGTAGTTTTATTTGATTCAAAACTGACATTTAATGATCATGTTTCCACCATGGCCAACGCTGCAAATAAAATGCTTGGATTTTTGAAGCGTAACTAAATTTTACAACTGAACCTCCCCTCAAAACTCTGTATTTTGCGTTCGTAAGGTCTAAACTGGAATATGGTTCATTAATTTGGTATCCTAAATCAGCTACTCTTTTAAATGACATTGAAAGTGTCCAACGTAAATTTTTAAAATTTTTAAACTTTAAAATTTTTGGTATCTACCCTCCTCAGGGCTTCGATGAAAAAGTTTTATGCAACAGGTTTTCTGTTCAGTTACTTGATCATAGAAGAATCCTATCGTCCTTATCCTTTGCTTTTAGGATCATAAATAACTTAATTGACTGTCCTCATTTACTTGAGAAATTAAATTTTTTGTTACCCCGTATTAGTGCTAGAAATGTTGATTCATTCATGTTACCTATTCCTAGGACGAATATATTAATTAAGTCACCAATCTATATTATGTCCAGTAATGTTAACAATTATTGTACAAATTGTGATATATTTTTTGAGAGTCTCAGATCTATTTTGAGCGTGGCAAGTAATGGATTGTAATAAATATTCTCCTAGATAGAGTTCAATAGTTTTATATTTATATGTATATAAATTTGTTATATTAGTATTAAGGTTAAATAATATTCTTTAGTTTTATCTTATAATTTTGTCCTGTAATTGGATTTCTGTTGGGCAATAAATCTATTATTATAAGTACTTTTTTCTGGACTACCTTTTTGCGACTTGTCCAGAATAAAATGTTGTTTCCTTGGCATATATATTTTTTTGAAATTTTCAAAAAAATATATCTTTTTTAAATTTTAGTTATTAACTAGATGAAACGGTGCATGCACCATTGAGAAAGCTAATATTAGGCTTACATACAGACAGACGGACACCGGACTTAAAATTTTTGTACTGATTTCGACTCAGGAAGGTCTAAAATGTCGAAAAATGTAAAAAAAAACGATCAAAATTTTTGACTTTTTCGGATTTCAATACATCGGCACTCTAGTAGTACTAACTGCCGAAGTAACAAGGTCCCCTTCTGGCGTGGGGCAGCAAATAAAACTATTATTTGGAGGGCAAATTGGTAGAGCGCCTCAAAAGAGTGCTTCACACTAAATAAGGCAGCTTGGAGATGTTCCAAATAAAAAAAAAAACAATCGATAGAGACTGCGACCGAGAAAATCTGGTTGTTCTTTGCAAATACCAAGTCCCAGAGATGCCCAAACATTATTATTTTTTTCTCTTTTTCGACTCTTACAAGCTCATAATCACACGCATTTTGCGTGTTCTTATAGGTCTATAAGAGGTTAGTACTTTTTTTTCTTTTGAGTTGGCAAGACATAACAAAGGAATATCGCTTGGCGTTTTCCGTGCAAATGTCAACACTGCTTTTAAGTTTAGTTTTCTGCAATATTATGTTTTAGGTTAACTTTTACCGTGTTAAAATTGTGACTTGGTTACTTGCAGTGAAAAAGAGAAGAGCTGTCTATAAAAGATATCAAAATATCGTTTGTTCTATGAATTTCAAACATTGCGAAAATTTTAATGCCAACCCTAAATCGGTCATCAATTTAAATGTAAGCTTTTTAAATTTTAGATTAAAATAGAAAAAATAGTATAAAGCACTCGTTTCATAACATGTTTTTAACGCACGAGTACAAGTTCATAAAAACGTTGTTGTATTGTTCCCCTGAGGCGTCTCCTACCCAAGAAAGAGAGAGAGAAAGAGAATTAATGATGGTTTGGCAGATAGATTTTGTCATAAATATAATCTAGAATTATTATTATTATTGTGACAGATTTCTATAAATAAGTATAATTAATAATAACTAATTATAATCTATAGCTTATTGTCCGTTGTCCAGTCCACTGTAATCCTTTCCAAGTTCTACCTAACTTTAACCAAACTTATTTGCAGAAAACCTTCAACTTTGAATATTATGTAGTCAGTGATAATAGTCTTAGAGTGACAATTTTATTTCAATATTTTCTCCCGGCTGTATTTTATGTATGTCTTAACACATTAACGACCAGCGGAATTTTTTATTGTATCTAGCTAAAACTAATTTTCATTATTAATTTTTTTTAATAAGTTGTAATAAAGAAATTTTTAGGAATTTATGATAAACAAAGGTATCAAAATTTTTGAAATCAAATTATTTTTTTTAAATTTTGATGAATTATGCAAGTTAAAAGACGTATTATAACTTTTTTTGTTCCAAAAGAAAATTATGTACATTGCAAATCGTGCAATATAGGGTTAAAAAGTTCAAACGAAAATTATACTAGAAAATGTAAAAAATTTCGTTTGGTCTTTTTGGATACTGTACAATATTAATCAAATGTATTTACCTATTTAACACAACAGCTTAAAATGGTCATGGAAATAAAGGTATTTAACTCGTTGAAAGTCATATTAAATTACTAGTCTGGGGTCACACTGTCCCAAGGGACAGAAGGCTTTAAGTTACTATTCTATAATATTGGAGCTGCTTTAAAATATTATTAGTATTAATAAATACCCCAAAAAGAACTTGATAATCACTGAAAAACTAGTCTGAAAAGTCCAATACACATTGTTAAATCCTGAAAAATTAACAACAAAACAAAATATTTAATTTTTATTAGTTTTACCTCAAGCGCAGTTTACACATCACAATACACAGCCCTTGGTACCACATTAGAAGTTATTTTTATTTTTAAATTACATTACACTTGACACGAACCATCGTTAGGTGCAATGTTGCCGAATGGTGCATTAACATATGTTAAAATTCGTAATTAAAATAATTAATTAAAGTATGTTCCTGGATGTAAAAAGGGCTGAAATTTTGGCTAAGTATTTATTTTTTATCTATTTATAAGCATGGAAAGCCTCGTTGAAGGCGCCCAAAATACGATACCCTCCTTTGTACTGTGTTATTGTGGAGTACATCCAAATAGAACTGTTAAGGCTTTAATAGCCTCATATCCTTACTCTCTCTCTTTTTGCCGCAAATAAATTCCAAGCCAACTGACTTTTTGTTGTCTGCTCTAAAAAATAATTATGTGTAATTTATTTTGGTTCCAGATCTATTAGTCTGTCAGTTTGCAACATATTTTATATGTGTGTTGGTATTACCCCATATAATCTATTTTGCCTTTTTTTTGGCTTTCTACAATCAAAATTATAGCTTTATTTTCTACTGTTATAATTTATTTCATATGAATATAGTACAAAACAGTTTCGTTTTTATACTTTGATAATAATATATGAGATTTTACTTGTTTTCTTCTACTTATTTTTATTTTTCTTCTTCTCCTTCATTTTCTTCTTTTTCTTCTCTTAGGTACTTTTTTTTATTTTTATTTTTTTATTCTTTCGTTTTCTTTTTTTTTATGAAAGTTTGACTATGTACCGTAAAACCTTACAACTCTGCCCAGATAAATGTGGTTTAGGCAACGTTCAAGTATTACGTAACGAAAATTTTGATCATTTTGGACCCTCCCCTCCTTAAACGCTATTTTCCTATACCATTAACATGGGCGTAACACTCCAAAATGACACACATTAAAGCTTAAAACTAATAAAAAATAAAAACTTCCCTCTTAAACAGAATTTAAACATAAACAAAGAAGCGTGTTTCTTCTTAAAAATATAAAACAAAACAGGTCTAGTTTTTAAAATAAAAATATGTAATTTTAATTATTTTTTTCATTTGCAAAGGCCGCCCCCTTAACATAAGCTAAAATATTATATCACTTTTTTGGTAACAATATGTAAAGGAATACCTAGTCCAAATGTCATTAAAATATTTCAATAAATAAAGTCACAGCAAACCTTAGCTTTCTGCTACATTGCCACGTTTAAAGAAAAAGAATATATCACCTTGCAGATGGACAAAGTTGTACCCTCTGGGCAAAGTTGCGAGGTTTTACGGTACGTTAGGCTATATGGGCTAACTTTTGTTTAAAGTATAATAAAAGTCTAATGTCAGTAAGAGGTTCGTTGAATTATGATTAGATCTTTTGAATATTCAAGGGTAGTTCAAGTTATTTTCTAATAAATTTATAGTTAAAACAGCTGGCTCGTTTAATGTAAAATACTTCATAAAACAGATCCTAATTAGTCTTTAGTAGTATCATAAATTTTATTTAAAACTAGATGAAACGTTGCAAGCACCCTGTCAAAACATCTGCACTATTGTACACTAGAGCCACCTAGTTTGCAAATTTCAAACTAGGTGTTTTGTTTGATATTAAATTCTGTATCTTTAAAACATTATATTCTAGCAAAAAACTGTATATAAAATTTTTTATAGGGCTTAAAGAGAGCTTTTATTTAAAATATAATTTTTTGAAATCGGGTTATAAATATGTGAGATATGCTAAAAAACCTTTTACTGCTTTAAACGCCAATATCTCGAAAACAATGCGTTTTAGGAAAACGTTGTTTATAACATTTTTTGACCAATTTAAAATTATCTTTTATATAAGTGCTAAATTAACCAAATACAATAATAATTGCCTTAATTATAAACAAAAAACGCTAAAAATAGGAGTTTTACCCTATTTTTACCCCCTTACCCCCAATCGTTTACCCCCAAAATCTAATCAGCTCGGAATACGATAAGAAACAATATGCAAAAAACCGCAAGTCGATATCTCATGTAGAAATTGAGTTAGAGAGTTTAAACCCAGACAGACAGACGGACGCAAAAATTTTATTTACTGATTTCGACTCAGAATGGTCTAAAACGTCGAGAAATGTGAAAAAAGTAGTCAAAGATTTTGACTTTTCGGCGAAGATTTCAATACATCGGCACTCTTAGTAGCACTAAGTGCCGATGTAATAAAACTTTTATTTTAGAGCCGTATAGAAAGTAAGTAGTTTATTGCTCTTGCTATACTTAGTAATGGAAGCAAAATGGAAAAAAGAAGCTAGTAAATGAATCTAATTATGATATAATGAAGGGTAGGTAAATTATGGATTTTAGACCAGTAGCGCAGTGTTTTTTGTAATAAAAATACATATATTATTAAAAATAGTATATTTTTACTAAGAGGAAAAGTGAAGTTTTTTTTACTAGTCTGTAGAATTTATGGACGACGCGAAGCGGAGTCCGGAAACTACAGACGAGTAAAAAAATCACTTTTTCTCTGAGTGAAACATACTATTTTTTCTTCAAGTATCCTATATATATATATATATATATATATATATATATATATATATATATATATATATATATATATATATATATATATTTAAATACAATTTCAAAGGGCCGTAGCTCCCTTAGGGCTTATTTCCGGACTAACCTTTATAGGAACTTTTTTTATATTTTTGGATGTAGAATCACCTCTAAAATTTTGGCATGCCAGTTATTGATCTCCCTGTATATACAAACAAAAACTAAAAAAATGAAACTCTCAAACATCTGAAACTTGCAGTGTTACTACTGTAACAGAAACCTAGGTCTGCTAATCAGAAAATTCTTAAACCCTAATTTTTTTTCAAGGGCCCGTGGGAATAAATATCATTTACAAAATTGCCGAAGGCGCCACCATTGAAAACTTTACGGGCTTAAGTATGAGCTTTCCAGTTGGAAAACAGACCTAATGAATTTTATTAAAATAAATAATAAAAACAAAAAGATGCATGCTGCGAAAATTTTCTTTGTTTATTCTACGTCACTGTGTTTATAATAAAACACAAATCTCATTAATGGTCCCAAAGACAGGCTTAGTAAACAGGGTATTTATCTCTTTGACAAGCCTCGCACCCACACACAGACACAAACACACATGGGGCCTCCAGGCTATAGATAAGGAAAGAGGCTCCAAAGTGTGAATTATGAAGACTATGCCGTAGATTAATTAATATTTTAGCACAAAGAGATTTCTAGCTTGCCGTGGAACCTGAAAACCACATTCCAGTTTCGGTAAATTATGTGGCAACATGGTAAAAGGGTATAAGAAAACTATACAAATAAAAAAAAGTCAATATTTGTTCCAGAAATCATTGGCAAGTCAAATATTTTGACCAGATTTAAGTCAAAATCTGTAAAAAAAAAAGTTGCGGCCGCCGTCTTTCTGTTTGTCTGTCTGTCTGTCTGTTTGTCTGTAAACTCGATAACTCCATACCTAGAAAAGATATCCACAAGCGGTTTTTGTATTTTGTTTCTTTTTATATTTTGAAGAGTTCATTAGATTTTGGGGATAAAGGATTGGGGCAAAGGGGGTAATATTTGAATAAAACATCTATTTTTAGCGTTTTCTGGTAATAATTAAGCTAACTGTTATTGGATATTCTTAATTTAGAGCTTGAAAGAAAGTTTTTTTCAAACTGCTCAAAAAATGTTATAAACTTTTTTTTCCTAAAATAGTCTGTTTTCGTTTATTGGCGTTTAAAGCGGTAAATTTTTTTTAGCATAACTCACTTATTTATTAAATAATTTAAAAAAATTATATTTCAAATGAAAGCCCGTTTTAGGCCCTATAACGTTTTACAGATACGGACTTAAATAAATTATGCAACACGCATGTGTATCAATGGTTGCGCCACTTTTGGTACAGATATATTATACAAAAAGTGGCGCTTTAGATACAATCGGATAAAAAAATAAAAAATAAGTCAATGCCAATCTAACCATTCCCTAAATTAAATACTTAAAATTATTTTTGTTGTGAAATTGGCAGAGACTTTATATTTTGTTGTTAAAAGTTTTTATATTTTACTTTTAGAGACAGAACTTGTAGATTTGTTATATTATCTAAGTTAAATTATAGTTGTCTTTCCATCTCGGCAAGTTGCTGACGTCACAACATAAATTTCTAACAAATGAATTTAGTAATATTTTTATTTCAGCGCCCAAGAGTCAACCAACCTTATTCTAAACGAAATACTAAATAAAATCTTTGCTAAACTTTAAGCGTTAAGTAATAATCAAACAACGCCTTATGGTCATCATCACAAATTTTTTCATTTTCTCTTGGTATTTTAATATTACAGGTCCACAGAATCAAGTTTAGCGGCATTTAAAAGATGTTTAGCCTGCCGTAATATTTGAGTGACCCCTTAATCAAGTTATCCGTCTTATCCGATATTTCTCTAAAAATTTGTTTGATATTAGAACCAAATTAAGCCGTTTTTAAGGGAAATTGCGTTAAAACTATAAGATTTATCTTAATTATCCGGCTTACCCGGCATTATCCGTGCGTTAATTTAAAACGGGACCACCTCATGGATTCCCTCTTTAGGTTGCAAAAAGTTTCATCCAATTATGTTCATCCGTTCCAAAGTTATGCGCGATCAAACATTAAAAAATAAAACAAAGTCACACGTCGATTGATAACTTTTTTTTGGAAGTCGGGTAAAAAATCGATTTTTTTTCCTTTTCCCTGCAGACCAACGTGGTCGCTACAAATAAATGTTGCACGTATTCGTCAGAGACTGTCGCCAATAAAAGAAGATTTAATATACGGGCTTATTTGATTTAGTAGCAAGGGTATATCTTCTAAAAGGCTGTTTTCTTTTCCTATTTTCCTTTTATACATCATTAAAGCTATTTTGTATCGTAAATAAATAGGACCTTGTTATAGAGAATATACCAGATTACGTAACAAACAATATAGACTACCTAATGGGAGGCATAGTGTAGTGGCTAAAGCCTACTAGCGTTAGTTCGATTCTCACTGCCGCCGATTTTTAATGATTGAAATAATTGAAATTTGCGGAAGGCGCAAAGTGAAACGGACACTCCCTATAAACTGGTTTGAAAGTCAGTATAAGCCGGTGGTTCCCTCTACTACTAGCTCACACAAGTCCTGGACTTAGGGGATGCTTAATTAAGTAGAATAGTACGAGGTTAAACAAACAAACAAACAAACAAACAAACAAACAAACATGTTTACACTTAGGTCTACTACCTTAGTTGTTACTATAGTCCGTCCAATTATGCAAGATAGTAGTTTAAAATTCCCGCGATTTTTAAGCTACATCATTGATTAAAAACTCGTACCTTATAACATATAAAATATTGTGAAATTTTTTGTCTATGACAATGATTGACGTTCGTTAAAGCTAATAAAAGAAGAGAAACTTACATAAAAAAATGGTTATACTTAATGGTATTTTGTATGGTATTGAAAAAGGTAGTTTTTTGGTTTATTCTTCATACACTCACACTAAATTAGCATATTCTACATATTGTACATACAAACATAAATTATATTGAACACAAGGAAAACGTCAAATTTTTAGGTTACAATTACAACTTAAGGCCTATCCAGAGGCTCGCATAACAACCATTACAAGATACATGACACATCAAGCCAATCCTGGCATCGCATTCTTATGTAGTATGCTTGTTATGCGAGTCTAGATGGGCCCTTTCCAGGAAAATAGTACCGACATCTGTTAAATTTTTAATCCAAAATTTGAGTCTCTGTGTCAGAGCGTTCTTGAAATATCGTAGTGTAAAGTTGTTTTGCAAGCGACGTTCATCATTAATACGACTATTACTTCCGGGTAAACGCCTTTTTATTTGGTATTTTTAATCAGGAGTTATAAATCTAACTCTCTTGAACTTTTTGTATAGAGTTAATAAACGGGATTTAGCTGTGATAAAAGGCCGTGTAAACGGTGAAGATTAATAAATACCGATAGTAGAAAAAAGCCATAATCAGAGCGAGAGAGAGAGAGAGAGAGAAGAGAGAGAGAGAAATACCGAAATTGCCAACCTTAAGCGAAAAAAATAGGTACCATTAGACTTGAATATTTAGCAGCAAGCTTTCCAGGTATTGTTTTGGTTATTATGGATGTTAAGAAATACCATATTTATTATATATAACTACGGTAGTTTTTAAAATGTTATCTGATTTAAAACATAAGTAACTTTCGGTTTGTTAGATTTTTTTAATGCGTTATCAACTTTTTTCAAGTTAAAAAATATGGTTCTTGTCGCCATTTTAAAGTATCAAAAATACATTTTAAAAAATAGAAAAAAAAATTGATAATATACAAATTTTCATAAAAAAATCATATGTTGGAAAATAGAGAGAAAAAAAGAAAACTCAATACTTTCCTCTGAGAAAAGTATACTGTGGAATGAGGAGGATTAAATGACTTCACGGCTTGTCTATACCTTAAACAGCTTATTACAGCCTTTTTGCCTACAGCTAAACACTGATCAACGTTGATGTTGAGAAGGGTAAATCCTAGGCCTAGCCAGGATAAAGTATTAATGAAAAAAGGCAAAAAATACTAAAATTTAATTTAAGCATTAGAAATTGTCTATTTGAAAATGTAGTAAACGATAAAATGAGTAATTGAAAATAATTGAAAATAATTGAAAATCAAATAAAAATCAATTACAAAATGCGTTTCGTATTAAAACTGAAATTAAACTTTTCGAATAGACAAAACTTTTTAATGGGATTTGCCTTGTTATGCACTACGAACTATTACTAGACTGCGGGGTTTTGAGATTGATTACTAAGCGCTGCGCACGCAGGTCGCAAAGGTTACTAGCTTTTACTTTTATTGTATTTTATTAATTTAGCAATTATATGAAATAGTTTTTTAAATTACTCAAAAAATATTGTACAAATGTTGTGCTTTTTCCTAAAATACATTGTTTTCGGGATATTAGCGTTTAAAGCAATAAAATGTTTTTTTGGCATAACTCACTTATTTATTAACCGATTTTACTAATTTATATTTCAAATGAAAGGTCTTTTTAAGCCCTACAAAAAATGTCATATACAGTTTTTGCTAGAATATAAAGTTTTGGAGATACAGACTTTCAAACTTTAATAAATTATTCAACACGCAACTTCCTATTTCATAACGTTTTAAATTAGTGCCTATTGCCGATGTTTTGACAAGGTGCTTGCAACTGTTCAGCTGGTTTAAGTTCAATTCATCATAAAATCATTTTTCTTAGATATTTTTGAGCGCTGAAAACGAATTTGACAATTAAAAAGCTCTCTGACCCCCAAAGTACCTAGCTCCCTTTTTATGTTAAAGTAGTTTTAGTCAGATTTGGCCGGATTTTAGATATTTTATAGTCCTCGACATTATGATTAAAAGTTTATAAGGGCACATCTCCCAAATTTTAATAGTTTACGTGCTAGACAACTTCAAAGATCTTAAGCTAGCTCGTCCAGTATTCTTTTTTTGCGGTTTTTTGAAAAAGTTGTTGGGTCCGGGAGCTTTTTACAACCTTTTATTTAACTTGCAATATTTGTTATTAGAATGTATGTACGTTTGTTTAGGGAAAATCTGCCAATATTTACCACAAATAATTTTTCCTGCATTTCACAAGAGAAACACAATCATATAAAAATGAAGTTTCACATACGAGTAACCGAAAAAAAAAAACTACCACAAAAAGCATTTGTTGATAGCTCACAAGGCACTGTTTATAACATTTATTATCCTTTTCAGTCCCAAAAGTAAAAAACATTGACTAAAACTGTACGTTTAGGTTTTTTAAACAAAATGTATTAGATTATATTCGTGTTCATTAAAGTACTTTGGTGTTTATCATGACAACAGCAGCCATTTTGACATTTTAATCAGTGGCGCTATCTAGCGGAAATTAATGATTTATAATGTAGACCAATAATAATTAGTTTACTGGTCTCTATTTTTCATTACAGCTCAGGTTCAGGTGTGGAAAACAGTGGGACAAGAAATCACGTACTTCCCAAACTTTATTAATACATGTAATGTATGTATTACATATACGAATAAAAATTGTTTTCAGCGCACAAAACATAGTCTGGTTAAAGGCGCCTTTTCACGGAGAAATTTATATGCAAGTTTGGTGCTATGCAAGTTTGCTGACAGATATAGCATGAGGACAATTACACATTCTTTTGCCTTTTCACCGAGCAAGTTATACGCAAGTTTGACGCTATATATTGCAAGTTAAACAATGCTGCCAACCAGACAATTTGGACGTGTCTCTGCATTTGTTGACAAAAACATAACCTAGCATTTGCTTTTTTAAGGAAACTTTTTAGTTAGACCAACCGGCCTATTATTAATAATAATAATCATTAACATGTCCAGTTGCTACTATATTAGTAAAAAGAAATTGATTTAGTAACTTTTTTCCAGGTTGGTACATGAAAATAACTATAAATCTTGCATGAAAATCGTCGAAAAATGAACTTGTTCTAATAATTTGACGTCTCGAAAATAGCATGAAATTTGCCTGAAGGGATGCGCAGTTACTGAATCATTCTTGCAAAAAAATTTCATAGCACCAAACTTGCGTACAAATTGCTCCGTGAAAAGGCGCCTTAAGAGTACCTAATTGATTTTATTTGTTTTTGTGGGCCTGTGTTATTGGAGAGAACTGGCTCAAAGTAACATTTTTATAAAATGCATAATAGATAAATCTTTGGAGAGAAATAAATTTCTTGGATTGAGGTTAAATAAAAAAGACTATAAATTAAATTCTAATTTCCTCCTAAGAAAAGCGCTAATCAATTCAACTGTCTTTTTTAGAGAACTGAGTCTCAATCAAAAAGGACATTTCCGCATGAAAATGTACCAAGTTGGTTTTTAAGAAACCAAGAATTCTCGTCTTGTCTCGAGAAAAAATCAAGACAGGAATCTACTCAACGAACTAACTCTTCTCTCTAGAATACGCATACCGTTAATATAAAGTATCGCCAACATCTCGGTTTGTTTGTAAACAAATAGTAGGTATATTCAGCCCTGAACAATAACAGTTATCAGTAACTGTTATTGTTGTCTCTGTTAGAACGAAGCTGTGCGAGTAAGACAGACAAATGTATCTTTGTTAGCTACGTTTTTGTCAGTTTTTACAAATGAAATGCCTATTCTAGAGAGAAGAGTTATTAGTTCGTTAAATCTACTTTAAAACATCAAAGCAAGACAAAAGTCGAGACTCTTGAGTAAGAATCAAGATTTTTTGTACACCTACCAGCTAAAAGTTTTTAGTTAAAGTTCACTACACACAAGTTATGGAAATAAAAACAATTGTCAATAATAAAAACCTGACCTAATATGGTGATGTTTTGACAGGTGAAATAAATAAACCAGCTGAACAGTTGCAAGCACCTTGTCAAAATATCGGCACTAGGCGCTAATTTGGAACGTTATGAAAATGAAAGTTGCATAATTTATTAAAGTTTGAAAGTCTGAATCTCCAAAACGTTATATTCAGCAAAAAACTGTATATAGCTTTTTTATGGGACTTAAAAACAGCTTTAATTTAAAATATAATTTTTCGAAATCAGGTTATAAATGAGAGATGCTAAAAAAAAAACGTTTTACTGCTTTAAACGCCAATATCTCGACCAATTTAAAATTATCTTTTATATAAATGCTAAATTAATAAAATACAATAATAATTGCCTTAATTATAAACAAAAAACGCTAAAAATAGGAGTTTTACCCTATTTTTACCCCCTTACCCCCAATCGTTTTCCCCCAAAATCTAATCAGCTCTTCGGATTACGATAAGAAACAATATGCAAAAAACCGCTTGTCGATAACTTATTTAGAAATAGACTTTTGGAATTTACAGATTTCGACTCAAAAAGGTCTAAAACGTCGAGAAATGTGAAAAAAAAACATGGTCAAAGATTTTGACTTTTTGGCGAAGATTTCAATATCGGCACTCTTAGTAGCACTAAGTGCCGATGTAATAAACAAATAACCTATTTCTTTTCTCAAAAATCTACTCTTGGCTATCAAGATTAGAAGTTTTATTTTTCGACTCGTGAAATCCTAGTCGAACAGTATACTTAAAGGTAATGTAGCCAATACTAGGCTTTAACCGTATTTTATTACCATAGAATTTTAACCACAGGTACTTTTAAGAAAAATACAACTGAATAAACAGTAATTTTGATGTAGCTATATTTTAGTAGATTAGATAATTTAATAAAATATTGCTGTAGAAAAGTTTATTAAAATCGGTCCATAAATGTCTAGAGGCGCACTCCATACCTACCGCTTGGATCCTTTCTGATATGCTGTACCCAAATAATTACCTATATTCGTTAGAAGAAACCTTTTGTATAAGAAACATTCAAATTAAATTTACTGAAACCAATTTATTCAGATTGACGACTTCCTTGCGGTTTTTGTAATTAACCCGGGTTTATTCAAGGATTCATGGATGTCACCTATGCATTTGATAAAGTCTAACACACGGGAAGAAACTTAGAAAAGTCCAAACGAAAGGGGGAGGTAAATGCAAGAAATACTCTTAGAAGAGCAACATTATTTGGCTACAGTCACCCATTTATATTATATTCTCCACCACACTTATAGAAAAATCTAAAAATAGTACAACCAAATGTTGTTGTAACAAGTCTGAGGTATATAATACTATTTTTACAATTATTCTAAAACAATATAACGTTATATTAAATAAACTATTAAAATTGTAATAATAATACAACAACGTTGTTGTCACTATAGTAGTTTTTTGAGGAAGGATGATTAATAAAGATAACGACAATCAGCTGATTCTAATAAATGTTTGACCAAAATATTGAAAGTAGGCATTTAGGCTAAAATTTACAATTTACCCAACGATAAGCATGTACATAAACATGTAATTACATGTGATATGTAGTTTCTGTGTACACATAAATGTAATTAATATGTTCTACGATCTAAAATAAATAAATAAATAAATTTCAGACAGTAAGTTACCTTACAAGGTCGCAGCACTTGAGTACAATTTTCTGTAAATCTGTTGATGTAAAAGTAAAATCCTAATTACAGTAACTCTCCATCACTTCTTCGTAACAACAAATATATAGCACACAAACATGTACACACCCAATATAGATTTGATTCAAAATAAATAATAATTTTATATTAAAAAAATGGCGGACCAACATCTCGTCGTATATAACTGACAGTTGTTTTACGATTGACATGCCGGTTGCCTACACTGTGCGCGCGAAAAAAAATCACTTTTCTGCTTGCTGTCATGATAACGAGCAGAAAAGTAAAATACCAAGAAATAGGTTATTCTGAAGTCTGAAAACTTCATTTGTTTTTGTAGAAATGTTAACTTTTCTATTAAATCGTAGACAAAAGTTTTTTGGTTTTTTCAAAATGTTGGATGCAGTTTTGTTTCCCAAATTACAGAGCCTGCACTAATGACTCTTAACAATTCTTATATTATAAAAAGCTTGTTGAAAATCTTGATGCATATTTCAGCAGTTTTTTCAGGTTACTTGTAGTGGCAGCGCATATCGTTAAAAATAACTAACGAACATAAATACCCTTGTTTAAGCCGGAATAATAACAGGAAAAACATTATTCCATAAAATATCGCATTATTATTAGCTTATAACAACTTTCACGCAGAAAATATATTCATGGGACTTTTCGAATTTGCATTTTAATGAGCACTTTAGTTGGAGGAAAACTGAAAAAACTGGATGTTTCAATTTTATGGATTAAGGGGTCTTTCTACCTTCAAATTTTAAAAATATTTTGTTTTTAAACATTTTTTTATATATATAGAAAGAAAAATGGTATTAATTGTAAAATTTTGTAATTTATTAATTTATTTAAAGAGTAGGTACAATTTTTTTTTTAATTTTTAAAATGCCATATTTTGTATTTTTTTGAAAAAAAAATCAAGAAACGATGCCGTTTGGATCGACTAAAAAAAAAGAAAAATTATTCAGTAAGTCGCTATAGTGCTATCTAAAAGTACATTTTATGGCCAAAAAAATACAAAATGGCAGCAGACGTTTTTCTTGAAAATTATTTTAAAAAAAATTGAAAAACATCCGCCATTTTGTTACTTTTTGATCAAACAAGTTTCTTCTAGATAGGGCTATAGCGACTTCAATACTGAATAATATTCCTTTTTTTTTTTCAGTCGATCCAAACGGCCGGAATCATGGCGACCGACGTTTTTTGAATTTTAAGTTTTTCAAGAAAAATTTATGGCAAAAATATGGCACTTTAAAAATCTAAAAAAAAAATGTTTTGTTTTCTTTAAATATACATACATACATACATATCTACAAAATTTTACAATGATATCTTTTTCTTTCTATATAAAAAAAAATATTTAAAAACAAAATATTTTTAAAATTTTAAGGTAGAAAACCCCTTAAATGTTTTACAGAAAATGCTGAATTGTGTATATTGAAATTATCTTGGGAAATGTATAGTTTAAATATTGTAGTGTGCGACAGCATATTTTACGCACGAAAAAAAATGCAGGACTCTTTTTACATACATAAAGAAAAAACAATTTTTTTTGATTTATGCTTTTAAATATAAAGAGATAAGAATACAAAAAGACCAATTACCACCTTAGGGTTATTCCTTAATTACGTATGTTACGTTCATACACCTTAAATGGAGCTCTCTACAACTAGAATAATGAAACAAAAGACGTCTACCCTATCTCTATCTCATTTGTGCTGCACTTTCCAGCCAACCAAATAAATACTGTATTTGTTTTTCATATAACAAATACAGTATTTATTTGGTTGGCCGGAAAGTGTAGCACTGAGCGGCATGAACGAACATAGCTAATGTGAATCTGTAGAATAAGATAATTCTACTAAAATTTAGATGGCGCCAGTAATTTCTTTAATAAAAATAATATAGTTACACTTTTCGCCCGGCCAAGTAAATATTGTATTTGTTCAACAAAGAACAAATACAGAATTTGTTTGGTTGGGTGGAAGTGGGACTGTATGTATGTCTTCTATCCTTATTGGGTAGAACTTTTGTCCCTGTCTAATCTAACGAGAGAAATCGCCATTAGAAAATTACTCGATAGTTCATTTATTTGTATTTCAGGTAATAATCTTTACAAGCACTCTTTTGCATCTTTTAGTTTACTTATAAATTTAATAATCAATTGGGCAATACAAATAATGCTGCTAAGTCCAAAGAAACTTGTAATATGTTTCTTATATATCGACAAATTAGTATAGTTCTCCTCATAAAAGAAAGTCTCCGACGTAAGGGGGAGGAATCATTCGCGCTCTCTTCTTTCCGCCAAGAGCGTTTTAAGGCGTGCGTGCCTACAACGGGCCTACCACTTGCACACACATTCCAAACATATTTCCCGTAGCCACAGATCCGTGCGTCAAACTATACTTTATCGTGTTTTTTTTCTTTTGATTATTAAACATGATAAAGTACACATTTGTCAATTGATGGGAAGCTCAGAACTTTAAAAAATATTGATATTTTTATCATTTTATTAACTATCTGCCACAGACACCTTATTTATAGAACGTAACTACAGACATGGCGTAAAAATTACGCCTCCATTTAAACAATTTAAAAGTCAAACTAAATTTTTAAAATTTTGACTTATTTTTTGTTAAACGTGTTTATAGCTTTATTTATTTAATTATAAGGGCCACTTGCACCAATTTTATTTTGATCAAGGTTTAATTAATCTACGTTTAAAAAATAATCTCTGGTTAAATATGTTTGCATTGCACCAATGAAAGTTAAACAAAGTTTAGTTAAACCGAGCACACATCTCTAATTTTAGTGTTATTTAAATGTAGCTAACTTCACATTATTTTGACGTTTGACGTTTATATCATTTGGTTTATTATATTTTCAAAAAAAGCTGTTAGTTATTGACAGTAACTTATTGTGTTATGTGTTATTGTTTTCTGTAAGCTAAAAAGTAGCAATGGATATGCCTAAAGAAAAAGATGAAAACAAAAAAAAAACGTTCGCCCAATTATACTATAAATGATAAAGCTTTATTAATTAAAATTGTGGCACAATACAATAGTGTTATCGAAAACAAAAAAACGGACGCAATTGGGATATTCCAGTTGTTCTTCAATACGTACAAGAATATTGGCCACTGTTTCTTTATATAACCTAAATTTTTGAAAAAATGTTAGATCATCCATACTTTTAAAATAGTTTTGTCGCTCATGATAGGTACGGAAACCATCATCCAATATTTCCAATTCCAACAAGTCTTCATCTAATCGGCTTCTGCCATCATTGAGGGTAATTTCGTAAAATCAAAGAAAAACACTCACGGGTACGAAATGACAGATAAAAACCTAAAGTTAGGTTATGTTTTGATATAACCCAGGTTTAAGTGACAAACCATCAAACTCGAACGATTACTATTATTCTGAGATTAAGACAAATAAACTTGGTTTAAAAAATGGTGCAACAGCGAAACGTCAATTAACTCTTAAACCATTAACTTAATCCGAGTTTAAGCTTAAATCATGTTTGGTGCAAGTGGCCCTAAATGCAATAGAACATAATATTTAAATAAGTTATTAATATAATATAATTTGTACTATAATGTTATTTTTTTTTTTTTAATTTTCACTTGGTAGAGAAATTTATTTAAATAACTTGATAGAAGAAAGAAAAAATATTTATAATATAAAATTAAAAACTTAATAATAAATAAACAACCTATTGTTTTTATTAAACCAAATTTTAAATGAACAGGTGAAAAATCACTGTTCAACCAGTACACAAACAACTTCTCTTGGATTTAGGGCTTAAACTGAATATCCGAAAAGTACTGAGACGCGGAAAGCTGCAGTTAGTCGAAGTGGGGAGAAGTCCGAAATGGCGATTTCTCCCGTTAGATTAGACAGGAACAAAAGTTCTACCCAAAAAGGATGGAAGACATACATACACTCCAACTTCCACCCAACCAAACAAATTCTGTATTTGTTCTTTGTTGAACAAATACAATATTTACTTGGCCGGGCGAAAAGTGTAACTATTATTTTTATTAAAGAAATTACTGGCGCCATTTAAATTTTAGTAGAATTATCTTATTCTACAGATTCACATTAGCTATGTTCGTTCGTGCCGCTCAGTGCTACACTTTCCGGCCAACCAAATAAATACTGTATTTGTTGTATGAAAAACAAATACAGTATTTATTTGGTTGGCTGGAAAGTGTAGCACAAATGAGATAGAGATAGGGTAGACGTCTTTTGTTTCATAATTCTATTGCATATAATATCCAGGTGTCAAATCTACACCGTTTCTGTAGCTAAGAGTTAATTTTGTCCTAATTTTGTGATTTATTAAATGATAAAATATTAAAATGGTTATTTTTTTTTAAAGATTACGAGAAGCAAAAAAAAAAACTAAAACATTAAAATTTCCTATCCAATAAATAAAGTTATTAATTTAATCTGTGCATTTTTCATACTTTTGAGGCAGTTAAAGTAAAATTAAGGTTATCTAGTGCGGGATACAATATTTTAAGTAATTAGGAAAATTTATATGTAATTAACTCAGACCGACTTTAGAGACTCTATGATTTATAAATATAAAGCTAACTAAAACTTTAATTTTTAAACTTTAATTTCATTTGCATAAATTTTAGTCTTATCAACTTAATAATATGATTAATATGGTAATATTTAAACCTTAGGCGTTTACAGTTTTACTTTTCCCAACTATAGATCTAGCGTTAAGCTACCGTTTCCTCTAAAAGTCGCAGTCGCTGACGACTGCGACAGGGAAGCCGCGACCAGGTCGATACGATCCTACCTGTTTTCCTCGGTCCCGCCAATCGCCAGTTGCCATTCTGTTAGCTGGCCATATAAACAGATGTTGCTTTGTTTGCACATAGTACCACTAACGTGTGGTTAGACGTTGAATTAGTAAGGACATAAATTTTTAATTTAAAAAAAAATATATATAAAAATATTAATTTATTATTCCATCTAATTATCGTACAGAGTGATATCGGTAAACTGAAAGTTTCGGGCTGTTGGTCTTCTTCACTCTGTACGATTAAAAAATAGATTGATGGAATAATAAAAAAATATTGATTTTAAAAAGTTTTTTGCTAACAAATAAAAATAAATTTGATTAAATACGTAAAAGTAAGTTCAGAGTTCTTCTATAATCGGATTAATTTAAATATGCATTTAAAGTTGTATATTTTTTAAATGTAAAAAATAAACAGTTTACGGTTGAAACTCGCCTCTCACTTAAAACTTTCTACATTTTAACTCTAAATACACAAAAAGTTTGAAACCACAACTGAATAGTTTTAGTCTAATTCTATATATGTTAAATGAAGTTTCGGTAAAATTAATAAATACTTACCTATAAATTGAATTAGTAAAGTTTAAAGGTAATTTTTTAATAAAATTATTTATTTAAAATATCTACTGCTGCTAATACTACTTTAGTTCATACAAAATAGTTATTTATAATTCATTGTATTATTAATACAAGGACGAAAAAACTGTTTTTAGAGCTACAGCTATTGCCAGCCGAGCTCAGGCAAACGTATTCGCCCTAAAAACAGTTTTCGTTTGTGTATCATACACTATTTTTTATTCTATTGTAATAATAAGCTTAAAATAAATTTGTATTTTTAACAAAAAAGGTAACGTTTGTGTTTATGTCATTAAAATATTATTAAATGATATAATATGAATTAACCAATAAACGTCGACTATTTTAATTTTGCACTTTGAAAAATAAATTAAATAATTATTCGCAAAAGTGCATTTTTTTAGATACAATCGAATAGAATTTTTTTTTTGAATGTTGATTTTAATCTTGCTTTTAAGAAGGCAGACTAACATCTCTACTCTAAATTTCTCTACTCCCTAACATCCCTACTCCATAACATCCCTACTCCACAACAACTCTACTCCGTAACATCTCTACTCCATAACATCTCTACTCCGTAACAACTCTACTCCACACTATATGCACTTTATTAGCCACTTAATAATAAATGAGCAGTTCAAAGAACAAAGAATCTTCTTCTTCTAGATTATTTTATTTTTTTCCTAAAAAACGTTTACTTTAAATGTAAATCTAGAACAATCATAAATGAATTATTCTAAAAGCAACAAAGACCGCGTACTCTTAACATGCACTAATATGTAAGTAATTAATAAACTGAATTCATTTTTGACTTAGCATGACAAATATTCTTTTGAGTTAAGACAAGTGGCTAACCGAGTGTCTATAGTGTGGAGTAGAGTTGTTACGGAGTAGAGATGTTATGGAGTAGAGATGTTACGGAGTAGAGTTGTTGTGGAGTAGGGATGTTATGGAGTAGGGATGTTATGGAGTAGGGATGTTAGGGAGTAGAGAAATTTAGAGTAGAGATGTTAGTCTGCCTTTAAGAATACAGTAAAAAAAAACTCAAAATTATAAAGCCAACGTTTCGCCCCTTATTGTTGGGGCTTCTTCAGGGCAAATTTATTAAAACAATATTATAATTAAATATAAAAACTAGTGTAAATGGTAAAAATATTAATAAATTAAATTTACATTAAAAAAAATAAAAAAAAATATGACAGAATGTCAACGTCAATCAAAAATGACAAAATTAAAATTTGAAAACTGTCTCCCTTCAAATAAATATGACAAACTTGACATATAATTATTTAAAGTCAACATAAATGTCATCTAACTGACACTGACATGATGTCAATGTCACAATATTAAATTATATATGTATATGGTGTGTATAAAAAAAATAGAATTTTTGTGCATTTTGATATGTGTAAAATGGTTAAATTAGAAATATGGACAACACTATGTAAACGCATATTTACATCCACACAATATTGCCCACACTCATCATTTAATTATGTTTAGATATGTATTGCTAAGATTTTGGGTATCAGTTCTGAAATTTATTTATTTATCGTTAATCTTAATATGAACCATTTCTAATATATTTCTCTTTAATTTATTATTTTCTCTATCTAAAATTTTAACGTTATCAAAATCAAAGTTATGCCCTAAATCAAAGTGATGGTTGCTTAACGCTGTGTGGTTGTAAATAATATTCAGGGTGATCCATAACTGGCATGCCAAAATTTAAGAGGTGATTCTAGATCCAAAAATATAAAAAAAGTTCCTATAAAGGTTGGTCCGGAAATGAGCCCTAAGGGATCTAGGGCCCTTTAAAATTGTAATAAAAATAAGGTTTTTAATTAATAACTCGGGTACCGTTTAAGCTAGAGCGGCGAGCTTTTGCATGTATACTAGTATTAATAAAGGCAATAAGTTTATGTTAAATTATTTTTTTAATTTATCCAGAGGCGTGCCCAGACGGACAAAATATATGAGGCTTAAAACATTTTTGCCCCAAACTTTTCTATGTGTATGTTTTTTGAATTTGTTGTAAAAAATATAGATTTATAGAGTAAAAATACATATAAAATATCATATAGTGTAACACTGTAGGAGCAACCGTTATCAAAAAAAAAATGCAATTAAGAGGAAGTAACATTTTGTGCCACCAAAAACGTTACTTTTTAAAAGGCTATTACTCCTTTAATATTAAATTTAGGTGTTTTGGTGTATAATACTTTTTTGCTCAGTTTTAAATGAAGAATCACCCTGCAGCATTAAAATTTTATTGGTGCTTTTTTTTGTTCCCCATTCAATACGTCATCTTCGAAGGGCCGTAGCTCCCTTAGGGCTCATTTCCGGACCAACCTTTATAGACACTTTTTTTCATATTTTTGGATGTAGAATCACCTCTTAAATTTCGGTACGCGAGTTCTGGAACAGGCTGTATTTACAACTAGATTTATGTTGAGATACTCTTCACAGAAAAAAAGTTTATCTTGGCAGAAGATAATAAATTATCTTGGATTTATATTATCTTAAATTGAGGTAATAATCTTCTTTTAAGATCATGTATCCTCGGATTAAGATTATCTGTGACTTTGGTTTCCTTTAATTATTCTCTTGGAAGAAAAATCTTTGTGTCAAGGATTTTTTCCTTAAATGCATGACATTTGAAATAGTAACAGAGAATCAAGAGTTATTATCTTGACTCAAAGTCCCTGTTGTTTTACGGTAAAGAGTTTGCAGAGTTTGTTGGCTGACAGACAATTTGCGCAGTAGTTCAAGATATGCGCGGGAGAGAAGTTAGTTTTGTTTTTCTTGCCGTCAGTTGCCTTTTAAGATAATATGATCTTGGATAAAGATAATATGATCTTAAATCAAGATAATTACATACTTGGTTTAAGATAATATGATCTTAAATAAATGGTTTAAGTGGCTTTGATTTAAGGAAGTGTCCTTAATCTAGAATCTCAAATGCCAAGATCACGGCTGACTTGATCCAAGACAGTCATGGCGTTGAACATATCGAAAGCCATGGCGGCCTTGGTTCAAGATCGTTTTGCTTTGATTCAAGATATCCTTTTTTTCTGTGTTGTTTTAATAAAAAATAATTAAGTTTGTTTTTTTATGTTGCTTCAACATAATCTGCACTTGGCTTTTCAACAACGCTTTTATAGGCTCATAAAAAAAATATTCTTATATTTAAATGAACATTCCGTTGTTTCTACCCCATAAAAGAAATATAATTTTTATTGATACTTCTGCTCTTAAACTCCTAAACTCCTATCGATATGGAATATTTACTTCGGCACAAAAAGTATAGCATGCTTATTGGTTTAAGGCTATTTTTTACGTTTGTACAGGGTTACTCAAAAATAAGATCGAGAATTTTAAGGGGTGATATTACATTAAAAAATATGAAAAAATTGCAGTTAAAGAGAAAATTCACTTTTTGAACATCCAAAATAGGAACTAAGAAATGCGCCAATAAAAATTTTAATACTGGAGAGCGGTTCTACATCAGATAGTTTGAAAAAAGTTCCCGTAAACAAATATCTACAAATAGCTTTTAAGGGACCTAAATAGGGAGTAGTGGTACTCTTAAAACTGATTTTCTAACCTAGATTTTATTAATTTTTAATGTATTTTTAACTAAAAAATCATATTTTATTAAGAAAATGTCAAAAAATCTCCAGATAAAAAAGGTTTTGGGCAAAAAAGTGATATCCCCTCAAAATTCTTGAACTTATTTCTGAAAACCCCTGTGTAATCTTTATCGGCAATTGTTTTTTTTTTGTATATTTTTTATCTTGTTGAAAAAAGTCCAAACCATAGCAACTTTCATTTTTAAAGTGGTTTTGTAAAAGTTTCACGCACTGTGAATTAGTTACAGTATCAATTACTTGGTTTTGTATATTTTGAACTACTAGCAACTATATTTGTTGCAGTATCAACTACAGAACATCGTTTAATTTTCCTGTTAAAACTAGTATTCAATAAATATAAGGTAAGTGCAGGTATTATGCCCATGCTAACGTATAATTGCTGATAAAAATTAAAGGAGATAACTTCAAAACAAAATAATACTTATAGAGCCCAGATTACTTATTTATGCTTAAGTTATTAAAGAAAAACATGAAAAAAGTTAAAAAAATAAAAATTTATAGGCCATTTAAAAAAATGTATCAATTGGCCATATTACCAACACGGTGCTGGTAATATGGCCACATATAAAATAAATCATATTTTTCTAAATATTATCAAGTTAAGTATTTATATATGCTTTTTTTGTTGCCTTTTATTATATAAAATTAAAAAAAAATTGAAAAGTTAAATAAAAACTATACACTTCATAAAATATAAAAAAAAAACAGTGTCAGGCGCCGCAATGGGATCCCCATTATCACCCCCTGCGGCCAATGCTTTCATGGAATACTTTGAGAAAAAAGCTATTGAGTCATTTCCATTAAAACCTAAAATTTGGCGCAGATACGTAGACGATGTCTATGCTATTTGGCCCCATGGCATGGAAAGCCTTCAAGGTTTTCTAAATCACCTCAATTCCCAACATAAATCTATACGGTTTACGATGGAAATTGAGAACAACGGATCACTTCCCTTTTTGGACGTTTTGGTTTACAAAACGGAAAATGGCTCAATAGGACACTCGGTATACAGGAAGAAAACCCACACTGACAGATACCTAAACGCATTTTCACATCACCATCCCTCTCAAAAACGCTCGGTAGTTAATTCACTTGTTCATAGGGCTTTCATGATTTCAGACAAGAATTCCCTAGACACAGAACTCCTTAAACTAACCAAAGCCTTGACCATGAACGGTTATACCAAAAAAGACATTAATAAGACCATATACAAATACAGAAATCCCAGACCCAAACAACAGGACAATAGTGACAATGACAGACAGACACAAGTTATACTTCCCTATGTAAGCGGTATCACGGATAAAATAGGTAAACTTTTGAAAAAGTCAAATATTAAGCCTATATTTCGGTCCAACCAAAAATTAGGTCAATGTTTGACTTCAACAAAAGACAAAATACCCCTGAGTTCAGAAGGCGTATATAAAATACCCTGCTCCTGTGGTACGGTTTACATAGGTGAAACTAAGAGAAAAATTTCTACAAGACTTCAAGAGCATGAGCGCAATATAAGAAAGAAACAAATTTCCTTATCGGCAGTAGCCGAACATGTACATGAAACAGGTCATAAAATCAATTTGTCTGAAACAAAACAAATATTAACAGAAAACAGAAAAATGCCAAGGAAGATACGGGAATCGATAGAAATCATCAAGCATCCTAACAATATCAATCGGGACACTGGTTACCACTTACCTGCAATATGGAAGTCTTTGATAGGAAAAAGCTCGTCACGGGTGAATAACCACAACTCGTCATAAATAGTGACACAAGTTGATTCGAAACTTAGTTTCAGATTAATCCCTGAAGATGTCTCTAGTAGTAAGAGACGAAACGTCGGAAAGTGAAAATCCATTAACACGGTCTAAACCCGAAAGTGAAAGTTCTTTATATAAAAAAAACAATTAATGGCTTTAGGTAAAGAAAAACATACTTGATAAATATTTTATACTAGCTATTTTTTTTAATTATTCACAATCTGAAAAAAAATGGTCCTTTGTAATTTTCTGTTAGTCTAACACAATATTTATGTAAATAAACGTAACATCTATCACCGAGCCTGCAGGAAGCATGCTTATTGCCATGGCCATACTACTATACAAACAAACTGGCCATATTGCTCTACATTGTAATGTAGAAGATTTCCTAAATTTTTGTTAAAGTTACGTTTACTGACTGAAATTCTATATAGACCAACTGTTAAATAGGACGTTTTTCTATAATAAAATATAAATAAAATTTAAAGTACTTACCATAATCAAATGTTATGAATTTTCAAAATATTAAAATTTTTATATAATCGTTTACCAACGAAAAGAAAATCACTAAAATCGTTGCAGAATTAAAACCATTAATAGTGGCGCGATCTAGCTCTTGCCCTAGGAATCTTGTTACAAACAGTAACTTAAATTATTGTAACCAAAATCTTTTCATTTTTACTTTTTGAAATATGGCAAATTGGCCATAATAAATACATGACCATTATAATAATAATAATAATAATATTCATTTATTTCCAACAGGACAAGCCCAATTACAGGAAAAATATATAATCTAACATAATATATAAACTAGAAGAATTAAAAATCTACTATATATACCATATAATACATAATAATATAATATATAAATATATGAGTGAGAGAATCAATTATTGATTCTAATTGAGTTAGGAAGTATTTCCTTTACACTATTTTTAAAAGAAGGCAGTTTCAATGCGTGGATATCAATATTATTTAGGTAAAAATTAAAAGTAGATAAACATGCCATTATAGGACAATTTTGATGTGCATTAGTTCTTGAGCGGTTAATAAAGAAAGTTAATGAATTTCTTGTGTTTGAAGGTACAAGCAAAAATGGACAGTCAATTAAAAAATTAACTAATTTGTATAAGAAAACTGTTTGAGCTAGCATTCTTCTCTTAATAAGTGTATTAAAACTAAACAACATTAATGAAGCGTTGTAAGATATATCAAAGGTACCCTTTTCCTTAAAATTTTTATATCTGAGAAATTTGCTTTGAACTTTTTCTAATGTTTGAGCATGAGAATTATAATATGGGTTCCATACAATACTAGCATATTCAAGTTTTGTTCTCACAAAAGCGTTGTACAATATATCTAACGTTTGTGTATTTAGAAAATGAAGAGAATTTCTGAATATGAAACCTAAGATTTTGTAAGCGTTTCTAACAATTAATTCAATATGCTCATCAAAGAACAGTTTGCTAGTGAACAATACTCCAAGGTCTACAAAGCTATTGACACGGATAAGATCATTGTCATACATAGAATAATTGTACACAACTTTATTGTGTTTTCTTGAATACGTCATAACTTGACATTTGCTGACATTAAAATCTAATTTATTTTCCACTGACCATTGACAAATGTTATCGATATCGTTTTGAAGTTCTAAGCAATCAAGTTCTGTTTTTATTATTTTGAAAATTTTCAGATCATCTGCAAATTTAAGAAAAAGTGACCATCGAATACATTTTTTAATACTATCAAAGAATAATATAAACAACAGCGGGCCCAGGATACTACCCTGGGGTACTCCTGAGAGCGCAAAAAATATTTTGGAAAAAAAAACCGTTATAAAAAACAAATTGACCTCTGTCTTTAAGGTATGATTCGAGTAACTTTAACAATTTGTCACAAAAACCCAACTTGGCTAAAACCCTGAGCAACACATCATGAGGGACCGTATCAAAGGCCTTCGTGAGGTCCGTGTAAATAACATCTACCTGATAGAACCTCTCCAAAGCCTCTGACGTGAACTGAGTAAAACAGGCCAGATTTGTTGCAGTTGACTTTTTGTTAACAAAACCGTGCTGAAAGTCAGAGATCAAAGAGTTCAAGTGAAAACGAATACGCTCATTTAAAATAATTTCAAAAATTTTGGAAAATGTATTTAACAGGGATATTGGCCTATAATTTTTAATGTCTGATTTGGAACCTTTTTTGTGAATGGGTACAATTTTGGCAATTTTCCACAGTTTTGGAAATGAACCTTGATTGATGCAATTATTAAATATAATAGAGAGCGGTAAAGAAAGTGATTCTGCACACCCTTTTACAATGAATGTAGGAATATTATCTGGCCCATAGGATTTTGTATTTTTTAGTTTTTTAATTGCCTCAAGTACATTTACATTATACCTGCAACCACCTCAGTATATACAAAAATAAAGTAGCTAGAAGTCCAAATATACAAAATTGCTTAGTATTTAATTTTTAACAATAATAAATTCTCAGTGTAGTAGAACTTCTACCCCATTTTAAATAAGTTTCCCACTATTGTTAAAAAGTTATTTAGTTATTTAAATGAAAACTAATAAAAAAAATAAATATTTTGAAGTGCACGCATTCTATGTTTTATCCAGTTTGACATAAAATTTTTACGTTTTAGTATATTTATATTTCTGAACAATACGAACTTAATATAGTGTGACAAATTTATAAGTTTACGTTATCGCTCAGAAATATTTATGATGCGAGAATTTATTAGATTATTATGAACTGTTTATAGTGTTAAAAAGTTTTTTTCTACAAATATTTATCTTTCTATTTCATATAATATTTTTTAGGACTAAAAATATTGTGCAATAAACAATCCAATAATTACACTGGCACACAAAAAAAGAAGATTTGTTTCTCCAGACAAGAATAACATTTCTATACGTTTTAGGGGTCGTTGAATCCGAATCTGGGGTAGGTTTGACTCGGTCGAGTCGCATTTAGTTGCTAACCTCAAAAAAGTGATGTTTTGACACCCTACATGTAGGGTGCCAACTCCAGATTTGGATTCAGCGACCCCAAAAATGTATAGAAATGTTTGTCTCGTCTAGGGAAACAGACCTTTTTTTGTGTGCCGGACAGACTGACATTTGAAAAAAAGAAAAGTTGCTTATTTTTTCATGAAACAAATTTATATCTAGGACGATTTTTGAAATTTTTTGACAATTCGAAAGTACCTTATAATATTCTAGCGCTGGCGCTGTGAATAATATAATAATTGGCGCAGTCGATAAAAAAGAAAGCTAATTTAACGACGCGCCTTTCTCGTGGTATTATTTATTTATTTGTTTATTTATTTATTTATTTATTTATTTATTTATTTTATTTATTTAATGGTTTACTGTGGCCTTTTTTGAGGTATTTTATATTAGACTGTTAATAATACAAATAATGCTGATGCTTTTAATCTGTTTCCTTCCATTCCTTCGTTCTACTTATGTTATATTTATATACCATTACTCCCATGCACTTCCCCCTTAAAATTTGATCACAATCCGCAATTTAAACATCGAAAATAACATTTATCCAATACATACAGATAATAAGACAATTGTCAGCTTTATTTCAAATAGATAAACTCAATAATAACCCCCGCGTGGCTTTTACTTTATTGAGTGGATAATTATTTATTTTACCCACTCAACTGTCACTTGTCAAATTATTTTCTTGTAAATGTCATTAAAATTTTTAATAAAAATATGAATTCCTAAGCTATTTATTGGATAAAACCTTGTATGGCACTCGTGAGTAAACCGATATTACCCTCTCGAAAATTAACCTCCAATATCTTACTTTACCCACTAGTACCATAAATAACTATTATCCAATACATACAGATAATGAGACAATAGCCAGCTTTTTTTTAAATAAACTCAATAATAACCCCCGCGTGGCTTTTACTTTATTGAGTGGATAATTATTTATTTTACCCACTCAACTGTCACTTGTCAAATTATTTTCTTGTAAATGTCATTAAAATTTTTAATAAAAATATGAATTTCTAAGCTATTCATTGGATAAAACCTTGTATGGCACTCATGGGTAAACCGATATTGCCCTCTCGAAAATTAACCTGCTTGGCTGACGCCTCGCTAGGTTAATTTTCTCATGGGCAATATCTTACTTTACCCACTAGTACCATAAATAACTATAATTTTGGATAAATAAAAATTAGACTTTTTTGAAGTATCTCGATTATATGCCGTGTCGCTACTCTGTGTAAATGTGCTTGGAACTTTAGTAAATATACTTTAAGCGAGTTTTAGTGTTTAAGTTGTAACTGTAACGTATTCTATTATAAAGTGAAACAAATTATGTGCAATAGATAGTATCACCCTTCACTTGCAGGAGTTAGACTATAAAAACATGCAGGAATGTGGTTCAAATGAATTTGGAAAGCATCTGCAGTATGCAGGATTAAATTTAGTTATTATTTCAAATACTTAAATCGGCTGTAGCTTTTTAATGGAGCTCTCTACAACTAGAATTATGAAACAAAAGACGTCTACCCTATCTCTATCTCATTTGTGCTACACTTTCCAGCCAACCAAATAAATACTGTATTTGTTTTTCATACAACAAATACAGTATTTATTTGGTTGGCCGGAAAGTGTAACACTGAGCGGCACAAACGAACATAGCTAATGTGAATCTGTAGAATAAGATAATTCTACTAAACTTTAGATGGCGCCAGTAATTTCTTTAATAAAAATAATATAGTTACACTTTTCGCCCGGCCAAGTAAATATTGTATTTGTTCAACAAAGAACAAATACAGAATTTGTTTGGTTGGGTGGAAGTGGGAGTGTATGTATGTCTTCTATCCTTTTTGGGTAGAACTTTTGTCCATGTCTAATCTAACGGGAGAAATCGCCATTGTAGTTTACTAATTGTACTTATACAATAAATACATATATAATATACAGCAGTTTTAGCAGGATTAATTGAAACAAAATATAGAATAAACCCATATAGCACACAATATTCCCCGGATATCTTCTCAATCTCCTCTCAATGTCGCATGTCCCGAGATATTAGTATTATATCCCAAGGATATCCCGAAAGGTATTTACTGATGATATACTGCTGGTTAAGCCCAAGGACATACGGTATGTCCTTCGTACATCCCATCGACGCGCTTGGATATCATAGGTTGGCTTTTCCTTTATTATTTTAAATTTACCGTGTTCTTCGTGATTTTAATGGCGGATGTCGGTGTTTGTGGTCTGTTTATGTGTGTAAGTTTTCCCACAATTATTATTAAATATTTATATTGTTTTCATTTGTTGGACAATTTTGTGAGTATTGCCCCTCCCTGAGGAATAGTCCCTCCGTCTTAACTTAATACTCTTAAAACTCTAAAAACTCTTAGGACTCTTAAGTTGTTTTTTTGTGGACGAGCCCATGGGCCTTTGCAAAGGTTAATCGTTGTACTTTCTGAAAAAATTATGATGAAAAAGGAAATGAATTTCGTAGATAAGTTACTAATTATGTACAAATGTCCCCGACAAAAGTGACTATCATTGGGTTTGGACTTTTTAGTAATGCTTTTATTATTTTTTCGTAAAACTATTAGCTAAAATTTAAATAACTTGCACCAAGGTGCAAGCAATTTTAAAAAAATTTTTTATTCGCTTTTGTTTCAAAGTGACATTTTTCGGTTAGAAATGTTAAGTTAAAAGTGACACTTTTGTTAATAGTTTGTCTTTTGTTTTAGTTTGGATCATAATATACTATTTTATGTTTTATCTACTTTTCTATTCTTGAAATCAAAAAAAGAATTTTTAAAATTACTTCAGCCGTTACTAAGGTATTTGCGTATGTGGTAAAAATTAGATCACCCTGTACACAGAAAAAAAAAATATTAATCCAAATGTATTAAGCGAAGTAATTAAGATATTTTATGTCATCGTAGCTTATTTATTATTGTGTTTTTATTGCTACTATATAATAGTGTGATTTATGCCCGTGCGGGCATAAAGTGAATTTTATGCCCCGCGGGGGCATAAAGAGCACTTTATGGGCCGCGCTATCATAAAGACACAAAAAACAGTTTTTGATTAACTTGCATATTAATATAGCATTTCCCCATCAACGATAGTGTTAAAATCAAATTAAATTTTCGGATTTTTCTTAATATTTATATTGTGGATGCAATAACGAACTAGTACGACATAAAAGTTTGTATGCACGGCGAGTACACTCAGAGAAAAATCGTTGTAAAATCAAACAAAAGTCACATGATTTAAAAGAAAACCAATATGTTTTTGCTCCGACCGTGTTTTTTGTTAATTCAAAAGGATATTTTTTAATTTTATAAGACATCGTAAAAATAAAAATATTCATTGTAATTTGAAAAATGTTTCCTTTTAAATAATTTGTAAACTAGAAATGATTTGAATACAAAAACTGGTTATTTTAAAAAGAATTCTTTTAATATATTGATATTTTTCAACAATATAAAGGGAAATATTATAAATTTTTTAAGAAAACAATAAAATAGAAAAGTAAGGGACAATACTTTTACTTTAAAGTGAAAAACGTTTTGGTGTAAAAATTATTTTTTTAAATTAATATTATTCATAACTAAAACGTAAAGTTTTTACTTTTAATATTTTAAAAGGCAATTTTTTTAAATTAAAATAATTTCTTATTGATTTTACAAGATAAGATTTTTCTGAGTGTATTAATAGATGTGTATGCCCCCGGGTGACTTAAAAACCCTCGGACCAGAGGCCCTCGGGTTTGTAAGATCGTCGCCATCAGGGCATAAACATCTACTTAATACCCTTGGTACATAAATAACTATTTTGTATGTGTATATGTATTTTAACTTTTTCATAAAATTAACCTTATAAAAATATTTAACTCTTAGTTAATTAACTGTCATATTAGCTTTTTAGTTTTAATTAATTTTTGTTACAACGTAAATTAATAAATACACAAAACCATTTTTTTTTCTTCTAATTTGTTCATTGCATATTCTTTTTAAGTGAAAGCCTTCTGTTAATAATAAGGCTTTTGATGTTACTTTTTAAGCTTTACTTAAAATGAATGAATGACGTTAATGAAAAAATAAATTTATAAAGGAAGTAATCACTTGCACAATTAATTATCAAATTGTGTAACTATAGTTTTATATTTCATGCAGAATATATCATTTTGGACCACGGGTTTTATTAATTATTTACTAGTAATCATGTCTAAAAGTAAATCTATTAGTTTAACTGGCCTCATACTTTTATATCTCTCGATGCTACGCATCTCGGTATACCGGGTGTTTTTTTTAACCTGAAACTTTCAAATATCTCGAATACTATGCATTTTAGAAAAAAATATGTCGGACAAAATTTGTTTATTTTAATGGTGGAACAAAATGGTGTATTTATTTTTTACGGATATTTAGGTTTTCAAGGTCATTTCAAGGTCAACTTTGTTTTTTTAAGTACAAACATATATTTATTTTTTACTGTAATTTGATTCCCCTCAAAAAAATAAAAATCTTTTGTAAAAAATTTTTTTTGATCGGACTTTTAGTTGCAGAGATATCACAGCCACACAAAATTAAAAAAGTTGCATCTCCCACGAACTTGACTAGTCAATCCCTCTGTATTTTGAGCATCTGAATCCAAATCTGAGATCGGAATTTGAAAGTTAGCTCCCATTTTCAACAGAACCTCAAAAAACATACTTTTCGCAATGATATGATATGTTTTTTGAGGTTATGGTAAAAATGAGAGCTAACTTTTAAGTTTCGACCTCAGATTCGGATTCAGCGGCTCAAAATACATAGGAATTGACTAGTCAAGTCCGTCGGAGATGCAAATTTAATAATTTTGTGTGGCTGTGTTATCTTTGCAACTAAAAGTCTGATCAAAAAAAGTTACTTACAAAAGATTTTTATTTTTTTTTTGAGGGGTATTAAATAAAAGTAAAAAATTATATGTTTGTACTTAAAAAGACAAAGTTGACCTTGAAAGGACCTTGAAAACGTAAATATCCGTAAAAAATAAAAAGGCCATTTTGTTTCCACCATTAAAATAAACAAATTTTGTCCGACATTTTTTTTCTAAAATGCATAGTATTCCAGATATTTGAAAGTTTCAGGTTAAAAAAACACCCGGTATAATACGCCCGGATATAAAAAACATCTTCTCTACCTTGGTGTATAATTACTATTACATAACTTTAAAACTGCGAAGAGTTTGTGGTGTGTGGTAATATATTACAAATAGATTTAAAAATAAAACAAGATAATCCGGGTAATTCCGGTCTATCACTCCTGCAAGCTTTTCTGCTGCCTGGCTCTCATACTTCCTGCTCCGACTTAAATTATTCATACGGTATATTTCATTTGCGCTTATGTGAACACCACCGTCGTGTTCTGCTTGTGACTACTTTCCTGCTGATATAAAACCACGCAAAGGTAAAAGGGAAAATAGCATAGAAGAGTAAAAAAAATAGAAAGAGTAATATTTCAAAATGTAATACGTAACATTAGGGTGGACCTTATTTTTTTATTATTTTAAAATTTTCATTCTGGATTGACATATTTTTTAAATGCTTTTTTAGCGTTTCTCACATTTATGGTTGAAATTTGTCAAATTTAGTGTTTTGACGGATTTTCGGCACCTGATAGAGTCTTTTGATCATTTTGAAATTTGGCACATAATTTTGTACACTAGAAAGGAAAAAATTAAGATTTCAAGGCTTTTAAATTTTCCACTGATACAAAAAGTACAGTCCATTTTCAACGATTTTTTACGATTTTTGCATAATTTCACGATTTTGGGATCCAATTGGGACCTTTAGAGAAGTTTGATCACCCTCATATTTTCAAGACCAGAATGAAAATTTTAAAATAATAAAAAAATAAGGTCCATCCTAACGTAACATGTTTATCTAAAAGGTGAGTTTTTTAGTTACCAATACTATCCTGTTAAGCAAAGAACTCGTATTTGCAAAGTAGATAGAAAAAGTCTTATTTTGTTGCCCATTCAAATACTTAAAAAGCAGCAAAAGGGCAGAATAGTTCAGATAGATTAAAAAACTGGTACTGTTTAAAACTATGTAGTTTTTCCCATTCAAACACAATTACACAGCCACCCAAAAAAAATCAATTTTTTGGAGGTCGTTGTATTTCTATGTATTTTGAGGCTCAGCGCCTATGAAATTGAGGTCAAAATAATACCTCATTCGGTAAATTTTGAACATAACCTCAAAAAACGTTATTTTCATGCTCTAAAATAACGATTTTTGGGGTTATCTCCAAAACTAATAAAATAAGGTGCTACTTTGACCTCAAATTTGGGTTTAACGCCTCAAAATACACAGTTCTTGACCTTTTTTTGTATGGTTGTGTTATCATATTCAACTTAGCATGATTTATTATTCCCTTTATTCTTCGCTGCAAAAAATTACTCGCTATCCTATCCCTTAAATCGTTCATGAGATTTTTTAGTCAGACCCAAGTATTACTAAAATTCTTTATTATTTTTTTATAAAATCATCCGTCGTCCAACCAGAACCTTTTTAGCGTGAAAAGATAATAAGAAAACACGAAAAACACCAGAAACGGCAATTTTAAACCAGTCCGACCGAGTTTAATGAATTTTTAGTGGTTGTTCATGTTCTGCAGACTTCTAGAACTAGACTGTCTATCTTTCTGAAAATAAATGGTAAACTTGAAAATATCAAACTTTATCATTTATTTTAAACTTGCGGTCTGAATATCTATAGGTACTTTAAAGTGCACAGGTTAGCGAATAATATTTTATGTGAATGTGATATGATCTGATCATTGTAAAAACATGCTTTCAATATACCGGGTGTTTCAGGAATAAATAAATAAAAATAAATATAAATAAATAAATAAATAAATAAATAAATAAATAAATAAATAAATAAATAAATAAATAAATAAATAAATAAATAAATAAATAAATAAATAAATAAATAAATAAATAAATAAATAAATAAATAAATAAATAAATAAATAAATAAATAAATAAATAAATAAATAAATAAATAAATAAATAAATAAATAAATAAATAAATAAATAAATAAATAAATAAATAAATAAATAAATAAATAAATAAATAAATAAATAAATAAATAAATAAATAAATAAATAAATAAATAAATGACCGCAGGCGGCCAGACGGAATGTAAGCCACAAGCGTTTATATCCTCCGGCTGTCGTCTTACAGTTTTAGTTATCTTATAAAAATAAGGTCGGTAGTCAACGTGTTAAGTTTTAACTTTCAGACTCAAACTTCGTATAAAAAAAACATATTTTTAATAATATATATTTGTTTTTTTGTTTCAGAGACAAGGCTGTATCCATGGTGAAGAGTTGCCCTACCTCTTTGGCGCGCCCCTGGTGGGCGGATTCATGCATTTCGGCAGAAATTACACAAAGTCCGAAGTGGTACTTTCAGAAACTACGATGATCTATTGGAGTAACTTCGCCAGAACGGGGTAAGAGGGGGCATGATGGGGATAAGAGGGCATGTATGTTAGTGCCAAACTATGAATAAAGACAGTATATGCCAAAAAAAAAAAATGAAATAATTTTGAATATTCTTTTCCATCGCTGTTTGACTCTTTTAACTTGATGACATATTGCTGAGATATATAATTTAAAAATTTAATAAAAGCTCTTTGAGGGCTTCCCCTTATTAGGGGGTAGCCAAAATTTGAAATCTCTACAGCCTTTAATAAAGCAAAAATCGGGCTATGTAGTGTATGAATTTTGGCCAAAATTAGCTTATCTAATACTTGAACGTCCCCTTTAGTAGTTTTCTTAATGTGCCTGATACCATAATTTATTACTTTAACAAAAAAAGATTAATTTAAATGATTGTGATTTGTAGTATACTGAAAAATAAGTATCCTGACATACTGTCATGTTAGTTTGACAAAATTCAACTATATTTTAACGAAATTACTTATCCTTTAATTAAATAAAGACCTACTTCAAGTCAATAAAATTTTTCTTTGACGAACTAATACATAACTATAGTTAAAAAAATATATTCAATATGTTAAAAAAATATATAATTTTAACGTATTGAATGTAATTTTTTTTAATTGATCAAGATACAGCCTGTTCCAGAACTTGCGTACAGAAATTTGAGGGTATATTAAAAACCCTCTGGAAAATATGAAAAATAATTCAAAAAAAATCCATCTTCAATACTAATTTAAAAGGAAGCTATTTAATCTGGCTAATCCTGTTGCTGATGTTAAATTACCTACAAATTAGTTTTTCCCTACTTATTAGTAACTATGGTTGCATTTTAATTGTTGACGCGTGCATTGTTTGAGAGTTTCAACTTTAGAATCTTTTTAGGTTATTATATTTTGACAAAACCGACAGAGGCTATCAAATATTCTATTTTTATAGGGTCACTCCATCCGGCGGTGGTTTTTTGACAATAATAAATATTTATGTCACATTAATCACCATGTACCTACAGAATATGTACCTGCAATAATTAAATTTGCTTCCATAGCTAAAAATTCAATTTTAAAGGTAATTTAACATCAGCAACAGTATTGGTCCACTTAAAGCCTCATTATTTTTGAATTGAACGAAAATAGATTTTTTTTTACATTTTTTTCATATTTTTCAGAGTGTTTTTAATATACCCTCAAATTTTTGTACCCGAGTTCTGGAACAGGCTGTATGTACAAATAATTAATTTTAGGTAAATACCATATATAATTTTCTGGTTTTTAATAAAACTCGGATTTTTTGGCAGGTTTTAATGCGTCACTTTATTTTATCGCTAACATTTCTCCCCTCTTTGGGGGCTTTATCAAAGCTCGTTATAAAATCCCATAATGTAAGGTGAATCCCAAAAACTTAGTAATTGTAGGTAAATACCATATAGGTTGCCAAACTTCGAATGTAATTTATTTATTTATTTATTTATTGGTTTATAGTCGTTCTGGGACCTTACTTGAAGGTAGTTTATACCATATTTGACTGTTAATTACAATTAAATTTTAATTACAAAAACTTCCCCCGTATATTCCAAAATTTTCTGGTTTGTAATAAAACTCGGATTTTTTGGCAGGTTTTAAAACGTCACTTTATTTTATCGCTAACGTTTCTCCCCTCTTTGGGGGCTTTATCAAAGCTAAAATTGTGTGAGCGTAGTCATATATATATTATTTATTGTTTTTATGTTTATAAAAGGTTCCTTGTCCATAATATGTTCAATTAATAATATATATGACTACGCTCACATAATTTTAGCTTTGATAAAGCCCCAAAGAGGGGAGAAACGTTAGCGATAAAATAAAGTGACGCATTAAAACCTGCCAAAAAATCCGAGTTTTATTACAAACCATAAAATTAAATAATTAATTTTTGTATGTACTGCCTTTTTTAAATTTGGGCAATATAATTGCCTGAATAGAGTTTATTTGTTTGAGACATCAGTTGCAGTAGGTAATCTAATCAAGAGTACTTGTTCAGCAAAACTTAGTAATTAGTAATACATCTACATTAAATGTAGGTATTAAATAGACATAGATTTATTCTGCATAACCCGGAAGTTATGCGGAAGTTATAATATAACTTTCATATTATGAAATATGACAATAGTTATAAGCAGTAGTCGGCGAATTTCCAGTACTCGCATAGGCGCCGCGTCGACTCTAGCATTGACGCGAGGTTTTAAATATTTACATTTTTATTTCTTTTTATCTTGATTTTTTTTAATGATTCCATTTAAACGAGTAAGGTGGTAAAAAAAGTTATCGACAAATAAAAATTAAAAACTTTCGTATTCTTAAAAGATAAAAATCGAATATCGTTTTTTTCTTTCAAAAACACCGATATATATATACGTATGTATAGTTAATATGTATAGTTAATATTGTTGTGGGTAACAAATTAGTCGTCAAATGTTTCGATTTATAAAAATTTCTCTCATAATTCGGCAAAATTATTCCGTAAGCCTATGTTTCTGTGTTTATTTTCGACGTTGATGAGTCATAACTGAGTTATAAGTAATGAATCTGTTCACGGCCGTAGCTATGGGGGGATGAAGGGGGAGCGTCCCCCCCACCCATCTTGAAAACTTGTATATTTAATTTATTCAAAACAAAAGTTGTATATTTTATCATCTTGAAAAGTTGTATATTTTATTGATCCAAAACAAAAGTTGTATATTTTATGGATTCAAAATACAAAAGTCGCATATTGCAGGGATACAAAATACAAAGGTTGTATATTTCACGAAAAGGACCTTTTATTTTAGTCATTAACTTTTTTCTCGAAAAAAAAGTTGTATTTTTAGGCCAAAAAAAGTTGTTATTTTTGACCTTCTCCCCCCCCCACAAAATCTTCTTCGCTACGGCCCTGAATCTGTGTAGTGACATAATTTCATAGATTTTTTAAATTAAATAACTGTGATCGAGATTCATTCTTATATTTGAGTTTTGATAACTCAAAATTAAAAAATTATTATGTCTGCTAAAAATTTTTTTATTAGAGCATTTTATTTATAAAAATAGTTACAATTGTTTCGACCCTTGAATTTAGGTCATCTTCAGGCTAAAATAGTCAAAAAAATTGACTTTTTTAGCCTGAAGATGACCCTAAATTTAAGGGTCGAAACAATTGTAGCTATTATTTATAAATAAAATGCTTCAATAAAAAACTTTGGAGTATACATAATAATTTTTTAATTTTGTTTTTTTTTTAATTATTAAATAAACTAATAAAATGATTGGGATTAAAATTGTATATATTTCTTGTTAATAACATTTTACATTTAAAGGCTTGAGGTTATAACAGACCTCGATCATAGGCCTCTGTCAGAGGCTTAACATGATATACTATTATTTCTAGGGACCCTCAATCAATCTGACCGTTTTTTATTGGGCTGTAAAAACTGTCAGACTGATTAAGGAACCCTAATTTTTTCTTCTCTGAATGTTTAAGCTAAACCCTTTTTGACCCAGCTTATTATACTATTCACAGCGCGTAACCGCTGGAATAGTATTATACGGTGGTTTCAAATTTTTCAAAAAACGTCTTAGATAAAAATTTCTTCGATACAAATGTGTTTTATGAAAAAATAGGAAACTTTAAAATGTTCAACTGTCCGTTCGTCTGTCCAAAAATAATCACATCAAAAACAAAAAAGTTGTTGGACGTTAAACTTTTAAAAAACTATCTCAAAATATGTTGTTTTAAAATTTTTTCGTTTTTTAAAAAATATTTTTTTTTACTTTTTAGTTTTTCGAAAAAAAAAATATTTTATTTTAATTTTTTTTGTTTCTGTAAATAGTATATAGTGAAATGCGTAGCATTACATATCTTCAAGGCTTGTTAAGGATTACTGCAACTTAGCAGACTTTGTTTTGTGAAAGCTGCAAATTATTTCTAAGTGCAAAGACACAGAAGTGGTAACAATTTGCTCACACAAAGCGCATACTTTCAAACTAAAAAGAGATGGATATATATTTACTGTCTTTAATAATGACACCAGATCTAGGTCACTTAATATATGATTGCACTAGAAAAATTCTAAGAAAGTAAATAAAAGGTCCCTCTAAGACATTAAATAAATGGGTAGGGGTCTTTACCTCGAAAAAATTTACCTCGCAAGCAATTACCTCGAAAATTTTTACCTCGAAAAAAATTACCTCGAACACCGTTACCTCGAAAAATTTTACCTCGAAAGCCCATTACCTCGCACGAAAATTACCTCGAAAGGACATTACCTCGAAAGAAAATACCTCGAACGACATTACCTCGCATAAAAAATTACCTCTAAAATACATAATTTTTTAAAAATTATAAAAAAAAACTAAAACAAATTTTTTTTTAGAAAAAGAAGGAAAATTTGACAGCAATAAATTTATTATTATTTATTAGTTATTTAAAGCAATAATATTGATATATTATACAAAAAGAAAGTATTTTAAATCACAAATAATAAAAAGCTGTCAATAAATCCACAGCAACATTTTTATAAAAAAAAAAATAAATAATTAACAATAAATTTTATTTCTTTGCAAGCAATTTCACCATATTTTCCTTTCCAAAAAAAACTGTCTTTGTACACACGATCTTTATAATACACAAAGTTTTTATACACTAATTTATCTTTCGCGAACTCTCGATATGGGTTAATCGATTCATTCTGAATTATTTACTAAAACTAAAAGCTAATAAATGCCCGTAAATTAAAATTTAATCAATAAATGATAAAATATGAGCAAAAAAACTACAATATACAATAATTGCAAAGAAACAGATAAAAAATTAAAAAAGCCCTTTTTGAGGTAAAAGCCGTTCGAGTTAAAATCTTTCCAGGTAATGTACTTTCGAGGTAATGACTTTTCGAGGTAATATCCTTTCGAGGTAAATTTTTTCGAGGTAAAGTCTTTTCGAGGTAATGTCCTTTCGAGGTATTTTTTTCGAGGTATTTTTTTTTGAGGTATTTGCTTTCGAGGTAAATTTTTTCGAGGTAAAGACCGGCTCCCTAAATAAATATCCCAAATGGTAGTACGGGTGGGTTATACGGAGATAAAAAAACAGGATTTTTTGGATCTAAGTGAGTACACCCTTAAATTTTTCGCTAGGTTGTCCTGATCACGAAAATAACATTTTTTTTAAATTGGATACGATTTCGGACGGAACCGGCCGAAAAAATGGACTCAACCGAAAAAATGGACTCAACCGAAAAATATCAAATCTTTAGGGTTTTATTAATACTGCAACATTTGGTAAATTATATCAGTTATAGTTTGGTATACTTTAAGTTGTAGTGGTTGTGTTATTGATCTAGTTTAAAGTTTGTTACAGAATTGAGTAAAATAACAATCGGTAAATAATACCAAAATTTTGATTAGTAATAATACAGAGAAAAGTAAAAAAAGGATAGATTATTTTATCAGTGTGTAATTGTGTGTGGTTGCAATCTTTATATTATTACTAATCAAAATTTTGGTATTATTTACCGATTGTTAATTTTTCTGAATACTGTAACATACTTTAAACTAGATCAGTAATACAACTTAACAACAACTCAAAGTATACCATACTATAAGTGTGATATGCTTTACCAAATGTTACAGTAATTTTTACTATAACATGCTAGTATTAATAAACACATGTTGCGTGGGGATCCAAATGTACCAGCACGATCTCTATGTTAGTATGACAACATTTTGTATACAATACACACATTTCAGTATTTAATATCACCAGTAAAGTATTAAATATCAATGGTGACGATATACATAACAAATATGTATATACACATAAAATTTAGTATTAAAATTACAATGACATTTTCTGCGTGTGTTTGAGATATTTTATTCTTACATTTTAGGGAATTTTAATGCTTATAGGCAACCCTGCTCAAGTGCTGCTTTGCAACCGCAGAAAAAAGCACTATGCATTTTAAATTAGACAATTTAATTTCTCATTGTCAGTACTTGATGTAGAATAAATTTGACCGTAGCTAAAAATAGAACGTTATTAGCAATAATTTATCTGTTGCTATTGATCCAAAATAACATAATAAAAATAGCATAACATTATATGCTAGTATAAATATAAACATTTATACAAGATAATTGCATTTTTACTATCAAATGCAATTTTTATTTGATATCTGTTAATTGCAGCTATTAGAGCATATAGTTTCAATTAAAAATATATCCAAAAATTCATTTATTCTGTTTGAAAATTTGGCTTTTACATTTTTCATGGTTTCTATACGCAGAGAAATAAAGGTCACAACTTAACAATGACGTTCATCATCTAGTTTTACTCCTTTTAAAAATAATACCCAAGCCTAAAAGTTTTAATTTAACCAATAAATAAATAATTTGTAAGGTGGGTGAGCCAATTATTGACATCTGAAACTTTACTATATTAACAATAAACATATCTTTATTCTAATGGGTAAAAAATAAACAAATTGCAGGAGCTTCAAAAAAAGTATTATTGCTTTTTAAAAAATATTGCATACTAAAAATATTAGGAACACATGTCCCAAATATTGCCAGGGTACTGGCAATAATAGTAAAGAACAAACTTACAAAAAATTAACAAATTAATAGGAAAATATTGTGGCACAATAACAATTTTAGCTGTTTTTAGGTACAATTTGGGCACTTTAATAAAAACTTGTCATTTTTAGTAAGCCTCACGCACTCTTTATGTACGCATCGATTACAATCTCATATCGGCCTGGCGATTCTCTTCGAATAAAAAGCAGAACCAGGATTCAGAACGCTCTAATTTCTTCGTTAGTTTTTCTTGTTGTTTTTTTTTTGTCATTTTTGTTGTCAATATTAGTAACACAGCAACAATCTCAAAAAACTACCTTTTCAGTTCTTTATTGAATGAAGCACAATATGGCCCAATAAAGTGCACATTTGTGCCTTGCGATAATCGATACTACCCAAGTTTTTATAGTATAATATTTGTACGCCATTTGTACGCCATTGCCAACTGGATCATATTTACAGGCATCTTTTCGATATAGTAGATATATTGGCAGTGCCATCTATTATACAGAACTAACAAAGAGGGGTGGCAATATTAGGAACATACAATAAACAAACAATATCTGTCTAATATGGTGCAAAATACCCTTATATAAAGGAACATTTTATTGTTCAAATTTTTAGTTAGTTTAGGCCCAGTTTGGACTTTTTGTACATTTAAAACTTCATCTAAAAGATAAAGTCTCAGTTAAGAGCAAATTCTGGATTTTGGTTTGGGTTGCTATGGTTATTACGTGTCAGCTAAATTTAGCTGACCTGTAGTAACCATAGTAACTCCAACCAAAGTCCAGAATTTGCTCTTAACTGAGACTTTATCTTTTAGATAAAGTTTTAACTGTACACTGATAAACTGGGCCTTAGTGTTTTTTTTTTAAATAAACCTACCCAGTAATATTTTTTAACTTTTTTCTGATTCACCTTGTAAAAACATGTTTTAAAACTAAAAAGAGTATTGAAATAATAAATCAAAAAGCTTATTAACTCTAGAATCACGAAACGAAAATAAATTCCGAATATATTCTGATTTTAATGCATATACGGCATTACGGTCAAATCGAACAAAGCTATTAACTTAATAGAAGCACTTTATGGCATAATTTATCGAGTCATCATTGACAATTAACAACTGAATCGTTATTGTCTTATTCTCGTGTTTAATTTCGTAATAAATTAATAATAACTATTGTTTATAATCATTATTATCATGTATATACACAGAGAAATACAATTTTTTTTTATCCGCAAGAAACTTAAATGTTTTGCTCGATTAAAGTTGACTAAGTATCTTAGAAGGTAGGGTGGAACGGGGTAGAATGGGTGTAACGGGTTTCCCCCTCTAAAAGCTATACTTCTTATAAAAGTGCTGTACCATCATGAACACTTCAACGCGCTCGTTCTCCCCCATTATATGCAGGAACACTAATCAAATTTTTTTATGTCATAACGTGTTAGACTTGTTAAACTTATATGTGGTGCATTAAATCATGCTTGTTGCAATTTTTAGTGATTTATAAATTAAGTACTATAATATAAATACATATTACGAAAATAACGATTTTACTTAAAAAAAATACTTTTTGCTAAATCTTTATGCAACAAGAATGTTTTTGTTAGTTTTTTATGATTTTTTTAGTAAAATAAAGCTGGGGTCGGAATGGAGTACTAATATTTATGGCGGAATGGGGACCCCATTATGGGGTACCTCTATATTTCGAACATACAAAATTAAAACTATCATTTGGCTATGTTTTTTTTTTAGTTTTCTTTTGTTGTCCCAAGTAGGTACCTATAAAATATTTCTTGCAGTCACATGGCTGTAATTTTGTTGCGAAAGAGCGACAAGAGATACTTTATAGCAAAATTACAGCCATATGCCTGTTATTTTGCTGCGAAAGAACGATAAGAGATACTTTGTAGCTACTATGTTACTTGGTGTATTATACATCAACATTTATGAATAAAATTATAATATACCCCTTTCCGCCCCGTGGAATGGGGCAAAGTGAATTTTTAAGTAAAATCATAAATATATTAAAGAGTAATTTATTGTATTTTAAATAACCTTAGTATTATTTAAGTAAGTATAAAACAAAAGTTATAACTTTGGAGAAAGTCATGATATTTTACATCAAACTTTAAGTATCCCGTTCCACACCACCTTCCCATACTTAGACCAATAGGTTTTGGATACACAACTTGTTGTTGTGACCGTGCCCACTCTCAGATGAAATCGGTATCATTCGTTTGGAGTGTATACAAAATTGATGGATTACCTGTATAGAACGGTTAATAACTTTCTGCCATTTTTTAATTCCTAAACTTTGATTGGTCAATATATTAGTAATTAAACTGATTATTATAATAATACTATTGTTTATTATTCTCCAAAATTATAATTGTTTTTTTTCCTACATTCTAAATCACTTTTTGTTAAAAAAATCTCAATAAATCAAATTAGAATCAATTTAATAGGCAATTTATTAACAATAGAAAATTTTCGCTTAGCGATTATTCGAAATTGTTTTCTATTTTGGGAATACAATAACGTGTTTATTATACTCGTAACAGCTTAAAAAATAGAAGAGTTTTTTCAAAAAAAAAAAAAATAAATAACAAAAAACATGTTTTTATTATAATTATTTTAACCCCCTTTGACCTTCTTACCTCACCCTGATTTTTACTAAAAACAAGAAACCTATACTTCAAAATTAAATTCTTTAACTCAAAGCGTTCTCGAGTTATCCTGGTTTAAAATTTTCTAATATAGGCCGATAGGAAATTTTTTCGCCAGGTTTATTTGACAGAAATAAAATTTATTTGTCACAACCAATTAGTTTAATTGGCCATATGCAACCAAATATTTAGTTGACACAAATAAACTGTTTTATCAGCGTACACAGCCATACAAAAAATTAAAAGGTCAATTATTTTGAGGGTACTCACAGAACACCAATGTGTGTACTATTTTGTGTACCTGTGCATAAAAAATATACGTGTTATATGTGACACTCAGTGTAAAAAGAGGTATCTAGTATTTTTTCCCTGTGTGATATTGATTATGAATATTTTTTTAAAGTTTGAGTGATTTTTTCGTTTAAGTGCATTAAGTGCTATATGTATTATTATAATAAATATGTATTATTTTTACACCGTCTTTTTACCGTCTTGCATTATGCGGAATCTGTATCAAGATATGTTATAAAAAAAATACAAATTTTTATATTGTTACGCGTTACATAGGGGGGGGGGGGGGTGTTGGTAAATGTGACAGTTTGTTACACAGGAGGGGGAGGGGGTGATTTTTTTTGAAAAAATGCGTTACGTTACGGCCATATCCAACCAAATATTTAGTTGACACAAATAAACTGTTTTATCAGTGTATATTAAACTAATGTTTTTGAGATTATCTCCAAAACTAATCGGATACGGTGCTATTTTAACCTCAAATGCGGATTCAGCTCCTTTAAATACAAAAAATCCCCATTTTTTTTGTGTGGCTGTAATATCTTTAACGTTACACACTAAGAATAGTGTATTATGAAAAGCGAAGCATTTTATATATTTTATCACATTTACTTTAATAGTTTTTCTTTGTAGAAATCCTAACGAGCCTTCTGACGCAAGACAAGAAAGGAGCAGACTAAAAAATATCGAATGGACGGCGTATGAGGCAGTGCACAAAAAGTATTTGAATTTAGGTAAGATATTTTCGATTTATTTATTTTTTTAAATATACATAGGTGTAGGTCGTTTTTTTACAATACGGTATTTTCTCGTATTTGACTTCACCAGTAATACCAACATACATTCATTCATAATATCTTCTGTTTCATTAATTTTTTAGTATACAAAAAAAAAAAGCTACTAACTTTAAATACTTAGTTGGATAATGAATGAAACAGAAAGTATTATGAATGAATACAACTGATGAAGTTAAATACGCGAAATAATCGTATCGTAAAAAATCGACCTAAACGTATATTTATGGCCTAGTGTTACTGTCTTACTGTCTGTATTGCCTACATATTCAGTTTGACAAATTTTACGTCAAAAAAAAGTCAAGAGTGACAGTATTTCCAGAGACGCAATTCGATATGTCGATACAGCAAGCAAGAATCGGAATTCTGTGATAGCAAGAGATCGCGGCAGCCGCGGCGCGGCCAGCTATGCACTCTTTATCAATGAGATTAGAATCGCTTTTGTTTACTACTGCGGCATACTTAGCGCTTGAAATGGCAACGCTGTATTAAATGTCGTCTTTACATAATACAAGGTTATCGACACTATCGCATGACTTAGAAGAACACTATCATGCATATTAGATCATATATCCCCTCTCTCTAGATACGCCTTAAGTCCACGCCAAACCGAAATGTTTTCATTGTAACATTTAGGTAGACTTCACCTCCCCGCCACCTCCCCGCTAGTGGTTTGTTTACAAATAGCTTTGTATATGTTATACTAAAAACAAATCAACATTAATGCCATATATAGAGAGGAGATAAATGATCTAATATATGTATGGCTATGAGATGAGGTGAAATTAGATATTAATTCAAGTTTTTTTTTTTGATAATGGACCAGCTTATTTTATCAATACCTATAAAGACGCTATTAGGGTTTTGATAGAACTATTTTAGGAGTTATTTTTTGACAGGATATTATTGGTAACAATAATTTAAAAAAACTTATGAATAAATAAGACCTATTTAAAAGTATTATACACACTATTTAAAAATTTGGCGAAGGCGTAAAGCATATAATGAGATACTTGTACAGATTGCTCATCTATCTTATATAGAGGGCTATCCTTTTAAATAGTACAAACCTTTAACTTTTAAATGGCATTCGGTATCTTTATTTATTTATAAAATTTAAAATACCACTAGGGGCAAAGGGGCAAAAATTTTAAATGGAAAGGGGTGGACACGATCGTGTGAGACATTTTTTGAAAAGTTTTAAAATTCTTTTTAAACGAATCATAAAAACAAAAGTTTTGGGTTAATTTTGGCACTTTATATTCGTCACTTCTCAGTACACTTTACGTTTCATCATATATTATGACTTTCTCAAAAGCTAAAAAAAAAACAGGACAATTTATTACTTATAGTTATATAGAAAATACAAAAAAAAATGTATTTCCTAAATAACTTAAGTAATAAATTATCCTGTTTTTTTTTTAGCTTTTGAGAAAGTAATAATATATGATGAAACGTAAAGTGTACTGAGAAGTGACGAATTAGAAGTGCCAAAATTAACCCAAAACTTTTGTTTTTATGATTTATGAAATTTGTATTGGCAACGTATAGTTTAGTAATATTCTTTTTAAATAACAAAAGTATTTTAATATAGAACAAAGCAAAATTAGATGTAGGGGAAGCTGTTGTACCTCAACCCTATTTTTACATTTTGCGATGCAAAAAATAGGCAAATAGAACGAACTTTTTAAAATATAGCCTATTATTTTTTCCTGTGTTTTAGGCTTGATAGTTATATTTTTAAATTTTCCTAAATTACTTTTTTATATTTTTTAACACACTTGAAAAAAAAATTGTAATTCGAGGTACAACAGGGGCTTTGTACCTAGGACCCGCAGGGGTTATGACTCGGGTACAGATATTTTAGTTAAAACATATGTACAACTTGATTATTTAACATTAGCTCTACTGCGCTTCTTAGTTTCTTTGTCAGGGGGAGCCCTCTTTTCACCATGCCTACTCCGTGGCATCTTTAGACAACTAAAAAAATATTTTAGTTGTACTTTAGAGTTACAACTAAAATATTTTTTTATTTGTCTAAAGATGCCACGGAGTATAGATCGAACCTGCCGAAAGTACAACGTGTTATACGTCAGACCCGTTTAGGGTACATTTTACACATTAGGTCCAAGGTACAACTATAGGTAGCGATACCAAAAACAATCCGTATATTTTTTTAGGTTAGAGTTAAACTTTCCATAGCGCATACATTTTATACTGTAATAACATGTATTTCAACAAAAAAATAAATATACTGGATATAAAGCATGTAAAGGCAATAACCATCAAAAAAGTCGCAACCAAAATACTTACTTTTCAATGTAAAATATTAGTTAGCGGAATAACACAAACACGCTTGTCAACAATGTTTTCGAATAAACTGAAAATAACCATCTATCGGATGAGTAATAAACTACCACTGTCGATTTGGAGAAATTATACCCGGAAATTTGAAATTTAAGTGTAGGTTCTAGGTACAAATAGGTCCAAGGTACAACAGTTTCCCCTAATATCCTTTTAAAAATTCAGTTGTTATAGCTTAACCGACGAAATTAATTTTTCATTTGAAATATTTATTTTTAATTTAGAAAATTACCAATTTCATTTGGTTTGGACTTTTAATACCAATTATTTTGAACAACATAATTCGGTTTAAGTAAATTAATTTAAAATATTTCTTCATATTTAATTTAAGATAAACTAATTGAAATTTTGTAAAATTAATTACTTCATATATATATATAAAAAATTAAAAAAATATATACAGGGTGATCCATAACTGGCATGCCAAAATTTAAGAGGTGATTCTAGATCCAAAAATATAAAAAAAGTTCCTATAAAGGTTGGTCCGAAAATCAGCCCTAAGGGATCTAGGGCCCTTTAAAATTGTAATAAAAATAAGGTTTTTAATTAATAACTCGGCTACCGTTTAAGCTAGAGCGGCGAGCTTTTGCATGTATACTAGTATTAATAAGGGCAATAAGTTTATGATAATTTATTTTTTTAATTTATCCAGAGGCGTGCCCAGACGGACAAAATATATGAGGCTTAAAACATTTTTGCCCCAAACTTTTCTATGTGTATGTTTTTTTGATTTGTTGTAAAAAATATAGATTTCTAGAGTAAAAATACATATAAAATATCATATAGTGTAACACTGTAGGAGCAACCGTTATCAAAAAAAAAATGCAATTAAGAGGAAGTAAACGTTACTTTTTAAAAGGCTATAGCTCCCTTAGGGCTCATTTCCGGACCAACCTATATAGAAACTTTTTTTCATATTTTTGGATGTAGAATCACCTCTTAAATTTCGGTACGCGAGTTCTGGAACAGGCTGTATATGTCATAATTTTTTTTTTAATGTAAATTTAATTTATTAATATTTTTACCATTTACACTAGTTTTTATATTTAATTATTATATTGTTTTAATAAATTTTCCCTGAAGAAGCCCCAACAATAAGGGACGAAACGTTGGCTTTATAATTTTGAGTTTTTTCACTGTGTTCTTAAAAGCAAGATTAAAATCAATATATAATACATAAATAACAGGAAAAAGAATTTAAATTACTTATATATAAAAAAAACGTACGTATTTTTGCGTCTACCCTAAAAATCGAACAAATCGACCTAAAAATTTCAAAACAATGTATCTCAAAAAAATTAATTTTTGGTTTCTTGCACTAATTACCTCTGTAAATGATGGTAACTGGTAACATATACAAACTTCAATTAATAACTACTGCAAGGAACCGAAAATTATTTTTTTTGCAGATAAGATGTTTCGACATTTACAGGACGATATAACAATTCTATTTATTAAATCCCGATAAAAAAAAGTTAGATGGTGATAAACTTCAAATAAAAAATAAGTCGAAACAAACAAAAAAGAAAAAACAATAAAATAAAACGAAACGTGTGGTAGTCACGATCCGGGTGGCTTGACTTTGGGAGTGGTTTTTGTTTAAACATGGGTATCCGTGAAATTTACACCGATGGGGTGCGGCAGGAGAATGTCATAGCTTAAACAAAATGACAGTAAAATGATCTAAGTTACTCTAGAAGATTTTTGTTTTTAAACTTAAAGGAGGGTATCGTATTTTGGGCTAAATCGCCTGCAACGATAAGATTTTACATGCTTATAGATACATAAAAAATTAATACAAATTTAATTTAAATTTCATTTTACCTGTGATTAAAATTTTACTAGTGTCAAAATTTGACATAAAAAATGTAAAAATATATGTAATATATTGAAATTCCTATATCTTGGAAACTAATAGTCCTACGATTAAAGTGATTACATATGTTTTTGTGACATTCCTTTATAAGGTTTACAAACAGACAGAAAGACGGACAGGCAGACGTTTTTCCAACATCCACTTTTTCACATTTTTTTTTACGTTTTATGACATTCTAAACCCGAAAATGCAAAAAAAAATATTTATCCAATACATACAGATAATAAGACAATTACCAGCTTTATTTTAAATAGATAAACTCAATGATAACCCCCGCGTGGCTTTTACTTTATTGAGTGGATAATTATTTATTTTACCCACTCAACTGTCACTTGTCAAAATATTTTCTTGTAAATATCATTAAAATTGTTAATAAAAATAATAATTCCTAAGCTATTTATTGGATAAAACCTTGTATGGCACTCATGGGTAAACCGATATTGCCCTCTCGAAAATTAACCAGCTTGGCTGAAGCCTTGCAGGTTAATTTTTTCATGGGTAATATCTTACTTTACCCACTAGCACCATAAATAACCATTTTCTATCGATTTTAATAACGGGTGTTGCCACCCGTAAAAGGGAGGTAGGACTCTTTTTGTTTTTTTTTAATGCTTGTAGTGTTGGTAAAAATAAATATTATTCAGTTTTAACACTTGGACCCTGTTCTTATATTTAAGTGTGCAAAAAAAGATTAAAAATAAAATTTTGGCAGCCGTTAAAAAAAACAAAACTGACCCATTCATGGGTATCTCCCCCTTTTTAGAACTTAAAAATTTGCAATTTTGGCGAAGGCGCTCTGGGAACGTTCAAGTAACACTCCTAGGGGGCTGCGGGTCATTTTGGAGTGTTACGCCCATACTAATGGTATAGGAAAATAGCGTTACAGGGGGGGTGGGGGTCCAAAATGATCAAAATTTGCGTTACGTAATACTTGAACGTTCCCTAACAATCCACGATGCCGCACTCATTAAAAATGGCACTGATGGTAAAAGATATTACGATCGGTTTTGTGTTCAAAGTTCAGTGGACTTTCACGAAAACCGTTTTGAAGATTAAACAAAACACGGCAGATTGCCTGTTATTTATTTGGGCACGATAGACAGGAGGCGCTAGTGTCTATGCAGTGAAAATTTGATATTGGCTTAAAGAATTGGTGGCATTAAAGTTAATACGAATCACGCCATTTATCCATTACACAAATCATAATGATGAAGCCTATTTATTCAGACAAAAAAAAAATAAAACAGACACTTTTCTTATGGAAAATGGCTTTCGGTCGAAAATTCTGAATTTTTAGTACCATCGTTTTCATAATAAACGCTTACACCTAAAAATGTTACAGATTATATTGAACTTTATCAAGGTCTCTTTGACATTTATTTGTCAAATATTATTATGACATTACTTGTCAAAATAATTCACATTAGTTATGCCGCAGCTTACAAATTATCAAAAATGTATTATAACAGCAAGAATAAATGACGGGATAAGTGTACGTGAAATAGCCACTGAATTAAATGTTGCAAACAGCACTATAATGCGAGCAAAGAGGAAACTGGACAGATTAGCAGAAAGCGGGGTTCTGTTCGAAGTAGAATGAGTAGTGCAGAAGAAGATATGCAATTAATGAATTATCTGCGGTAAAACTCTTTCCATACCGGAGTCAGAGCGAGGGAAGAAACTAACTTTCCTGGGTCATAATGCTGAAGAATTACGACAGGCCATCATTGAGGCTTGGCACGCAAAAATTACACCAAATTACACAAACCAACTGTTAGAATTACGAAGAAGATTTTTTTATTTTTGATATCTTAAAAAGAGTGACTTACTCTTGATGATGTTTTTTTTCTTTATATTTTTGAAGACACTATTTTGAAGAAAAAAACATTATCCCATGAACCGTAAGAGTTGTACAAAAAGCGCTTAGTGTTTTGGGAGTTTAAAATCAAGCAGGGCAAGTTATAAAGAGTGACTTTTTTTGAGATCAAATCAAAAATAAAAAATAAATTCCTCTTTGTAACTCTATCTAGAGACATACTGTATAAATATCATTTATAATAAAATTTGTTAACCTTTTTGCTTATAAGCATATATGCTTAAAGACAGTTATAGGACTTGCACTATATAATATAGACTGTACTTTAACCTTACTTAATTATTACGGAAAATGTCAGTGTCAATCTTAGTAAAGTACATATACCACAACTAAAAATTTAAAATGTTGGGGTACCTCAGGGTTCTGTGATGTGAGCGTTTTCTATGAAAATGATGGTATGATGTAGATTTCATCTTTCTCATCAAAAGCTTCCATTGACCCAACTTTATCTAACGGCTGGTTTTTGAGTTGACCTATAATAGTCAAAATTTTTGTTTTTTACATAAACTGAAGTAAAAAACTTTATAGGAACTTTTTTTCATATTTTTGGATGTATAATCACCTTTTATTTTGGCATGCCAGTTACTGAACACCCTGTATAAACCACGCTAGAGAAGATTATTATCAGTCATCGGCGAATTTCCAGTGCTCGCATAGGCGCCGCGTCGATTCTATCGTTGACGCGAGGTTTTAAATATTTACATTTTTATTTTCTTCGAAAAACACCGATATATTTACATATTTATAGTTAATATGTATATTCAATATTGTTGTGTGTAACAAATTAGTCGTCAAATGTTTCGATTTAGTGACCTTTATAAAAATTTCCCTCATAATTCGGCAAAATTATTCCGTAAGCCTATGTTTCTGTGTTTATTTTCAACGTTGAGTAGTCATAACTGAATTTATTCCGATTAATTATTATTATAGTCTCGCACTCTTATATCCCTTGATGCTACGCATCTCGGGATATACATATATATATATAATTCGCTCGTCTTAAAAGAAATAATCTTTAAATTTTAAAACTTAAATTGGCTTTATGATTAATAAGCTTATTTTGAGCAATTATTATTTATGTACTAAAACTAAAATATTGAAATAAACATTTATTTATTTAAATCATACAGTACGATTATAAAGTGCCGAACAGTTTGAAAAGAAAATACACTTCGTTTGAAGCCACGCCTCTGTTAGAGTTAAGCGCGACAAGCCCATGTGATTGCTACATACAACAGCTCGGTGGCCAGTAAAATGCACACAGCTTTCTTGCATTTAACTCATCGCTAATGCCAGCTTTGCATTAAAAAGTGTTCGGCACTTTATAATCGCACGGTATACGGGTATAAACTTGACAGCCTGGTAAAAACTAGTGTTGGCCACTTCAAGGCTCTCCTGCCATTTTTCAACCAAACATACTGTTGTTATTAGATTTTGGTTTAAAGTAACTTTCGTACGACCTAGTGTACACGAAATAAAGAAAAATACATGTTCACTATATATCCTTGTTAGGATATATTTCTATCGCACGAGTACATAGTGCATATATGAATGAAATGACAACTATGCACACTCATTTATCCAAACGAGTACACATAGCTTTCATTTTGACAAAAGTCATTTGACGTTTATAAAATTTTGAAATGTCAAAATTAAACACAGGTAATTCTTTAAATTTTACATTTTCAAAGAGTCTAGACTGTAGATCGAACGAAAAATGTTGTTCGCAACTCGTTTGCTACAAGTCCTTAGTGCACTCGACTGATTTTTTGACTTCGCTTCGCGTCGTCAAAAAAACTTCATTCTCGTGCACTAAGGACTAAAGTCGCTTACTCGTTACGAAAACTACTATTTCCTGTTAAATAGGTTTTATAGTTTCTTTTGAAAAAGATATAAATAATTAAAATACGGTGAAAATTGAATTTACACTTTAATCCGAGCTTTTATTCTAATATTTTACATTTGTGTCATTTTAATGCAGAAAACAGTGGAAAGTATATCTCCATTGTACTATACATCATGTATGTGTCAAAATGATGTGTTGTTTTATGAGTTTTGTAAAGAACTATTTAAAATCAGTCATGTCTTAAATGAATTTGGATACATAAAAATGTACATCCCGGTAGAAAATAAACGCGGAAGTGAGGTTTAGCAAAATGTCAGTTTTTCTTTTTTTTTTCGCATTGTGTTCCTTATTTTTAAGAGAAACTATAGTTATTTATGGTACTAGTGGATCAGGGCGTCAGCCAAGCAGGTAAATTTTCGAGAGGGCAATATCGGTTTACCCATGAGTGCCATACAAGGTTTTATCCAATAAATAGCTTAGGAATTCATATTTTTATTAAAAGTTTTAATGACATTTACAAGAAAATAATTTGACAAGTGACAGTTGAGTGGGTAAAATAAATAATTATCCACTCAATAAAGTAAAAGCCACGCGGGGGTTATTATTGAGTTTATCTATTTAAAATAAAGCTGGTAATTGTCTCATTATCTGTATGTATTGGATAAAGAATATTTTTTTCTTGAAATACATTTATATGTATTGTTGTTGCGTACATAAAGGGGCTATATTATTTACTTGTTTAAATTTAAATTTAAAAATATACTGCTTCAACTTAGCTTGCTTGCTTTCATTTTTCGCACTAAATTCAAGCAAATATTTCTAAATAGTATATTTTTTTAAAAACAGTATGATATTCAGGAAGTGTTTTAGGTCGATATTTTCTATTTTATGTCAAAAATTGCTTCCAGTGCTAGTTGTATGCATTTGGGTATTTTATGAATGTTTCTAGACGATAATAATCGCTCGCATTTAGTGGACCAGTTTCGAGCTATTTTGGTGGGATGCAAGTCTTTTTATATTACGGATCCAGTTTGAAAAAGACATCCGTGTTTAGAGTTCATAACAGGCATTTATAAGGTTGTCGTTTAGAGTCTAGACGCAATGCTGATTACGTTTTAAAAATGCAATTTGCCTACCTCTGAAAAATTAATGAAGTAAGGTCCCATGAAATTGTGTTTTTATTTGATCAAAAGACTAAAAATTCAACTAAAATATTTTTTTTTCTACTACCTAATTAAGTGCTAGTTTATATATTATCTACCGTTGTCAAGGCGTGTTTACGTTGACAACCAATAAAATCAGTGAACTCATTTATTATTGACCATTGTTTCTTGACGACGATCAATAATGAAAAAAATTAAGACAACTGCTAACTTTTTTCAACTAACTTGTCAAACTCACAGCTATGTCAAAATAGTTTTTAAAATAAGTTAGTAACAAATATTTGGTACTACCTTTAGGTAGTAGAAAAAATGGTATATGCACCACGTATGCTGTCTTAAGTATTCTCGACTGATTTTTTACCTCGAGTCCGTCTCAGAAAAAAAATTTTAGTCTCGAACACTAAAGACTTAGTTCGCATACTAGGTGCATAATATACTATTTGTTTACAAATTTACTAGCCGGGAAGTCCATTCTTCTCACGAATTATTTTAAAACTAAAAGTTCTCTCTTAACTAACCTTGTTTAATATTTTTTCCCAGTGTTGGGGTTAAAATTAGTTTGTTTTAATATAAATTTATAAATATATCATATCGACACTCCCATGCAACAAGGATGTAACTCAAGTTAGACCCATTTTGAGTTATACTCATAGGTAAACACCTTGAAAAAAGACACACATGGTGGTACTACTCAGATTACTCCTTAGGCCATTTTAACCAAAAGTTTACCTAAAAACACTAAAGTAAGAAATTCTAAACTTGAGTATTATTAGAAACAAACAATAAATAAACAATAAATACATATACAGTTAAATAGATAATTTTATAAGCTTTCAAATGTTGTATTATATGGCTTCCTTTTCTACTTCATCAGTTTCCCACCCTTAAATAACAAAAAAATATATTTTAGAAATTTAGCTGTCGTGAAAAATGACAATATATGAGTTACGGCTTTGTTGCTTGGGGGTATCGATATGTCAAAGTGTCATTTTTCGAACGGAAGTTCGTGGAAACTTGAAATTTGGTATGTACGGGTACAATGACAAAAAAAATCGTCCAAACCAAAAAACAAGATGGCCGACCTGTCAAAGTGACATTTTCCGAACGGGATGTCGTAGAAATTTGAAACGTGCTATGTACGGATGCAATGACAAACAAAAATTGACAAAGCCGAAAAACAAGATGGCCGACCTGTCAAAGTGACATTTTTCGAACGGGAGGTCGTAGAAACTTCAACTACTCTATTTTTCGGTGGACAACCGCAACGCCTTCCCAAAAAGTTTTTAACCAAAATAGCGATAAAAGTAATGCAAATGTATGGCTCAATTTATTTTATTCATGGTATGTAAACATTTCAGTATAAGTTTTATGCATGAGAGTTCAAATTGATTCTCTTTTGCATCGACAATGTAGGTATTTGTTGTAAATTGATAAAACAACTAGTGATATTTTCAAAACTATTTCGATTGTTATTGATAGACTGCAGTTTTAGCCTACTGGCTACAGTCAGGGGTAAAGCTTTTTTTTAGAGGTAAGGATTTTTTTTATTTTTTTCAGGGTTAAAGCTATTTTTTAGCGGTGAGCAGAGCTTTTTTCGTAGGTAATAAATAAAGTATGTTATCATACTATTCACAGGGCGTAGCGCTAGAATAGTATTATACAGTTGTTTCGAATTTCCCAAAATCGCCAAAAAAAAAGCCCTAGACAAAAAATACAAATACAACAAATTTTTTTCATGAAAAAAGAGGCAACTGTGAAAATGTCCATCTGTCCGTCTGTCCGTCCATTGTCACTTTTTTGTGGACACGATAACTCAAGAACTAATAATTCGATCGACTTGAAACTTAGGAAAAAGTTCTATAAGGGAAAGATTTCTATTGTCTTTGAAAGTAATCCCCCAAAAAACAAAAAAGTTATGGGGGTTAAACTTTTTAAAAAATTGAAAAAACTATCATTAACAAAAAATAGTTTTTGTCGAAAAACGAAAAAAAAAATAATTTTGTTTTTAATTTTTCGACGGGGGGCATCTCAAAAAAAGTCCTTCGACACGACCTATTAGAACTTTGCTATTGATTTGTATTACATCGTATCCGATCGTATCTATTTCCCGTTTTAAATTATAAATGAATTTTCTGGATATCTGGATGTAGTATCAATGAATTAAACAGTTATATCTATATTTTCCCGGCAAGAGATTTATAGGTATCCAGTCTGGACTTCGTTAATTAAAATGTATCGTATTTTAGATTTTAAACCTATATTTTTTGTTAATTTTTAGGTTAAAATAAATAAAATCTGGGTATACTTTTTAGACGGCTGGCAAAATAAGAAGGTTTTTTGGTTTTGTTCCGTTTACCTATGATTTTTTAGAAAATTAATTTTAACTGTGCCATCAATTTTGTCCTACTATAAACAATAAGTGAGATATCGCCAAAAGTCATAATTTTTGTCCGTTTTGCCCCCGTTGACTTAAGCTAATGTTTACCATATTTAATTCGACGCATATAACAAAGGTCCTGAATCGTTTGCTAAATAGTATATTATTTACCAAGTGAGAGAAGTTTAACATTTTTGACCTGCGTCAAATTGCGGGATGAGCGCGCCAGCGCGAAGCCCGCAAGACGCGGTCTAAAATTTTAAATCTTCACTCACGTGGAAAATATAGTATTTTTTTCACTACCAGTACAATTAATTAGCTATTTATTTATTTTACTAAAATTTAATGAAAAATCTTATAAATTTAAAATATCACGCTGGCCGTTCGCGGCCATTAAAAAAACAAATGAATAACTTGACATTTCTGGCAGAAATTTTCTGGTGATCTGCTGAAATTATTAAGTTTGAAAGTGTTTCCGTGTTAAGTGTAATAAAATATATAAAAATGGAAAGTGAAATGCAAAGTGATGATTCTGGTACTCCCCCAGAAATAAGGGGACAGGCGAAAACTGTGAGGGAGAATCTATTTCCTCAAAAATCAATATATGGGGGTTGTACCTCTAGTAATCTATGATCCTTACGGTAATATATGGGTTGTATAATCTATGGATGAATATGATGGACCAATGATTTTCACTTTTCGAAGTGTTTTTTTGTAAAACGTGTTTTTAGGTACTAATTTAGTTAATATTTTTTAATTTATCATGCAATAAATAAATTTGGTGCCTAAAGACACTTGTAAATAGCAATGTGATTTAATAATTAAGTGAAACGTCAGATGCCAAAACAGCTGAATAAAAATTCATTATTAACCATGGTGCAATTTCATTATATTTAGAACCTCTGACGTCATAGGTAGAGAAATAATATTTCTACCAATGAAAAGAACAGTAATAAAGATGTGCTTTTAGTGGTGAAAAAACAATTTTTTTAATCGGACATCCAGTTAAAAAGTTATAAAGTTTACAGCAGACAGACAGGCAGATATTTTTTAACACCCACTTTTTTACATTTTCTCGACGTTTTATGACACTTGACCCAAAAATGCAACAAAAGGATAGTATATTCTATAACGAGTATGGAATAGACAATATTTCGCTATTGACTATTCCATACGTGTTGTAGACTATACTTTTTCTTCAACTGCAAATATGAAACACTGTATGGCTTTAAATTGCGGACAAGGTTAAAAACAATGTTTTTTGTGACTCGACATTGTAAATGCAACAAAACACATATTTTTAAATAAAGCAATTAATGTTATTTAATAATTTTATCAAATCAGTACTTAAATAAGATTTTTATTTAATTTTAGCACATATTTACAAATTATAATGCAAAAATTGAAGGTTATGTCAGATTGTTGTGACAGATATCAGGTTTAAATATTTAACAATAGATGGAGCAGTTTTAACTTTTTGAACTAAATTGATAAAAAACTGGTCAAATATTAAGAAAAACTAATAAACTTTATGTAATTTTAACGCAAAACTTTAAATTGCATTAAATTATTCAATGTTTCATGATAAAATATATATATATTTTTGATAATTTTGCTACAGTTTTCTTTAGTTTTATAAACAAGAGATGGCACTACATGTGCTCATTCTAACACTTGATACGGAATATTCATACCGTATCTAGAGCTAGAATGGATTCATTTTGTGTTTGAAAAGTGTGTGTATTTGCTTACATTCTAAAGCAGTCGTAGAAAAATGATTTACGGTCGATTTCAACAGAATAATTGCCCTAAAAATGCATTCTGATTATTGTATTTATTTCAGATACGAAACCGAAACTGAAAAACCACTACAGAGCTCACAGACTATCATTCTGGCTGAACCTGGTGCCAGACCTACACAAACCCGGGGGCGACGATGTCCCCATGTCCCATCACGAACTTCCAGATGACGACCCTCCACCTCCAAAACTCCCGCAGCTCAATCCCAAGAAACTGCCAACCACCGAACCCTCGATTGAGCTAAAACTCAACCACACAAATCACACGGTCTCAGTGACCGTGTCTCCCCAGGACTCTACGGAGAGGGTGGAGGAACTAGGTGCTCTGAGCACCACGTCCCACCCCGTGGAGGACGGGTTCGCAGCGTACTCCACTGCCCTTAGTGTTACCATTGCAATAGGATGTTCTTTGTTAATTTTGAATGTGTTAATTTTCGCGGGGGTGTACTACCAACGTGATAAAACGAGAATGAACGAAAATGGTGGGCATGGACCCCCCAGGAAAAGGAACGAGAATGGTCAGATGCCCAATAACATCTGCGGTGACTTGGAATCAAGTATAATAGGGGTGAAAGGTATGTATAAAAATCATAAATATTTTTTTCAGTGTACTTATAGTGGGTGCCCGTTTTTCGACCTCAAGTATAGGTATCTCGGTTATTCTAAGAGATACAAGATCGGTTAAGTTAGAAAAAAGTTGCGCATTTTTATGCTGATCAATAATTATTGATTATAATCTAAAAGAAAATTTGACCTGGCATTTTTTGTTTTTTAATTATCGCAAAAAAAATAAACATCCTGAGTTTTGTTTTTATTTTTTTGAGCTAAAACCGACAAAGCTAGACGTTTTTAACTGAAACCTTGTCAAAGTACTTTTTTGCAAAGAATCTAAAATTTTTTTGTCCCTGTTTTTTTTCCTGGTCCACTGTGCAGTGGTTATAACTAATTACCCTTATATTATTCACAGCTCCTGCGATAGTAATATATTATACGGTAGTTTCGAATTTTCATTAAAAAAAAATATTTTCTTTCGTTTTTTGCAAAAAGAAAATAAGAAAAAAAATGCAATTTTTTTTTTATTTTTTATTTTTTTTGAAAAGCATTTATAAACTTTAATTATCTTTAATTAATTAACAGGTGACCCAGCGACGATATTGGGCCACCACCACTCTCACCACCAGCTGCCGCCCCCGGAGTTCGCGGACCTTCCTCAAAACAACGCGACATTGCCGCGTCCCCCTCCCCCTCCGAAGATTTCCAAGGCCAACGTGAATACTCTGTGTTCGAACCAGGTCCAGGAGAATCAGCCCCTATTATCCTCACACAGCATACAGCTCATAAACACGGGCACTCTCACGAAGAAAAACACCCACATGAACTCTAAAACGAATATCAAAATGGAGGAATTGAGGGTGTGACATAGTTAATTTGGTTGTGACGTGTTTTTGCTCAAACTAACAGTTTTTTACATTTTTTTTCAATACGGTCCGGGAAACAATGAAGATATTTTTTTTTTATTTTACATGAAGTTATTACAAAAAAGATAATTCTATAGAAAGTATTGCACGGAAAAAATTAGTTGGCTGTGCGCTATAAAATTATAAGATATTTGGCAACAGTGGCAAATTATAGCGATTTAAGCTAGATATTGTAAGCGACACGAAAACTAATAATGTTACAAATAAATTGGAAACGATTATATTTATTACTGACACGATTATACCCTATCAAAAATAAAATTTTAACCACATACAATCTCATAAAACCGGTTTTATTAACCGAGTTAAACCACGTAAAATTTGGAATTTTAGTACGTTTTAGTCGGTTAGTGAAACCGGTTTTATGAGATTATATGTACAGGCACTATTATAATTTTTTTTATATTATAAAATTTATTAGCACGGAACATTAATTAAATCTACTTAAGCTATAAATATCATACTATTTATTATATTTTATTATTCACCAAACAATTAAAGTATTTCACATATTTTTTTTACACAATGCCATAATTGTAAAAGAAAGCCTGGGTGGTCCAAAGAGTTGTTTATATTTGGTTGCGCTTTATAAAATTTGTTACGAGGGGTAGAAAGGTGGGTTCGGTCTTAAACGATAGCTTAGTTCAGGGAAATTCAGTCACCATGCAGCGACACAATTTTTTTGATTTGCACGATGTTCAGCAATGTCCAAGCTTTCCGTTGAATTAGCAAGGGGTTCGTAAGTTTCAGGAAACTGGTTCAACGTTAAATAAACGCTTCCCCGTCGCACGGACGCTCTAAATCTCTCAATGTTTGCATAGTGACTAAATTTCCCTAAACTAAACTATCGTCTAAGACCGACCCCACCTTTCTACCCCTCCTACCAAATTTTCTACAGCGCAACCAAATATTAACAGCTTTTTGGACCACCCAATACTTATATAATATAATATATAATAGTATATGTCTTGTAAGCTATAATTTTTTCCCGTGTGCAAACCTTGCAAAAAATACGTGAAAACTAGTTAATATGTAAATTACAAAAAAAATATTTTCCATCGAATAGAAGAATAAACTTTTTCCGGACTATTATATTAATCTCTTTCGGTAGTGGAAACGAAAATGGACGTTTTTTTATATATATATTTCTCGAACTTATTTCTTTGTTTTTTTGTTTTTTAGAATAATTATTCTTGCGACGTTTGTTTCCACTGAAAAAGTGTCTAAATCAAATTGCAGTTTTTTTCAAAAGTACCTAATTAATCCCTTTAAAAAATACTTTAAAAAAATAGCTAAAACCGGCTAAAACAACAAAATATATCAAATTTATTTTCCAAAAATAATGGTTGTATATACATACTGCCTTCCTAAGCTGAAAGGTCCTATCTGTGTATGTTAAACCTATATAGATAGGACCTTTCAGCTTAGGCTGCAGAATAGTCGAAGGGGGAAAATACTTTTCTGTGCTCTTTGCTTTAGCAGCTCTAGCATCTAGAGCTATTCGAGTCGAATAACACAGGCCCACAAAAAAAATTGTGAGTCTTGGATTCCAATATGATATTCCTATGTATTTTTTCCCGCTGAAACCTAATCCGTAACCCGTTTAACCCTTACACGTCAGGATTTTGACATAACCTCAAAAAACACTTGAAAAACTACTGAAACCGCTTAAAACATCTATCCATACCACTTTCACCCCCTTCCTCCAAATTCGTAATTTCGTAACCCCATAATCCCCTAACCTCGGAATACCATTATTCCATAACCTCAAAACTCCGTAACTTCATTAAGTAGAAAAATCTGGTTTGGGAAAACAGAACAATTACGTGAAATTTTCTTGTAGAACATAGTTATGAATAAGTAACTGTATAACCCTAAAATCCCATCACACCTCCTGACCCCTTCACTCCGTAACCCCATATATTATAACCTCTTAACCCCATTATCCTATTCTGTGGATAAGTTCGGTTCTCGAAATCATAAGAGTTTTGTGAGTGAAGTCATGAATCAAGGTCTACTTCATTATTTTTTTAATGAATTTTTTTATGAATAAGTAACTGTATAACCCTAAAATCCCATCACACCTCCTGACCTCTTCACTCCGTAACCCCATATATTATAACCTCTTAACTCCATCATCCTATTCTGTGGAGAAGTCCGGTTCTCGAAATCATAAGAGTTTTGTGAGTGAAGTCATGAATCAAGGTCTACTTCATTATTTTTTTAACCGGACTTCTCCACAGAATAGGATAACTGGATTAAGGGGATATAGTATATGGCATTACGAAGTGAAGGGATTTTGAGGTTGTGGTGTTAGGGGATTTTGGGGTCATAGAGTTACTTACCTATGACTATGTTCCACAAAAAAACTGAGGAATTTGTTCTGTTTTCCCAAACTAAATTTTTCTATGATACTTAATGAGGTTACGGGGTTTTGAGGTTATGCGGCTATGGTATTATGAGGTTAGGGGATTATGGGGTTCTGGGGTTATAGAATTAGTAATATGGGGACAGGAGGGTGACAGTGGTATGGCGTAGATAATTTTAGTAGTTTCAGTAGTTTGTCGGGTGTTTTTTGAGGTTATGTCAAAATCCTGACGTGTAGGGGTTAAACGGATTGCGGATTCAGTTTCAGCGGGAACAATACATAGGAATATCATATTGGAATCCAAGGAAAAATATTTTTTTTGTGGGTCTGTGTAATTCGACTAAAGGGTAATTAATTATAATTTTTGAAATTAACACTGCAATTTCTTGTTATCTTAGAACTATTAAAAACACTAGATCCTTATTACCTGATTTATCATAATTAGAATAATAAATGCCCAACAAACATTGGTCCGGCGGCCGCCGTCGGTAATAGGAGACAAATGCCTGCAAACAATGATCATTTGTCGCTCTTTTACTGATCATATTGCGTACCATTTACCGACCAAGATCAGCCTTAAAAAAATAAAAAAATATCTTCTGAAAGAAAAATATATTTTTTTAGTGTTTCGTTTTTTGTTCAAGGCAAAGTCTCACTCAATATTTTTACATTTAAAAGAAAAATAGCACTAAAAAATCGTACCTTTCAGAAAAATACAAAAACCAATGGTAATTATAATTAATGTTTTTAAAAATTAAAATCTTTTCATCTCATCAGTGAAATAGGGGGGGGGGGGGTGGTATACGTACCTTTTGACCGATGTTACCACAGAAAATTGACTAATGCTGGGTTCGACCCACAAAAATGTTACATGTTTTTTAATGCGAACGACGCTTTTAACCTACAAATTTTTCGACATGGTGTCAAAACCAATTTTTATATTGTAATGTAATATTTATTTATTTTTATGTTGTAAAAGGTTCCTTTTCCATAATGTTCAAGTTTATAATATATATAACTACGCTCACATAATTTTTAGGTAAGAAAATTTACATATTTTACCTGAAAATGGGATTCAATACAGGCAAAAAATATTTTTCTTATATATTATCATTATTATTGTTATTAACAATAGTTGTTATCTTTCAGCTTTGATAAAGCCCCCAAAGAGGGGAGAAATGTTAGCGATATAATAAAGTGACGCATTAAAACCTGCCAAAAAATCCGAGTTTTTTTTACAAACCAGAAAATTAAATTTAAAAAAGAATAATTGTGAATAAAAAAGTAAATAATCGGCTAAACGGTGGAATATTCATGGTCAATGATTAAAAGTGCGATTATATGCCGTTGTTAGGCCGTTTGTCAGATGCCAACAATGGCCCAACGTTGGGCCGATGTAGTATATTGATTATCATTTGCCATCACTTTGCCGCCCGTCGGCCGCCGGACCATTATTTGTTGGGTGTCTACCATACTGCTTGTTTTGATATTTTCGAAAACAAAAATATCCGATAATCGAAAAGAAACTAACAGAAATTCTATCCAAATTCTATTAAATTTAAAGAAGCAAAAACTGACTGGGTAGACTTATTTTCTCTAATTCTGATACACACTGTATAAAAGTAAAGGTATGTAACAAGATAATCTCTATACAGACTGTATATGAACAGTGTTATGCAGTTAATGGTATGTCAACCAACATTGACAGTTAGCACCTCTCTGCATGGTTTTTGTAAAAAATATTAAATATAATTTGATAAATATAAGGTAAACTAGATGAAACTTTGCAAGCACCCCGTCAAAACATCGGCACTATTGTACAATAGAGCTATCTAGTTTGAAAATTTCAAACTAGGTGTTTTGTTTGATATTAAATTCTGTATCTTTAAAACATTATATGTAGGAAAAAACTGTATATAACATTTTATATAGGGCTTAAAAAGAGCTTTTATTTAAAATATAATTTTTTGAAATCGGGTTATAAATATGTGAGATATGCTAAAAAAACCTATACTGCTTTAAACGCCAATATCTCGAAAACAATGCGTTTTAAGAAAACGTTGTTTATAACATTTTTTGACAAATTTAAAATTTTATATAAGTGCTAAATTAACCAAATACAATAATAATTGCCTTAATTATAAACAAAAAACGCTAAAAATAGGAGTTTTACCCTATTTTTACCCCTTTACTCCCAATCGTTTACCCCCAAAATCTAATCAGCTCTTCGGAATACGATAAGAAACAATATGCAAAAAACCGCAAGTCGATATCTCATGTAGAAATGGAGTTAGAGAGTTTACACCCAGGCAGACAGACAGACAGACGGACGCAAACATTTTTTTTACTGATTTCGACTCAGAATGGTCTAAACGTCGAGAAATGTGAAAAAAAACGTGGTCAAAGATTTTGACTTTTCGGCGAAGATTTCAATACATTGGCACTCTTAGTAGCACTAAGTGCCGATGTAATATTGAAATAATTGATAAATCTAAATAATAATTTATTTTGCTTTAATAATATTCCAGAATATTTACAGTGTTAGTCAAAAAAAAAAATCGGAGCAGTGTGTCAGTGTCAATGTCAATGTGAGTTAACATACGATTGCATAACACCGTCCATGTATATGATTAGGCATTGGGCATTATCTGGTGCCTTCGCCATACTTTAAATTATAACGTATCGTTAAAGTTATAGCTAAGGCATATTTAATATGCAGTACCCGGCATATTTCCAGTTGCAGTCCAGTCTTCAGCTCAATAAAAGAGGCTTTACCTGAAAATAATTCAGAGAGTTTTGATTTTCGGTTTATTGGGTAGGGTTAATGGCCGCAAATAAAAAAACAATTTTGCGACGTTGAACTCGATTTGCAACTGTTATTTTTTTAAGGTGTTTTTCAAAAAAAAAAAACAGATTTTTAAAATATCTCTTAAACGTTACACTATACGTTTTTAGATTTTTAATTTTTTTTTTCCAAACCAAAATTGTTCTTTATCGTCCGTTAGGCGTGCCCCTTAGAACATTTTGGGTGAAAATTAAAAAAATCTATCTGGCACTTTCTTTTTAATTTACGTAAAATTAATTTTTTTTAATAATTCACACATTTGTGCCCCATCACCTCGAGTAAACCGATTTTCGATTCAATCACCATTGTATTAAGCATAAAAAACCTTCCTAACCGAGTCATAAAGAAAAATCTAAAACCCTACAGTGTAACATTTAAGGCGGTGCCGTGAATTAGCTATAAGTCGTACAAAAAATACATGACACAAAAAATGTTGGAGATTTGATCCTCTTTATTTTCACATGAAACGTTTTTTGTTCTAGGATGCACCGATCTTGAGATATTTTAAAAAATCCGTTTTTTTGTGAAAAATACGTTAGAAAAAATGACAGTTCCAAATCGAGTTCAATGTCGCAAAATTGTTTATTTGCGGCCTTAAACCCTACCCAATAAACCAAAAATCTAAACTCCCTGAATTATTTCCAGGTAAAGCCTCTTTTATTAACTTGAAGACTGGACTATAACTGGAAATACGCCGGGTACTGTTCATATGCAATGTCTAATCATCGAATAAACACTTAATATAAAGATATACAGGTTGATTCAGAAAAAGAGTACAAAATTAATAATAAAGATGTATCCTAGGCAAATTCCATTTAGACCATACACAGAAAAAATTGATTCCTTGAACCAAGGACACGTGTCTTTCGATATGTGGAAAGCCATATTCCCTTATTTGAAGGCTAGCATTTCTTTGGACCAAATTCAATGTCTTTAAATGAAGGGCACGGTGTTTTAAATGAAGATCCGCTCTCTTCGTTCAAGGACATTGACTTTGGTTCAAAGAAATGCTAGCTTTGAAACAAGAGAACATGGCTTTAAACATATCGAAAGACGCATGTCTTGTTTCTTAACTGCCCTATACTGGCCTTCTAAGCCAAGTTGTCCTATCTGAAAAATTCACTTTTTGAGATAATCAGACCATTGTAATGCATTGTATTACTTTACACTAGCCCCATGTGCCTAAGTACTAAAAAGAAATGTCCTATCTAAAACCCAAATCCTAAAAATTAGCCTAATATGTTTGGCCTATGTGGAAAATTTTCAATGTTTTCTAAATAAAATTGTCCTAAGTAGTCTTTACTAGACGAATAAGTCAGGACTAGGACTAACTTTACAGATCTTAGTTATTTGATTGGACTTTTTAGATCATTTTGTCCTAACTTTCTCACATAGAACAAATGCATTTAGTATGACAATTTTTTTTTCTGACAAAAAAAAATTTCAAAGGATATCACGTATTTTTTATTTAAAATAAACCAGAACCCAACGCCATATTTATTTAAACATGTTTTCAAAAAGTGCAAACAAAAAAAAAAAACTGGCCTATCTCAAAACATTTAATTTGGATACAGACAACTTGTCTTAGCAAGACAGTATATTTACAGAGATTATTTTGTTCAAACCTAAGGGCTTATCCACAGGCTTGTATAACAAAACATAACGCATAATACATAGACATAATTTGCATATGTTCGTCCTCTTCTTCTTCTATAGTCTATTAACCAGTCTTATGCGCTTATGTATTAGGTCCGCCAATGGATAGTCTTATATCATATGCCGTATGCAAATTGTCTGTATGTTATTATGCGTTATGTCTGCTTATGCAAGCCTTAAACTTACCTGTGAATATTATAGTTAGGTACTACAGCGTTGTGATTTTTAAAACTGTCCATAAACATAAAACACAGACCAATTATTTTTGTTTGTCAAATTACAGCCGCTGTAGTTAAAATAAAAGTTACTCTGTCCAGTGGTCGATATAGGTAATAACCGGCGCTCTATAGAGTGACTCTAGTTAAAATACTGTTAAAATTTTACTAACTAGCACCTGGCTGGAATGTTTCATGGGCGGATTTAGGGGAGGGGCCATGGGGGCCATGCCCCCCCCCCCCCCCAGCGAGATATATTAGCATAGAAATACCTTCAAAATTATATTTTTGGTGAAAGCGCAATTTTTTTCCTTATGGAAAATGAAATAAATCCGCCCCTGGAATGTTTGCAATGCAAGGTCGCCTATAAAACACACACACAATATTTTACATCTTCTCTTCCCCTTGCCTCGGCTCACAGGTGCCAGCTAGTAAAATTGTAACAGTACGTGTAATGTAATTAGCTGAAAAAACTGAAATCTACAATTAGCTGATCTAAACTACACTGCCAATTTTTTATACACGGTGTTTGCAGCCTTATAGCATATATTAAAGGCGATGCTTCTCCATCACAAAACAGGAAAAACCAGCATATGAACATAGGTCCGTAAACAAACCCCAAGAGAGTTACGACCCTTTAAAATTGTACTAAAAATGAGGTTTTTAATTAATAACTCTGGTACTATTTGAGATAGAGCGACGAGGTTTTACATGTATACTAAGGGCAGTTATGTTAATTTATTTTTTTAGATCTATCCAGAGGCGTGCCCAGACGAACAGCTTAATACATTTTTGTCCCAAACTTTTGTAAATGTACTTTATTTGGACTTTAAGTAAAAAATTAAAAATTCCTAATGTAAAAATACATAAAAAATGTCATATTGTGTAACACTGTAGGAGCAACTGTTTTCAAAAACAAATGCAATTATTACTCCTTTAAAATTAAATTTAGGTGTTTTGGTGAGGGGCTGACCGCGTCTAAAATTTTTACAAAAGAGTTCCTTTTTGCAAAGAGTTCTCCGGAGTTCCTCCAGAGTTCCTTGGGAGTTCCTCCTGTGTCCTTAAGAGTTCCTCTCTGGAAGGGGTAATTTTTGGCAAATAAGCCCTAGAAATTACCGCTGGGCAAGCACTACTGCCAATAAGGCACCCTCAAAAAAAAGTATTGTTCCTCCTGACGGTTTCAACTTGGCGCTCCTACAATAAAAGAAGTTGGCGCCCAAAAAAATACCTTCATAAAAAAAGCTTTGTCCCTGACGGTTACTATCAAACTTGGCGCCTCTTCAACACAAAAATTGGCACAATTGGCGCCGCCCCAAGATTACCTACAGGAAAAAAAGCTTTGTCCCTGACGGTTTCTGCCAAACTTGGCGCCCCTTCAGATCAAAAATTGGCGCCCCAAAATTACCTTCGGGAAATAGGCTTTGTCCCTGATGGTTTCTACCAAACATGGCGCCCATTCAAAAAAAATTGGCGCCGGCTCATCTAGTTTGAACATAACAACGTTAATCCACATGGGTAATAAATAATAATTGTTTCTGACCGCGTCTGAAATTTGTACAAAAGAGTTCCTTTTTGCAAATAGTTCCTCCATATTGCAAAGAGTTCCCCCATTTTGCAAAGAGTTCCTCCAGAGTTCCTCCTTTTTGCAAAGAGTTCCTCGGAGTTCCTCCAGAGTTCCTTTGGCTTGTACAAAAGATTTCCTCGCGGTCAGCCCCTCGGTTTTAAATGAAGAATCGCCCTGCAGCATTAAAATTTTATTGGTGCTTTTTTAGTTCCCCATGCAACATGTTCATCTGCGAAGGGCCGTAGCTCCTTTAGGGATTATTTCCGGACATTCATTTTTTCTCCATGCGTTTGTAGAATAACATACAAGAAATAAATAAATATGTTTCTGTGTTAGTTTTTCACGTTTTGTGATGTAGAATCATCCCCTTTAATTTATGCCATATGGACTGCAAACACCGTGTATATAATTAATTAATTGCAATTAATTGCAATGTACTATGAGAATAATAATCGAAAACGGAGGAAGATTCATTTTTCGCCGAAGAAATATCAAAATAATGTCTAATTATATTAGCCTAATTAGATTATTATATAAACGATAATAAAAAATATACACGGTGTATTTGAAATAGGGTCCGAAATTTTAATAACATATGTCTAAAAATGCGTCGTAATGGAGCTACGCCCCTTTGAAAGTGGCTAAAAATTCGGTTTTTATTTAATAACTCAGGAATCCTTTAAGATTTTGCGCGTGAACTAATCTTAATAAGGCCCATCTTCGTATGTTATTTTAATGTACTTATTTTAACCAGGGGCGTGCTAAACGGGGGGCCTAAGAATATCGTTTTTTTAACAAAAAAATAAGAAAGGTCAGCCATTTTTTTAATTAAAAATTATATGGTTAAAAAGAGAATTTAATAAGATTTTAATAATGTATCGCATTCCATTTGAAAAAATATTTTTCTTGCCTCCTGCGTCCATTGTGCCCCTTAAATATACACCATTTTATGCAACCATTAAGCTTCTATAACTTTTGTTTAAATTTTTTTTTGATATATCTAGCAGTTACTAAAATATTAAGGATTGTCATGATAAATGGAACACCCTGTATAATATATTTTTGTGAACGACACTCAGTGAACTTGGGTATTTTGTTTTTATCACGATATGATTCATAAAAAAAAATATGATTCATAAAAAATTATTACGACCGAAAAATCAATTTTTTTTTTGCATTTTCGCCTTAAGAATGTCATAAAACGTCAAGAAAATGTAAAACTGGGTGTTAAAAAAATGTCTGTCTCTGTCTGTCTGTCGGACTGTATGTAAATCTTATAACTTTTAACTGAATGTCCGATTTAAAAAAAAATACCAAACGATTCAGGATCTTTTCTATTTGCAAGGGGCAAGAGGGGCAAAATGGACCAAAACTATACTGCCTTCCTAAGCTGAAAGGTCCTATCTGTGTATGTTAAACCTATTTAGATAGGACCTTTCAGCTTAGAACGGCAGTATAATTGTTAGCGATATCTCACTTATTATTTATACATTTTTAATTAGATGACATGCTATGACACTAGTAAAATTTTAATCATAGGTAAAATTAATATTGAATAATTTTTTTAATTAAATTTCTGACAACGTTGCGGCTAGAAAAACAATCCGATAAAGCTACTAATTAAAAACAAAAGGAAATGATAAAAAAATACAGGAAAAGTCAATTTGATATCTTATTTTATAAACTTCCTTATTTTTCCACCCGTCTAGAAAAGCTACCCGTTTCACATTTTTATGATTCATAACAAATTATTATGATTCATAACAAAATATTATGATTCATAACAAAATATTATGATTCATAACAAACTATTATGATTCATAACAAATTATTATGATTCATAACAAACTATTATGATTCATAACAAATTATTATGATTCATGACAAACTATTATGATTCATGACAAAATATTATGATTCATAACAAACTATTATGATTCATAACAAATTATTATGATTCATGAAAAAATTAAACTCTCGTCTCGATTTTCCTCGAAATCGTGAAAACCTACTCACGTGTTATCAAATACCGTTAAAATGAAGGCTGATCTTTTTAGACCAATAAAACCCGAAAATTTTAATAAAGTTGTTTTAGATGCAGTTTTTTTCAGCAAATCCCACTGAACTAGGTATAAGTGAATATTAGGTTGGACCGAAAAAATAAAATTTTGAATTTAAAAATGAAGTAGTATCTTTCGAAACTCGTTTTGAAACTAATTTTTATGACTAGTTTAAAAAAGAGTCACTTGCAGCCTGAAAATCGTTTAGTAATAATGTCTTTTCTAGACGAATACAAGTCATCACGTTTACATATACCGCTAACCACCGAGATTTATAACTCCTATATCAATCTCTCTTTCTCTAGAACAACTTGATAGAAAAAGACAGACTGCTATCTGGATTTATAAATCACGGGTTAGCGCTATGTGTAAACGTGGTAAGTGTAAATTTAAATATTTTATCTACCTTTTTTTTTGAAATATTATTTTTTGGTCTGTATGTTTGATTCTGATTTGAGATGAAATTCTGGAAAATGTCTTATAATCAAAAAATATTTAACGTTTTAAGTATTTGTAATAATTGATTTCTATTCTATTCTATTCTATTTCTAAAAAGCCCAAATGCAAATGCCCGGGATACCAGCTCAACAGCTACAAAGGGACAACTTAAAGCCAGAATATAGTTGTATTTTGTTACTCCTTGACTTTAAACAAACTTCCTTTTGTTTTCATATTCTATTTACTAACTTTAAGACCAAAAATTAAATCTTCTATCGGGAGATTTTTTTTTATTTGAGAAAATATCTATTAAATTAAAAACAAAACGGACCCCGATCGTCTTATACGCTTTTATCTCAGTAACGGGTTACCGAATTAAAAATATTGATTATATAAAAAATAGAGCTTATTAAATTCTCTACAATTCTTATTTTGTTCTTTTTTATATCTTTAGCCGTTTTTTTGTAGTAAAGCGTTCAAATTAAAATATATTTATATATTTTTTTATTTTATTTATTATTAAATAAGATATTATTTTCTAGGTGTGTCCCAGAATGTTTCCAAAATCTTTTGGGAGTGATTATATCTCGTCAAAATAATGCTACAAGTTCATATAAAATTTTTGACTACAGCTCCCCTACTCAGAGATATTTGCCCCCAAAGATGAAATAAAATATTCTAATTTTTTGGATAACTTTTTTACTTTTTAATATTTTTTAACAATTTTTTTAGGGTTGTTTAAGAAAATTAATGCGCATCGAACGATTTTAACAATAGTTTCGAAAGTTATCATAAAAATCAGGGTCGGACTTCCGTTATGGTTCCAAACCCCTAAGTTTTTTAGGGTAACAAACTTTAGGCTTTTTATTAAGGGGTCTTTCTACCTTGGAAATTATAAAAATAATCGTTTTTTAAACATTTTTTTATATGGAAAGAAAGAAGATATCATTGTGAAATTTTGTAGGTATGTTTATTCATATTCAAAGAATACTAATAAAATTTCTTTAAATTTTTAAAGTGCCATTTTCTGGCCATAATTTTTTTTTGAAAAAAAAAACATCAAAAAACGGTGGTCGCCATCATTCCGGCCGTTTGGATCGACCGAAAAAAAAAAACAAAACGGGATATTATTGTATTGAAGTTGCTATAGTTGCTAAATTTTTGGCCAAAAAATAACACAATGGCGGACGTTTTTGTTGTGAAAGTGATTGAAAATTTTTTAAAAACGTTCGCCATTTTGTTATTTTTTGGCCAAAAATTTTTTTTCTAGATAGGGCTATAGCGACTTCAATACTAAATAATATCCCGATTTGTTCTTTTTTTTAGTCGATCCAAACGGCCGGAATCATGGCGAACGCCGTTTTTTAGGTGTTTGTGGCAAGAAAATAGCACTTTAAAAATCTAAAGGAATTTTATTTGTATTCTTTGAATATAAATTTTTTTATAATTTCTATGGTAGAAAGACCCCTTAAGAAATTTTGATCAAAAAAGTACTCTACGCAAAATTCGATAAAATGAAGTGTTTCCGAGAAAAAGGCACTTTTTTAATCCAAAGGCAGGAGGACTGTAAAAAAATATTTTTATATTATTCCAAAAATGCTATAAACGATTTTAAAAATGTTTGTATCTCATCAAAATAAAATAAAAAAATCATATGAATTTTTTTACTAGGGCCCCTCCTTTGAGATATTCGCCCCTTAGATTTGATTAAAAATTTTCATGCCAATATTTTTAATACAATTTCAACACTTACAACAAAACGTTTAAAAATATAAAAAAAAGATTCCAATAAGAATTATAGAGAATTTAATAAGCTCTATTTTTGTTAATAAGAATATTTTTGATTCGGTATGCCGTTACTGAGTCAATCATGGTCCGTTTTTTGAAATTTAATGGATATTTTATCTAATAAAAAAATCCCCCGATAGAAAATTTAATTTTTGGTCATAAATTGTTAGTTTTATCATAAATAAATAGAATATGAAAAAAAAAGTGAGTTTATTTAAAGTCGAGGTTAAATCATCGAGCCACAGACCGGTGTCTATAGAGAATCTCTATTAGAGATATAATTAAAAAATAATCCATAAAAGTTTCCTTTAAACATTATCAGTTTTCGTAGTTAATTTGTCTTCGGCTAGAGGTGATTTTCAAAATACCCTTGTATTATAAAAACCAAGCATGCTGTTATATTTCGTTACCTTTATAAAGGCTTAAAATGGCCTAATTGAAGACGAGGGCCGTAAATTCTAATGGCCCGTAACTGGGTCCTTACGTCCAATTATTTTCAAATCAAATTATATGAAACGACGTTATTCTCAACAAATATGCGTCGCTCCGAGTCAAAATGGATCTTATTACAAATCATCAAGACGTAAAAATAAAATTTTATCATTACTAAGTAGTTTATCTACCAACATAATATATTATATTCATTCATAATATCTTCTATTTCATTCATTATCCAACTCAACGAACTAATTACTCTTCTCTCTAGAATAGGCATAGGCATAGGCATTAGTTAAAACTGACAAAAAAGTCGGCAACATAAACATTCGTCTGTCTTACTCGCACATCTTTGTTCTAAGATAGACAACAATACCAGTTACTGGTAATCGTTATTGTTCAGGCCTGAATATACCTACTATTTGTTTACAAACAAACCGAGATGTTGGCGATACTTTATTTTAACGGTATGCGTATTCTAGAAAGAAGAGTTATTTTTATTTATTTATTTATTTATTTATTCATTATTAGTTCGTTGATCTGGGCAGTGTATTTTTGTTTTGTTTTTAACTCAGGAGTTAAAAACAAATAAAAATACTGCTGTCAACAAAATAATACTTTCCACCTTACAGGGGCAGAAAACTCAAAAAATTAAATCAAATTTATAAGGTCCATTTTCACGTGAAATATCACAATTTGCATCGAGGAAATCAATACATACTGCGGAATTTACCATTTTCCAAAGGATCTTTGAGCGGTAAATGAAAGGGTACATGTATACTAGGGTGCCCAGCACCTACGGAATTGTTTGGGTCCAACTCCTTAAAATTATTCATTCAGGTGAAAAAACAACCCTGATTTTTTTTTAGATTTAAAAAAAAATATTTAGAGGTCTCGCCTGGCGCTTTTTTGAATAGAAAATCATGTGAAGGTTCTTATTTTTTTAAGAATATATAAACATTAATATTGGACATTTATGAAACAAAAAAAAAGTCCAGTTTGAAAATTCATTCATGGTTCTGAACGTCTGAACTTCTTATAGTGAAGTGGTTTATTATAAAATAATTAAAAAAAGGCTTATAATCGACTTCACGTTAATTTTATTATTGAAAACAATTAGTGTGACCGCGGTTTCGCTATAATAGATATAGCATCTACGGACTTAAATACATATAATGGGACATCTTTAACATTCTGGTCATAAATAACACTAAGGACATTACACAATTAATAAATTAGGTTACAGATTAATTGTGTAATGTCCTTAGTGTTATTTATGACCAGAATGTTAAAGATGTCCCATTATATGTATTTAAGTCCGTAGATGCTATATCTATTATAGCGAAACCGCGGTCACACTAATTGCTTTCAATAATAAAATTAACGTGAAGTCGATTATAAGCCTTTTTTTAATTATTTTACAAAAAAAAAGTGTTAATGCCCCTACAAAAATAAAACGGCTTTTTTGTGGGGTGAAAATGCTAAAAGTTGACACATGTGGTTAATAAATGCTAGAAAAAAATGCACTTAGAAATTTTTTCAGTTCTTTTTCTTATGGTATTCTTTAATATGTGCAAATTCAGGATTTATATTTACTTTTTTGAAAAAAAGTACAGGGTGTCTAAAAAATAATTAAATATATCAATAAAAGCTAAAAATTGCATTAAATTGCAATAAAATTATTAATTTTGTAGCAAATAAATACAAAATGGTTTCAAAATGCCTTGTAATATGTTATACTATGTAAAATGCCTTGTAATATACACGGTGTATTTGAAATAGGGTAGGAAATTTTAACAGGTGATTCCACATAATAAAATATGATAAAAAGTTCCTATAAACATGTCAAAATTTAATTTTTCGTCCTCGAACCGTGGAATTTCACCTTCAAATGAATTTTTCTCGAAAACGGTTAATCCTACAGTATTACAACAAGAGTACCTTTTTTATGTATTTTGACCTGAGGAATCATATTTCAAAAATAAAATTGCAAAAAAGTTACACAGAAAAAAGTTTGGGACAAAAAACTGATAAGGCCCCCCCGTTTCGCACACCCCTGGTTTAAATAAGTACGTGAACATGACATACAAAGATGGGCCTTATTAGGATTAATTCACGTGCAAAACCTCGTTAACATATCTCAAAGGGTTCCTGAGTTATTAAATAAAAACCGATTTAGCCAAGTTCAAAGGGGCGTAGCTCCCTTATGACGCATTTTTAGACATATGTTTATAGGAACTTTTTGTCATATTTTATCATGTAGAATCACCTGTTAAAATTTCCTACCCTGTTTCAAATACACCCTGTATACTATGTAATGAAACACATTAAATAAGTATATTTTTCAAAAAAAGGTGTAGGGCGCAAACCCTTAATTTATTTTTAAAAATCTGAAAAAAAAATTGTACATATTATTATACTTTTTTGCCAAATATCAACTCTTTTATCGACATCAAGTGATTTTTTTACATTTTATGAGATTTGTGATTTTTTTGCTCGTGCTCTTTTTCTCAAAAAAAATAAATATGGTACTTATCAATGAATTTCTAAAAAAAAATTGACCCATGGGAAAAATGTCTAACTAACCTTTTTTGTAGCATAAATTAGCTTCATAAGTCAATTTTTACCATGTTTATACCCTAGTAAAGCCTTTTTTTTATGCATAAGAGTATATATATTTTTTAATATTCCCTTATTATTCAAAAATAATTTCCCTTCCCAAAATCGCCCGATTTCAACGTTTTTATATTTAAATAATAATAATAAAAGTCTTAACATGTTTTCTATCTCAAAAAACTGCCGGGCGCGACCTCTAAATATTTTTTTAATAATCTGAAGAGAGTTGGTTTTAGACCTAAATGAATATTTATAGGGGGTGGGGCCCTAAAAAGTTCATTTTTTAATTTTAACTGGGCACCCTAGGGTAAATGTACACAATTTTGATTGGATATGGGTAAAAAAAAATAAAATAAAACTATTTTATGTAGTATATAAATAATAAATTTTGTTATCATTTTATATAGGTATTTTTGTATATAAATTAAGATGTTTTTTTTTAATCGAGATTTTATTTATATTTATGTTAAATGTTTTTGTATATTATATTTCCAAATTTCTTTATTATGTAGGTACATACAGATTTTCATCTCAAAAACATTATTGTATTTGGTATATGAATGAATGTTGTGTATATACTCTAGAATTATGTAAAATAAAATGTTAAATAAATTATTTAAAAACATTCATGGTGTTTATTTGTTTATTCCTCGGGATAAATCAACCTTAAGGGAACGTTTAAGTATTACGTAACGCAAATTCTGATTATTTTGGAAAAAAAACGCTATTTAATTTTTCAGAAAAATGTTTATAAAATGATAAAAATAATAAAAATATAATATTTTTTAGGTTTAGTTACTAGTATTTAGTATTGTGAATAGAATCCCGTTGGAATTTTTACTCAACTTGTTAAAGGAAGCCCAAAACTGTGGAGCCGTTTAAAACGTGTTTTTTAGAAAACGCCCTCTGAAGTGGTCAAGATTTACTAAAAATGCAAAAAAATATATATATATTCTTAATATGTTTTATAAATATGTCCAAAAGAAATCGGTTCAATAAATACAATATTCTTTTCACCAAAAAATAAATAAATAGTTATTTATATGCCAAGGGACTAAACTGGCTGTTTTAGTCCCGCTGCATCAGTGTTTCCTGAGCGAGCGTAGCGAGCGAGGGAAACATAAATGCAAGGTACTAAAAGAGCCACGTTTAGTCCTGAGGTATATACACTATTTTTTGCAGGACCAAACATAATTTAGGTAGGTAGATAAAATTAAAATTAAAAACCATGCGTCTAAAATCGGTTGTTTTATTTTCGTAATTTAATCAAGATGCCTGTTAATTGCGAAAAGTCAGTTTCACGGCTATCGCGATTTCAATTGTTTTTTAATATGGTTGACACAAACGTCAAAAAAATGGACGAAGATGATAAATTTTAAGTTATGTATAAATTATTATAACAATGTTATTTTTAAAGGTTTTCTTTATTAAAATCAAATAAATTGGTTTGAATCGCTAATTTATTACAAAACATCACCAAACCTAATTTTTGAACCAGCAAAGTACATAGTAAGTATAATATTTTAATATTATCAAGGTTGCCGTGATTTTTATTCCCTTGGGAGAAAAACGGCAAGATTAGTCCCGAAAATGAAAGCGTAAAATTAGGTTTTAGTCTTGGTCGTGCAAAAAAGTTTATTTTTTCCAATTATGAAACGAAAAGATAGAATATTAATTTTTAATTAATTTTAGTGATAACAATTTTTAATTTATTTTATATTTTTATATTTAGGTTGTCACAAGATATTTAAAGTTTTGGACGGAAACCGAAATGTTTCTAAACCATTATCCTGCTGATATTTCTAAAAAATATTGGTGTATTGCTTTATATTTCTGAGTTAACTCGCCTCAAACCATAATTATTCATTAAAATCCCTCTCAAAGTCCGATAGTAGAGGAAGTCAGGGTTAACTGGGCCACAGGGTTAACTGGTCCACCTGGATTTTATCAAGTTTGTTTATTAGTATTGGCGCATTAGTGCAAATTCTAGTGATATTTAATTAGTAGTATTATGGCGAACCGTGTTGCCCACGTGTAAGTTGTAGTAAAGAAAGTTCTTTTTTTTCGATGAAAAGTAGGTATTTACCTTAACTTTTATTTTTTTAATTAATACTTTATTATTAATAGGAGGATCTAGACTAATATTTTACCTAATATACTGAATATTTTGTTAATTATTCTGAATAATTTCCGCCTTCTAATATATTATTAAGTGTTAAAATTTTATGATTTCATTTAGTGGTGTCACTCAGGGTTAACTGGTTCGGAGTTAACTGGGCATGATCAAAATCACTTATGTCAATATTAATTAGTGCGGGGTCAATTGGGCCATGTCCAGTTAACCCCGGACCAATTAATCCTGAGATACACGGAAAGAAATTAGTGGGCTCTGCGCTATACATTATAAGATATTTGGTAACAGTGGCAAATTATAGTGATTTAAGCTATAGATTATAAGGGACACAATAACTAATAATGTTAAAAATAAATTGGAAACGATTATATATATTACAGACACGATTATATTTATTACAGGCACTATTATAAATTTACAGAAATTTTATTATATTATAAAAATTATTAGCACGGACAATAATTAAATCTATTTAAGCTATAAATGCCATACTATTTGTTATATTTTATTATTCACTAAACAATTAAAGTATTTCATATAAATTTTTACACTGACTTCCATAATTGTAAGAGAAAGCCTTGTATTTATATAATAAGCGATTATAATTTGCTTGGTATGTGTGTTATAGCGCTCCTAGCTATAATTTTTTTTTCCGTGTATATCTAATATTTAACATATTATTATTATTATTATTTGGTTAATTCTAAAAATTTAAAATTAAACTTTTCTACCTTCGAAACTACGAAGAATATTAAAAAATAATTTTTAGTTTTATAAAATATGTTTTTTCAGTTTTCATTCCTAGTTCATTATGTATCGTAAATGGATCTATCTCCTTTTGCTTTTTGTTAAATATGATACAGTTACAAGTGACCATACGTTAATGTCCTATCAAAAAAACGACTATATGTATTACAGATGTTTCGGTAAAGGTACTGGATTTATGAGTAATCCACAAATAAGTAAGTTACAGCCTGTTCCAGAACTCGCGTACAGAAATTCGAGGGTATATTAAAAACCCTCTGGAAATATGAAGAAAAATTTCAAAAAAAATCCATCTTCGTTCAAATCAAAAATAAGAAGGGTTTAAGTGGACCAATACTAGTGCTGATGTTAAATTACCTTTAAAAGTTGAATTTGTAACTATGGAAGCAAATTTAATTATTATAGGTACTTATTCTGTAGGTTGACATGGTGATTAATGTGTCATAAATATTAATTAATGTCAAAAAACCACCGCCGGATGGAGTTACCCTATAAAAATAGAATATTTGATAGCGTCTGTCGGTTTTGTCAAAATATAATAACCTAAATAGATTCTAAAGTTGAAAGTCTCAAACAATGCACGCGCCAACAATAAAAATGCAACCATAGATACTAAAAAGTAGGGAAAAACTAATTTGTAGGTAATTTAACATCAGCAACAGGATTGGTCAGATTAAATAGCTTCCTTTTTAATTAGTGTTGAAGATGGATTTTTTTTGAAATTTTTTTGATATTTTCTAGAGGGTTTTTAATATACCCTTAAATTTCTGTACGCGAGTTCTGGAATAGGCTGTATATCAACATATATAATAATTTTTAGTTACTGTACTTTTGAATGATAACATATACAAACTCCAATTTATTGCTGGAATATAACGTAACTTATAAACTAATTGGAATAGTTAATTGGAGTTTGTATATGTTATCATTCATCAACAGTACCCGGCGTATTTCCAGTTATAGTCCAGTCTTCAAGTTAATAAAAGAGGCTTTACCTGGAAATAATTCAGAAATTTTAGATTTTTGGTTTATTAGGTAGGGTTTAAGGCCTCAAATAAATAATTTTGCGACATTGAACTGTAATTTTTTTAACTTATTTTAAACAAAAAAACAGACTTTTTAAAATATCTCAAAATCAGTGCATCCTAGAACAAAAAACTTTATGAAGCCGAAGTTTGCAACGTTTTTTTGCAACGAAAATTCAAATAGTATATTAAAGCACTTATTCCATAACACGTTTTTAGCGCACGAGTACAAGTTTAGAAAACACACCGGTTGCGGCGAGTTTTCTAAAATACTAGTGCGCTAAAAATGTGTTATGGAATAGGTATATACTATTTTAATTTTCGATGCAAAAAAACGTTGCAAACTTCAGCTTCATAAAACTTTTAATATGAAAAGAAAGAGGACCAAATCTCCAACATTTTTTGTGGCATATATTTTTTTGTACGGCTTATAGCTAATTCACGTTACACTGTAGGGTTTTAGATTTTTCTTTATGACTCGGTTAGGAAGGTTTTTTTATGTTTAATACAATGGTGATTCAATCGAAAATCGGTTTACTCGAAATAATGGGGCACAAATGCGTGAATTATATAAAGAAAAAAAAATAATATTACGTAAATTAAAAAGAAAGTGCCAGATAGATTTTTTTTATTTTCACCCAAAATGTTCTCAGGGGCATGCCTAACCTATGATAAACTTTTTTCGTTTTTCAAAAAAAAAATCTAAAAACATATAGTGTTACGTTTAAGAGATATTTTAAAAATCCTTTTTTTTGTGAAAAACACGTTGAAAAAAATGACAGTTCCAAATCGAGTTCAACGTCGCAAAATTATTTTTTTATTTGCGGCCATTAACCCTACCCAATAAACCGAAAATCAAAACTCCCTGAATTATTTCCAGGTAAAGCCTGTTTTATTTACATGAAGACTGGACTACGACTGGAAATACGCCGGCTACTGTTCATCGAGTACAGAGGTACAAAAAAAATCATACCAGTTTCTTTTTTTTTTGAGTTATGGTGGTCTTGCATTCATAGTGCGATATGAAGAGTGCATGCAACTAACATAATGGCCTAACCCTTATTTTTGCGTGATACGGTTTTTGCTTGAAATGGGTACTACTTAACTTACTTTTTTGCTCCAGTTAATAAAAATTCCTAATATATTACTAGAATGGCAAAAAATGCATTAAAAAATAACGTTAGGTGTGCAAATTTTAACAATTTGTTTTTTTGCCCCACCCAAATATTTACCGTTAATTATTCTTATTTAAATAAAGGTTATGAACCTATTTATTAAAACTAGAAAACATAAGATTTCATAAAAAAAAACGATCTTATAATAAACGGGTAGGTAAGGCATTTTTAGAAATTTGTTTTTTTTTGCCCCACCCAAATATTTACCGCTAACTATTCTAGATCAAAAAAGGCTTATGAACCTATTTAAGACTAGCAAAGAGAAGATTTTATGCAAAAAAAAAACGTTATAAAAATGTGTGAGTTAGGCCCTTGATAATTAAGGGTATTGTTTAAGCCCTTATTTCAACTTTTTTTTTGTTGAGATCTACATAAACACACGGTGCTTTTTTGGGGGTATTTTTTATTTTTTTCGAAACCCTAAAATTCCTTTACAATTCGATAATACCAAAGAACTTTTACCTCAAGAAGGAGCATGATGAAATCTACCGTATGCTTTGTTTGAAGCGTAAACCAACTACGGTGAGGGGCTGGTAGGGAGTGACTATTGTTTACACTTAGTACGCCTAAAGAGAGAGAAAGAATGTGTAAACTCACAGTCTAATCTCGTAAAATGACTGACAGGGGTACAGTGTTGCCGATTGGAAACATATACTTTGGATATTTTATTGTAAATTTTAAGAAACATTAGTTCTGTATGAGTTTTATATGAACTAGTAGTTTAATTTTAATAGATTTAAATATACTATATTATTAAACATAATTATAGTAAACACAATAAAGTTTTTTACATTTTTATTTTATAAGTATAATTATTTGAATTCATGATAAGGTGGAAACTACGCAACATCGCTACTAGGTAGCCTGAAAGTCGACTAGCGATCTACATTTTACACCACAAAGCTGATCGCGTTTCTGTTAGTAAATAAACAAACAAAAAGATGACACATTCATAAACATTGGTCTGAAATTACTTCTTTAGGTGAAAGTTCTTTGGATAGTACCGTCCATTTATATGATTTTCAACGAAAATTAAAAAAATCTACCGAGCGCTTCGTTTTTTATTAAAAAAAATAAATGCTAAACGAGCTGCGAAGAGTAAAACAAGCCGTGAACATATGTAATCCTACGCATTCCAGTATATACTATTCACAGTAAGTGGGTATATTGCATTTTTCCAATTATTAAAAAAAAAAATATAAAAAACTCAACAAAAAAAAAATCAACAATGTTTTTAATTTGTTTTTCCTTTTTCTCAAAAAAACAAAAAATAACCCCAAAAAAGCACCGTGTAAAACTATGTAAACAATCAAGCATTATTAAAATATAATTATTATTAAGTATAAATATCATTAGAAAAAAAAATAATCACATTTTTGCTCCTCATGTGAAATAATAATTTTGTGGGTTATTTTAGTTGAAAAATTTGTGATGAAAAAGGAAATATATTTTGTAGATAAATTACTAATTAAGTACAAAGCAGTGGCTTGCTTCTCAACGGGCGGATGTAACTTGATCAATAGCAACTTTTTCAAGTCAACTCTGATGTAATATTTTGAAAACGCTGCTATTGACAAAGTGACATCCGCCCTTTGAGAAGCAAACCACAGAAATTTTCCCGACAAACGTGGCTATCAAATAGTAATGCTTTTATTAATAATATTTGTTTGAGGTGAAAATGGCTTTATATGCCAAATGATTTTAGAGGGGTCTGGCTGACCCCCAACCTCAGACAGCACATGATATCTTAAAGACGTCTTTTTTAGATCTTAATTATGTCTGGACGCCTAGAGACATAAAAAGGATATCTTATGGACTTCTTTTTAGCTATGTTTAAAAGATATCTAATAAGATATCTTTTAAGTATCGGTACAAGACGTCTTAACTTCGATACTCATCGCTAAATATAAATTAACCACAATCAACTATTAAAAAAAATTACCATTTTTTTTTGAAGATCTTTTTTTGAAAAACAAAAAAATTAAATTTTTTTTTTTTCATTTTTTTTATTTTCTTTTTACGAAAAACGAAAAAATTAAAAATAAAAAAAAAATAATTTTCAAAAAAAAAAAATAAAAAAAAATCACATTTTTTTAAGATCTTTTTTTGACAAAAAAATTACCTCTCATTCTTATTACGCTTTTTATATCTATACGACCGTACCTAGCAACATAAATGAGAGGGGGTATTATATTGTAAAGTCGTCTGTGCAAGGCGTCAGTAAGGCGTCTTAAAAAAGATGTCTTAAAGACGTTACCTTTTGTAACATACGACGTCGTTAGGACGTCTTCAAGATGCATATACGGCGAAAACCGACGTTCTTAAATCGTCTTGAATGAAGAGCTACGACATCTTTAAGATCTCTTTAAGTCATCTTTGTGCTGTCTGGGACGGGTTGTAAAGCCGTAAAAAAACTAGGATAGATTATTTTTTAGAAGGGCCACTGGCCTAGTTTCTCTCTTCGATAACAATAGACTAAAATGCATAGGGATAATTATAGGGTCTTTGGCATACTAGATATGTCTTAACAATTATAATCAAAAAAAGACTTACCCAAGATTTCTGTAGATTCCTAGGAATAGCTCTCTTGTTGAAATAGTTTTATCTTCGAATTATATATAGATAGTTTAAAATGTGGGACATACACTTGACACTTTAAAATATTATTAAACCTTTAATTTAGTTGTAGGCATTTTCTTAAGATCGCGACGTAATTTTAGAATGCTTCCGTTCGCGAAACAAATTATAATACCGGGATCCCGTAGGCTCGCTGTCATGCTCAATTACATACTGATTTTTGTGTTTTATTCACACCTGTTGACAGGGGCAGTGGACCAGTCCATTATCTTCTTTCTTGGGGGGGTGTAAACTTATTTGAATACAACCGCCAAGTACATATCTAATGTATGGAACCTTATTTATTTTATTTAATTTATTTAACTATGCTTTATTTAACAATAATGCTAGCATGCTAATAGCAAAAAAAAATATTAGAAGCAATACTATTTGATAGCCACTTTCGTCAGGGACAGTTGAACATAATTAGTAGCTTAGCTATGAATTCTTTAGCGACAAACGTACACTATATCCTCAGAACATTCCTTCGGGATATCCTTGGGATATACGGTTGGGAAGGCGCTCAGCTTCCCGTTTAGTAATAAAGTATATCTATAGACGAAATCGTATATCCTGGAGATGTCGGAAATCCCAAAATGGATATTCTGGGGATATCCATTGTATAAACCTGTGCTATCCGGGAAATAATGTAAATCAACCAAAAAAAATAATGTATATCAACCAAAGAACTTTTACCTCAAGAAGTAATTTCAGACCAATGTTTATGAAGGTGTCATCTTTTTGTTTGTTTATTTACTAACAGAAACGCGATACAGCTTTGTGGTGTAAAATGTAGATGTCGCTAGTCGACTTTCAGGTTACCTCGTAGCGATGTTGCTTAGTTTCCACCTTATCATGAATTCAAATCATTATACTTAAATTAAAAATGTAAAAAACTTTATTGTGTATACTATAATTATGTTTAATAATATAGTATATTTAAATCTATTAAAATTAAACTACTAGTTCATATAAAACTCATACAGAACTAATGTTTCTTAAAATTTTAAATAAAATATCCAAAGTATATGTTTCCAATCGGCAACACTGTACCCCTGTCAGTCATTTTACGACATAAGACTGTGAATTTACACATTTTATTCTCTCTTTTTACGCGTACTAAGTGTAAACAATAGTCACTCCCCACCAGCCCCTCACCGTAGTTGGCTCACGCTTCAAAAAAAGCATACGGTAGATTTCATCATGTTCCTTCTTGAGGTAAAAGTTCTTTGAAATCAACATACTCTTGTTACAGTGTAGTACTTTTTTCGATAACTACATATAGAATCGTACTAGTACGATTTAAAACCGATAAATGAATATTATTTAAGGAAAAATTAATTTAAATTACACCCTTGAACCCAGTGCCCACGTCTCAGTGGAAACTAAAGAATGTGGAACAAAAACAGTGGAAGAACTATGTCAAAATAAATTCTGTATGATTTCAACAATATCTCCACCGCAAGAAATGATGATGGTGTATTTTAAACATGGCACAAATCAAAATCCCCGTGTAAGTGAAGCTATAAGTATTTGAGAGGTATAGAATCAAATGCCATCTCTTACTCAATTCGAGAAAAATGTGGACATTGTACCATGGTACAATGTCCACATTTTTCTAAAATCAGTTTTTTCCGCTCTGTCCAACGTTATAAACATCGGACCTAAACTAAAGTTTATTTTTTTAAGGTATAGTTATTTTGTATATATAGAGTATATTTAATTATATTTTAGGAAATAGAAATCTCAAGCAATACTTCTCAACTAACAATAATAAAAAATGGATCAAAAATATTCTTTCCAAATTTGAAAAAACTGCTCAGTTTTCCCAAAAATGACTTAATATTGATGGGTTACCAGCTTCAAGATGTCACTGAGTGTAATAAAAGTAAGAGCTAAAAAATGTAAAGCTGTTCGCGTTTAGGTTAATATTTAATTAAATTTAATTAAAATCAAAATTATACATGGCATTCAACCTGGGGAGGAACTTTTAACTTTAACATTCTCCTATAGCACCACATTTTATGATTATGACCAAAAATATGTTTATTATACTATTCACAGCGTGTAGTATACCAGTATACTGCCCTAAGCTGAAAGGTCCTATCTACATAGGTTTAACATTCACAGATAGGACCTTTCAGCTTAGGAATGCAGTATAGTAGAATAGTATTATAGTAGTTTATAATTTCCCAAAAAGTCCAAAAAACGTCTTAGACAAAAAATTCTTGGATACAAATGTGTTTCATGAAAAAATGAGAAACTTTGAAAATGTCCGTCTGTCCGTCCGTCCATTTCGATGTCAGGTTTTTGTATGTAGAGACGATAACTGAAGAACGAATAATCCGATCGACTCAAAATTTTCAGGATTTTTTTTTTTTATTTTGTTTTTTTAATTATTTGGGAAAATGCAATCTACCATTAACTGTAAAGAGCATTACATATCCTTATAGTTTTTTTTAGGATATATAGATTGTCGCTTAGACCCTGAAAAGGAATACAAACTTCACATCTTGAGCGATTTTAAAGTAAAATATATCGTAGTAGAATTGGAAACGTGTACAGATTGCTATTCTATCCAGGTAAAAGCACTCAAGCCCAGTGGAACTAAATGCAGGTTTGATGTAAGTTTGTTATTGTTATTTTTTTCACATATCGCACCCGCACCAGACAAATGTATATGTTGGCTACGTTTTTGTCAGTTTTTACAAATGAAATGCCTATCCTAGAGCACGGTGCGGTGGTGCGACAGTTTAAATCAACTTCAAATTACCCCATTTAAGTTTCTATACGTCGATTCTATGATACCTTAGGATGATTTTAACCAAAAATAAAAAAAAATCTATCGAGCACATTTTTTTTATTAAACAAAAACCCCGTATGTTGGACACTTACCTTGTATATGACTTTTCACTAAATATTTACTCAAATTATTATTATTTTTTTGTTTCGGTTTGTTTAATATACGTGAACTGCAAAATAATCGTCATAAAAAAATAAAATTTATAATAAAAAACCCCTTATACTGGGTGAAGTATTGCCTACGAATTATCTCCGTAACTATAAAAGATAACTTTTTGAAATTTACAGAACTTGTATGAACCGTAAATACCCCCATTTTAGCATGATCATTATAAAAAGCGGAAGTGATACCAACTTTGATTTTTAAATGGAACCCTTTACATTTGCTTACATATTTAGATTCGTATTTAAATTCTATTTTCATTCTCAATATTTGTGTTAAATATGGCGCCACAGGAGACATTTTACATAAAAACAACATGGCGGTCCTATGACTTCCATATTGGAATATTTCTCAAACTTTTCATTTCAAATCTTTTAATAGTAGGCTAAAAATTTACTGTTTATCTGAAACTGATTGTCTTTTGTTTTTATGAAAATGGCGTTATGTTAATTTTTTTTAATCATCCACTTTAACGCCATTTTGTGCTAATTTTTTAAATGAATCGACCTATTATTGATTTCACTAGATCAAAAACTCAGGTATACTCAAGAAAAACGTATAAATACTCTAATAGCGTTGGCCCTTTTCGGGGAAAATGTCCATATTCCCTTGGGATTTAATAAGCTCCCAACGGAATATGGCCATTTTCCCAAACAATTTCCAACCCTATTATGGTGTTTGTACTTTTTTCTTGTAGAGTATACCTGAGTTTTTAATTTTGCGAAATCAAAAAAAGGTCGTTTCCTTTAAAAAATTTAGCACAAAATGGCGTTTAAGTTGATGATTTGAAAAAAAAACTTCAAAATAGCGCCATATCCATAAAAACAAAAGGAAATCAGTTTCAGATCAACAGTAAATTTTTAGCCAACTATTAAAAGATTTAAAATGTTAAGTTTCAGAAATATTCCAATATGGACGTCATCGGACCGCCATATTGTGTTTATGAAAAATGGATCCTGTGGCGCCATCTTTAATGCAAATATCGACTTGTGATATGTTAATAAAAAGATAATTTAAATACGCATCTATAAATGTAAGCAAATATATAGGGTTCCATTTAAAAATCAAAAGTTGGTATCACTTCCGCTAAGACAGGAAATGATTTTTTTATAATGACCATGACAAAATGGGGTTACGGTTCATACAAGCTCTGTAAATTTCAAAAAGTTATCTGTTATCTTTTATAGTTACGGAGATAATTCGTAGGCAATACTTCTTGTATCATCCGTTATAAGGGGTTTTTTATTATTAATTATTTGTTTTATGAAAATTATTTTGCAGTTCACGTATATTGAACAAAATAAAACAAAAAAATAATAATAGTTTGAGTAAATATTTAGTGAATAGTCAAATACAAGGTAAGTGTCCAACAATCCGGTTTTTTTGCTTAATAAAAAAAAATTTGCTCGATAGATTTTTTTTATTTTTGGTTAAAATCATACTAACGTCTCATAGAATCGTCGTATAGAAACAGAAAAGGGGTAATTTCAAGTTGATTTAAACCGTCGCACCACCGCACCGTGAGAGAGAAGAGCTATTAGTTCGTTGGTCATAACACAAAATTTTGAAAAATATGTTTTTAGTGTTTACAGAACAGTACAATAAAGTGTATATTCAAATAGTAATATATAATAAAATTTGTTAAGCGTACAGAGATGACTTTTGGTAATGACGAGCGTCAGCAGCGCGAATCGGCTTTCTACCAAAATCACATTGTACGATATTTGGATAGATAGATGCAATAATTAACTAAAATTTGACTATTTTAGCAAGAAAACTCTCGAATTTTAATCACCACTGAAGCCTATGAAAATTATGTTGAGATTTCCTTGGAATTTAAAGATGTATCAGTTTTTTTCTTTTTTGCTATTAAATATATAACTGAAGGTTAGTAGGTAAACGACTTCTAGTCAAGAGTGTCGTTTGATAAGATTATTGTAATTTGATATGTCTATCTTACGTACGTCCGTTCGTACGTCCGTTTGTCCTTCTATATGTCCTTCCAGAAGCTTTTTTTTATACTTTGCATAGAGCTAAAAATCTGAAACATAGCATGCAAGTCAGAAACCTGGGTCTGCTAATGATAAAAGCCAAAAACGCCAGATTTTTTTCAGCGGGGAGCCTGTTGGACAATCTGTATAACAAAATCGATAAGGCGTCGCTCTGTCTCTATATCTAATGAGAAAGGTTCCATACTACAATTTTTTTTAAGGGGACATGTGGGACTAAAAAATGTTTTAAAAATATTTACAATATGATAAATATTAGTTTTCCTGTTGAGAAACAGGCTTAAATCAAAAAATATGAACGATATCGAAGTTTTCTGGTTAAGGAAATTATTAAGTCCCCCAAACCCACAAGAATAATCTAAACCGCATTTTAAATACTAATATTATATTAATTATATACCTAATAATAATCATGTGATAAATTATTTCTAATAATTATTTATACAACAAATATTTCAAATAATATCCGTATTAGGATAAAAACTGATTGTATATAAAATTGAGGAAATTTTGGAGGGTTTCTTTGATAATATTTAGAAACAATACTAATTGTAAGAAACTAAAAAAATTATATCCCCCTCCCCTTAAGTTAGAACATAAAAAACGCCAATTATTTGTATTTCGGAGAGGAACAATTTCTTGCTTAAAGAATCGCCCGCAGCATTAAAATTATATTGGTGCTTTTTTTGTTTCCCATTCAATATGTCCATCTTACAAGGGCCGGGAGCTTCGGGCTTATATTCGGACATGTTCCTTTGTTGGTTTTTCATGTTTTGTGATCTAGAATCATCCCCTTTATTTAATGCCAAAGGTTGCAAACACCGTGAAGGTAAAATCAGAACTAAAGTAAGGATGATTTTGTCTTTATTATTTTAGAGTGCCTATCACCAGTAGAAATTTAACGTTAGAATAACGTTTTTCCAATGTTAGAAAACTGTATAAAAGTACGTTATAAAATATGTGCAAATGTCCCGCTTTTTAACGTTAGTATCAAACGTTAGTTACAAACGTTAATCTAACGTTAGATTTTTAAGTTAGAAATACGTTATAAGTACGTTTAATTTCTAACTTTCGGAGAGGGCGTGGCCAACTAGGAAATTTCTACCTGCATCATAAAATGGCAGCTGGAGACAAATTTATTCATATAAATAAATCTTAATATATTTTAACAATCATAATATTTTTAAACATAATTTCGTTACATTTATTTATAAAATAGCCATCTTTTTAGGTGGCCCTAAATATTTTTCGTGTACTATCCTGTTATACTTCGATAAATACGTTTACCTCTCAAAAAAACTTTATATTTAGTTAGTTAATATTTATTTATACATTCAGAATCTAAAAATATTTTTTCAACTATAGTACAGCGTTGCGAGACTTACTATAATTTTGACTTTTGGGGGATATTTTTTTAACTTATTATAGAAATGATAAATAATTATCAAAGCTAGGCACATAGCTGTCTGAAATAAGTATTTTCTATTATAGCTTACGTATTATTAATGGAAATTTAAAAAATATAATATAAGTTATAATATAAGTTAGAATAAGGTTAGAAAAAGGTTAGAATTTAGTTAGGAAACTAACGTTAGATTTATGTATTTTAAAACGTTTTTGTATAACGTTAGAGACTATACATAAAAATGTCACTAATCTAATGTTATTTTAAGTTAGATTTATACACTTTTCTACCAGGGATTCTTGAATAAAAAGTAATAATTTTTAGATATGTATGGAGCCCCAATATCTTCAAACTTGAGGGATATGCGATGTATGAGAAATGATAAATTTAGTGAGTGCGAAAAATCTTGCAACCCTATGGACCACATTGAGGATTTATGTATAGGATCTGACTGTAACATATGTTGCTTTAACACGACTCAAGAATTAAAATACATTAAAAATTCAAATGTATCAATGAATGAAAAACTGAAAGAAATTAATGTTGTTTTAAAAAGGGCAAACCCTATTACTATACAGCCCGAGGATACAAAAACTACAGCTCAAGTTATTCAAGAAAATTCAGAAAGAAAATCCCCAAACGTTGACGTAGCTATGTCTATTGTAAATGTTTTAATAACATATGATAGAGAACAACTACAGGAATCTTCGGTTAGCATTCTTAATTCTATCGATAAAACACTTGCAAAATCACCACCAAGCAAAACCACCAATAAAAATTTTCTATCAAACACAATCGATTTAAAGAATTCATCTATAATTGGACTTGCATATAAAAACTGTGATCGGTTTTGTGAACAGGTTCATATTACACGTGATTCATGTGATAAAAAAGAAATAGCAAAATTTGAAGGAGGTGTTATGATAAATGAAGGGTTACATTTCCAAATTATGAACTATAGTCAGAGAAATTGTTCTTATGAACCTAAGTTAATTTTTGCTGCTTTTAAAGATGATTCTTTCTTCAATCGTCCAAAACGCTTGGAAACAACTATGGCACTTGACGTCTTAATACCAGAATTCAACGAGACATTTGAAGGAAATGTTATATTAATTCAGAAAAAAAGGAAAGAAATAAAAGTAGTATCTTGTGCTTACTACGATTTAACCAAAAAGGGTTTTGAAAAATGGACCGAAGACTCCAAGATTCTATCTTCCGATGAGACTCATTATTATTGCAATTTCTCTCACATTACACATTTTTGTATGCTTTTCTCAAAGCAAAAAGTTAGTTATCCTATGTTGGATATGATCACGAATGTTAACTGTAGTTTATCTCTAATAGGATTATTCGGGATATTTGTCACTGGAATTTTATACAAATCATGGAGAAGGGAATCCGGGAACAAGCTTCTGTTAAACTTTTCCGCTGTCTTGTACTTGAAGATAATGTTATTGTATGTAAGTAATTTAATTCATGAAGAGGAAATTGGAGGAACCACGATGTGTATAGTTTCAGGTGCTCTATTACATTATGCGATGATATCAGAATTTATCTGGATGTTGATTTTGTCCATTTTACAGTATAAACGCTTTGTAGACGTATTTGGAGGTGAACCCAGAAACGTTGTCACAAAAACATGTATTGCTGGGTGGATACTTCCACTGATACCTGTAACAATGATTTTAGCAATCGATGTCAATAACTATCATGAAGGCGATTCAGGGCTTTGCTACCCCTCCAATTATGGGCTCTATCTCGGTATATGGGCTCCCATATCAATAATAATCACGATAAATATTATCATATTTGTTTGCATTTTGTGCAACCTGTGTCGCAAAAAAGTTTCTCCCGTAAACTGTACTGATTTTGAAGAGATTTTACTGATATGTAAATTAGCAGTAGCTCTTTTTTTTATGATAGGAATAACCTGGCTGTTTGGTATCATGTCTGAAATGTTTCAGTGTATTCCTTGCGTTTATATATTTTGTTTTTCTGCGACGCTACAAGGATTTATGTTATTTTTGTTTTTCATCATATTTAATCAAAAAACCAGAAAAATTGTTAAAAGGTCTGTAGGGTTAAATGTTTCCTATACCTATGCCAACTGATGTTCTTCCTCGTAAAAAACTTCTGATGAGAATACAATTTATATATATATGTAGTATGCTGTTCTGATACGTAAAAATTCCTTACCCCTACGATGGTTTTTTTTACCCCTCTTTTCTCTAATCTAAAATCGTGCTTATTGTTTGCTTTTTAATTTATAAAATATAATTTATTTGTGGATTAATACGTTATAATTAAGAGGTATGTGTATTAAATATAAATTGTATTCTCTCCCTAAATATCAATACTAGGTTAGGTACCGGTGCTTTTTTTTCAAATTTTACTCATATTAATCCCAATTTTTGGAAAATCCAACTCCTGCTAAAGCAGTCGTTGCATTTTCGTCATGGCCATGACAGACACCGGTTTCTGTTTCAAATTTTGCCTCCCTGGACATAGCGAAAACTCTAATGCCAAGCAAAAAAAATCCCTAAATCGGTCATCAATTTAAATGTAAGTTTTTTTTTATTTTAGAGCAAAATAGAAAAAATAGTGTAAAGCACTCGTTTCATAACACCTACACTAGGCATCAAAATACACTAGTACTTTATAAAACTCGTTTTCTAAACTTGTAGTCGTGCGCTAAAAACGGGTGTTATGAAACTAGTACTTTAATATACTATTTTTAAATTCGTAAATTCCTGAAGATTTATAATTTTTTTACATCTCAAAAAAATATTTTGTCTTTTTAATAAAATTAAACAATTTTTATTTGGAGGTGCTTATTTCGTAAAAAAAAAAAGTTTTTTTTAATCAGACTTTAATACCAGGAAACTTGAGTACAGAAAAATTACAGTAGCAGTCAAAAGTTTAAAAACATTGTACATTGCTTAAAATTTTGCATTTTAGTGCTTTTTACTTTTTTATAATTTATATTTCGGGTGCCAAAAAGGAGTACATAAAAAATATGATTTTTTTTAGCTACAATTTAGCATCAAAATTATATTTTATGATAATTTAATTAAACGTTAAATTTTGTTTTAATACATATGACTGTTACTGTACATACAGAGCGGTCCAAAAGTCACCCCCCCCTCTTAACTTTTGAACGAGTTTAGATATCGACTTCAAATTTAGAACTCTTAAATAAGACAACTTAAACTATCTTTAAGAATATATTTGATACTTTTAGCTCTTAAAATGTGGGCAGGGAGGCATGTGGCAACATTTTTTTAAATGGAAAGGTGGGTCGTGTGATACATCATTTTAAAGCTTATAAAATTCTCCATTTAACATTATATTTTTTATTTTTTTTTTAAATTTTTTTTTTGGGTTTAAAATAGGTTTGAAAATGGGTATTTTTGTCAAAATTTCTCTAAAAAATCCAAACAATTTTTTAAAAATGCCTAATTTCATAATGAAAAAAAGTAAATTATACTTTTCAACTAATTTTAGTTGACATAAATAAAAATTAACAAAAAAAAAAACTTAAAAATTTATTTTTTTAGCACAAAAAACTGAAAAATCAAAACTTTAAAAAACATGTTTAAAAAATTTAAAAATGTATGGTTATATAGAGAATTTTAAAGTCTTTAAAATGATGTATCACACGACCCCCCTTTCCATTAAAAAAAAATTCCCCCCATGCCCCCCTGCCCACATTTTAAGAGATAAAAGTATCAAATATATGCTTAAAGATAGTTTAAGTTGTCTTATTTAAGAGTTCTAAATTTGAAATCGATATTTCAACTCGTTCAAAAGTTAAATGGGAGGGGGTGACTTTTGGACCGCACTGTATAACATACATACATTGCATGCAAAAAGTTTGAAAACAATTACAATTTAAAAAAAAAACGCTTAGGCAAGTCAACTTATATTTTCAAAACGGCATCTTTTGTAATTGTTTGTTTGTTTGTTTGTTTTTTTAAGAAAGGATAAAAGACAATGTTTAGCTAAAATAAAAATTTATTACTTTTCGTTGGAAAAAGTTAAAGGGGCTAGAGGCTGTGGAGTGAAATTTTAAAACGTTTTTTTATGAAAATATGCAGTTTTAAAGGCTGTTGAAAAGACTTGGCCTTGTTAAAATATTTTCAAAGTTTATGCACGCATTACTACTACATGATATTAAAAATATTAATTATTTACAATTTTTTCCTCATTAAATATATAACAGATAAGAAAGGTACATTTTTGGCACAAACAAATTGATGGAACTAATGGAATCACGTATGAGCAAATAAAGAGACAGACACGTTTGTTATGGAAACTGACTTTCGGTCAAAAATTCCGAATTTTTAGGATGATGTAGATTTAATCTTTCCGATCAAAAGCTTTCATTAAAAAAATAAATTAAAATTTTACTGTTTTTGACTTTTTGACCTATAACTCAAAAACCAACCTTCACACACAGGCGGAATTTTCTAAATTCATGGCCAAAACCCTTAATAAGCTCCAATTTATACCAATATTTGTATTTAGGGGTTTTTGGGGCTGCTGAATACATATTTAATATTCAAATTAATTTTTACAAAATGGCGGATCCAATATGGCTGCCGCCTATATCAAAATTTGCAGATTTTTTACCAAAAACCATTATACAGAAGTTTTTGAGGTCGCTGATTACGAATGTAATACTTATTTTAATTTTTACAAAATGGCTTATCCAATATGGCTGCCGGCTGTATCAAAATTTGCAGATGGTGAATATCGAGGTGGGGTAAGGGGGTAAGGGGGTAAAATGTGATAAAAATATTTTTTTAAAATTTTTTTTTTATTTTTTCTTTTCGTTTTTCAAAAAATAAATTTTTTTTCGAAAAAAAAAAATTAATTTTTTTTCAAAAAAAAATTTTGAAATATTTTTTTAAAAAATTTTTGGTTTTTCAATTTTTTTATTAGTTTATTAATAAACCTAGACCTACAGGGGAAAGTATTATTTTGTTGGAAGTAGTATGTTTTTACTGTAAAAATACCTATAACTAAATCTGCCTGTCTTAGACATTTTTTAAGTTTGGGGAGGGAAGGGCGGGGGATATTAGCAGCAAATGCTTGTTTTAATAATTAGCAAACAAATTAATATTCTTAATCAAGTGTAAAAAGTTGCTTAATGCTGATTAATCTCAAACTTTTTTCCAAGTCGTAATACAAGTTTTAAAAAAAGCAACCAAATTTACACTAAAACTTATCACTTCCCCTTTTAAACTCAATAACCAAAATCAATACTTTTTTGTAAAAAATAAATAGGTACCTACCTACGGAATTTAAATCCATTTTAAAAAACTGCTTAAAAAAAGCAACAACTTTGATATTTATATTAAAAAAACTTGATTTTTCGGGAAAAATAACGTTTCAAAATTAGTTTCTAGAAACCCGATTTTTGAACTGACATTTTCGGTCATTTGTTTTGATAGAAAAACGACTTTGGCACCATCTATTGGTACAGTTTATAGAGAAGATAAAAAACTATAGAGGCAACTATTTGAAGCAATTTCGCTTTCGAGGGTTTTGGCCATGAATTTAGAAAATTCCGCCTGTGTGCGTCAGATCAATAAAGATTAAATCTACATCATACTAAAAATTCAGAATTTTTGACCGAAAGCCATTTTCCATAAAAAACATTCCTACAGACAGGCTGTAGGAATTTAAAATTTAAAATTTTAATGTTGAGTCTGAATTAGTAAATTATGTAACTCGGATTACACTCTTCACGTAAGTTGTATACACAATATTTTTTATAACTATAGAAAAATTTCAATAAATAATTTATAAATACATTTTTAAAATTTTAGTTTGTTTTTATTACATATTTTTTTAATGAGTCAATTGATTTGAGCAATTAAATATTGGCAATATACCGGGTGTTTCAGGAAGGTGGTCCACCCCCGTTAACTTTTTTACTTTTTAGGTAGGATCTTGAAATTTGCATATAGCTTATTACGTTTAATTTAAGATTTTTTGACATATATGTTCTAAGTATAGTTAGAATTTTTTTGGCACTTCCGGTTTTGCTGGAAATGAATCGAACTTTCGATTTTTAAATGGAGATTTGACTAAAAAATGACATGACCTGTCAAAAATTGACAAGTGGCACATGCTTCTTCTCATAATTGATTTTTAAATCGAAATATGTAAAAATATATAGGGTGTTCCATTTAAAAATCGAAAGTTAGACACATTTCCGGTAAAACCGGAAGAGCCAAAAAATGTCTAACCATGTCAAAAAACCTAAATTATACATAATATAGCTCTTGCAAATTTCACGATAATATATAAAAAAGTAAAAAGATAAGGGGGGTGAACTACCTTCCTGGAACACCCAGTATACCAGAAATTTTCAGTATTTAAATAAATTTTTCTACGACTGGTTTAAAACGTAGGCAAATACACACAGTTATCAAGAATAGAATAAATCCATTCTTGCTCTAGATACGGTATGACTCTACTATTAAAATAGTGTACTATTCTTTTTTCGATAACTTTTAACACTTGCATCTTTAACCTTTAAATTCGGATCATATACTTCATAGACATATACTTCCTAAATACTCTGTATATAATAGTAGTAGTACTTTAAATAATATTATTTAAATACCGAATATTTTTTAAATTATATAAAAAAAGTCGCTAAAATTATTAGAATAAAAATACTAATTTAGTAAAATTATTAATATATACATATTATGTATATATACATCCCAGACAGCACAAAGATGACTTAAAGAAATCTTAAAGACGTCTTAAGAACGTCGGTTTTCGCCGTATATGTATCTTAAAGACGTCTCAACGACGTCGTATGTTTCAAAAGGTAACGTCTTTAAGACATCTTTTTTAAGACGCCTTACTGACGCCTTGCACAGGCGACTTTCCAACATAATACCCCCTCCCATTTACAGTGCTAGGTACGGTCTTATTGATATAAAAAGCGTAATAAGAATTAGAATGAAAGGTAATTTGTTTGTCAAAAAAAGATCTTAAAAAAAATGGTAATTTTTTTAATAGTTGATTGTGGTTAGTTTATTTTTAACGATGAGTATCGAAATTAAGACGTCTTGTACTTAAAAGACGTCTTATAGACATCATACTCGGATATCTTTTAAACATCCCTAAAAAGAAGTCCACAAGATATCCTTTTTATGTCTTTAGGCGCCCAGACATAATTAAGATCTAAAAAATATGTAAGATATCATGTGCTGTCTGGGATATTATGTATAATATTACCAAGAAATTATCTCGGTTTTATTGCGAAAAAAACATTGTTACAAAAAATGCTAGTTTCTAAAAAAAACTGAATGAATTATCACCCTCGTTTTAAATTGAGCTATAATACTAAAAATTGTATTTTTTTTTCACTAATCTTAACATAAATATTCATTAGTGAAAAAAATAGTATAAATGACATGGCTGAGAATACTCTATGCACCTAGCGATGTATAATATACTATTATATAATATGGACAGAAGATAGTTCTTATTTATACCTATAGTACTCATAAGTACTTAATTTATAAATATATAGACATATAAGTACACAAATTTGATCAACATGACTTATTTTAAATATCTAAAAGAGAAAATTAAATTAAAATAATCAAAAATCCATTAGGGTGGAAAAACATTGACCGATCAAAAAAAATCGTTAAAACGAATTTAGAAAATACTACCCACATAGCACCGGTCGTCCAATGGACGTCCATTTTAGATCCCTTTTAAGTACATTGGTCGACGGACTAATAATGGATGTACTGTGTACGTTCATATATGTACATACTTTGTACGACTATTAGTGGACGTCCATTCAGTGTCCATTTTACGCCCATAATTTTAGCTTACGTTTATTCTAAGTGGGTGAAACAGAGAGAGGGTAAACTTAGCCTTATGGGAGATAAGGGGGATGTAAAATTCATTTTAAAATTTGATTATCATTGGATGAGTATGTAACCTAATTTTAGTTTTAAATTATCTCGTGGGTAATAAATGGATTTTTTTAATTTTAGGGGTGGGGGTTGGGGGGTAAGTTTTATATAAAATTATATTGTCAGACGAGCATGTGTACCAAATTTTAGCTTACTAAGTATATTCTAAGTGGTCGAAAAATCCTTTGGCAGATTTGACCTAAACAAACAAACAACCAACAACAAACCTTGCAAGTTAAATAACAGTTTTTCACAGTCGCAAAAACCAGTTAAGTAAGCAAAAAAGCAAGTCCTATGGATGCTGGATGGATGGTTTGAACGGACACCTTATGGATGTCTACAGTTGTGTCATCTGGACTCTAAACGGATGTCCATGGGACGTCCATAGAGAAAAAATGAGCATCTTATGGACATACAGCTGTCCATGAACCTACGTCCATTGGACGTCCATGGTATCACTTTGTGCTATCTGGGTATAAACAAATTGTGTCAATGGTTTCTTTATATGGATCGAACATTTTTTTCTTTTTTCAATAGTTTTCTAGTAAAATTACACTAGGCAACACGGTTTCTTGCCCCGATTGGAGTCATATGTTTTTTAACTAATTTTGGGTCGCTGAAACCGAATCTGGCCTCAGAATATTTCTATCACCTAAGTTTTCTGAGAAAAATAAGATAAAAATGTTAAAAAATCATTATTTTATCCTTTTTTTTGTTCTAAAATCATGGGCGACTCAATATTAGTTAAAAAATACCCAACTTAAAACATGGAAACTTTAAATTCCAAGGTAGAATAAATAGGGATATTATGAAAAAAAAATGGATAATGTGAAAAACTAAGTAGGGGTGGAGGGTAAGAAGAAGGGTGCATAAGGGGACAAGCTTTTCGCCACGTACTCATGCTAAAAATTGTCAAAAATCATAACTAGGGGGTCAAAAATGAACTAAAAAAATGTTACGTATTATGGTTCTTATGTAATAAAGTAAAATTTTTATGATGTAGATCCATTAAAAAAGTTTACACTGTGTACTTTAATTTTATATCTTTTTCATTTATTTACTTTTTAGGAACAAACTAAGCAAAATAAAAAAAAAATTGTATAAATATTTTTGTAGAGAATTTTATAATCTACAAATTAAGTTCTATAAAGTTTTTAAAAAAAATTGATAGTTTTGCCACAAATGAGCAATTAAGTAAACTCTGCACTTTCATTTTAACCTTTTTATTTTTTTTTTCGCGTACTTACTCTGACAGTAGGTCCTTGACATATAGATTTTTGAATTCCTCGTATTTTTTTTTTAATATACACTAAAATTTTCAAAATTCTACTCTTTTTTTTTAAAGATTTTGAAAAAAAAAACGTCATTATTACCTGAACTTATATCTCAAAAATTTTAGGTGCTGGAATTTTTCTAAGGTCAGATTCGGATTCTACGCCCTCGAATTAGTAAGAAAAATTTACTTAAAAATTAAAAATTAAGTATGTAACCTGTATACCGTTATAAATGAAGACGAAGATTTTTGTATTTGACGGTATAATTTCATTAAAAAATCTGCCAAGGCCTTTCAAATCGTTATCGATTCATCATCAGGGCTGGCACTGAAAAGTAAGAAAAAGGGGGGCATAAATACGGTGAAAATGGGGTTAACCCCATTTTCACCGTATTTATGCCCCCCTTTTTCTTACTTTTCAGTGCCAGCCCTGATGATGAATCGATAACGATTTGAAAGGCCTTGGCAGATTTTTTAATGAAATTATACCGTCAAATACAAAAATCTTCGTCTTCAAAAATTTACTTTCCGATCGGGGCAAAAAAAAAAGTGGCGATTTGTTGCCTAGTGTTATCATTTCTCTTTTAAAAGTTTCTCAAATTTGTTAAATCTAATTCAAGGAATGATTTATTTACATTATATACAAAATGTATTAACTAAAATACACCATAACAAATCCTTAATATAAATGGATTATTTTGGAAATATGCACTAAGTTGTTATTGCTTATTAATTTGAATTATTCGAAAAATATATTAGTTGAAAAACATTATTAACATTTCTTGGTAATTTTTTCTTTTGAGCTGTTTTGTATAATTAAGTTCCTTCTTAATTAAAAAAAAATAATAATTTGGCACTATTTACAGAAAAATTAATATATATTAATCACAGGGATAAGCCCAATTATCCTCTTGTTATCGTTTTTCTTTTCTAAAATATTCAAGTTTTCCACTCATTTTTCTTTTCTTCCCTGTAAAACGTTCTGGTTAATTCTTATTCAGACTTTACAAGATCTTATAAGATTATATAAGACCAATAAGAACTTAAGCGAACATAAATTAGGATTTAATAAGATTTATTAAGAAAATTTACATAAAAGAAAAGTCTTTTAGATTCCTGTAAGATTAAATACGAAAATGTACTTAACTTATAATGGGTAGGTTTTAATACATGGGAGGCATAGCGTAGTGGCTAGCGCGTATGTATAGCAAGTCTACTATCGTGAGTTCGATTCTCACTGGCGCCGATTTGCCTTTTTCAGTTAATTAATAATTGAAATTTGGCGAAGGCGATAAGTGAAACGGACAATCCCTAGAAACTGGTTCGAAAGTCAGTATAAGCCGGTGGTTCCCTCTACTACAAGCCCACACAAGTCCTGGACTTAGGGGATGCTTAATTAAGTAGAATAGTACGAGGTTAAACAAATAAACAAATAAACAAATAATAAGAAAATATTAATTAGAATGTGGATGATGTATAAAGCAAATTGGTATAAATTTAAATAGCAGGTCCCAGACAGCACAAAGATGACTTAAAGAGATCTTAAAGATGTCGTAGCTCGTCATTCAAGATGTCTTTAAAAACGTCGGTTTTCGCCGTATATGCATCTTAAAGACGTCTTAACGACGTCGTTTGTTACAAAAGGTAACGTCTTTAAGACATCTTTTTTAAGACGTCTTACTGACGCCTTGCACAGGCGACTTTACAACACCCCCTCCCATTTACGTTGCTGGGTATTGATATAAAAAGCGTAAGTATTAGAATCAGAGGTAATTTGTTTGTCAAAAAAAAAGATCTTAAAAAAATGTGATTTTATTTTTTTAATTTTGAAAATTTCTTTTTAATTTTTTTTTTAATTTTTTCGTTTTTCGTTAAAAAAAAATAAAAAAAACGTAAAAGATTTTTTTTTTATTTTTTTGTTTTTCAAAAAAAGATCTTTAAAAAAATGGTAGTTTTTTTAATAGTTGATTGTGTTATAATGTATTTTTAGTATATTTTTAGTATCGAAGTTAAGACGTCTTGTACCGATACTTAAAAAACATCTTATAGACATCAAAATCAGATATCTTTTAAACATCCCTAAAAAGAAGTCCATAAGATATCCTTTTTATGTCTTAAGGCGTCCAGACATAATTAAGATCTAAAAAAGACGTCTTTAAGATATCATGTGCTGTCTGGGGTTTTAAAGAGAAAACTCTAATGAAGTACTAATAAGATATAAACAGAATGTTCATATTAACTTAATTTCAGAGTTTTAAGGCGAAAATTTAGAATGTAAAAGATTTAATGAGAAAATTGATATTAAATTTAGATACCAGGTTTAAAAAAAAATTCTAACGCAGTCCCAATAAGATTTTAACAGCAGATTCATATTGACTTAATTACAGTTTTAAGGCGAAAATTCCTATAATATAGGTAGCACCACATGTTATTTCCTACCACTAACAAAACTTATTAAATGGATAAAGTCGCTTTCTTGGAATACTGTCGTTATAACTTACTAGTCAGCTAATTCGAAACACATTATCGGATTGGTATGTATCAAGATATCTGAAGGCTTCCAGTTTCTTCACTTCCTTAAATTTTTGAAAATGGATTTATGTCTAGGGGGTCGATTTTTTCGTTATTTTTTGATATCTCTTCGCGTTTTCAAGATACAAGTAAAAATGTATGTGTGTGTTTAAAACCATTGATCCATTGTAGAATCAGGTTCATTCTTATAAAAACCTTCTTCCTTGGTAAGAAATTTCGTTCAAAGTCTTATTAAAACTTCTTAAGATTAAACAAGAAAATTTTAATAAGAATTAAAATGAAATTTCTTTTCCAAAACCTGATTCATTTTTTTAAAAACCTGCTTTATTGTAAGAAATTTCGTTAATAATCTTATTAAAAGTTCTATAATGTTTTAATAAGATCAACTACGAAAATTTTAATAAGAATTAACCAGAACGTTTTTACAGGGTTAATGGGTTCAATTGCTTTGTGATCTTGTAAAGTCTGAATAAGAATTAACCAGAACGTTTTTACAGGGTTAACGGGTTTAATTGCTTTGACTTATAGTTCTTAACATTAACAACATTAAAACTTGGCACAAATTAAGGAAGACCAATCCAGGTTAATTCAATTAATAGACAAGGTAAAAAAAGACGCTATTAATAAATAATTAATAGCGTCTTTTCTTATCTTGTCTATTATAGTCTATAAGGGAACGTTCAAGTATTACGTAAGGCAAATTTTGATCATTTTTTAAAAGTCCAAAATGATCCCAGTTCCTTTTTTCCTTCCCTTTCGAATGTTCCATTGCCACAGGGATGGTAATGTAAAGTTTTAAATGCGTTTTAAAAGCATTACATTTCTTACATTCCCAGGTAGCAAGGGATGTTATATTACAAGAAATTAACATCACTTTTGGGTGTATTTTTAAACTAAATCATAATATCACATAATATTGAAAAATAACATGTATTTAACATCACATTTGCAACGTAACACGTGTGACGTAACAACCATGTTATTTAATAACAAATATTTAGCAACGCTGTGAATATATCGCATGTCACATATTAACGTGGCTTTCACGTGAATGTCATGTTATTTTGCTTCTCACCGACGTTCGAAGCAAAAAAATCGATATAAGATGATGTTGATAGAGTAAATTATTATAAGGAAATTGTATACACATTATACGATTTCCAATGGATAGGGGGCTCTGCCGGGCTTCTCAAGACCACGGACACGGATTAAAGGATATATTCTCCGCTTAATCTGCAATTTCGTATTTAGAATCTATCTGTTTCAATCTGTGATTGTTTTAATTACTGATTGATTTTAAATCCGATTTTTTTATAGGGTTATAGCGTTTTTAATGGTTTTAATTTAGAAAAAGCTAATATCCTAAAATATTATTTAAATATTAAAGTAACTGCATCCATAAGATATTAGATATAACAGAAATGTGGATTTATGATGTCACAAACACGTTATTTTCGGGATGTCATTGTGTGATGTTATTAGGGGCGGACTTAGGACATCCCCACCATGCTACATTCTTGTTAAATGAGACTACAATCTTAACATCACATGTCACATATTAACGTGGCTTTCACGTGAATTTCATGTTATTTTGCTACCTGGGTTGATTCGTTTTGTTTATGTAAAAATTCTCACTTATTTTTAATTCATAATATTAATAATTTGGCACAAAATAGGAAGTTCAATGTAGTTTAATTGCAAGTGTTCATAACAGTAGTCCGTCGGCTGTACCCTCTTCTAGTCACAGCAGCGCCTTGAGCTTCGCATTCTTTTCTTACCCTATCTATGATATCTGCCACTAATTTCTCTTCTTTTACCCTCTGTTCCTCCCAATCAGCAGTTTTATTTTCTTTCTTTTTTATACAACTGTTCGTGGAGACTTTCGAACATTCCGTTACGTTGGTGGTTTCAACAATTTCTTCTTTAATACTGATATTCAACTCTTCTTGTTGCTCTATGTTTTCCGAATGTCTGGATGATATATGGCCCATGTAACCCTTCCGACTTTTAAAGAAAACATTACAATGTGTACATTTAAATAAGGGGCTAGGGTTCACAAGCGTGGTAACGTGAAGTTTGTACTTGTGACGATACCAATGTGTTCTCGAAGCTAAAACTTCTCCACATAACTTACAAACTACACTACCATCATGCCTAATTAGATATTCTAAAAGTTCATTCTTCTTTTTCTCGTAATTCTCCATATTCTCGATAGAGCCATCTTCATCCGAAAGAAAATGGACACCGTGGTTTGGCTCTACCGATTTATCGAAGTTTTCTTCTGAAGCTTCTATACTTTCTTGAAGCATGTTTCTTGCAGTTTCTGTCGAAATGATAACCGATTCTTGCTTGATTGGGATTAGTTCTACGCTTATAGATTGCAGATTCGTGTGGTTTTGGTTGTTTTCTTGATAGTCGTAGTATTCGTCTAAAATAAAGGTTAGCGATTGTTAGTAAAGAAGAGATATGAAAAGGTTAGTAGACATGTAATGGGTCATTATGAAATATAGTTAAACAAAAATAAAAAATATAAAGGTAGTTATTTGGAATTTTAAGACATTCACTGCTGGATGCAGTTAGTTTAGTTTAGTTTAGTTGTTTCAATGCGGGGTTCATAGCCCTCAACACCTGGTCCCTAGGGACCTTTGTGTTTACCGCACAGACCTCCTCAGAGCATCCCTGTTTCTTTTAAAAAGTCCAGGTATGGTTTCAGGGGAGTGTTCATGATCTCGTTTGGTTCCAGAGAGTCGTTCCCAAAGTACTTCCATCTTAGGCCTATTAGCGATGGACATTCACATATGAGGTGGTAGGGTTCTTCATCCCCTTCCCCACATCTCCTGCACACGGGGCTCGTAATCTGTCCCATTACGTGTCGGTGCTTGTTCAGTAAGCAGTGTCCAGTTATTATACCCGTTATTGTTCTCAGTTGACTCCTGGACATGCCTAGAAGTAAGCTGCTGGATGCAGTTACTTGATCAAGAATCTTGAACCAGATTTGCTCAAGACTTGACAAAAATTGTTACTATGTTCCGTTTCATCAAGCAACATAGTAAATTAAAAATCGCACAGTAAATATTTTTACAACAGGTTTGGATAGTATATGTTTGTGTATAGAATATAGTTGTTTTATAAAATAAACTAAGCAGTATATTCGCACATCCAAATATTCGAATCTGTTTTGAAAATATTCACTGTGCGATTTTTAATTTACTATCTTGCTTGATGAAACAGATCATAGGGATAGGCTTCATTTGCATTTATATGGCAAACTGATCTGGAAGACTCTAGTTGCAATCTGATCGTTGAGCAGCGAGTGTCTTAAAGTTTAGAACTGAGTAAAATTCTATCATTTACTAGAAAACCGCATTGTTCAAACATAAATCGTGTCCTCCGTTATCATATTTATTTATATTTGCAAAATTAAAACTTTATGCTGCGGTTTTCTTAAGGGTTTAAATACATTTAGTCTTAGAATGCTTTTTCACTCTTTCATAAAAGCAATAACATTCCAAAAAACTACCTTTATATATTTCATTTTTGTTTAACCATATTTGATAATAGAATTTGAAGGAAAGATATACAAAATACGTATATACCGTGCGATTATAAAATGCCGAACACTTTTTAATGCAAAACTGTATTAGCGTTGAGTAAAATGCAAGAAAGCTGTGTGCGTTTTACTGGCCACCGAGCTGTTGTACGTAGCAATCACATGGGCTTGTCGCGCACAACTCTAAGAGAGGCGTGGCTTCAAACGAAGAGTATTTTCTTTTCAAACTGTTCGGCACTTTATAATCGCACTGTATAATACGTATATATAATATAAATTTCGCAAGTAATCATGAAAAATTAAAAAAAAAAACACGTTTATTATTAGAGGTAGATTTATTAATAAAGAAAAGTACATGAAAATCATTTCTTAAAGATATATACTTTTTAAAGATGGAAGTAAATATAAATTGATATATCAAATTTTCACCAGTGTCTTTTTAAAAAATTATGGTGTTAAATTATAACCAAAAAAAAATAATTAACATAAAAATAATAAAATTATATTACAGGAAATAGTTAAAGCATTATAAAAGTTACCAAAACAATAAAAAATATAACATTTTTAATTTTGAAAATCACACACTAAGAAATAAACTTAATAGATATATTATTTTTTTATTTAAAAATTATATTACATATAAAGTTAATAATAATAATAATAATAATAAAGTTCTAATATAATTATTACTCGTAAATTTAGAAATATTAACAATTCATTGTTTTATAGTTTGTTTAAATGAAAATTTAAAAAAAAAAACAGGAGGTGCTTACTAGGGTGGATAAAAAAACGACTTTTTTTTTTCTTTATACTAAAAATCGGTTGCTAGACACCTCTAGAAAATTCTCACCAAATATGAGCTCTTAATTTTGATAAAAAGGTTCTCCGCTTTACAATTTTCCATTTTTTCCTCAGTATTAGAAACAAAAATTCATATCTCTTTGACAACTGTTCGTTAAAAAGTATCTCTTCTCATATTCTTGTAGGAAATCGAACGCTCACAATTTAATTTATGAGTTTCACGAAAATTTATACAAATTTGAGTTTCTATCGCAAGAGTAACTCTTATAGAAGTTTCCCTTTCGAATTTAATTGAAATTTTTCGAATTATTCATAAAAAACTATTAAAATTAGTAAGCATTGAACTGTGACGATGAATATCTTTTAAACGCTTAATTTAATCGACAAATCATAAGAGACCATTTTTGTAGAGCAGTTGATTTCCTACAAAACTATAAATTGCGCAATTCATAACAATTTTTTGTAAAATTTATTTTTTAATAAAATTCAAAAACAAAACAGAAATGTCTCTTAAAATAATCAAACTTTAACCTTTGATATCTTTTAAACGGTTTACAAAAAAATTGTAAGAGACCTTTTTTGTAGAGCGTTGGATTTCCTACAACAATATGAGGAGAGATACTGTTTAACGAACAGTTGTCAAGGAGATATGAATTTTTGTTTCTAATACTGAGGAAAAAATGGAAAATTGTAAAGCGTAGAACCTTTTTACCAAAATTAAAAGCTCATATTTGGTGAGAATTTTCTAGAGGTGCCTAGAAACCGATTTTTCAGAGTATAAAGTAAAAAAAAATAGTCTTTTTTTTTGACCCACCCTACTGCTTACTGTTAAACCACCAACCTTAAACATCACGAGCTTTTTAAAGGTTATTTTTTCTCTAGAACCATTTAAACAGACTATTATAAAACCATAATTTGAAGCCTTAGAATCCAACAAGTCTTTTCCGTTTTTTTTTTGAAATTTAAAAACTTTTTCAAAAAAAAAAAGAAAAGGGCTGGTTTTGATTCTAAAAAGTCTTCATTTGCAATATAAATTATTTATTCTGAAAACCTAATTCTAATAAAGTTAGTAAATAAATTTCTGTTAATTGCACTTGGTGATTTGATTCTTACTGATAAAGATTGCAATCCTTAAACACAAACTAGTTCAAAACAATAAATTATATAGGGAAATCAATAACTGACATGCCAAAATTTAAGAGGTAATTCTGCATCCAAAAATATCAAAAAAAAGTTCCTATAAAGGTTGTTCCGAAAATGAGCCCTAATGGAGCTTAAAACTGTAATAAAAATAAGGTTTTTAATTTACAACTCTGATACCCCTTAAGCTAGCGCGATTAATAAGGGCAATAAGTTTAAGTTTAGATTAATTTGTTTTTTTGGTGGTGTCCCTAGACGGAAAAACGTATTAGGCTTAACATATTTTTGCCCCAAAATTTTTTATGTGTACTTTTTTTGAATGTTTTGTAAAAAATATGGATTCCTTGAGTAAATATACATAAAAAATGTCATATAGTGTACCACTGTATGAGCAACCGTTTTAAAAAAAAAATGCAATTAAGAGGAGGTAACATTTTGTGCCACCAAAATCCTTACTTTTTAAAAGGCTATTACTCCTTTAATATTAAATTTAGGTGTTTTGGTGGGAAATAATTTTTTGCTCGATTTTAAATGAAGAATCACCCTGCAAAATTAAAATTTTATTGATGTTTTCTTTTGTTTCCCATTCAATATATCATCTTCGAAGGGCTGTAGCTCCCTTAGGGCTCATTTCCGGAACAAACTTTATAGAAACTTTTTTTAATATTTTTGGATGTAGAATCAACTCTTAAATTTTGGCATGGCAGTTACTGATCACCCTGTATATAACCAATGGTTATTAACCATACATAAAAAGTATACGATAAAAAAATATATTTTCAAAAATACAGAGACAAATTTTATATAGAAATTATAGGTAACTGAATCTTTTTTTTTTTTTTCATGTACAAAAATGCAGGCTATCATTTTTATCCATGAAAATTTTGAAATACTATAGTATCTTAATTTGAAAAAAATATACAGGGTGTCTTAACGAAGCCGACTCGGTTGATATATAGTAAAGTATCCACTTTAGAGAAAAACTTTAAAGGGAAAAGTTGTATGGTTTTAAAAAATGCACATTCTAAAAATTAAAAAAATTGAGTTTTTTATGTTTGGAAATCCAAAAGTTTGAATATTAATTTTGAACGCCCTGTATAAAGCATTTTATTTTTTGTACATAAAGTAATTTTTGACAAAAAATAAAGAAATTGGAGTATATTTTATCTCATCACTAAAAATACATTTTTTCTCAAAAAAAAAATATATATATCTCAAAAACTATAAACAATATAATATAATATTAAAATAAAGGTATTTTTATGACAAGATGACATAATAAAAAATATACCATTTCATTTAAAAAAATTAAGTCAGATGTTACCCACCCTAGGAGGACCATCCTGTATATTTCAAAATATTTTTAGAATATGCCTTTTTTAAAACCATACATTTTTTCCCTTTAAAATTTTTCTCTAAAGTGGATACTTTGCTATATATCGACCGAGTCGGCTTCGTAGAGACACCCTGTATATTTTTATTAACCGTAAACATATTATAAATGTTTTTTTATGAAAACTAATGCAGGCTATCATTGGTTTACATAAAAATTAAAAAATCAAATTTTAGTAGCTTTAATTTGTTGGTTTTGGCCTCTTTTCATTTAAACATGATAGAAAGAGATAGCACTATAAAAACAAATGAAAGCTAATCGGAAAAAAAAGGAAAGCATTAGCTAATTTAGCTTTCAAAACTAAATTTTTCTAAAATAAAACATGTATCTGTATCAAATAAGTCACTTAAAAAAAAATAATTATAAAATAAAACTATAATTTATCATTTTTTCAGTCTGTGCACTTTTTTAAACAGTGAGGTTATGCAATCTTACGTGGAAGAACTTTGACACGACTGGCCTAAGCCTAACAAATTGTTAAACAAAAAAAAATAAACAAAAAAAAACTATATCACATAGTGATTCTAAATGAGAATCTCTGTAAACAAAATATTTTTTAACCACGTGATATATAATTAAAATAAACGAAATCCAATTTATTAAAAAGAAACCATGCCAAAAAATTAATAAAAAGGATAAACTATTCAATTTTTTGAATATATGTATATATTTCAAGATAGTCGTTTTTAAAAATTATACTTTAAGTAGTTTAAATTTAAAAAGATTTAAGTAGTTTAAAAAATATTTTCACCTTATAATAAAAAAAATAAATAAAACTGAATACGTGGCATAGACATTGTATTATAATTGGTCAAAAAATATTTCGTTTTTCAGAAAAATCCCTACCTATTGCTCTATGTGAAGGTCCCGGCGAAAAGGGGCCATAAGGTGAAGAAAAAAAACAAACAAAACAATTTTTTTTAGGAAAGCAAAAAAAGAAAATTTAAAATATATTCGTACTTTGAGTTAACTTTAAATTTTATTCTGCTTTATAAAAATATCATTTTGATCCTTTTCAACTTGAAGTCTCTTTTTGGCTGGAACTTCACATATAATTAAAAAAAAAACTACGATTTTAAATCGGTTTTTGATATCCTAATTTTACATATTTTGATTTAAAGCACAGAAAAAAATATGAATATATTTTGTTAGGGTTTATTCCAATATAAAATAAATTTATTACTAATGAAAAACCAAACGATATTTCTTGTCTAAATCTGTAGAGTGGTACATCCTATTTTTTCTACGATTATAAAATACTATAGACGTTCAATGATTTATTAATAGTTTAGTTTATTGTTTTAAGTCTTTCTTGGACTTATTGGGTATTTTACATAAATATTTAAATAAACTGCTATTAGTATTTATAAGAGCACTAAAAAACAAAAAAAAGTTGCCAATAGTTGAAATACCCATATAGCACACGTCTTACGATGGATTTGGGAGGCATAGCGTAGTGGCTAGCGCGTATGTATAGAAAGTCTACTATCGTGAGTTCGATTCTCCTGGCGCCGATTTGCCTTTTTCAGTTAATTAATAATTGAAATTTGGCGAAGGCGATAAGTGAAACGGACAATCCCTAGAAACTGGTTCGAAAGTCAGTATAAGCCGGTGGTTCCCTCTACTACTAGCCCACACAAGTCCTGGACTTAGGGGATGCTTAATTAAGTAGAATAGTATGAGGATAAACAAATACACAAAAAAAAATAAAAAAAAACTCGTACATTCCATACATTCCAAATTTCCGTGTGTCCCAGGGACGTCCCGAGAGGTATTTCCCGGGGACTTACTGCCCATATATCCCAGGTATATCCCGAAGGGACATCCCCTCGGGACGTCCCTGGGATGTACGAAGGTAATACCGTAGATCCTTGGGATATACGGGCAGTATATCCTTAGGACATATCTTTCGGGATATCCTTGGGATATACGACTAATGTCCCGGGATGCGACATTAAAGGGACATTGAGAGGATATCCGGCGGATACTGTGTGCTATATGGGTAAAACTTTTTAAAACATGTTTTAATCTATTCTCAGTTTATTTCAAATAAATTTTTGGTAGAATTTATCAATATTAAAAATAATATAAATCCTAGATATTTTTTTAAAGAATTACATGTTGGTTTTCTTTAAAAATCCTAGCAACACTGAAATAAAACAAGAAAATCGTTTAAAACTTGATAAAAAGATTGAATTTGATTTTTTTTTATGAAAAAGATTTAGTGTGCTACCATTAATAAAATAATAAAACAAAATTAAATTATTTGTCATTTCTTATAAACTATTAGTAGAAATTAATCAACAAAGAAGCAATAAAATAAATAAGATTCACATTTGCGTATTTAAACTATTAATTAAACTGAATATTATTATTGTTTTTCATTGTCCCAACACCTAAATTAAAATATTTAAACAATTCCAAAAAAAGTGCGCAAAAATTTAAAGTAAAGTTAAATATTCCATCAATCTATATGCTGATTGAGAAAACATTCCTCGACTTTATTCACGAAATAAATAATGTCACGAGATTGATGTACTCTTGCGCGCCATCTATTGCTAGATGTAGAGAACTACTCATGTATTCTCCTAATCCTGGAGACTTTAAATGGTAGCAAGAAAATATCACTCTGTGCGATGATTATAAGATGGAACATTTAAATATTTTTAAAATTTTGTTGAAAAGTTAAAATTTCTATTCCTTTAAGTAAAGTTAATACTCTTCAAAATACAAACTTGCTCATTTAAAACCGAGTTTTTTACATTTTAAGGTCTATTCAAAAATAAAAATTATGAAAATCTTTTCTCTTTAAAACGCAATAAAAAGTCCAAACCAAAATTTCAGGCTTTTACAATTACAACTAGAATTATGAAACAAAATACGTCTACCCTATCTCTACCTCATTTGTGCTACACTTTCCAGCCACCCAAATAAATACTCTATTTCTTTTTCATACAACAAATACAGTATTTATTTGTTTGGCCGGAAAGTGTAGCACTGAGCGGCACGAACGAACATAGCTAATGTGAATCTGTAGAATAAGATAATTCTACTAAAATTTAGATGGCGCCAGTAATTTCTTTAATAAAAATAATATAGTTACACTTTTCGGCCGGCCAAGTAAATATTGTATTTGTTCAACAAAGAACAAATACAGAATTTGTTTGGTTAGGTGGAAGTGGGAGTGTATGTATGTCTTCTATGCTTTTTGGGTAGAACTTTTGTCCCTATCTAATCTAACGGGAGAAATCGCCATTGCATTTCAAAATAAAACATATTCTTATAAGATAAAGAATTATTAATATTTAAACAAATCCTTAAAATAAAAAAATCCCTCATTTCGAATATCTTTTTTCGCACTTTTTTTGGCCAATCAATTAAACCAGTCAAATTAAGAGTTGCCATGATCACACTTTTGCTCCCTAGGGATAAAATACTCTAGTCCCAATCTTAAGGCACTAAATTACATTTATTGAATTTTTTTTTGAGACAAATTTAACTGGTTTAAAAATAATATATGTATATATGTAAATTATTTGTGCGCACTGCGGCATCATTTATATAAAATATATAAAGTATATAATTGTATATAAAGTATATATAACTATTTATTGTCCTACTCTGTGCAGTCAATATATTTTAATAAAATATATTTATATATGTATAAACATTATTCTACATAAACTTAAATTTTTAAATTTTATTTGTTATAAACAAAAATTAATGTTAAACAAGCTATGCTATATTTGCAAGACCCCTATAAATTAAGGTCCCTCAATGACTCATTTCGGGTCCCTACTAAAAATCTATCCAAACCGACACTATATAAACTTTTAGCAACAACAAAAAGAAAAAAATATTAGTACGTAAATGTTATAATTATTTTGGATTTTCCACTGCTTAGCAGTAAGGTAATATTATTACTAATAATTACAGACCTTTAAGGTTATTTTTAACCACTTATGGGTTAATCACATTGTTATATAACTACCTAGTTTTGTTATTCATTATTGTACTCTTTTTTTACCCGATAAAAATTTTGATTTTTTTTGTATTTATCGAAAAAATTAAATGATAAGGTACCAGTACAATATAGTTTAAGTTTTAAAGCGTTTTTTCTGTGTTATTAAAATTGAAAAGTTAAAAAATTAGGTTATATAACTGTCATTTGTCATTTAGATATTTTTAATCCTGTTAAAAACATTTTTTTAAATTTCTACCGTGTTTTTTTTCACTACAAGCACGTTTATTCTTATTATTTAAACCTTTTATTACCAGTAAGAAAGTAAAATATTTTCTGGATCTTAATTAACCGAAAATTGATATTAACATGTTAAATAATAAAAATAAATGCTCTGGTAGTGAAAAAAATAATATATAAACCACGGTAGAGAAGACTATTATAGCCTTGTATTCTTAAATCCCTCGCTGCTACGCAGCTCGGGATTTAATACGCTCGGGTATAAAAAAATTTCATCTCTACCTTGGTATATAACTACTATTTTCCTGTTTTCGACATAAACGTTTTAAAAACGTAAACTATTTTGTACTAGTACCTTTAGCACCAAGTATGAAAACTTTCTTACTTTACCTGCGCCCCAGCGCATGAAATAAATCTTTCACGTATTTACACCGTTCTCACGGAATCGGAAAAACCCCCATGGGAGGAAAAAATCACTGTCGGCATAAAACAATCATGCACCGTTTCCATGTGATTTTTCATCTTGTACGGCCTGGATGTTTCCATGTAATTTTTCATCCTGTGCGGCCTGGAAAACCCTTTCCGACAAACCGGCCACGGAAAAACCTTCCGGAATCGGAAAGAAACCCATGGGAGGAAAAACCACGTCTTTAGGCATAAAACAATCATGCACCGTTTTCATGTGATTTTTCATCTTGTCCGGCCTGGAAAACTCTTTCTGACAGACCGGACAGGGAAAGACCTTCCTCTGCTGACCTTCATGGTACAAAAACGCGTGCCTTTGGAAGCTGTACTTGTTTTTGAACGTTTTTTGAACATCGACTTTTGCACACTCGGTACACTGATAGACCCCGTCTGTTATAGACGCGTATCTAAAAAGATTTAGCCCTCTGACGGACATTTCTGTAAGCTGCTCAGCTGGATCAGAGCTCTGAGAGGTGGCCCTGCGTCTGGCTCGCCGTTTTACGGGTTGCCTACCCGATGGGGCTGTCATGCAGTTCATGAGGTTCGGGTTCATCAGAGCGCTGGTAGAGGGCGTCATGGGGTTATTATTATTGTTGTGATTCTCATGAGTCATTCCCCGCGAGGGATCTATTAATGTGGTGTGATTTTCGGGTTCTATTATCTCGGTTTTGGGTATCAGAAGGTTTTGTGATACGGTACGATTGTGTGACAGATCTGTGAAATAAAAATAATAAGAAATAAATCAAGCGAAATAAAAATTAACGCAAATAACACACAAATATAATAAAATTCGATTAAGGGCCATTATATTCACCTAAAAGTAAAGTTTCTGTTAACCCTATATTGCACATGATTTTATTTTGTAACGAAAAAAATTATAATAAAGCTTTTGACTTGCATAATACATGAAAAATATTGATTTTTTTTAATTAAACAGGTTAGTACGCGAGTACTTGCGAAGAAGCGTGCAATACACTGCAATGGACCGTTATATAGAAATATTTTGTTTTGAGTCCTACCCTGTCACTAAATCCGTTGTTGTCACGTGCGTTTGTTTACATTTACTTCATTTTGAAGTTGAATATACTATACCAAGCAGACTTAAATGTAAATATAATGGCCCTAAAAATTATGAAAAGCAAATAAATATTTAAGAATAAATAAATAAAATCAGCAGTAAATAAGTAGGTATTTTTCTCTAAGCTTAAGTAATTTTTTTTTTTTAATTTTAATTTTCTTTTTATTATGTTTTGACAGTTTTTCTAACATTTTACTCTTAAGTGAAAGAAAAATACCTAAATAACTACGATATAAGCAAAGGAAAAATAAATAAACGAATAAAATAAAACTCATAAAAAAATCATAAAGATTATAAACTTTATTTACGAAAAAAAAAATAATCTACTTAAATGTAATCAAACTACATTTTTACTCATAGAAAAGGTAACTAACTTTGAGTGCAAAATAAATTAATAATAACTAAAATTTAAGTATAAAAAAATAATAAAAAAATGAAATAAATGTCTACAACATAACAGCAAATATAGAAATTTTTATTATTGCAACTTTACCTTAAAACTTCAGTACTTTGCGTAAATACAGTATGTATAAAAAAATTACGGTAGATAGTATAAAATACATCGAAAAAGTGCTTAAATGATGTACCTTTCTATCCGCCATAATTATTTATACATACTGTACATTTTTTAACTAAAATTAACATAAATAATATAAAGGCAAGAATTTTTGTATTACAACAGTTCATTTATATAATAGGAATATATTTATTGCCATTATTTCAATCTTTTACGCTCTAATGAGAAAAAAAAAACACAAAAAAGTATTATAACCTATAAACTACATTTAACATTGGTATAGAACAGTTCGTTAAAGTACAGTGAAAGTCAAATGTTTATGAAGACTATTTTATGCACCTTAATTTTTTTTTAAATAAATAAATCAGTTCCATTTTGTATCTATTTAAGGGTGTTTTTTTTTAAACAATTTGTAGGATAGTAAAAAGGTAAAAAAATCCACTATATGAAAAGGTAAAAAAGTCCTTTTTTAACAAAAACACTATATTTTTTTTATTATGTGCTTAAAAAAATATTTGATTTGTCAAAAATTTCAATCAAATGACTTTTACAGTATCTTTAATAATATTAGTAATAGTAAAACTTGAAAATGATAACAGTTAATTTTTAATAGATTTTTTTATGTAATACTCTACAACATAAACCAACATGAATTTTTAATAAAAAAAAAATATGAATAATACATTTTTAGAATTTTTAAATATAATATAATTTTTATTATTGCAAACTGCATCAAAATTTAACTTATTTTGTGAAAATTAATCAACATTTTTATAAAAGGAAACAGGAGTATGATTCAGGTGAGAATATCATTTATATATATATATTTTTTAAAATTTATAATTATTTCTGAAAATGTTTTTTATTATTTGCTCCCTTTTATTAACTTAAGATATAGATACAGCCTGTTCCAGAACTCGCGTACAGAAATTTGAGGGTATATTTAAAACCCTCTGGAAAATATTAAAACAATTAAAAAAAATCATCTTCAATACTAATTAAAAAGGAAGCTATTTAATCTGACCAATCCTGTTGCTGATGTTAAATTACCTACAAATTAGTTTTTCCCTACTTATTAGTAACTATGGTTGCATTTTAATTGTTGACGCGTGCATTGTTTGAGACTTTTAACTTTAGAATCTTTTTAGGTTATTATATTTTGACAAAACCGACAGAGGCTGTCAAATATTCTATTTTTATAGGGTCACTCTATCCGGCGGTGGTTTTTTAACATTAATAAATATTTATGTAACATTAATCACCATGTCAACCTACAGAATATGTACCTGCAATAATTAAATTTCCTTCCATAGCTACAAATTCAACTTTTAAGGTAATTTAACATAAGCAACAGTTTTGGTCCACTTAAAGCGTTCTTATTTTTGAATTGAACTAAGATGGATTTTTTTTTACATTTTTTTCATATTTTCCAGAGGGTTTTTAATATACCCTCAAATTTCTGTACGCGAGTTCTGGAACAGGCTGTATAAACATTCTTATGACGCCAAAAATAATTAAATTCGAATATTTTAACAAGTTAAACTTTGTTGGAATTTGATTTCTGATTCAATTCCAAAATTTAGAAATAAGTCTAGTTAAACGAATTTTGTACGATTACATATCACTTAAAAATATCAAATATATAATAATTATATTTTTTCCAAATAAATTTCCAAATATACGTTTTTCTCAATGTTTAATACATATAATATTATTATTGTCGATAAAAATAGTATTATAAAAATCACACGCATTATTATGTAATATTAAATATATAAAAATATTTGGACTCTCTAGGCATATTGTAAATATATAAAAAATATCAAGTCTATCAATCGTTGCCATAAAATATACGGGGGCTACTCTAAATATAAAGATACAAGTCGATTTTACCCAATGGTGTATTTTCAAAATACTAAAATAGTATTTTTTGATTTTTTTCTGGCGATTGTCAAGGTTTATTGACCCTACTCGCCCAGTCAAAACGTCTACTACACCTAGTACGTCCTCTACGAACTTTTTTTAATATAATTAAATTAAATTACGCCCATATCTCACATTAACCTGTTTCAAATGTAAACATTCTGCTATATCTATGGTCTCTAGTATACTTATATATTTTTTCGAGAAATTAATATATTTTATACCTATTTCAATAAATCCATTGACATTGCACCTACATAACCCTAAAAATTTCAGTGTCAATAAAGCACTTAAAACAGCGAAAATTATGAAAATTTGCTGTGCCAAAAGGTTCAATGCTGTAGTACTTTTTTTATTACAACTGTATTATAAGCTTCTAGTAATAAAAAAAACATCGACGTGTTTCTTAACTATCGAACCGCCCCCCGTATACATTATATTCGAAAATATACATATTTTAAGGCACTAATAAGGCACTAGGCGGTTGGTGTTGCTTATGAATAATTTTTAAGTGAGCCAACATATTATCTTTTCTCGTGAAATCCTTACCACACACCGGGCAAGAAAACATTTTTACGTCACTCTTATGTGACGTCATATAATGCCGGCAAAAATTGCTGATATGCGTGTAAACCCGGTCGCAAACGGTGCATCTGAAAAGGTTGTCTTTTTCCCTTACGCAGAAGTCTCTGGCCGACTTATCGGGATCATGAATTTTTTTGGAGGCGTTTATAAATTTGAAAGCTTTTCCGTCTAGGTTTGGATCATCCAATACGATATCATAGCAAGGAAACTCGTCCAGATCCAAAACTTTGTGCTTTCTTTTCTTTGGTGTGGAACTTGAGAATCTCATGAAAGTTTCGATGATTTTTGGATCGAATTTCATATCTCTTTCATAGTTTGAATCTATTTCTTGGGCATCGTTCTCGTTCTCTTCGACGTCTACGTCCGACATTGAGGAGTCTTGATAGGAGTTATAGAATTCTTCGTTTTGGATTGAGGTGTTTTGGTTGCGAACTACTTCTATGCTGGTTTCCAGAGTTTGATCTTCTTTTTCTTCAATTTCAACTGTAAACAAAGAAAAAGGTGAAAGAATTACTTTATATGAAAACCTTAGAATCCTTAGTACTAAACATGCAAAAATAATACCCTACAAACACTGGCACGTCGGCCGCGCAATGGCCAACATTCAGCAGACGTAATTTGCGTCGGCGGAAGATTGGTTTGGTTAGGTTGCCGACGTACCAATGTTTGTAAGGATAACAGTAAATAAATAAAAAGCCGTAGTTTTTGAGACAATTGTTGTTCTTGCTTGACAAAGTGTGAGATCGTTTAAGTAGAAACTTTACGTACTTTTTTATCAGTCTTGCTATTTATACGTCCGACGTAACATAACCTAAATCTTTAAGTTTAGGTCGGTTTTTCGCCTGTTTTGTATTTTTTATGCTAACCCCCCATTTAAACTGAGAGAATACAATCCTGACGCAAAATATACCTTAAATGCTTATATACCTTCTGGCTCAGAAAAATTAAGGGTTTTTATTGATTTTTTTCAGGTATGTGATTACAACTTTATTCGAACGACCTACAAAATATCAAAGAGTATATGTTTTGATGTATTTGTGAAAATATTATTATTGGTAAATTTGGGAAATTGTGGAAACCATGGCCCTTGCCCCGAAATGCCTTTTATCACGATATCTCGAAAACCAATTTACCAATCAGTCTGAAATTTTTAGGTGTTGTTCCTAATTACAATAGCTAGTTTGTGAACGAAGGGATTTTAATTTAAACGAAAATTTCTACTTTTTCCGGCTGTGAAACTCAAGTTTAGGAACACCTAAAATCGATTTTTTGGGAAAATCATCGTCATTTTCGTATTTTTTTTGCGAAACCCTTTGTTCACGGACTAGCTATTGTAATTAGGAACAACACCTAAAAATTTCAGATTGATCGGTAAACCCCTTGCGAAGGCATGTCCTTAACTTAGTGGAACACCCCATATTCTAAGCTCAAGTACGTTAAAAGGTTAGAAAATTTAAAAACATATTTTTTACAGACAAAACCTTGGACGAAAAGAATATAAGGCGACGTTCCTTTGTCATAGCAAGTCCCTATTTCCACATTTTTACACCTAAACATCGTGACGTCATCAAGTTTAAAATCAAATAAAAACAACCTTGAAACATAATATATAGCAAGATCGCAGGGTTTAAAATAAAATTTTAAATAAATATGCTTAGAAATATTATACAGGGTTAGATTAAACGCGCAGTAACTGCTAATGATATTAAGATATGAACAAGCCGTGACGATATGTAATGCTACGCATTCCATTATATATTATTCACAGTAAATGGTAAACTTAAAAAAAATAATTTTTCAAAAAAAATTTACAAAAAAAAATACATTTAAAAAAATACTTTTAAAAAACGAAAAATTATAATTTAATAATTATTGAAAAAAAAATATTTTTTTTTATTTTGAATTTTCTTTTAATTAAATTTTCTTTAAGCGAAAGACAAAACATTAAAAAAAAAACAAAATTTTTCATTTTCATTATTTTTGTAGAATTGATCCTTATAATAAAAGTAATTTTTCCTGAAAAAATAACGTTAATATAGTATTTCTTTCAGCTTTTTTCATTTTTTTTTAAGTTAACCCTCCATATTTTTTTTGTTTTTGGGGGGATAACTTTCAAAAACAAGAGAGATCTTTCCCTCGTGTAATTTGATTTTTCCTAAAAATTTCAAGTCGATCGGATTATTCGTTCTTGAGTTATCGTGTTCACAAAAAACGTGACATCGGATAGACAGGCAGACATTTGAAAAAAAAGTTGCTTATTTTTTATGAAACAAATTTATATCTAAGAACTTTTTATCTAGGACGATTTTTGATTTTTTTGAAAATTCTAAACTACCGTATATAGTATATTCTATAACTAGTATGGAATAGACAATATTCCGCGCGAGCGGAAAGTTTGTCATTCGAGCCGGCAGGCGAGTATGACGGTCCCGCGAACGCGGAATGACTATTACATACGTGTTGTAGACTATACTTTTTCTTCGACTGCAAATATGAAACACTGTATGGCTTTAAACTGCGGACAAGGTTAAAAACAATGTTTTTTGTGACTCGACATTGTAAATGCAACAAAACACATATTTTTAAATAAAGCAATTAATGTTATTTAATAATTTTATCAAATCAGTACTTAAAAAAAAATTATTTAATTTCAGCACATATTTACAAATTATAATGCAACAATTGAAGGTTATGTCAGATTGTCAGGTTTAAATATTTAACAATAGATGGAGCAGTTTTAATTTTTTGAACTAAATTGATAAAAAACTGATTAAGAAAAACTAATAAACTATATGTAATTTTAACGCAAAACTTTAAATTGCATTAAATTATTCAATATTTCATGGTAAAATAAATATATTTTTGCTAATTTTGCTACAGTTTTCTTTACTTTTATAAACGAGATGGCACTAAGTGCTCATTCTAACACTTGATATGGAATTCTAAAGCAGTCATAGAAAAAATATATCTATTAGTTTTATGACTATGAATATTATATATTTTTTAATTTTAAAATATGGAAAATAAGAGTTCTTACGAACTAATAAGAAAATTAAATATTAAAATTCAGTAGGCTGACCGAAAGAGCAGCAATTCACCACTATTGACTTTTTTATCAGATTTTATTTTTATTTTTATTAGATACTATTCAAAATCTATATTTAAATGTTTCTGGTTTTTACTGTTAATATCTTTTTAATATTATTCATTTTATATTTTGATTAAATTCAAAAAACATCTGTAATATACAAAAATCGAATCTAAGGGAATGTTCAAGTTTTACGTAACGCAATCTATCGCGGCGTGACATTTTTAAATTCAATAATTAATATGCTAGAAAATGTAAGCTAGCACGACCAATTTCCAGCGCACAAAAATACATAAACAAATATAGTCTGGTAATTGATTTTTTTCAATCTAACCCTGTATAACTAACTACAAATAACAATAAAAAATAAACAAAGCGTAAATGTAAAAAAAAATAACTCCACACACATCCCCTGAAGGAAAAATGGGTTTCAAAATGAAAGCACCTTTTGCAAATTTACTAAAAAACGGAAAAGGTATTGATTTTGCTTAAAGTGGTTATATACTAAGGTAGCCCTAAAATAACTGTATGCAAATTTGCAAAAGGTGCTTTAATCTTGAAACCCATTTTGCCTTCAGGGGATGTGTGTCCACCACCATTATACATTATTATTATTATTGTATAGCAATATATCAAGCAAAAAAAGCAATAAAAATCATGTTAAAGGGAAAAGCTATAGGGAATAAGCCGCTTTTTGTCTTAAAGTTACGTTCTTACATATAAATCATTGAAGAAATAAATAAAAATGGTTCAAAGTTTCAAAGTATGGTCATACTTGTTACATAGCTGCAAAAACAAAGGCTCATTCCTTAACACTCTTCCCCTTAAATGGTTTAAAAAGTTGTTTAGACTCACCTCAATTCAAAGTGTAGCACATTTTTAGTTTTTTTTTTTTCACTAGACAGCACTATAGCTTTTCCCTTCACACTTTTGAAAAAAAACGTTTAAATTAATTTTTTCACTTGGTTTTAAACAGTAGGTATGTGCCAAAAAAATAATATTGAATATTAATTTTCCTACGATCCCCTATGAAAATGACACTTAGCACACTCTTTTGTTCTTTAGAAAACGCCTTATATCACACTAGTTTGATATTTTTAATCACCCTAGTTTGATATTTATGTATGTAGGTTTGCCTAATTTCACGTATGTAGGTTTGCCTTAATTTACGTTGTAGATTCTACGAATTTAGCTCACCTCGTTTTATATGCCATTTGCCACCTTTCATCACCGAATTTTATGATATCTTTTATGTTTTTCAATCCCAATATTTCTGTTTTCCATGTCAAAAATAGAAACTATAGTTATACCTTACTGGATTCACCAAGACTTCACTTGGGATGTTTTATTTATGTCTAGATTTTATAAAAATTACTTAATTTTTGATTTAGTTACCTTACATTTTATAAAAAAACATCAAAATACACGGTCTTTTTCTTATGAAATCGTAAAACAGTACAATTTTACTGTTTTATATGGGAACATATCTAAAGAAATCTAATTTAATTAGCAAATTGTCTTGCCTTGATTTACATAAAAGGCTTGCGTTATTGGCAACCCATTAAACAGCTAGGTATTGCATAATAATGTATTGAATTTAAAAACCAAGAAAACTAAAAGTAAAAGAAAATCATATTTCGTGTTTAACATACATTAATTTGTATGGTATTTTTTGCTTTGTATGCTTTGCTTTTCTCAAAAATTCTTTGAATAAGTAATAAAAATTAGAAAATATTAAATTAAGAAACTTTATATTTTTTCATGATCGTAGGAAAAATAACTCGTTGGAAAGTGTATTTCATACACTCATGGGGTTTCCTCACTCGCCAGACGGCTCGTTCGTAAACCTTCCCACTCGCGTGAAATATTTCCACACTAGTTATGTAATATACTATATTACTATCACAACATAATGTGATAAAAACTGATAAAATTGAGAAAGATACAGCATCTTTTTTTTATTTTGGCTAAAAAGTTTCTTTTTTCGAATTATTTTTTTGAAAAGAAATAATATTTTATCCCCTTTTACCCCATTTTTAGGGAAAAAAATCCCAGCCGAGAAATTTGGATAAAGACCTATGGTCCAAACTTGAAGTTCTTAACTCAAAACGTTCTCAAGTTATCGTGTCACAATTTTTTCTGGGCAGACAGACCGAAAGACAGATTTCTAAACGGAAATCAGTCGAGAAATGGAAAAAAACAATTAAAATTATTCAACTTTTTTTACTGGGGAAAGTAAAATTATATTGGCATGGGTAGTTAAATATGTAATTTTGGACATAATTCACAAAATATTCATAATTATTCAGTGATTATGATAATGTACATATTTTTATTATGCGTGGTCAAATTAAAAATCAATTAGTGATTTATCACATAACAATGATAATTAAAAACGATTATGGAAAATGACTTGACTAGGGATCGACCGATATGGATTTTTTTTTCCGATACCGATAATGGGCCGATACCGATATGGACGTTGCTGATATGCCGATATATATCGGCATAATCAATATGAATAAAACAGTAAATAAAAAAATGTTGGTTAAATACAAAGAACTTTTACCTCAAGAAGAAACATGATGAAATCTACCGTATGCTTTGTTTAAAGCGTGAACCAACTACGGTGAGGGGCTGGTGGGGAGTGACTATTGTTTACACTTAGTACGCGTAAAAAGAGAGAATAAAATGTGTAAATTCACAGTCTTATGTCGTAAAATGACTGACATGGGTACAGTGTTGCCGATTGGAAACATATACTTTGGATATTTTATTTAAAATTTTAAGAAACATTAGTTCTGTATGAGTTTTATATGAACTAGTAGTTTAATTTTAATAGATTTAAATATACTATATTATTAAACATAATTATAGTATACACAATAAAGTTTGTTACATTTTTAATTTAAGTATAATGATTTGAATTCATGATAAGGTGGAAACTACGCAACATCGCTACTAGGTAGCCTGAAAGTCGACTAGCGACATCTACATTTTACACCACAAAGCTGTATCGCGTTTCTGTTAGTAAATAAACAAACAAAAAGATGACACCTTCATAAACATTGGTCTGAAATTACTTCTTGAGGTAAAAGTTCTTTGGTTAAATATAATAAATGTAAATTTCAAATCAAGACCAGGCAATATAATATACAGAACGGTCCAAAAGTCACTCAACCCGCCCTTAACTTTTGAACGAGTGAAGATATCGGTTTCAAATTTAAAACGTTTAAATAAAACAACTCAAACTATCTTTCTGGATATGTTTGATATTTTCAGCTTTTAAAATGTGGACGGGGGAGCACAAGGGGATTTTTTTTAATTAAAAGATGGGTGGTGTGGTAATTAATTTTAAAGCTTATAAAATTTTCTGTCTGTTTTATTTTTTAAAAAACTTTTTTTAGGGGTGTAAAATAGGGTTGAAAATGTAAATTTCTTTACAGAGTTGACTCTTGGTACTAAAACTGTCAGTCTTCGAATATTACTGTACGATGATTAGAAAATAAATTGATGGAATATTAAATATTTTTTATGATTTTGTTTAAAATTAAAAATTTCTGTTCCAGAAAAATCAATGTTCAATAAAACTTACCGCTGGGGTGCATATCATTATTAACTGGCGATTTTGCGTGGTTAAAAATCTGTTCTTTCGACGGTCCAGCCACCGGCTCCCTCCTATCATCACTTCGTTCTTCACTTCTTTCTTCCTTCACGTTAACCCCTCTATCCTCGTCATCGATATCGTCATTCTTCTCATTACTACAATCAGAATTGTTCCCTGTAAAACCATCAACTCCCATCTTCATCTCCATCATCTCCGGACTCCCGGAAACCAGGTCGTTGTCATAGTCGTCCGGTCCATTTGAACTACCAGACAGCTTCCTTGGCCTACCTCGTTTTCTCTTAGGTTGCATCAAAGCATGATTTAACATATTAAAGCTATTCCCAAACCTCTTGTTCTGTTGTAGTCTTTGCAAACCTGGCATGTTATTTAAATTCGTTTGCTGTTGGGTCAACGATGAGGTTATACTATCGCATTTTTCCTCGTTAACCTCTGTTAAACCTTTTATCCTTAAACTTTCTGCCACTCTTAGAAATGCAGTTAGGCGGTCCTGATCCACAGAAACCTCGCCTCTGTACATAAAATCGAGTAAGCTTTTCATATCGCTGTATGGGACATCTTTAAGGATTACTATGGGATGTTTGTCTGGGTGATTAATAAAAAGGGCTTGAAAATAAGGACTACAAGCTGATAGTACCATTTTATGTGCGCGTAGTAGCTTCCCATCCACAGCTATAGTGACGTCAACGAAACTTTGGTCATGAAGAAGCTGATCAAAAACCGACAACAAATTTGATTGGTGGTTGTTCCAGCGTAGACAAAACCTTTGGGTGGGCATGACTGGCGCCGGCGCAGCTATGTTCGGTTTTTGCTGTGTGAGCTGCTGCAGTTGAGGCGGGTATCGGTAGGGTAGCGGTAGATTTGACATTGGAAGATCTGGAGGAATTTTGTTGAGTTGTTTTGGCAACACTGGAAAAGAAGAGACGGACATTAGAAATGGGGCATTTTCCTCCGCGATGTCATTTGTTGAAATCGCAATTTAAATGTTTTAAGTAAAAATCAACGCTTACAGTTCCAGTCTTTGTGAACAGATGGCATTAATAGTAAACACAAAAAAAATAAACATGACAGTGAGTTCCAGTCTTTGTGAACAGATGGCATTAAAAGTAAAAACAAAAAGAACCCTAAATTACAGTTATGCAACAATTTTAGTACTGGATACATATTATTACCTAATAATATAAAATTAAATTAGGGTAAAAATAAATAAGGTTAATATAAATAGATTTTATAAAACATATTGGTTATTGTATTGGCTACCCTGTTAACGTTTTCTTCCATACGTTGGCCAAACTGTTAGAAAGAGATTTTTAGGGTTGTTAAGGCTTTTAAGTAATATTATTTGTCAGCATTGTATTCTCCCCATTTAAATAAGCATCAAAAACACAAAACAGGCGAAAAAACGGCCTAAATCAAAGAGTTGGGTTACGTTACGCCGGAGGCATCGAAAGTCAGTTTACATGGAACAGGCTATTCGTACGCCCGACGTATACGAAGTGTGCGTCCTGTATTCCTATTAGCTGATTTTTAGGGTTTTTAAAGCTTTTAGGGTATATTTTTCGTCAGAATTTTATTCTCCCATCATCAAAAACAACACAGGCGAAAAAAACGACCTAAACCACAGAGTTAGGTTATGTTAGTCGGACGAATAAATAGCCAGTTTATATATTGAAATCGCTATATCTTGAAAACTAATAGTCCTACGACAAAAGTGATTAAAAATGTTTTGGTAGAAAATTTAAAATGCTTTTTAAGTGTATTACAATTTTCGCCCTACAGTCAACAATAAGCGAGTTAACGGTTTAGCCTACTGTAAAAAAAAAATATTTTTTCCAAATCTTTATCTAATTTTCAGGTTTATTGTACCTAACTTATCTATTATCCAGTCAATATGATTTTAATCAAATAAATTTTTATCAGTAAAATAATTTGCCTAATTTTATTTTTAGTGATAATCTTGATTATTACTTTTATTGTAAAGAGATAATACTGCCGTCCTATGCAAAAAGAACGTATCTGACAGTTTGAGTTTTGAACTTGAAGATTTTTTGCACTTTCCTAACTCTTGACTGTCCCATTTCAAAACACAGTAACCCACATTTGGACTTGTATCTATTTTCCCCAAATTTACATGGGAGTACTGGCAAAAGATGACAAGTCCAAATGTGAGTTACCGCGTTTTGAAATGAGGCAGCCGAGCTCTTATGCTACGAAAAAAAGTCGTGTATTATATTTTGAGACATTTATTTACATAAAGTCCAGTCAAATAACGAGAAATTCCTATGTTAAATTGCAATAAATTTACACGGGCTGGTATTTTAAAGGGCAGTAGTGGATGGTAACACTCCTGTTAGTTTTTCACCTGGTGATTTGCGTAAGGGGTGTCCGCTATCTTAAATTTTAGGGGTGAGTGCGGTTATCTCGCTAAATATGCATCTTACGATGGAAATGCATATAACGAATTTTGTTAAGAAAAAGAATCCCAACAATTTTTGTTTGGATTCCAAACCAAAATTTAAGTGGTGGTTCTACATCCAAAAATATGAAAAAAAAGTTTCTATAAAGGTTGGTCCGGAAATGAGCCCTAAAGGAGCTACGGCCCTTCGAAGATATTGAATGGGGAACAAAAAAAAACAATAAAATAATGCTGTAGGGTAATTCTTCATTTAAAACTGAGAAAAAAAGTATTCTTCACCTAAACACCTAAATTTAATATTAAAGGAGTAATAGCCTTTTAAAAAGTAAGGGTTTTGGTGGCACAAAATGTTACTTCCTCTTAATTGCATTTTTCTAAAAACGGTTGCTCCTACAGCGTTACACTATATGACATTTTTTATGTATTTTTACTCAAGGAATCTATATTTTTTACAAAAAAATTAAAAAAATACACATAAAAAAGTTTGGGGCAAAAATGTGTTAAGCCCATATATTGCCCGCTAGGATAATTTAAAAAAAAATAATATTAACTTATTGCCCTTATTAATACTAGTATATATGCAAAAGCTCGTCGCTCTAGCTTAAAGGGTACCAGAGTTATTAAAAACCTTATTTTTATTACAATTTTAAAGGGCCGTAGCTCCCTTAGGGCTTATTTCCAGAACAACCTTTATATGAACATTTTTGATATTTTTGGTTGTAGAATCTCCTCCTAAATTTTGGCATGCAAGTTATTGATAACCCTGTCTAAGTAATGTTTTAATTCGAAAGGACCCTTGAATATCTCTTTTAGTTTTTAAGTAATCGGACCTGGGAGTTTTAACTGGAACACCCTGTAGAATATTAGAGATGCTTCATGTAAAAGATGAACATTCATCTCCAAGCCTACACGCGCACGTAATATCATAAAAATAACCCCTAAATGTATTCTTGGTTGCCTACGCTTAGGGACAAATACAGCTATTTGTTTCTCAATTCAAGTTTAACCTTGCGTTTTAACCCGGCTGTAAAATAGAAAATATCGGTACCCCCAGATTAAACAAAAATGTACAAGGTCATCTTAACTACGCCAGCTAAATTTTATTACTTCAGTGCAAATGTTGGGTAAGTATTGAATTTATGGTTTAAAAAAATAGTTAATTTGTTTAATTTTTGTGGAATTTTTGGACCTCAGATATATACTAGCTATATACATTTTTTTTTCTCATGTAATTTGGGGCAATTTGGTCAAAATGGGGTAAAAAAAATCAATTTTCACTATAGGGAACGTTCAAGTATTACGTAAAGCTCCTAAGGGGGGTGGTGGGTCATTTTGGAGTGTTACGCCCATGTTAATAGTATGGGAAAATAGCGTTACAGGGGGGGTGGGGGTCCAAAATGATCAAAATTTGCGTTACGTAATACTTGAACGTTCCCATATACATGAATGTCAAAGTTTTGAGCCTCTTATTACGAAAATATAAAAAAAACTGTCCTATAATTTGAAAAATATTTTTTTTATTCCCCATACCTATGGGTACATGCAAAAATGCAAAAAAAAACATGCAAAAAAAAACAACAAGATTGAATTTAACACGAAAATTGATTTTTTTTATAAAACAGTCTACCTACTAAAAATACTTGCCCTCAGGTTTACAGGTGTTCTATAATGTAAACAGAAATCTAATAAGATTTTAATCAATTTACCTAGCTTCCAATCAGATCTTTGTTTACATTAGGTTACTTTGTTACCTTTTTTTAATTTTTATATTCTTTAAATTTAGTTAACGGGGTTTGGCACACCTCAATTCTTAAAATACATTTAGGTTTTAAACATAAAAACACCATGTTCCCTATGAAATTATAAACAAAAGATCGCCCACGTTTGTGTAGAAGCAGTTGCATTCTTTTTATAAATGGACGTCAATTATTTATATAAAAAGTAACAATGTTTAAAGAGAATACAGTAAAAAAAGGGGCACAAATCACCGTCAAGCTAGTTGATGAATCACACAGGTGGCCATGCAAGAATTGTTCTTGAACTCGTATATTACATCACAGCATACCTCCGTCCCCCCGCACTCACCGTATATAACATAATATCATTAAAACATAAACATTGCTAACTATTTGTTTTGAATTTGCCGACATCGAAGTGTTCTCGAAATGTGCAATAACTGACTACCCCTCGATGGGAGAATGGCACAGCCCTGCGCCATGTTTAAAATTCACTTATCATCTTTGCTGCAACACCCCGCCCCCTGTGATCGGAGACCAAGTTTACGCAACCCTTTTGACGATTGTAGTTATTTAGAGAGAATTGTTTAATTGATTTAAATGTGAAATGGTAATGTGGGCTTGTGGAAAGTGTGCGGGTAGGAAATAGGGGTTTACTTATAGATATATTGTAAAATATTGATTGTTAAAAGTCGGGGTAAATCGAGTCGACGACCCTAGTTCGATTCTACTGTAATTTCCCTGACATACAAAGCGGATGGAAGTGAATGATAACAACAGGTATACTAAAAGGTAGGAAACACAATAATAGTTTACCTTTTTATAGTGACACCATTAAAACAAAAGGGTTTAATCCCTAAACAGGATAACTGAACACCACAACACTTTAAGACGCCATGTCAGCAAATAGTCTGTCTCTCTCGCTCGGCTCGGGGCCGGTCGGGGTTATTCGGGGGACAAAGAACCGCGAAGTCTTTTGAATGTTTTTAGCGCACATCAGAATCGCGTTTTTCCCTTGATACCCGCGGATATAATAAAGGTACAGTTACAAATACCTTCCTGTACGTCTTATTTCACACGGGCTGTGCCTATCTCATTTATAATCACAGCCGACTTACTTTAGAAAAAACAATCAAACAGTACGAAGCGCAAAAACGCTGCTTTAAAGCATGTTATTAAAAGTAGATGTAGTACCTAAAGGCATGTATTAATAAGGAATTGTAAAATAGTGTGGCGTTTTAATAACTACGTTCGTTTAAATTTAGTTTAATTATTAGAATTATTTTAGCATCTTCTAATCTGGTGCATTATGTCATGCGCCGTGGAAGAGGGTGTGCGCATATCGCAAAAAGTTTAAACTACACTTACGCAATAAACTGTCCTTGGTATATTCACAAGCAAACTCCACCTGTCTCACATTTGTTTTTCAGTAACGCACTAGATCACTCAATCACAATGTCAGATTGACAGTCAACAAGTAAATACGCGAGAGGTCTTTTTCTAAAAGTGCGTAGGGGTGTGTGTGTGTTTGGTGGTGCGCACCCTTGAAGTAACTAAGTCGAAGTATACGGACCCCGCGCAACTGTGGCTGAGAATACCACCACCACAGCAGCGCATGACCTTGGGCGCTTTGGATGCCGAGTGGACCTGGTGCACGGTGTACCGAAAGGCCGTTCGGGCACGGTTTCCACTCCTTTGGCCGACTAGATTTTGGCTCTTGCATTGAGGGCTCGAGCAGCGGTCCAGTTCGGTAGAGATGGGCGTGCTCCCCCGGGTCCCCGCGCAGAGACGGGTTGGGCGGTTGCCTAAACGGGGCGACACGTGTGGGGTGGTTGACCCCCCTGAAAAAGAGGACGACTTTTTGACTCCTCGTAACACTTTTTTAAAAGAATGCTGCCCGTATGTGGCGACAATAGGGGTGGGTGGGACCAATGAGATGCATCTAGGCGGCGGTGGAAACAACGATTTGCTTTTGTTTAGGAATATCAGTTTACGTGCAGGTAAATCATATCACTGAGAAGGTATGGGTTACCAGCAGGAGCAACAGGTGAATTTGTAACAGAAAAAATCTAGTCAACTTCGCAGGAAAATTTTTCGGAAAAAATAAATCTTATTTTTTTTGTTTTTTTTTATAATAGGTACCTTATCAGTTTATTTTTGATGATTAAGAATCACTGATTATGAAAAATTACCCCCCAAATGATAATTTTAACTCGATTTCGTCAGAATTGAAAAAAAATAGGCCCTTATGAGATTTTTTCGGGGAAAACTAGTTAGTACCAAACAACATGTTATTGTTAATTTGAGAAATATTGTTTGAACCATTTTTAAGAAAATCCAATTTTTAGTTTTTGGTTCATTAGTAAACTAGATACCCTTTTTTTTTCAAAAAAAAAAAATCAAAAAAAAACCTTAAAAATTCAAAAAAATTATTTTTTTATTTTTCTCTTCGCGGAAAACGATTTTTTTTTAATTTTTAAAAATTATATTTTAATTTTTTTTAAAAAGTTTAACCCCTCATAACTTTTTGTGTTTGGGGGGATTACTTTTAAAATTGGTAGAATTGATCCTTATAATAAAAGTAATTTTTCCTGAAAAAGTAACGTTAATCGGAATTTTCTTTCAGCTTTTTTCGATTTTTTTAAAAGTTTTAAGTTTTTTGTTTTTGTGGGGATTACTTTCATAAACAATAGGGATCTCCCCTCGTAGGACTAGATTTTTCCTGGAAATTTTGGGTATATCGGACTATTCGTTTTTTGTATGTCGACATACAGACGAACATTAAAAAAAAAAGTTTCTTATTTTTTCATAAAACAAACATATCCAATTTGTTACGGTTTAATTTTTACCCCCAAATATTTTTGTCCCCGGAAATCGGGAACGCAGGACCGTAACCAGGGGGGACTCGGCCCGCACAGTGGCACCGAAAACTTGGCGCCTTCGCAGAGAAAAAATGACGCCCAAAAATTATCTTCAAGAAAAAAAGCTTTGTCCCTGACGGTTTCTACCAAACTTGCCGCCCCTGCAAAAAAAATGGCGCCCCAAAAATTACCTTAAGAAAAAAAGATTTGTCTCTAACAGTTTCTACCAAACTTGGCGCCCAAAGGTGGGTGACTTAAAAAATTCAGGGGGGGCTCGTCGAAAACGCCAGTGGGGTCAAACAAAGGTCAGGGGGCCTTGCTTTTAACATGTTTTTTTTTTTTTTAATTTACACCCCCCCCCTGATTCCGTGGATCTGCCCCTGCCATATATAAAAACTACATATGTTTTATACCGGGTGTCCCAACTCTATTTACCCAGCGATTTTCTCGAAAACTAAAAGAGATAATCAAGTTCTGCGAAAACTTAAATTATCTTTTAGCATATATTTGATACTTTCAGCTCTTACAATCTGGGCAGGGGGCATAGGGGGAAATTGTTTTAAATGAAAAGAGGGGTCCATTTAAAAAAATGTCCCTCTAAGCCCCCCTGCCCACATTTCAAGAGCTGAAAGTATCAAATAGATGCTAACAGATGGTTAAAGTTGTCTTATTTAATATGCATATTAAATAAGACAACTTTAACCTGAGAAAACCATGGTTTTCTCAGAACTTGATTATCTCTTTTAGTTTACGAGAAAATCGGTGGGTAAATAGAGTTGGGACACCCGGTATATTTTTGTATTTTAAAAAATTTTGCCCCCCCCCCCTGGAATTTTGAAAAGTCGACGCGTATGACCCTAATAATACTATTCTAGCGCGGGCGATGTGAATAGTATAATAAGATGATTCAGGCAAAACAAAAATTGTTTGTTTTATGAGAAAGTAAAAAACTATTCTCCCAAAGCCGCCGAGCATGGTTTTACAGACAACGCAACAGGTTAATTTATTGGTCCAATAGGATTTTTTGTCCATGTATTTTTTAGTCTTATAAGAATGCACCCCGACATTGTTTGTCCCAACTTAACCTTGTACCAACAAAATATTTTACCTGACTTTCGTCGACCCATTATTGGGCAATTATTATTTACCCTCAAACATAAATTACGCAGCCCCACAAAAAATACTGCTACCAAAACAAAAACAGCCGTCTCGAATGAGCGGAAAGTATTAAAAAAAATTAATCATTGTTTGATATAAACAATAATTGTTGTGATTTTATTTTTTGTTGGTAAACAATTTTTTTACATTTTGGGGTACAGAGTGGAGAATAAAAATTATAATCATTTTTTCTGTAATTGTTATTTTCCTTCAGGTGGTTTTCAGTTTTTTCTTGTCTATAATAAAAAAAAGTTAAGGCCAAAACAAAAATTTAAACCCCTTTTGCTCCTCTCCTACCACAACCGATTTTGCTTAAATAATACAGAAAATACATCTACATAATTTCAAGTATCTAGCATAAAGCGTCCTTAAGTTATCGTGGATAAGTATACCCAAGGATAAGCATGTACATGTACATGTAATTACATGTGATATGTAGTTTCTATGTGCACATAAATGAATTTAAAATACATTCCACCAAATTTGCAAGACGTAGTAGAGACCCGACGCCTACCAGGCTCTGCTAGCTAGTCGGGCGGACGGGTAATGCGAATTGCCTGCGTTTTGAAGCGAGGATCATGACTTAGGAAGGAGCGCCGATCCGCACCTGCGGATTTGCAAGCCACGCCTACCTCGCTCTTTTCCCGATAAAGAAAAACCTGATTGCTTAACAGTTTGTTGTAGTAAATCAAACAACTGCACTCGTTTGTAAATACCGAACACGTTTACTTTTTTGGTGTTGTATTCTATACAATATATAGTGGTTGGCGCATATACAACTATTTATTGTTGTATACTATAACCTAATTACGTTATTAATTACGCTATTGTTATATCAGTGTGAGCAAGCAGACCTACGGACTGAAATTTTCAGCTTAAATCAGATTTTTTTTACATAAAACGTACAATTTTTTATTTTTTTTTTACCAGTTAAAATAAAATTATTATTGAAGCTTTCTGAAAACGACAAGAATAATTTTTGTGGGTCTGTGTTATTTAAGATAAATATCGACCATAATAGGTACCTTTAAACATTAACATATTTAAAAATGACAATGTTTTCCTTTATCTAAGTTCCGCAGTAAATTAGCATTATTGCACTCGTTGTTTTCCCGTCAGAGAAGAGCACAAATTTTTTGTCTGACTATCTTTTATTTTTTTTATTTTTTTCAGAAATTTTTGAATATTTTTTTACTAGTAAAAATGGCCAATTAGGCGAAATTATATAGAAATTTTCCCAAATTTTAGGATTTCGGGGAGGGGGCGTGCTCCCCGGGCCACCCCCTGGATACGCCCTTGGCAACTCAAATGTGTGTATACGATTTGTCCTGTATAATATTTGTTTGTAATGTATGGGGCATTTGAGGGGTTGATTATTGCTTTTTTAGGTTTTTATGTTTCTTTTTTTCGTTCATTTCGTTTTGTTATAAGCAGGGCTGGGTGACAAAAACCACCATCAGAAAAAGACATAATATTATGTCAATATATGGAAAAGAACATTTCACAAATTTTTTAACCTACAAATTTTTAAATATTATTATTTAAAAATAACATTATTGTAAATCCATTCCCAGAGTTAATAATTTTACAATAGGTAATTTCATAAAATTTCTGTTTTTTTTAGCCACTGTATCTGACGATTAAAAAAATTCACAACTACGGTGAATTAAAAGTACTTATTTTTTTTAGATTATTTTTAAGAAGATTGGTGTAGGTCGCTAAAATAGAATATGTTGTAAAAAATCCCCCAATATTTTTTCCATATTAGATTTTCTACGGGTTAGAAAGAGAAGATTACGGGTGGTAGCCAACATGTTAAAATAACATTTTAGACACTGATAGATAAAGATAATAAAGATAAAAATAATACTTTTACTGACGTTTGTAGAAAAACTTTTTTTTTCTACATCCCTGGTTATGAGCAGTACTTGGCAAATTTCCAGTGCTCGCATAGGCGCCGCATCGACTCTATAGAGTCGCTATAGCGTTGACGCCAAGTTTTAAATGTTTACATTTTTATTTCTTTTTAACTTGATTTTTTTTTAATGATTCCATTTAAACGAGTACGGTGGAAAAAAAAGTTATCGATAAATAAAAATCAAAAACTTTCGTATTCTTAAAAGATAAAAATCAAATGTCGGTTTTTTCTATATATATATATATATATATATATATATATATATATATATATATATATATATATATATATATATACATAAGTATAGTCAATATTGTTGTGTGTAACAAATTAGTCGTCAAATGTTTCAATTTAGTGACCCTTATAAAAATTTCCCTCATAATTCGGCAAAATTATTCCGTATGTTTCTGTTTATTTTCAACGTTGATAAGTCATAACTGAGTTTACGCCGACTACTGGTTATGAGACTTTTGGGAAACCCAATGCGAGGCGTATACAAGTAGAGCCAAGCATTACGTATCTTCACGGCTTGTTTGTAAACAAATCCTCGTTACTCTGCAATTAATTAATAGCTCGATTTTATCTCATTGAAGTTGTTTATAGGCCTATTTAAATTTTAATTTAATTCAAATTAAAAAAATTAATAGTTGCATAATGGACCATTACTAATGGTTTGGACTTACTTACTTTATTATTTACCTTTAATTTTATTATTTTTAGTTACTTCACAATGTCCCCCTTGTAACTCTGGCACAGACCCATCTTCCCTCTTCTGCGTTCCTATGTTAAAAATTGTAAAAACGGTGTTTTTATTTTTTCCATTTTTTTTTCAACCTAAAATGCAAAAATAGGCTTCGATTTTTTTGTAAAATAGAGAAAAAGAGGCTCGTGGCGACAATTTTTTTCTGACCCCTTTCAATTTGTCTGAGAATCTTTTCAAAATTCTAAGATAATAGGTAGGATGAATCGAACGCTTTTTTTAAATCAATGAAAACAGCCAATTTTTAATTAATTTAGATTCTTTTACGGGTGGAAACACTCGTCATTAAAATCGACCCAAAAAACATTTTTTTTTTCATTTTCGGCTTTAGAATGTCATGAAACGTCAAGAAAATATGAAAAAAGTGTGTGTATGTCTGTCGGTCTGTATGTAAACCTTATAACTTTTTAACGAAATCTCCGATTTGAAAAATTCTTTCACCAAACGATTAAGGACCTTTTCTTTTTGCGTCACATTAATTATGGTTAACATTAGCCTCGGGCAAGGGAGGCAAAATAGACAAAAACTATAGTTTTTAGCGATATCTCACTTATTATTTATAATGGGATTTTTTTTTTCATAAATGAAAATAATGTTTAATTCCCTACAAAAACATATGCAATCATTTTTATCGTAGGACTATTAGTTTCCGAGATATAGGCATTTTAATAAATTTTGGTATATTTTTACATTTTTAATTAGATGTCAAATTTTGACGCTGGTAAAATTTCAATCATAAGTAAAATTTCAATCATAGGTATAATTAATTTTTCTTTTAATAAATTTCTGATAATGGTGCGGCCAGAAAAGCAATCCGATAAAGCTACAAAGAAGAGACAAAAGGAAATGGTCCAAAACTACAGGAAAAGTGAAGTCAATGGAGATTTCTCCCGTTAGATTAGACAGGGACAAAAGTTCTACCCAAAAAGGATAGAAGACATACATACACTCCAACTTCCACCCAACCAAACAAATTCTGTATTTGTTCTTTGTTGAACAAATACAATATTTACTTGGCCGGGCGAAAAGTGTAACTATATTAGTTTTATTAAAGAAATTACTGGCGCCATCTAAATTTTAGTAGAATTCTTTTATTCTACAGATTCCCATTAGCTATGTTCGTTCGTGCCGCTCAGTGCTACACTTTCCGGCCAACCAAATAAATACTGTATTTGTTGTATGAAAAACAAATACAGTATTTATTTGGTTGGCTGGAAAGTGTAGCACAAATGAGATAGAGATAGGGTAACGTCTTTTGTTTCATAATTCTAGTTGTAGAGAGCTCCATTCGATATCTTATTTTATAAACTTCCTCATTTTTCCACCCGTCTGGAATGGTTACCCGTTTCACATTTTTTTGTTAACATTTTCGTTTTTCAAATATAAGTTATATTATATAACCCGTTATATTACTATAACCCGTTCGAATATTACCAATCAAACAGACCTTCCATAAAAATATTTACTTTAAGTTGATAAGTATTACTATAGGTATCAAATTTCTCATTGAGATATGTATAGTAAGCATATACTTCTATATTAGGTATGTATAGTTTATTTTTACAAGTAATCTTTACGACCATTCCTTAAAAAAAATAATTTTCCCATATACCGGGTGTAACAAGACCATGGTACACTTTTTTTTTCTTATTTTTAAAGTTATGAGATTTTTAATTTAAAGCATATCTTATTATAGCAATAAGAAATGTCAACTTTTAACATAAAAAGTACATTCAAGTCACTTCCGGTTTAATAATAATAATAATAATAATAAAAATAATAATAATATCCCTGATAACACACTTCATCCTAAGAAGGTTTTTTAATCGTTCCCTTGAAAAGGTTCTTAGCATAATGCTGTAAACATGCTAAGCATGTTCTTAAAAGGTGCACTGCTGTAGTAGCATAAGTGCTTCTACTCTAAACATTCTTAGCATGATTAGAGTATTTTGCTAAGAATATTCCCAATGCATATTCTTAAAATATTCTAATGGGAATATTTTTAGAATAATGCTATAGTGCACATGCTAAGCATGATTAGAGTATTTTGCTAAGAATATGCTCAAATACATATTCTTAAAATATTCTAATGGGAATGTTTTTAGAATAGTAATATGGCGTTATAGGTATTATTTTAATTTTATTAGGTTAGAATTACAAATATTCTTAAAATTGTAGTTAATAACATAAGTTTTACCGTAGTAGTAGTAGAAATGGATGTATTTTTAGACATAAAGTCATTATTATATAGTTTTAGACAAAAAATTAAAATTATTATTTTTTGAAATGATAATTATTTACTATTTTTTTCTCTAAACATTGGATTTTTGTGTGGCGCATGATTTTTATGTTTGGTACAAAGTTTACTTTCACAGTAAAACTGCATATCCCATATGAATCTTACCTGATGGATGCTATATCTAAAGATTTTTATATAGTTTAATTATTAGGTTTATCACAAAGATTTTTCGCCATGTCCAAATTTATGATATCACTCCATAAAATAGATAGAGTATTATAAAATAAAATTGAAAGAAAGAGAAAAACTACATTAATGCAGAATTCTGAAACGCCTACCTACTTTGTTTGCGCATGCGCAATATTCAATATTATTACTTAAATATTCTTAAAAGTACATGTACCTACTTCTAAGAATATTCTTAACATGCTTCTTAAAACATTCTTATTTGATGCAGAGGCTTTTAAGAACCTTCTTAGGAACTCCCAGCACGATTAAAACGGTATCCTTTGCATTTCTTTAATCGTTCTTAGAATATCCTGAGCAAAATAGACATGCTTCTAAGAAGCATGCTGTACTTCCGGCTATTTATTTTAAGAATATTCTTAGAAGGTTTTGGTGCTATCAGGGATTTATTGCCCAACAGTACAAAATCTACAGGACATTCATATTAAACACAAAAAAGATAACTTATTGAATTAATAATAAATAAATATCACAAAAAAATAAAACACTATTAAAGATACTGCACATAACATATATTGGTCATTTCTTTAATAAATGTGTACTTGCTCGTGGAACAAAAAATGGCTGAGATTGCCGTGTTGACAACCTAGGTACCAAAAAATGAATCTAAGATAAGGAATCACTCCAATCTATCGTTTTATGCAATAAAGTATATAAAAAAGACATATTAACCGGGAATAACACCAACTTTCGATTTTTAAATGAGTCACCCTGTATATTTTAACATTTTTCAATTCTAGGCTTTATTCTGAGTAAAATGATACCAAAAAAATTACATTTCAATTGTCAAAGTTATTGTTAATTAATTTTTCAGTTTTTCTCTTAGGTTGACCATGAATACTTAAAATTACTCGAATTGATCTAGTGGATTTTTCATATCACCCTTTATTTCAGAAAGGATTGGCTCACATATTTTTTTTTGAAATATTTTCTTTCGTTATTATTTTATATGAATTTTAAACCATATAGCCCCGGGACATAAGTCGTATATCCCAAGGATATCCCGAAAGATATGTCTTGAGGATATACTGCCCGTATATCCCAAGGATATACGGTATTTTCTTAGTACATCCCAGGGACGTCCCGAGATGATATCCCATGGATGTCCCTGGGATATCCTACGATGGCTTTTCCTTAATTATTTTAAATTTACCTCGGTTTTCGTCACTTTAATGGCGGATGTTAATGTCGGTGTTTGTGGTCTGTTTATGTGTGTAAGTTTTTTTCACAGTTATTATTAAACTGTTGGACAATTTCGTGAGTATTACCCCTCCCTGAGGGAAAAAGGAAATATATTTCGTAGATAAGTAAGTTACTATATATTTACAAATGTCCCCGACAAAAGTGACTATCAAATAGTATTGCTTTTATTCTGTAGTTTTGTTCTAAAAGGGCTAATGTCAATTTGTCAGTTATTGTTGCTATAAGCAACGTAAACTAATGAAATGTTTAAAAAACGCTGCTAGCAGCATGCTATTGAAAATTGACATCGGCCCTTGTAAGACCCAAACCACAGTATTATTTTTTGTGAAACTATTAACTTAAATTTAAATAACTTGCACCTAGGTGCAAGTTGCTAATAGCAATATTTAACAAAAAAAAATAAAAGCAATACTATTATGGTATATTTGATAGCCACTTTTGTCGGGGAAAGGTGTACATAATTAGTAGCTATTTTTAGGAAATATGTACAGTATATTCTCAGGACATACCTTCGGAATATCCTTGGGATATACGGTTCGGAAGTCGCTCGGCTTCTCGTTTAGTAACTAAGTATATCCTGAGGATATCCTACGGATATCTATAGACGAAATCGTAAATCCTGGGGATGTCGGAAATCCCAAAACGGATATTCTGGGGATATCCATTGTATAAACCTGTGCTATCTATTAATAGGGGAAAGTTTTGTTTTGTTGGCAACAGTTTTTACCCCTGCAACCTTCAAATAGGAAATACTAATAGCATGAATCCCATTCATCGTTAACAAACCTATTTAATATTAATGAGTGTACATAATTAAATTTATGAACTTTAAATTATTAAAATGCACCCCTATTAACTTATCATGATTTTACTTCGGCACAAAACCTGCCCAAGTGTTGCAACCATGCTCAGTTGGTCAAAAAAAAAAATCGTAATTTAAATTAAATTTGTCTCGAAGATTTGAATCTGCTTTAAAAAAATACGTCAGTCTGTCTGTCTGTCTTTAGGAGAAGACTTGGTTAGATTATCGTATAGAACAAAGTGGGGTAACTTGATCAAACTGGGGCAAATATGTTATTTTTCTTATTTTCATAATAACTTTTGGACGCATTTACCTAAAGACTCTAAATTTATCAGGGAAATCAATTTAATTAATATCTAACAGTGTACCAAATTTAAAGTCGTTATGTTGAAGCGTTCCAAAGTTATTATGAAAATATTGAAAAAATAACTGTTCTACAAGTTACGCCACTTTCTCTTTTATTAAAATAGCTACAGAATTCTAGAAGATACTTTTGCTAAAATTTTTTTTTTTAGGTCAACTACTTCTTAAGTTATTTGGAAAAATAAAATGCGTAAATATGGGTGCACGCGTGCAAATGTTCGTCTGGTTTAGATTTGAAATAATGAATTTAAAATGATTTTTTGAGCCATTTGTTTGTATTAGACTTAGGTATTGTATACAATTCTATTTTTCGAAAAAAAATTACAAAAGAATAGTTTTGAATATATTTTAATAAGTTGCGTATTTTTAGACAAGGGATAACAATGCAAAAGCGGCATAAATATAGTCTATACACTCAGAAAATTTCGTTGTATTTTTAATACTGAATGTTATTTGTTAATACGTATTATTTATTTTTCTAGCCACCATTGGTATTTAATACTTTACTTGTGATATTAAATACTGCAATCTGTGTATTGTACACAAAATGTTGTCATACTAACATAGAGACAGTGCTTGTACATTTGGATCCCCACGCAACAAAAATCAATGTATGCCTTGGCATAGAGCGTAGAAAGGAGATTTTAAAGCATATTTGATTCTTTTAAATCGATGAATATTTATAGAAGCTAGGTGCTGTTAAGTGTATGTCTGTAGACGGTACTGACCCAACTTAAACACCCTGTATATATATTAAACGAATGGATGCATTTAAAAAATATGATACCATGGTATCCGTATCCGTAAGATGAGTGCAAAATCTTGGCACGCTAGCCGCGAAATGCCTCATATAAAGCATGGGATGGGATGTTTTTATAAGAGAAAATATTCTACGGGATATCCTTAGTTAAAAAGTCCTAACTAACATTGCTATTTTCCCTAAATTGTTCGAATAAATTGCCAAATTCCCTGACTTTTCCCTGACTTTCCTGTTTTCTCTGCCTGGTGGGAATCCTGGAGAATAGATAAATATGGCGTAGAACAGCCGGTATATGCAGATAAGCCGAAATTGGCAAAAATGTTAGTTAGGTCGTTTAAACTAAGGAGGGCAGTATAGACCTCTATGGCGCGAGGTTATTGGACAAATCCCTATATTACTAATAAGTAATTTAAAAAAACATCCCATGTTATACCTACCTAACCTTTTAAAGAGCAAGGGAAGAAGGGAAGATATAAAAATCTTTAAAGACCTAAATTTAGGTTAAATACCATTTCAACGTTGTCTGAATTTAAATTGGAAATCCAAGGGAAGTTTTTTCCGTAACTTTCAATAGAAGATACAAGAAAAACTGCCCTAAGAAATTCAGATTTTGCTGAACTTATGTCTGCCTGGGTATAGTATTTATTAAGAAGAATTCTTCCTGTGTAAGGCCACACAGGTAATTCCCATGATATCTCATAAGAATTTGGAGGATTTAAAAATTTGCTCCCTGGATTTTTTAAGGAATCATAATTTTTAATTGTGTTAAGGCTTTTGTGCCGTTTTCAAGATAGAGAAAGCGCCTTGCATTATAAACTTTGAAAATTTTACTGTAGAAAAAAAGAAATAAAAAAAATAAAGGATTAAGTTAGCTAGTAAAACATGATCTCCCCCTAAACAACAAGTAATAAAATTTAAAAACGACACACATACGCATTTGTGTATAATATACACTGTATATTCAGCAGTGGAGCCTAGATTTCATAGTTCAACAACCTTCAAACGCATGAGATAAATTTAAGTGTATGTATATATAAAAAGTTAACCTTTTCGATGAAATTTCACCCCATGGAGTTGTTTAGTTATCTGTAATGCACATGTATCCGCCCCTATTTGAAACAGATTGATAACAATTAGATAAATTATGTCTAGCTTGATTAGAAGACAAACAGTAGAAGTAGAAGATAAACTTTACAAAGGATAAACCGAAAAAAATATGTTTTTTTTTTCAATAAAGTTCCCATTAGAAAAAAAACAACAAATGTTAGTTTTAAAGGGTTGGAAAATTCATAAAGAAAATACAAAAAAATTACCTCTTGTATTTAGAACCAAGGGGATAACAGACATGTTTAAAGTTTTCCCTCCCCATAAAATCTAGTGGCTCTGTTTTGCACTGGATCGTAACCTGTATTAAGGAATTGGAAAAGGGAAAATTAAGTTTTCCTTGAAAACGAATAGGAAGACTATATCTGTATGTAATTTAAAATTACCAATTATATAAAATACTAGAACACTGTCCCTGCTTAGTAAAATAATAAGGTATTTATTTCTCCTGAATAATGACGAGTCTATCGTCACGATAGTAATAAAAACAGCTTCTGAAGGAAACGAAACGGTTGATTGGTCCTAAAGGTCTTTGCTCTCTGAAATAATCTGTTTTTTTGGTACTTGAATATCCGAATAGGATATTTTTATTTCATTTTATTTTATTTATATATTTTTGATAATTTTGTAGTTTAGAGAAGGATAGTTTTTTAATTTAGTGTGAGGTACCTAATTAGCTAAATTATATTTTACGCTAAAACTTGGCTCAAAAAAATGTATTTCTAAAACTTCAAATAAAAAAGTTAATTATATTTACTACAAATCAAAAAGGCCCCAACGCAGAACCTTGCGGTACACTTATATTAACTAACTGAGTTTTCAAATATATAACCTAGTGTACACTACCTTTAACTTTGGAATTACCAGATATTAAATATTTTTGATATTATATTTTCTACCTAACAAGAAGCTACGTATCCTAAGATGATTTTTTCACTATAAAACGTTTCTATAGAATTATAAATCATAGAAATCCATGCTCGAAGTAACCAAAGAAGCAATTACACCATAATTGACCTCAGTGGTGTAAAATATTCAAGTTTCTTCTTTACGCCGATGCCGCTACACTATCATAGGTAGCATATGTCAGCTAGCGCTGCTCTTTTGTTAAAAAACAAGTGAAATCCATTGTCCGAAACTCACTTGTTCTAAGTGCAACAGGTAGCATTTGTTAGATTTGATATTCAGCTGTTTAGGCGGAGTTTCTTTTATATAGCAGGCGCAGGAAATTTTTATCTATTAATATATCATCCAGATACAAAAGCAGATAAAGAGAATTTGTCTAAAAGTTTAAAATATTTTTTAGGCATTATATCCCAGGAAACCAAAAGACGTCCTTTTGACGTCATTTATTGGGCACTAACTGACCTACATGACGTCATATTATGACGTCTTACTGTTGTTCCAGTGACGTGTGTAAGTCATAGCCCAGGGACGTAACATTACTGACGTTATAATAACGTCTAATAATTTATATATCTTCAATTAATAGTTGTTTATTGTATGAAAGAGGAAACTAGCATTTTGCCCATGAGAAAATTAACCCACAAGGCGGAGTGGGTTAATTTTAGAGAGGGAAATATTGTAATATGAGATTCTATGACAGGATTTTATAGAAAATTTCTTGCCATAACTCCCTCCACAAAAAGTCCGGTGAAAGGAATTTTCCAGGCATAGAAAATCCATACTAATCCGATGATGTACATCAAATTAGCAAGATAACTATAGTCGCTAGAGCGACTGAAAAGTACTGTTCTGTTTACGTAACTCCAGAAAAAACTTAATAAAGTAATCACTCCTTAATCAATACATTACATTCATACTTTTTTAGTGGTAGAAAACAATATGTGGCGCCACCTATAGCCTTAGCATTAAATTGGCGTCCCAGCGACGTAAAATTTTGATGACAACAAGATTTGACCAAAAACTGACGTCTTGTTGACGTCTGATATGCGTCGTATATATGACGTCACAAATAAGTTCTAAAACTGACGTCGATAGTACGTCGGGGACGACATCTGGTTTCCTGGGATCATCTTCCAATTTTTCATGTCCAAGAAAAAATAGAAGGAAATGTATACTTTTAATAGTGTAAGTAAAGATAAAAAGTCGAGATGTTACAAAGCAGACGTGATGTGGATTCTACCTGTTACTGTAGATGATTAGTAAAACTTCTGGCTAAAACAAAATTTAAAATTTTGCGGTTTTTAATCGAAATATTTAATTTTTCTGCCTAAATAATTTTTAAATCTTCGCACCAATCAGTAGTATTTACTGATATGATTTGGTAATAAAATAACTCCTACTTGGAACACCTAAAAAGGTTCTTTAAAGTAAATAGAATGACTACTGGGAGATGCTAACAATCAGTGACGATAGTATCGTTAAATATTTGTCCGATTTTGAAACCAGATGTTTCATACGATAATTATTTTTTCCTTTCTAAAAGGATAAGAATTTTCTTGCTTTAACATGATAGATATGATTTGTAAGAAATAATAATTATAGAGTCGACAATGATTGGTAGTTTGTGGTTTATTGTATTAAAATAAAAATGATTATAATATAAGGGTGTATTGGAAGCATTAGAAGGCGATGAACTTTGATAAATTGAAAGTTTTTTTTATCTGAATAAGATGCTGCTACTGTTAAATTCAAATTTTAATATAAAGCTTTTTTAAGCAACCAATCTAGTCCCGTTACTATCGTGCGCTCCTTCCCACTCTATGTTAAACTGCAAAGTGGGAAGGACATATGATCACGTGACATACTTGGTTGTTTGTGGGACGTATAAAGTAGAAAATCTTCTGAAAAAGTCTTTTTCTTATTATTATTTTATGGAAAAGTTAAAAAACACCAAAATATAACAAGTATTTGAAAAAATTACAGGATGTGTTATGGACAAAGTGAAAAATCTTCCTCAGTATTGACGAACAGGACTTTCTCGATATAAATTCTTATTTTATGAAGTTGAATTCTCTTCAAATTCAATTAACATTCTTGTAACTAAACAGAATAGAATAGGCCATCAAACTTTAATACTCGTACACTAGGTAATAATAAATAAACATAATAATAATAATAGTTTTATTAATTTACTTTCAGTAAACAATATTAAATAATAGATATAATAAGTAAATTTAATGATACATCATGATGGGTAAAATAATAGTATATTAAAGTACTAGTTTCATAACATACGTTTTTAGCGCACGAGTACAAGTTAAGAAAACGTTTTCTAAAGTACTAGTGCGCTAAAAACGTGTTATGAAACGAGTGTTTTATACAATTTTTTCTATTTTGCTCTAAAATTTAAAAAAACTTACATTTAAATTGATGACTGATTTAGGGATTTTTGTTTTGGATTGGCATTACATTTTACACCATGTTTAAAATTCTAAGAACAAATGATATTTGATATATTTTATAGTCATCTCTTCTCTTTTTTACTGCAATTAACCAAGCCACAATTTTGACATGGTAAAAATAACCTAAACACAAAATTTTGTAGAAAATTCAACTTAAAAGCGACATTGACATTTGCACGGAAAACGTCAAGCGATAGGCCAGGTCTGTTGCCAACCCAAAAGAACAAAAAGTACAGACCTCTTATGGGCCTATAAAAACCCGCAAAATGCGTGTGATTATGAGCTTATAAGAGTCGCAAAATAGAAAAAGGCTATTTTAAGAAGTTGATTGAAAAAGAAATATCAATAGATAAAAGTTTCTTTTCGCGTAGAACGCCACGTTTCTTTGTGCTACACCCTTTCCTTTCCTACCCTGAAATATAAATAGGAAAACCATTGATCTGTGAAAACAAAAGTCAATGATGTTTATCGAAATTTAAGGGCGTCATAATCACTTCTCTAGAATTACAACATAAATATGCATCGTTTTCAGTTTTAATTACATCGGCACTTAGTGCTACTAAGAGTGCCCATGTATTGAAATCTTTGCCGAAAAGTCAAAATCTTTGACCACGTTTTTTCCACATTTCTCGACGTTTTAGACCATTCTGCGTCGAAATCAGTAAAAAAAATTTTTGCGTTCGTCTGTCTGTGTCTGTCTGGGTGTAAACTCTCTAACTCCATTTCTACATGAGATATCTACTTGCGGTTTTTTGCATATTGTTTCTTATCGTATTCCGAAGAGCTGATTAGATTTTGGGGGTAAACGAGTGTGGCTAAGGGGGTAAAAATAGGGTAAAACTCCTATTTTTAGCGTTTTTTGTTTATAATTAAGGCAATTTTGTTTGTTTGTTTAACCTCGTACTATTCTACTTAATTAAGCATCCCCTAAGTCCAGGACTTGTGTGGGCTAGTAGTAGAGGGAATTATTATTGTATTTGGTTAATTTAGCACTTATAATAAAGATAATTTTAAATTGGTCAAAAAATGTTATAAACAACGTTTTCCTAAAACCATTATTTTCGAGATATTGGCGTTTAAAGCAGTAAAAGGTTTTTTTAGCATATCTCACATATTTATAACCCGATTTCAAAAAAATATATTTTAAATAAAAGCTCTTTTTAAGCCCTATAAAAAATGTTATATACAGTTTTTTGCTAGAATATAATGTTTTAAATATACAGAATTTAAAATCAAACAAAATACCTAGTTTGAAATTTGCAAACTAGATGGCTCTAGTGTACAATAGTGCCGATGTTTTGACAGGGTGCTTGCAACGTTTCATCTAGTTTGTAAATGAATACCTTAAATAGCATTACATACTGAGGTGGAAAATTTTTCATTTCCTGAGCGAAAGTTAGCTGACCAAGGGGCGTTTGGTCAGATAATTCCAGAAGAAAAACTTAAATTTTCCGCCGAGGTTTGTATAATATTTTATTCACATTTTTTACCTATAGTCCGGTCAATTTAGACATTCGAAGTTACATAAAGTCCCAACAAGCTGAATTTCTGTGAAGTTGTTCAAAACATAATTATAAACAATGTCTAGAAGTTCCCCATCATTCCCCTGTAAGGAAAAAATTTAATTCAAGGTCAAAGGTCAAAAAAATGAGTTTTTCGCGATTTTCAGCAAAACGGTAAGTTTTATCATAAAAGTACCTCAGACAAAAATTGTAGATCATAAAATTATCTATAAAAAATTTTTTTTTTCTTACGAGCCACCGTTTCTGAGATATAACGATTCAAAAAGTTATAAAAGTTGTTATCGTCATAATATGCACACGTTTCCACGCCACCTATGAGGTAGTGTACTTAGCGCGTTTTTTTTAACGTGGTTTCCCCAGTAGGCCTACTCCACGGGTCAGTTGTGATCCTGTTTAATGTAAAACTATTGCAAAATAACGGAAATTTTCAAAGATTGGGAAAGATAAAAGCGATGTAAATGAAAAAAAAGTGTTGAAGTTTATTCGTCTTATTCGTAAGTTTCAAATTCTTGTTCTTCTTCTTGATCTTCTTCTTGTTCTTCTTCTCCTGCTTCTTCTTCATCTTCATTTTGGATGCAAGTAAATTGCGTCAATAGCGATGTATCGCATGATACTTCGTCGGAGTCAAACGAATCCTCCATTGTTTGTGATTCAATATTAGAGCACGACCGGCCTTGACAATTTGTGCATGCCAAAGAACAAGACAGTCCGACTTTTTTGCAACCACATTTAGCACTGCATCCCTTTTTGCAGTTGCAAAAAATAGTGTTCAGCAGTTTTTCCGGCGCAGGTGGAAGTAAAGTTTGAACTGGCTCTAATATATTGTTGACCAACTTCCAACCCCAGTCTGTAGGGTCTAGCTGATAACCAAGCCACACTTGAACTTTTTCATTTTACGTGATATTCTTGTAGTTAAAACTTATGTATATTTTATATTGTAAGTATAAGTTACAATGACCGATAGAAAAATATTTAAACATTTAATATATAATATATATATATATATATATATATATATATATATATATATATATATATATATATACATACATATATATATATTATATAAAATATTACAACTCTAGATGTATATACGTGGCGTACTCATGCATATTATGACGATAACAACTTTTATAACTTTTTGAATCGTTATATCTCAGAAACGGTGGCTCGTAAGAAAAAAAGTATTGATACATTTTTTATAGATAATTTTGTGATCTACAATTTTTGTCTGAAGTACTTTTATGATAAAACTTACCGTTTTGCTGAAAATCGCGAAAAACTCATTTTTTTGACCTTTGACCTTGAATTAAATTTTTTCCTTACAGGGGAATGATGGGGAACTTCTAGACATTGTTTATAATTATATTTTGAACAATTTCACTGAAATTCAGCTTGTTGGGACTTTATGTAACTTCACTCTCATTTTTTGGTCTAAATTGACCGGACTACTATTTTATTAACAATTGTATAATTTATATTCCACGACAAAACCGACACCATCTTTAAATTTAGTTACTTACACATTTTCGCTTTATCAATGCATGTATAGATAGCGATCACAACTAAAATAAAATAAAAAATAACTTTTAAGTATTTAATAAAAATAATTTCAAAACATATAAACATATTGAATATAAATATTCATTCGACATAAATAATAAATATTTGTCTTAAAAAGTATAAAAATAACGTTATTTATTTACTTCGGTAAATTACCGGCGGTGGCAGCACTTTTTAGTAATTTTTTAGACTTTTAGAAATGAAAGTTGATCATCAGAAAAATTAAAACCAAAATATTTTTATTTAAAGTAGAAATCAGGGGAGATTTAAATGAATTTTTGCTTTGTAGCGCAGATATTGATATTTTTATTAAATTTTAATCAATAATCAAATAAAAAAATCAGTTTTAAATATAATGATTTACGCAAAATTCTAGTTTTATTAATTTTAATAATTAAAAAAAAATAAATTTATCTTTTTTAAGGAATTTGTTAAAAATAATTAAAATAGGCACAATCTTTATTATGAAACGTTTATAAGGGACATTAACTCGTCCGTTCCAATTTTTTTTTAATATTCCAACTACCAAATTTGACTATTGAAGTTGAAAGTTCGATAACCCTCTTAGTTATTAAAAAAACAAAATCCACCTTACCATTAACTTATCTCAAACAATGCTGTAGAGAAAAAAGTTATAAAAGTAAAAAACAGATAATTCTCACAGAATCATCCCGCTGTCACAGTCCGCTAAGCTAGTCAGGGACGGACTGGCCATTTTGGATAACAATCCTTTCTTTGATCAGGCCAGATACTGAATGTTCAGAATTTTTTATGAAGATCGTTAAAAATATTGCTGCCAACAAAATAATACTTTCCCCTGTAGGTCTAGGTTCATTTTTTTAGAAAACGAAAAAAAAAATTGTTTTTCAAAAAAAAAAAAATTGTTTCAAAAAGTTTCTTTTTTTTGAAAAATGAAAAAAAAATATGATTTTTTTTTTAAATCTTTTGGTTTTACACCATTTTACCTCACCCCGAATTTTACCAAAAACGATTCCAGCCTAGAACTTTGGGTCCAAATTTGAAGTCTTTAGCTCAAAGCGTTTTTGAGTTATCGAGGTCACGAATTTTCCAGACAGACAGACGGACAGATAGACCGACCGACAGACATATATTTTTTACGGAAATGATCTTTTTTGAATGTAAAACGTCGAGAAACGTAAAAAAATTAAAACAATTTTTGATTTTTTTTACTAACCGGGGAAGGTAAAAATTTATTGCGTTTCTCGGCGATTATAGGTGTTCCTAAAGGGTGATTTCCGCGATACGGCGTATTTTTTACGCCTCCAAACTTTAAATGAACACGTGAAAAATCACTGTACAACCTACCAACTTCTCCGATCGGATTTAGGGCTTAAACTGAATGTCCGAAAGGTACTGAGACGCGAAAAGCCGTAGTTAGTCGGAGTTGGGAGAAATCACAAATTGCATACTATCCGGGCGTAAAACCACGCCGTGTCTGTGACAGAGGGTTAATGGGGTCAAAGGGAGTAAAAACTAATACTCTTCACGATAGTTCGCTTAATATTGGTCATGACAAAAAACTTTGCTGTAGGTATTTTTTCAGTATATATCTTTTTCAAAAAAAATATATATATATATATATATATTTTAATTTTATATCTTGTTTTCTAGTCAGTCCGTCCCTTAACTTATCTAGTTTCTAAGTCGGCTTAGACAAACCAAGCAGCCATCTCTGTTCGTCTGTTTACCATCAGGGTGTTAAAAAAGGTACGAAGATCTAAAACGAGGAGTAGGCATGGATAATAACCCCATGTTGTAATATACCAGGGTCATCGCCCCCTTGGATTATTACTGCCTGTTGCATAGGAGGCTTGCCAAGTGTTGCCACGTTAATTTATTGTTATACTATTGTTGTTAGTTCATTTGTTTAGATTTTACTTTTTTATTTTTTTTTTAGTCGAGAGAATAGTATATTGTATACCTCGTGTGTAAATTGGGAGGCATGTATATACGGAGTGTGAGTTACATGTTTGTTTAACCTCGTACTATTCTACTTAATTAAGTATCCCCTATCTAAGACTTGCGTGGGCTAGTAGTAGAGGGAACCACCGGCTTATACTGACTTTCGAACCAGTTTTATAGGGAGTGTCCGTTCACTTACGCCTTCGCCAAATTTCAATTATTAATTAACTGAAAAAGGCAAATCGGCGCCAGTGAGAATCGAACTCACGCTATTGGCTAGTAGACTTGTCATGTACAGACGCGGTAGACCACTACACCAATCCTCCCATACTAGTTCTGTAATTTAAGGGGGATGCATCCCCATCCGGATGTGGCTTGGCTAAAAGGGAGCTTCACCATCTTTAAATTCGAAAAAGTTGTCAGTTTCATGGGTTAAAATTATAAAAGTTGTAATTTTAGTAGTAGTGGGAACGTTTTTTTTTTAGTTATCAACTTTTTTCTCGAGTGTACAAAAGTTGTAAGTTTAGACAAAAAAAAATTGTGATTTTCCACCTTCTCTCCTCCACTAAATTTTCTTCGTTACGGCCCTGTGAAGCCTTTGTAAATTCGTTAAGATTCACAAGATCTAACAAAAAATCACTAGATTTACTTAGAAAATCACAGGAATTCTTATAGTAATACATGATTTTTTATAAGAACTCACAGAAATTCTAAGAATTTAAGAATATATGAGTAGAGATTTTCTGTGAAACCCTGCAGGAAATCATATGAAGTCACTACAAACTTTTCGTCATTGGAGTTGAAATTTGAGGCACACAGAAACAAATTTAACCCTGGAGAACCTACGTGGGGGTCTGCTGGATCCCCATCAAACTATAAGCTGCCGTTTAGTGCATAATTACTATGTTATCAACAAAATCAACAAACTCTTGACTATGTATTACATAGTCAAGAGTTTGTTAATTTTTTTAGCAGACACCAACGTAGATACTAGTATTACTATTATTTTTGTTAACAAATCATTAACCAATAAAAAAAATAAAAGTTAATAATAGTTATTTATGGTACTAGTGGGTAAAGTAAGATATTGCCCCTGAGAATATTAACCTGCGAGGCGTCAGCCAAGTAGGTTAATTTTCGAGAGGGCAATATCGGTTTACCCATGAGTGCCATACGAGGTTTTATCCTTAGGAATTCATATTTTTATTAAAAAATTTAATGACATTTACAAGAAAATAATTTGACAAGTGACAGTTGAGTGGGTAAAATAAATAATTATCCACGCACTAAAGTAAAAGCCACGCGGGGGTTATTATTGAGTTTATCTATTTAAAATAAAGCTGGTAATTGTCTTATTATCTGTATGTATTGGATAAAAGTATTATTTGTGTTCTAAAGGGGCAGGTGGGTCCTTAAGGGTTAGAAAGATAACATGGATAACACCCTTAACCCCTACCGCTCCACTGTATACTCGTATGGATATTTTAAAAAATCAAACTTTTAGTCATCATTCACTTTATTAATAATAAAGTGAATGATGACTAAAAGTTTGATTTTTTAAAATAATATCTCTTTACTGTAAGTATACGTACGTTAAATTATGGATCTCAATATTTTTGATTTTCGAAATTGCGTATATAAACGTTGGATATTTGTCAACGAACTAAAAACTCTTCTCTCTAGAATACGCATACCGTTAATATAAAGTATCGCCAACATCTCGGTTTGTTTGTAAACAAATAGTAGGTATATTCTGAACAATAACAATTACCTGTTATTGTTGTCTCTGTTAGAACAAAGCTGTGCGAGTAAGACAGACAAATGTATATGTTGGCTACGTTTTTGTCAGTTTTTACAAATGAAATGCCTACTCTAGAGAGAAGAGTTATTAGTTCGTTGATATTTGTAGGTATAGCAAAATTTACCACAATATCCACAGTTGGATATTTCTTTACGGGATTTTCCATATACATTTTAATCTGGTGTGGGGACTTTTTACCTTGAAAAACCGGCTGAATCGGAAGGGGTTAAAATCCCAAAAAACAGTTATATGGGCCATATAATATGGCTTTCCAAAAATTTTTGTTTTAGACCGAATAAACTATGCGATAATAAGCAGTTCATCTTCCTGACTCGATAAAAGTTGGTAACCGCAATGAGGAAGCATTAAAGATAAAGAACCTTATTCCTGGTTAATTAATCATTATTCATTAATAAATAACTACTGTCAAGAAAATAAATAAATAAAAAAATCAGCAAAAAAATCGAAAATTATTTCTTCTTCTTATATTACAAAATTTGGTCATAGTTTTGATCCAAATTTCAAGTCATGAAAGAAGAATCACGACAAAGGTAAATAATTAAAATTAATGTATTTTTTTTTAATGACAATATTTATGCATAAACTTTAACCAACTGCCGTAATTTTTCTCTGGCAGAACGAACGACAGACAGACCAGATCTTCGACAGCAATCAGCAAAAAAATCGAAAATTATTTTGACTTCTTACATCAGAAAATTTAGTCAAAACTTTGTTTAAAATTTGAAGTCATGAAAGAAAAATCTCGTCAAAATTAATTTCATAAAAAGGGTTTAATATTTATGCATTTATGCAACTCCAACCAACTACCATAGTTTTTTTTTGAACGAATGACAGACAGACCAGGTCTTTAAACGTTTGATTAAAATCAAACAAAAGCGTGTATAATGCGTTTTTCTCTATTAAATTTTATAATATGTCTACCCTGTTGAAAATAACGGGTTTGTGCACCGTTTATACCCGCCCAGACCCGTCATTTTCAGTAGGGTATTTATACGTCCGACGTAACATAACCTTACTCTTTGATTTATGTCGATATTTTCGCCTGTTTGGTGTTTTTTATGCTAATGAAGGGGGCTACTCCCCCATTTAAACGGGGAGAATACAATACTGACGAAAAATATACCTTAAAAGTTTTAAAAACCAAAAAATCAGCCAATAAGAATACATGACGTATATTTAGCTTCGTACACGTCGGACGTACAAATAGCCTCTTCCTTAATATTAATACAAGTTATATCGCAGAATATTTAAATACCTATAGGTACACAGGCAATAGGGCAATATATTGCCTTATTCGAAAATATTTTTTAACAACAAATTCAGTGAATAGTGTTTATTCTTGGCAACAGTGAACGATCCTTGCACGTGTGAGAAATTTTCTAGGGTTCTTGTCAGCCTCTTGATGTTCAACTCACTTGTACCCAACCCAGAAACGCAGGTTTATAAAAAATAAACCATAAATATTATAGATTGCTTCGTATTTGATAGTATACTCTATTTTTCTGTCTCCTAAAACCATTTTTTTTTGTCCGTACGTTCGTAGGTCCCTTAACTTTTGAAATTATATAAGTGATTTCGAAAGAACGATCTTTTTACTCTTTTTGCTCCATTGCTTTATGTCAACTTTCGTCAAAGAGTGTTCACTGACAGTTGCCATGAAGTTGGAGCAAAAAGAGTAGAAAGATCGTTCATCCCGAACTTACCTTAGATAGAGACTTTAAATTTAGGGTATTTGGGAGATTTTGGGGGTGACCTAAGGCATTTGGGGGGAGGGGGGAGGGGGGACAGCACAAACAATACCCAACTTAAGATTGAGAAATTTTCCAAGCCAAAAAAAGCTTTACCATACTTAAAATACGTAACGCACTTAGGGGGGAGGGTTTGTTTCTCTTTCAAAATTTTTTTAGGGGTCATGGCTGCTAGCGTTACGTATTTATAGGGGAAGGGGTAATTCCATAGGCTTAACAAGGGGGGCTTAGGGGGACTAAGCCCCCCAATTTTGTTAAGCCCCCCCTAAATTAAATTATAAAAGTAAAATTAGGCATATTACATATACAAATATGTAGGGGGCTCAAGCCTCCCTCTCAAAATTTCGACCCGGTTACGCACCTGGGTAATTCTCAGCGTTACGTATTTAAAGTATGATTTCAGCGACCCCAACCTTTATATGCCAATTTTTATCAAAATATTTCATAAAACATATTAAAGTCCTAGCGTTACGGACAAACAATCAAACAGACAGACAAACAAACATCCAAATTAAGTCATATTCTTTTAGCCACGAAGAGTAAAATAAAGCAATCTATGTTTAATCACCATACGGAAATTGCTTAAGAGCGTGTGACGTTTCCTCTTAATAAAAAAAGGTGTTAATGTTTTGACATAGAGGCTTTAATTTTGAAGAATTGCTTATTTTTATAATAAATTTTATTTATATTAGGTACCGGCTTAAACTTTCGTTTATAATAACCGCCCTAAACCCAATAAATAAAATTTTAATCATCAAGATTTTTATTATAAAGATGCTATGGCTACATGTAGCACGAGTGCTAAAAAATTATATAACAAAATATTATAGGTATTTAAAAAAATATTTAAATAATCAAAAAGTTTCACCAATGCAATTTGCAGACTACATAAAATAGTTTTTTTTTGATATACCTAGACATTTTCTTAAAGAAAATTTCTTTCTTTAAGAAATTATCATAACATGATAATTTATATGATATTAATATTATTATGTATTTTTGTGCTTATATAATAATAATATAGCTGTAGAATAACCAAACGAATAACCTTTCTGGGAATACTTACCCTAAAATAAATTAATTGAAAAAGATTTATCATAAAGTTCTAAGAATAAAGGGGCCGCATTCTCCTTATACACATGAGCAATAAATATATCCACAAAGTTTCAAGAAACTGAATATTTGGGAATTTTTTAGTCATTCCTATTCTTTAAAAAATTCCCGCCTAAATTGACAGAAAATCGCTATATTTTTTACAAGTTTCTACGAGAAATCAAATGATTTTCTAAGAGAAATCATGGAAATTCTTAGTCACTTCTTAACAACGTCAAAAAACGTTAAAACAATTAGTGCGTTTTACTGCATCATTCTGGTGCCACTGGTTTGAACGGAATCATCGTTTTACTGCTGACATTTGACCATTCTCGCCATTCCGACCAAACGATCGGGAGAGGTCCGAATGAAGAGAATGACAGATGTCAATTGTCAAAATAAAAAAATAACTAACTGTTTTCATGTTTATTCTACGCACAAAATTAGGTTACATTTGTGATCCTGCGTTTATAATTAAAAATATGGACGAACTTAAGTACGGAAACAACGGAAAACTGTATTGCTTTAACAAAGTAAAGTAAGTACATATACCTAGTTCCCTCATACATTTAATTTTGTTGTACTGCAATAATAAGTACCTACCTACTTTTTAAAAGTTAATTATTTTTTTTGCAAATATTTACTATGGATTAAAATACCTACTTTTTATTATATTAATTAAAATATCTGAACTAAGTTTGGGTCCAGGATCTAATAGCATTTGTCGGCTATACTGTTCATTTTCACAAATTAGCCTAATAATCTGAAAAATAACTAAATATCTTTGGTTATCACGATCCATTACATGTAATGTACTGCAGTCCTGAAATATATTTTCAGCATAGATAAAACTTTTTAGGATTTTCAGAAATTTACCAAAACATTTAATAAAATATCGCTCGTCTTCTTCTTCTCTTGGCCTTATTTTGACAATTGACATAATCCGTTTTTGTGATTAGTTTCATTCTGTTCAAACATTTCCTACTGCAGAATGATGCAGTAAAACACACTAAATCAGTCAACATCAAATTTATATGATCAAATTTTATCTTAAATGTTATGATATTAGTGTATTTTAGTCAACGAACTAATAACACTTCTCTCTAGAGTAGGCATTTCATTTGTAAAAACTGAAAAAAACGTAGCCAACATATACATTTGTCTGTCTTACTCGCAAAGCTTTGTTCTAACAGAGACAACAATAACAGTTACTGGTAATTGTTATTGTTCAGGCCTGAATATACCTACTATTTGTTTACAAACAAACCGAGATGTTGGCGACACTTAATATTAACGGTATGCGTAGTCTGGAGAGAAGAGTTGTTAGTTCGTTGATTTTAGTCTAAAATTTACTAAAAAAAAACAAGGATATATCAAAGATAAGTCGATTTAGAAACTGGTTTAAAACAGTTTTCCATTTATGTATTTCCTGCTAAAGTCCTTCTACAGAATGTGTCTGAAAGGATGCTCCCATCCTGTAGTAACTACTTTATTTTATACAAAATATGTTGAGCTTTTAACTTTTTTTTTTCAAAACTGGAAATATACAATTAGCAGCTTATTTACCCATTTGCTGAAAATGAATCATTGTGCCCAAGAAAAAAATATTTAAAATTAAAAAATTAGATATTCAGAGTAAGCAAATAAAAAAAGTCTTAAATTGTTTCTAACTTCAGAAATATTTGTTATTTGTATTGTAGTAGTTTAAAATAGTCAAAAGTAGACATGTGTATAGGACTCGTGACCTTTAACTTAAAAAAAGGTGAATGACTTTTAAAATTGAAATGTTTTAAGGATAAAAAAAATTATCTCATTCTGGTTTAAAAATAGGTATATTTTCTCATAAAAAAAATAATTTGGATCGAACGATGCTACTTAAAATATAGGATATATTTATCAAGTAAACTCTTTTTTAAATGTTAAAAAAGAAAACGTTTATTTTTGGGATATCCGGTATATTTTTAAAGTTTTTCTACTTTTTACAGAAATGAAGGGGAAATAAATGTAATGATTTCAAAATAATTTAACTGCAACGAATTTAGAGTAGAAAAATAGGTCAAATTTTAAGAGCAGAACACTATTTTACAAATGTATATTTATAACATATGGAAGTTAATTTAAATATAACCCGGTAATTTTAGATGTACGTTCAGGGTGCACTTATTCGTATTTGAGATACCTACAGTGCGTTGCATTTAAAAATAAATTTTCAATGTTTCTGTACAGTTAATTTCAACAAAACTGAAAAAGTGGGGTTATAAAAAAATACTTTGTGAACTATCTTTCATTTGACAAAAATTTGTTTACTTGTTAATAAATTTAGTGTCAATATTGTTATAGCCACATCAATGTCAAAGTCAAAAAATGTTGGTGTATTTTTTGAAAATTGGGAGAGATAAAGCAGAAAAACAAGAATACTCGAAGAATACTGGTGTAGAACCCATAATTATAATTTTTAAATTAAGGAACTATGAGGAATACCTAGCTATAGGAGACCAATATACTAGTAGTATTTTTTAAAAATAAAGGTATTTAAAACAAGTTTATTAGATACAAAATATATTGATAAGGGGATTTAATAATAGACATTTTAGAATAGGGATATTTTAGAGCAGAAATACAGTAATTAACAATAGAGATACGCTTCAAAATCCAAATAGTATTTACTAAACACAAATGCATAGAATAACATATGATTTTTGACATGGTTAAACTAACCTTATTTTTCAAACAGCATTAACCCCATTTAAATAATCCACATTCACACAACTAAATTTTATGGAAAACATGAAATTTTACTTAACCCCACTTTTCCAGTTTTGTTGAAACCAACTGTATCTACTTATTATTTTAAGAGATTCAGGATTGTTCTAGAAATTTTGGAAAAGTGTCACAGAATTTTTTGAAAATTTTTTTACCGTCTATCCGTTTCTGTAAAACAAGGACCTTTGTTACACTCAAAAAGCCCTTTTTATACTCAAAAGTCCCTTTTTACATGCAGAATGCCTTTTAACACTTAAAATGCCATTTTGACCCTCCGTTTTGGATATTCAGTGTATGAAAAGATTTACAAAAATGTATTAGTTTTTAAAACAATCAAATTTTCCAACTTGAAAGTTCCTAATTTTCAGAATCCTTGCAAATCCGAGAGAATTTATTTAAAATGACCAAAAGTCGCTCTGACTGATAATTATAATTATCGTCAAAAAATCACGATATTTCGTCTGACAGTGAATTTAAATTGAAGATCATCAATGTTATCGTCATAAAATACAGTTAAACACTGTAAATTTTAAGCATGACGGTATTTTCTTATGCGTAGACAGCACTCAGTTTTAGTTAACCAGTTCTGAGTTCTGGAAGTTTGTATCACTATAATAATTTCCATTTTTTTATAAATCATCCATCCGTTTTCTTTACATTCCAAATAAAAACTACTCCGCTTTGCAAAGTAGAATTTGTATTCTCCTGTGGCCAAGTTGGCCTGCTCTCGGATGAAATCGGTATCAATCGTTTCGCTTTTGGGTCACGACTTATTATTTAGTTGAGTAAAAAGCGGGACTGGTCCTCCTGGACATAGCAAAAGCCTTTGACAAAGTTTGGCACAAAGGTCTTGTAGCCAATCCACTTTCTCGGCCTCACATGCATCACAAAGCTCATAGCCTCCAAACTAGCAGCCATAAGTCCAGCACACGTCCCATCAAAGCTGGCAAGGTTCCCCACTACCCCCCTTCTGTACAATCTCTTCTCTGCGGAACATATCCTAGCAAAAGCAAGGAATCCCCAGCGTATCCATCATTTGACAGAAAACATAATTTTTAGAATTTTTATAATTACTATACTTTATTTCGGGATGTGCGGTAAATATTTTTACATAGGCAGTACAAATTTTGTGAAGATTGTACAAAGCATAAAATATCTTCACGGCTAAAATTACGTAAGATTTTCTTGAATTCCGTCCGTACAAATACCATACGGAGGGTCGACCGGAGGCGTGTAGCACCACCAGAGTTTGTTGACCCCCATCTCTCAGGATAAAGTTAAAAGTGGACTTGGACGTGGACTCTTCCTGCCTGCGAGATAAAAATACTGAGACCGCATAAAAATAGCCGCGAGACTACATGTTCCAACCCTCTCACAGAAATAGCCTGTATCAAATTCGTAAGCCTAAATTTATACAGTGCACTAAAAGTTATTTTACTCACAATCATACAGAAAAACGTCCTTTATATGCATCATAAAAAGTTGCAAAATCTATAATTTCTGTTTACTTCCCAGTCCATATATGGATGCAATGGTTAAAGAAAGATTTTTTAGGTAACATGTGCCATATTACATGAGACATAACATACATAATATGTAGCATACATATTACATGAGACATAACATACATAATATGTAGCATACATATTATGTATGCTACATAACATGCCCTATAACAGAAAGATTTTTAAGATGTAACATACATATGTATGAAACATAAGATGCAATATTGCATGTTATGTATCAAATGTATGGTATGAGAACGTACACGATACATAAAATGTTATGAATACAATACTAAATATGGCGTCTATATTGCTTTTTTTTCTCTAAACATTGGTTTTTTATGTGGCGCATGATTTTTGAGCCTGGTAGAAAGTTTGCTTTTACAGTAAAAATGCATATCGCATAAGAATTTTACCTGATGGATGATACATATAAAGATTTTTATATAGTACTAATTACTACTTTAATTATTAGGTTTATCAAAAAGCGTAAAAATTTTCACCATGTCTAAATCTATGATACACTCCATAACAAGTAAAATTCGGAAACGCCTACTTTCATTGTTATCTACCTAGTATGTAGCTGACATGTAGCAAGTTATGTAACTGATACATAACTGAGGCGGAATTGGAAAAGTCCAAGGACTATACATGGACTATAAAAACTACATTGCTGTAACATCACATAGAACAGTGGTTATGTACCTGATATGTTCCTGCTATGTATTTGTGTTGACTGGGTTCTTTTGAAGTTAAAAAGCTTTTCATTTTTAACCAAGGTTAGAAATGAATTCTTATCTAACCAGAAGAATTATATGAGAAAATTAGTACTAAGAATATACCATGCACATGCATAGCATAATTTCTAAGAACATTTATAACATTATTCATAACAGAAGAATATGACAGGTATATGCATATGTTACGCGCTATGTTTTAAGCACAATCATAGAATATCTAAAAAAAATATTTTAAGAAAATTCCAATCCAATGGAATAATTAGAGAATATATCAAAAACTATTTTTTTTTTTTTATAACAGAGGTCACAATTTCTACATTTTTTTCATATTCGACTTTGAATTTGGTGAATCTGCAAACAAATGATTATTTTTAAGATGAAAGTCACCTCAATATGGCTTAGAAGCCCCGAGGGTACATCCCTCAGATTTGGCTAAAAAAATCAATTTTCTTATTATTTTTTTTCGATTTTGTTCATGTTGGGGCTGTCCATATATTACGTAACGCGCCTAGGGAGGGGGTCAGAGAAATTGTTACAGTTTGTGACAGGGGGGAGGGGGGGTCTAGGTAAACGTTACGTAACGGAATTTAATAAATTTAATGTTTATTTCTAAGCTTGGCAGGTGTATTTTTATTTCAACATAAATAACTATTTAGTGGCCCATAATTTCCTTTTTCACACAAAAATTGACGAAACTATGCATATTTAAATAATATTGTAATCAGTAAAAAAACTGTTGACATTGATATTAAAAAAAAATCTTACGGCCCTGTTCTTACGTAATCTTGCCAATGAATCATCGGCGATGATACATATTCGCGCGGAATGTGTACTCACAGAACACCAATGTGCGTACTATTTTGTGTACCTGTGCATAAACAATATACGTGTTATATGTGACCCTCAGTGTAAAAAGATGTACCTATTATTTTTCCCTGTGTGATATTGATTATGAATATTTTTTTAAAGTTTGAGTGATTTTTTCGTGTAAATATTTTTTAAAGTTATGTTATACTATATTTTAGGTTCATGTTTGTTTTGTCGAGAAAAACGAATCAATAGTGAGAATACAGTTAAGTTTATTGCGAAACAAAAAATTTATATTGTTACGCGTTACACAGGGGGGGAGGGGATGTTGGAAAATGTGACAGTTTGTTACACAGGGGGGAGGGGGGTCAATTTTTTTGAAAAATTGCGTTACGTAATATATGGACAGCCCCTTAAGAGCTTACTATAATAATTTTCTTCAGGGCTTGTAATATTGTCGTACATTAACTGGGGTATTAACTAAGTGCACGCGCTACCCGCACTGTTTGGTTACATTATCAGTGACATATGGAATAATTAGGGGGGTTGAATTCCATTTAGATTAGATTCGTTTTATATTTAAACACCCTTATTTTTTAAATCTATTTATTGATTTTTGATTGTATAATACTTCATAACACATCATAAATTTTACAATAAGGCGGGTAAAATTTCACAGTTTTTGAGAATCCTAGGGGGTAAAAACCACACTCTTCCCCGCAAAATATAGACGAAAAAAATTGACAAAAAACGGACGATGGATCCTTGTTAATTAAGGTTTGAAGACTACAGAACCACTGACAGTGAAATCCCAGAGCCTTAACATTTCTTTCAGTTTATAAAAGTTCACCAGCGGTATTTGCGTTACGAAGAAAATCACATTTTTACAAGTTGTAAATGCTTTTTAGGCTATGTGGTGGATTCCATGGAATTTAACTTTGTTGAAAAGTGTAATCTGTTAAATTGTGACTCTTTTGTCAAAATACAATTAAGAAATTAAATTAAAATCATCCTCTCTGAGAAACTGATCTGGATTCCTGCACTTAAACAATATTTTGCTATTACTTTAACCGTTTTATAACAGCCTTAAAATTAACCCTAATGAAAAATTGTAGATCTTACTAGAAAGAGCAACTTTAAAAAAATTAACAAGTAATCAAAATATAACGTGAAATTGAGGATGTGACCTTCAAATCGCAGTTTTTTGCTTTGTGACATAGCAGCTTGTCAGTTAGTAAACAATAAAAATTTATTGTCAAGTAATTGACAAGCTGCTATGTCACAAAGGCAAAAACTGCGTTTTGAAAATCACCTTAATTAAAAATACTTCAGCAAGGTATTTTTTTTATAAGCATTATCTCCCAAAAATTAACCTCTGGGATTTCACTTTGAGTAGTTTTGTAATGTCCAGATCTTTCTTTACAAGAATCTATTGTCCGTTTTCTTTATCAATTTTGTTCATCTAAATATTTCTGGGGAACACTGTGATACTGGGTTTACTATTTAAAAGATTCTCCTTTACCCCTCGTAACGCAACTTAAATCGAAAAGAAACGTAAATATTTTGTTAAATTAGGAAAAAGTATTGTGTATTGTAATATTTCATCTGTCCCCTTTAAAGGTGACAAAATAAGACAAGGTAGTATAATGAAAATTGTCACTGCTCCTCATTTCTGGATGGTTCTTACCAAGGTTCTTACTAATAAAAATATAAATATGGACACCTCCTTCAGAGACCTGGGGTTCCTTTAAAAACCAGACCTAGAACTATACTAGTTCAATGGATTTTTTCAAAAATTTAAAAGAAAAATCTGAAAACCGAATTTTTTTCTTCCTTCTAAAATTATCTGATGGCTACCATTTGTCGACTTTAAGGCGTCTCCTCTGATTGCTAATTTCTAGAAGTTAACTATAATTTAATCACAGTAACGGGAAATTACCCTTTATTAATAATGTCTTCTTGCGAATAGAAAACTAGAAGAACGATAGCACGCATGCACTTGCATTTGCAAAACCTACTAATTTCCATCAATTTTAAAGCGTTGGGATAATTCGTTCAAAAGTTATTGCAAAAAATACCAAAAAAGTTTGCTTTTACCCCATTTTACCTCGTTACCCCACCTTCATCTATACTAAAACTCAATCTATTGACATCCTTCATTACAGGAGAAACTAAAAATTTGACTGACAGACGTACTAGGCTCGCCACAAAGAAATTAGCAAACAATCCTAAATTTATTTGATATTTTAATAATTGAAATCAGTCTCAAGTAACACAGCTATAAAGTATTTATTACCGCTCTTTCGCAGCAATATTGCAGCCGAAAAGAGCGGCGAGAGACACTTTATAGCTACTGTGTAAGGGCACATCCACAGTCTCGCATAACAAGCATAGTACATACAAATGCGATGCCGTGATTGGCTTGATGTGCCGTCATGTATCTTGTAAGCTAATCACGGCATCGCATTGTTATGTACTATGCTTGTTATCCGAGCCTGTGGATGTGCCCTTACTTCGGAGGTTAAATCATTCAAGTAATTTTGACACATTGTCAAAGTAAAAGTAAGGCTGTCCTGTCTGTGGCGTACATGATATTATGATGTTTAGGTACCCATTAATTACATACACATTAAGGCCCAGTTTATCAGTGTACAGTTAAAACCTTATCTAAAAGGTAAAGTCTCGGTTAAAAGCAAATTCTGGATTTTGGTTTGAGTTGCTATGGTTATTATGTGTCAGCTAAATTTAGCTGCAACTTGATAAACCCAGCCTAAGGTGTATTATTTAAGGTTTTGTATAAGAACCGTTATTTATTAGTATTCGACGTTGCCTATTCCAAAAGAAAACATAATCAAGTTTTTTGATCCATGGATGCAATTCTTCAGCACCTTTTGTGTAGAGGTAATGATAAATTATCATTAAATTCTGCATGCATAATTATCCAGTAAAAGGTCAGGAAATAACGAGTGTTTAAATGAACTGAAATTAAAAATAAATTTGTCAAGATTTTTACATTTCCTTTTGAAATTACAGAAAGGGTAAAAACACTTTTTGGAGGAGGTAAAAGAGTACCCTTTAAGGAGTTAATGGTGGCCAGCTCTTAGGCGACGTCCATAAAATATGTCACGCTTATGAAGAAAGGGTCCAGGAGTTGGTGACGCTTTGTGACTTTAAAAATGCGTGACATACTGTATGGACGTCCCCCTATCTCAGTTGTATATACTTTTTTCGCTTTTAATACTATATTCCTTGGGGTTATGGTTTTGACGCGAAAGTTATGACAGAAATTGACATTTTGACAACTTTCATGTAACTTTCTACAAAATGTACTAATATAAGCTGCACATATAAGAAGCAGCGTAGGAGTTAACTCCTACGCAGATAATTACCTTAGATCTTATTTTTTGACCTCAATAAGAATGACATTTACCACACTCTTTTGTTCTTTAGAAAACGCCTTATATCACACTTGTTTGATATTTCCTCATGAAATGTTAAACATTGTAGAATTTTACAGTCTTATATGGTAGCATATCCACAGAAATTAAATTTAATTAGTAAACTGTCAAATTTTCCTTGATTTAAAAGATGCTTGCGGTTAGGCAACCCATTAAACAGTGTTGAGCTTCCATAATAATATGTTGTATTAAATATAAAACCAAGAAAACTAAAGGTAAATAAAAAACATATTTCCTATTGACATACATATACAAATTTGTATGCTATTTTGTGTTTTGCTTTTCTCAAAAATTCATGGAATAAGTAATAAAAATTGGACAATATTAAATAAAGAATTCTTAAAGTTTACACTTTATATTTTTTCGGGATCGTAGGAAAAATAGTGTACATAACTCGTTGGCAAGTGTATGTCTTACACTCGTGAGGTTTCCTCACTCGCCTAACGGCTGATTCGTAAACCTTCCCACTCGCGTGAAATATGTCACTTTCCACACTAGTTATGTAATATACTATTAAGATTTGCTTAGCTTAGCTCTGTGGATATGTACAAAAAAGATTTGTTTAGAAATATAAACAATAATATCAATATAAACTACAATTTAGAATCTTGTTAGATTGTAATACAATTTGCATGACTTTATGAATGAATAATAAAAGTGTACACCTTAAAGCGTCAATATGTGATAATAATAATCATATTTATTGTTAAAAAAATAAATTTATATCAGTACGTGTCGCAAAAACGATAAAAAGCCACAATAAGCCAAACGTAAGCTTAAATTACTAGCATTTTTTAAAAGGGTTTTTCGATAGCACATAAAGAACGTAAAAAAAACTTGTTAAGGAAGTACATAACTGTAAAATACATATGGAACGATTGGGAACTTAAATGTAGACTTTGCATAATATTTCTTGTTTAAAAAACATACGACAACGGTACCGTATTAATAAAAAACTCTTCTTCCTTGTAATAGCTATACAGAATAATATTATGCATTTAGTAGGTGTTTTGTGCAATGAATTAAAATTGCACGTAATATTAATTACTTTAAATTACTTTAGCCGGCGAGTATTTTTAACAAGAAACTTTAACGCCTAAAATTTACACAGGCCCACAAAATAAAAAAAGTGGTCTGTGCTGGGGTTGAGACCCACCTACTCTTATATATTTTGGGATGCTGAACACGAATCTGTCATAAAAAAGGCACTTCATCAGCTCATTTCTTTGCTACACTGAAAAAACTGTCTAAAATGGTAAAAATCTCATATTATTTCAGTGTAACAAAAAAATGAGCCATTGAAGTGCATTTTTTATGACAGATTCTTGTTCACCATCTCAAAATACATAAGAATAGGTGGGTCTAAACGCCAGCACAGACCACTCTTTTTTTTGTGGCCCCAGACAGTTTTTCCAGTGTAGAAAAAAAATGAGCCTATGAAGTGCCTTTTTTATGACAGATTTGTGTTCAGCATCCCAAAATACATAAGAATAGGTGGGTCTCAACCCCGGCACAGACGACTATTTTTTTTGTGGGCCCATGCTGTTTTTTCAGTGTAGAAAAAAAATGAGCCGATGAAGTGCCTTTTTTATGACAGATTCGTGTTCAGCATCCCAAAATACATAAGATCTCAACCCCAGCACAGACCACTTTTTTTTTGTGGTCCCAGACAGTTTTTTCAGAGCAGATACAAAATAAGCCCATGAAGTGCCATTTTTTATGGCATGCTCGTGTTCAGCATCCCAAAATACATAAGAATCCGTGGGTCTTAACCACAGCACAGACCACTTTTTTTGTGGGTCCAGACAGTTTTTTCAGTGTAGAAACAAAATAAGCCCACGAAGTGCCTTTTTTATGACAGATTCGTATTCAGCATCCCAAAATTCATAAGAATAGTTAGGTCTCTACCCCAGCACAGCCCACTTTTTTTCTTTTGTGGGCCTGTGTTATTATCTGTATGTTATAGTATATTACATACTCAGGTGGAAAATGTTTAATTTCCTGACGGAAAGTTAGCCCCGCGGTCTGCTAATTCCCGAAGGAAAAATGAAATTTTCCGCCGAGGTTTGTATACTATTTTATTCACACATTTTTACCTATTTTATTAACAATTGTATATTTTATGTTCCACGAAAAAACTGACACCATCTTTTATAAACACTGGTGAAGTTACATATTTTTGCTTTATCAATGTAGGTATAGCTGGCGATCTCCCCGAAAATAAATAAAAAAATAACTTTTATTTAATGTTAACAATTTTAACTGATATAAATTTATTGAATATAAATTTTTATTCGACATAAATAATATTTGTTTAAAAATAACGTTATGTATTTACTTCGTTAATTTACCGGCGGTGGCAGCACTTATCTTTCAGAAATGACAGCTAAATTGGTTGTAAATTTATTAATTATATTATGGAAATACGAAGATATGGAAATTTATTTAAAAAAAAATAAGTACTTAAAACTATTTTTTTCATAAGATTTTAATACATTTAAGTTTTTGACATATCTGAAGTGAAGTTAGTCACAAGACAGTTCCCGACCAAGGAATGGAAATGTGGTTTGGTTTGTTTGCGTTGTTTCAAACTTTTAAAGTAGTAGAAGTTAACAGCCAACCTTCAGACAATTATATCCAAACCTACAATAGATATAGTCAATTCAATATCCCAGTTCCTTGGACATATTCAAAAATCCCTTTAAAGACATACCAATTCCCAAACGTAAAAATCCCAATTCCCGAGAAAGAGACGTTTTGCTTAAAAATGAACAATAGTGTTTAAAATGACCAGTAGTGCTCTTAGTAATAAACAGTAGTGCTCTTAGTAATAAACAGTAGTGCTTAAAAAGAAACAGTATAAGGAAAAAGAGTGGTGCTTATTTGTAAACATTGTAGATATGATGAACAGTAAAGTAGCAAGTGGCAGAAATGCTTAAATGCGATGCCAAAAATTTGACGAAGAAGTAGAAGTTAACAATAATTGATTTTCCAACTTTTACGTATGTATGTAACTATCTTATTTCTAAATGATTGTGAATAAAATATGTTTTCATAATACACAATTTTATATAAAAAAATGAAATAGGTAGTTTGTAATAGTTTGTATTAGGATTTTATTTTCTAGGAAGTGGAAGGTACCGTTACATCAGTTATGTGTATCAACCCCCTTATCAGTTATGTGTGTGGTGGTTAAACAGATCCTGTTTGTGGATAGATAAGAAAAAATAACAAATATATAACTTATGTATAAGTGAATGTAAATTTATAGAGTAAACATATTTTGAAATAGAAACAGTTATCTATCTAGTTTTGAAACGTTGAAGAGAAGAAAATATGTTTCATTCAACCTAAGACTTTTTAAACTTTTAAAGAATAAGCATATCTAGAGGTCCTTCAGTGTATTAAATAATTTTATTCACTATCATTTAGAAATAAGCTAATAACATACATAAAAGTTGGAAATCAATGGCGATTTCTCCCGTTAGATTAGACAGGGACAAAAGTTCTACCCAAAAAGGATAGAAGAACAAATTCTGTATTTGTTCTTTGTTGAACAAATACAATATTTACTTGGCCGGGCGAAAAGTGTAACTATAATATTTTTATTAAAGAAATTACTGGCGCCATCTAAATTTTAGTAGAATTATCATTCTACAGATTCACATTAGCTATGTTCGTTCGTGCCGCTCAGTGCTACACTTTCCGGCCAACCAAATAAATACTGTATTTGTTGTATGAAAAACAAATACAGTATTTATTTGGTTGGCTGGAAAGTGTAGCACAAATGAGATAGAGATAGGGTAGACGTCTTTTGTTTCATAATTCTAGTTGTAGAGAGCTCCATTTGCCATTACCACGATAAGTTTTAAACAAGTAAAAAGATTTCTAGAATTATGAAACAAAAGACGTCTACTTTTGTTTTATAATTCTAGTTGTAGAGAGCTCCATTATTGTTAACTACCTAAAATTTTTGAAACACCACATTTCCATCCCTTGGTCGGGAACTGTCTTGTGACTAACTTCACTTTACTTCAGATGTCAATACATTTTTTATGTATTTTTACTGAAGGAATCTATATTTATTAGAAAAAAAAACATTAAAAGTACACATAGATAAGTTTTGGGAAAAAAAAGTTAAACCTGATACATTTTTCCGTCTATGGACGCCTCTGGATAAATTCAAAAAAATAAATTAACATAAACTTAGAACTTAGACGTAGAATCACCTCTTAAATTTCTTGATAAAAAACAACGAATTTTATGGGACTTTTTTACAGGGTAACCTTTGCCAACATAATATTTTGCGGGATTTTTTCTATTTAAAAGTGTAAAAATTACAATGTATATTATAGGAACAATTGTCTAGTTTAATCTGCGTTTAATTCCACAGTTTAATAGCCACAGCTATGAAGGAGCGGCAATACAATAGACAAATAAACATGGTGAGATGCAAAAATTGATGGCATCGCGTGAAAAAAGAATATGCTGGTACCAATTTGGGTCAATTATTTCGAAGGAAGTGTGACCGCAATTTTAAAGCTGTGATAAGTAAAAATACTACTGCTGACAAACTAATGCTTTCCCATACATTCTTTTTCAAAGAGTTATACTCTAAAAGTATATATGAAGTATATGTATAGAGATGTCTGGAAATAAGCCCTAAGGCAGCTACAACTTAATTAAATATTAAGGGAGCCTTTTAAAAAGTAAAATTTTTGGTGGCACAAAATGTTACTTGCATTCTTTTTAACAGTGTTACACTATATGAACATTTTTATGTATTATTACTCGAGGAAAAATGGTGCAAAAATGTGTTAAGCCTCAAACATTGTGTCCGTCTAGGCACGTCTCTGCATAGATTTAAAAAAAATTAACATAAAATAAACGCCCTTATTAATACTAGTAAAACTTAACAAAAGAGTGCGAGAAACAAAATTTAACATGGAATGAAATGAAAACAAAAGCAAGAAACAGAACGGAATGGAAGACGATCGTCAAGAACATATCATCAGATGGATAATAAAGCAAGACGTAATAAAAGCTCGGTGCATGGGACTAGCTTACCCATCACTGGTTTGAATATAAAGCTAAGAAACGCCAATCGTGGCGCCTCTTTTTCCACGTGGAGCTATGAGTCTAAGAAGAAGAAGAAGAAGATTAATACTAGTATAAATGCAAAACCTCGTCGCTCTATCTCAAAGGGTAGCAGAGTTATTAATTAAAAACCTTATTTTTAGTACAATTTTAAAGGCTGGTAACTCTCTTAGGGTTCACAAAATTAAATAATTTTCGCTGTGTTACTAACACAGAAATAAATCATTTTCTCTGTGTTACTATCACAGAGAAAAAGATTTATTTCTGTGTTTGGACTTTTTTTTATTTACTCTGAGTTAGTATTACAGAATTAAATCTCATTTAAAAAAGTAATTATTATATCCCTTCTACGCCTTCGTAGATACGATATTCCAGAATTTAGAAGACGATATATTTTAAGAATCAAATGTTTATTAATGAATATTCCGCAACTTTTTTTACGAAAATACTATTAAAAGCGAGTACTTTTAGCCAATTAAAAAAAACTGTTAGTTCGCAAAAAAAAAGTAGATATTTTTGTAAAATTCTGCAAAAGAATGTTACATAACCTTAAAATAATTTTTGGCATACGTCAAAACAAAAATAAGAAAATCAGTGCGCATGCGCTGGATTCTTCTCGTTACTGCGGTTAGTGAATCGTGTTTATATGGCATTACGTCATAGAGGAGCGGGTTTTGCCTCCCACTAGGATAAATATTGCTCAATCAACACAGCTAGCCATTAAGGAGTGACCCAGAACGTCCAACCGTGAGAATAATTCCAAACATAGTAAAATGGTCTAAAACCTACAAACACAAAGTTCACTCTAAAACTTTTAGACTAAAATGAAAATAAAACCCTAGTACAAGAAATATTATTCAAATCACTTTTACTTGATTCAAGTTTTAACTTCTTTGTCTAACTTATTCAACTTCAATCTAGCTTGTGGATATACAAACTTTCGAGTTACTTGATCTGAATAATATACAGAGTGATTCAGAAATAAGGTAAAAAATTTTAAGGGGTGATTCTAAGTCCAAAAATATGAAAAAAAGTTCATATAAAGGTTGGTCCGGAAATGAGTTCTAAGGGAGCTATGACCCTACGAAGGGTTCATCTAAAAAGTAGTTTTTATTTAATATCTCTGGAATCCCATGAACTACAGTATCGATTTTTTGCACTTTTTTCATATTTTTGGACCTAGAATCACCTCTTTAAATTTTGTACCCTATTTCTGAATGACCCTATATAATATATATCAGATATTGATTTAGAAAAAGGGATAATGCTTTAATTCTGCACGAGTGACTAACATAGTTGGTATCCATTTTGTCCCCTTGTTGTTACCCGAAATTTCAATTACCACATTAGGATTTTTTTAGGTTTTACGATTTAAAAATGGCGCATGTGACAGAGATAGCATTGTTAGATAGATTAAAAAACAAAATTATTAGATAGATTAAGAAAAATATAGCTGCCATCAGGGAGAAACCAAAAATTTGTATACGCAGTAGGCCAATGTGCTATCCCTTTCCCTAAATCATTGGTACTTGTATTTACTAATAATAATATAATCATTTCTCTGTGTGTATGTACAGTTTTTTTTAATTTTATGTACAGTTTTTTTTCTAGGGGAGCTTCACAATAGCTATTATTGTTTCAGTAACCCTTTGTAACAATTTCAATTGGACAAAACAGCGATTAAAAATAGACTGTTTAACTATGCGCAGTTGAAATTATTGTATAATAGATATGAACTTTGTTGTGGGGTTAAAAATAAGGCCAACTTGATTTAAAGAACTTGTGGGAGAATATACAGGGTGTTATTTAAATACAACTACTTCCTGTTTTAAAATAATAATAATTATTTATTTTACCCACTCAACTGTCACTTGTCAAATTATTTTCTTGCAAATTTTTAATAAAAATATGAATTCCTAAGCTATTTATTGGATAAAACCTTGTATGGCACTCATGGGTAAACCGATATTGTCCTCTCGAAAATTAACCTGCGAGGCGTCAGCCAAGTTAATTTTCTCATGGGCAATATCTTACTTTACCCACTAGTACCATAAATAACTATTACCTAAAAATCATGTAGCGATATTCCTGAATCAGTATTAACTTATTATTAGGGGCCGTCCATAAAAGACGTCCGCGAAAAATTCCGCAACTTCAGACACCCCCCCCCCTGCTTGTCCCATTTTGTCCGATTTCCAGACACCCCCCCCCCACTCCTCTAAAGGACGTCCAAAACGTAGTAGGGTACGTCGGATAGTGGAATTATGAAAAATGTACTTCATTACATGAAAATTATTGAATTTGAAAAAGTGGACGTCCGAAAATGACTTGACCCCCCCCCCTCCTTGTCCGCTTCTGTCTGATGTTGGTAACCTCCCCGGCCCCCCAACTGCGGACGTCTTTTATGGACGGCCCCTTATTAGTAATAAGAAATCTAATCTAATAGCACAACAAATTACAAAAAAAATAAAAATAACGTCGCGAATAAAAAAAAACACATTCCGACAAGTTATATACACTACTTTTCCTACGACTACAACAAAAATTAAATTATTTAAAATAAATATTATTTTCTGTAAATAAAGATAAATAAAATTATCATTATTTAAAACTATTAGATTAGATTAAGTACCCATTGAAAAAACACCTGTGCTTCACAGAAAAATGAATAATTTAGATGCGGTTTTGTTAAAATTCCCAAATTTGTAAGCGCCAACCCTGGTTAATCAGATTAAGTTAACCTTGGTCGCTTTTGTTTGTTTTCTTTCATTAGACTTTGACAGTTTAAATGAGTTTGGACTTTTTTGTTCATTTAAATTGTTTATATCTCACCAAAATCAAAACCATTTATAATTCAGAATCATCGTAGTATACTACTAAAAAAGTGGAAAAGTTGAAAAATAAGCATCAATATAAATAAAAATGTAATGGAAAAACGTCTAATAAAATGGTAAATATTTTTCCACACATTTATATTATTTCGGTCGCGTATATGACGCTTATTATTCTCAAAATCGTGTAACCTACGTATCGCTCAAATTTAAATAAAAATCAGTGCTTACATAATCAACAAAAACTAGAAAAGTGAACTTCCGCAATTTACTCGGAATTATTTCACCTGTACATAACTTAATAACCCTTTAAATTAAAGCGGTTGCATGACCATGGGAAACGATTTTTTTTATGTGAACAGTGATTTTATTTAAACATTTTCAAAGGGGTAGTTGGTCAATATAATTAACTTCCTTTAGCATATTAAATAGTGATAAAAGGGTTCTGGAGTTATTTAATTTCGTCGTGTTTTATAGTGTACTCCTCGTAACTTTTATCATCATCAAGTTATCAGTTCTAAGATTGGTTTGAGGCAGCTCGTCATTCCAACTTAAGCAATTCTTTAATTTTTTTTAATATTATACACCCTACATCCTTTGCTAACTTTCATGGAAACTGGGCCCAGCTGGCTCACCAAAATATAAGGTGGGTGAGCCAATTATTGATATGTTCCTAATATTGCCACACTCTCTTGAACTTGTTAGTTCGTCCTCTGTGTCATAGATGACACTGCCAGTATATCTGTTATATCGAAACGTTGCCTGTGAATATGATGTATCCGTATCTAGTTGGTAATGGCGTATACAAAAACGCAGTTCCTGTTTCGTGTTTCTTCCACTATAAAAACTTGTAAAATTGTGCTGACTGTCTCAAGCTAGGTAGCAGCGCCTTTTTTCTTCTTTAAGACAACATAGAGTCCAATAAAAACGACCCCTTACTAATTAGAAAGTAAAAACTAGTAATCTTCACTTTCCCATAACAAAGTAACGTATTTCAAACCCCAAAGAAAAAAACCAATTATAAAAAATCATTAACCTGTTACTTATAAGTTAAAATATTTACCCCTTCTAAGATTATTATCTAACGGCCCCGACTTGTTACGTAAGGCGTATCTAGAATCTTTTTTTTAAGGGGTAATTCTAACAACCGAAATAAAAAATTAGCTACAAATTTAAAACAGTGCTAGAGATTAATTTTAAAATCGAATTTTATCCAGCTAAAAAAAGCACTTGCTCAGTTTTTGAGCAATTTTTCAAAATTTTATAGTTTGGCAGTCCGTCAAATGTCACGATTTTTGTTAAAACGATAAGTCAAGAACAAATAATCCGATCGACTTGAAAATTTCAGGAAACATCAAGTTCTATGAGGGGAATATCTCTATTGTTTTTAAAAGTAATCCCCTTAAAAAACAAAAAGTTATGGGGTTAAACTTCTAAGAAAAGAAAATACCCATTCACGTTACTTTTTCAGGAAAATTTAATTTTATTATAAGGATCAATTCTACCAATTTTGAAAGTAATCCCTCCAAAAACAAAAAAAAGTTATGGGGGTGGTTAAACTTTTTAAAAAATTTAAAAAATATCATTTAATTTTTTTTTTTCGTTTTTTGCAACCTTTGAGACAGAATTAGGTAATCTTAGCTTAATCTTATTTTCCTTCTAAAAGAAACAGGATAAAAACTTTTTTTGTTAATTTTATTTAATTATACTGAAGATGTACTTAACAATATGGGAGGATGGGAGGATTGGTGTATAGGACTACTGCGTCGTACTTGACTAGTTTACTACCCAAAATATCGTGAGTTCGATTCTCACCGGCGCCGATTTGCCTTTTTCAGTTAATTAATAATTGAAATTTGGCGAATGCGTAAGTGAAGCGGACTTTCCCTATAAATTGGTTCGAAAGTCAATTAAAGCCGGTGGTTCCCTCTACTACTAGCCCACACAAGTCCTGGACTTAGGGAATGCTTAATTAAGTAGAATAGTACGAGGTCAAACAAAAATGTAATGTAATGTAATTTAATTTTTAATATTAATAAAAAAGATCCCAAAAAAAAACTGACAATGAAAATTAAATCAGTATAAAGAACACCCCCTAAACAATGCAACAAGTCTAGTATGAATCCTTCGAAGGGTCTGTCGTTATCGTACCATCACGTCTGTAATTTGTCGGTGGTATTCTTTGACCGTGGGGTTCATGCACCGTGGACATGGAAGAGGGTTGAATGCGACTAGATTTATAGGACAGTTCCTTTTTACTTCAACAAAATAAAGAAAATACAGCCATTCCATGATGACGGACGCTACCATTCCAACAAACAATAACTCTTCTCTCTAGAATAGGCATTTCATTTGTAAAAACTGACAAAAACGTAGCCAACATATACATTTGTCTGTCTTACTCACAGCTTTGTTCTAACAGAGACAACAATAACAGTTACTGGTAACTGTTATTGTTCAGGCCTGAATATACCTACTATTTGTTTACAAACAAACCGAGATGTTGGCGATACTTTATATTGACGGTATGTGTATTCTAGAGAGAAGAGTTATTAGTTCGTTGTACCATTCGTACAATATTAAAAACAAAAGTAGCAAAAACTAAAACTGATTTTAAAGCTGGTATGAAAAATAGAAAGTGGAGATGAGCTAAAATAAAATAATAAATACAATAATTAGATAGATAGATAATTAGGCGTTTACGGTTTACAAGATTTTATTTTTTAAACTTTAATGACGGACGCTACAAAAAATGGAAGTTGGATAAATCTATTTTTTCTATTTTGCGACTCTTATAAGCTCATAATCACACGCATTTTGGGTGTTCTTATAGGCCCATAAGAGGTCTCTACTTTTTTTTCTGTTGGGTTAGCAACATACAAAAGCCGATCTCTTGACGTTTTGCTTGCAAATGTCAATGTCGATTTAAAGTTTAATTTTTTACAAAATTTTGTGTTTGGGTTGTTTTTTACCGTGTTAAAATTGTGGACTGGTTAATTGCAGTGAAAAAAGAAGAGATGACTGTAAAATATATCAAAATATTATTTGTTCTTAGAATTTTAAACATAGTGTAAACTGTAATGCCAACCCAAAACAAAAATCTCTAAATCAGTCATCAATTTAAATGTAAGTTTTTTAAATTTTAGAGCAAAATAGAAAAAATTGTATAAAGCACTCGTTTCATAACACGTTTTTAGAGCACTAGTACTTTAGAAAACTCGCCGCAAGTGGCTCGTTTTCTAAACTTGTACTCGTGCGCTAAAAACGTATGTTATGAAACTAGTACTTTAATATACTATTATCATTCGCCCGAATTGATTAAGGATTAAATGCAAACTTTATAATAGTATGGTTGGCATTGGTACTAGATATATATTTTTTAATTTTATTTTATGTTTAGTTTATCATACAGTATATGAGAAAATTAAATGTTTGATGACGGACGCTACAAAATTTCCAACAAAATTTTAATCTTTTATTTTATTTATTTATTTATTTATTATATACAGATCCAACAGATCCTAGGGATCCAATTACATGATAGGTCAATAAAGTTATAACTATTTACAATATATATACAAAAAAAAACTGAATAAATTGCTTAAGGCTAAGCGTTATCAAGATCAAGATCAAGAATTAACTTTTTAAAATTCGAAATTTTTGTGGTAAAAAAGTCTATTTCTCTGTTTACGGTATTTCCAAAACGACAGATACGGTACAGTGGTGACATGACATATTGATTCGTCCTTGTTATTGGTAAATAAAACAATTCCTCATTTCTGGTTACAGATAAGGGCAATCGAAATGGCAGTCTACTTAAAAACTCGGGATTATCCTGATTGTTATTTAACAATTTGTGCAAAAATATTACAAATATGTTAGCTCTACGTTGTTGTAACGGAACAAAATTGTGTTTGACCAGCAAATTATTGTAGTTGCCTCTATGATTTCTAATTTATCTTAAAGAAACAAAAAAGAACAACTACAATTTAAATCAAAAAACTCTAAATTTAACAGTAAACCACATCACTATATAAAACACATGAATTATAAATGGAATTTCTTGTTTGGCCGGTTTGAAACGAACTGTAACTTAATTTCGTAAACAAGTGTTTTGATTTGTTAAATTTTGATTAATTTTGTTAGGGTGCGTTCATGCTGTGTAAAATATAATTTTATTGGTTGATTGATGAAAAATAGATTAATTTTAAATTAGAAAAGTAAAATTTAGATATCAATAATTATATTTCATAATAAAAGTATGGCATATAAACAATTTTAAATTTTGCACCTTGGATTCAAATTATAGGAATATCTGTAAAATATAATGGAACCGTCCATAAATAATTATGAAAAAAACGTAACGCATGAAGAACAAGGGAGGGAAGAAAAAGGTATGTTATGATTCCACGGTGGATGGACGTGATTTAGATTCGGTCAATCGACTGAATAAAAACTGGGCAATTGAACGAGGGAGGGAAAGGAACAGGTGTACGGTTGAAAATTGAACTATTATCAGCAGGATATTGATGTTTTTCAATACTGTTGACTATGGGAAAATTGTAGCTATAAACCGTGAAACTTTCAATTTGAAATGATTTTTTTAATTGTTTCTTTTCAATAGGAGAAGTTAAACCCTTTTTAGGGATAATATTAATAAATCACTGATTGGGAAATATTCTCATATTCACCCATTTGCCTTCAAACCAACGAACTAATAACTCTTCTCTCTAGAATAGGCATTTCATTTGTAAAAACTGACAAAAACGTAGCCAACATATACATTTGTCTGTCTTACTCGCACAGCTTTGTTCTAACAGAGACAACAATAAGTTACTGGTAACTGTTATTGTTCAGGCCTGAATATACCTACTATTTGTTTACAAACAAACCGAGATGTTGGCGATACTTTATATTAACGGTATGCGTATTCTAGAGAGAAGAGTTATTAGTTCGTTGCTTCAAATCCAATTTAAATATCACAAAAAAGTCTAATAATCCAGTCAAAGGGAACGTTCAAGTATTACGTAATGCAAATTTTGATCATTTTGGACCCCCACCTCTCCCCTGTAACGCTATTTTCCTACACCATTAACACTCAAAAATTACACCCTCCCTAGGAGCGTTATTATACTGATATATGGTACTTACATATATAATAAAATAAATAATAAAATTTTTGACATTTAGAACACATATTAGGATTAAATTTATTATTATTATTATTATTATAAATAAAAATTATAATAAAATATTAAAGAATTGAATTATAAAAATTCCTATCGTTTAGATAAGAAAATAACTAGAATCCTACTATTAGTAGGTATTTAAAAAAAAAAACGATATCCTATGATAATTGTCTTTATCAATAATCTTGAAACTAGCTAAAATTAATTCTATTTTTCCATAGAAAATATAAATATATTTTTTACGACGTAAATCAAATATAGTATCCTGCAGGCTCGAGGGCTTTTTTTAATGCAGCATGAAAAAACAAATTATTTGAGCCAAAAAATATGGCATTTACTTAAACGAATGATTCTTTTGATACATGCCAAATGAATGGCGTATTTGAAGTAATATAAACATTTTTCTACGACTGCTTTATAATGTAAGCAAATACACACACTTTTCAAACACAGAATTAATCCATTCTAGCTCTAGATACGGTATAAATATTCCGTATCAAGTGTTAGAATGAGCACATGTAGTGTAGTTCCATCTCTTGTTTATAAAAGTAAAGAAAACTGTAGCAAAATTAGCAAAAATATATATATATATATATATATATATTTTACCATGAAATATTGAATAATTTAATATTTGACTAGTTTTTTATCAATTTAGTTCAAAAATTAAAACTGCTCCATCTATTGTTAAATATTAAAACCTTATATCTGTCACAACAATCTGACATAACCTTCAGTTTTTGCATTATAATTTGTAAATATGTGCTAAAATTAAATAAAAATCTTTTTTAATTACTGATTTGATAAAATTATTAAATAACATTAATTGCTTTATTTAATAATATGTGTTTTGTTGCATTTACAATGTCCAGTCACAAAAAATATTGTTTTTAACCATGTCCGCAGTTTAAAGCCATACAGTGTTTCATATTTGCAGTCTAAGAAAAAGTATAGTCTACAACACGTATGGAATAGTCATTCCGCGCTCGCGGGACCGTCATACTCGCCTGCCGGCTCGTATAACAAACTTTCCGCTCGCGCGGAATATTGTCTATTCCTTACTAGTTATAGAATATACTATTCTTTGTAAAGGGTTCCTTATTTTCTTTTGGATCAAAGTAATATGAGTTTATAAACTCATATAACATATAACATAAATTTATGTTATAAAAGTTACAAAAATAATTATGCTTTGATATAAGAGAATTTTGCGCTGTGATCAAATACGGAAGAAACAATCGGCAAGAGAATGTAGCGTGTGCGAGGATTTTTACTAAAATGAATTTTATTTGTCCATAATGGAAAAATGGCAAAGATACCTCTTTTTTCGGTCCAAGCTTGATGAGTGTAGCTTTTATAAGCAGCTAAATATTGTTTTGCTTAAATTACACAAATAATTCTTCTAAGCATTGCTTAGTCTGTCACAGGTCATAAATTATAAAAATCAGAAAACCACCATGCAAACTATGATTATGATTACTCCAGCTAACCGCCATTTCCTTTGCTCAGTAAAAACAAAATCTGGAAATTGTCAGAGCGCATCAAGTAGTGCGGTGACATCATAATGGTCATCGTCCTAAGAAAGTACTTACTTGTATCTGTATGTATGCTGCACCGCTCGAAAGAACCCCGTATTTTTAGAGTACTTTAAAAGATACACTGAAAAAATCTCAAACTTAAACAGATCCTTCATTAAACTGTTTTTAAATGCAATATAAAGGATTGATTAAAATACTATAAACTTTTACAATCTTAAAAATTCATAAATCATTAAAATCTAAGAAAAACAAGATTGGTCCAAGTATTGAGCCTTGCTGAAGACCCAATGATATATTTAGAAATGAATTATTTGGTGTTCTACAAAGCTCAATACTTGGACCATCTTTGGTTTTCTTAGAATTTAATGATTTATGAATTTCTTAAGATTAAAAAACACATCGTTTGGTGTTCTGCAAGGCTCAATACTTGGACCAATATTGTTTTTCTTAGATTTTAAATACATTATTTGGTGTCCTGCAAGGCTTAATACTAAGATCAATCTTGTTTATCTTATATATTAATGATTTTCATCTAACGTCACCCTTCTGTATCGGAATTATTATCCTTACAAAAAGTGAGATACGGACTGTATGGCTATGGAGGCAGTATGTTTACTCTAAGGGTCCGAGCCTCGACTTTGTGGGGTGTGAGGGGCACGATACGCACTGGATACCACGGGTCGACAACCGGCCAACCCCGTGGTTGATGGTACCACCGTTGCCATGTGTGTACGAGTACTTCCACCAGAACAGGGTATTCTTTGTCGGCATCATCATCAACAAGCTATCAGTCCTTATCCCACCTTATCCCTAGCCAATTTCTTTCACTAAAATTTGTACACCCTACATTTTTACTTATTTGTGAGCAGTATTCTATTCTAGGCCTGCCTACATTTCTTTTAAGTCCTAGCTCGCTCTCCAAAATATCTTTAAGTAGGCTTAAGCTTACAAATTTGTCTTAGTAGGTATTTGATCCCCTCTCCTAACTAGCCCTTTCCATAAGTGAGTAACTTTGAGTTTTAGATAAAAAATAATTTAGTGGTCTTTTCGAATAAAAAAAAAACAAGTAGTGCCCAAGAAGTACTTGAGCTTCTTTGGAAGACTAATGTTTGATGTGGACTAAATTATAAAGGGGATTCACAATAGATCTCATTGGTCGCATTTATTTGAAAGGCACTATGTTGCCTCACAACCCCACTTGTATTGTATTGTTATATCCATAATGGAAAATAAAATAAAAACATGTGAGTGAGTTAGACCCGGTTCCGATTGTTTAAAATTAAATTTTTGGCTTTTTTTGAGTCGAAAATTCTCGGTTATTAATAAAGATATCGATATGGGGTTTTCACAAAGGTTTTGTTAAAGAGTTGCTTGAGTGCCGAAAAAAGGGTGAATTTTTTGTTTGTAATATATTTGACTGAAAATTAGTAAATTTTACGTAATTTAAATCAAGTCCTTAAAGCAAAAAATTAAAAAAGGACGACCTTAGGCACTCAAGCATCTAACTGTACAATAAAAAAATCGTAAAAGGACCCTTAAAGTAAGAAATTTCTTATGGACTTACACATATGTATATTCATAAAATTTAAATCTTGTTTTTTTTATCCAGAAAATAATCTTAATAAACTTTTATAGGTACATTCTTTCATACCCACAAGCTTTTTTAGTACATTTGTTTATCTTTTGTTTTAAGAGTAATTTTGGGTTTTTATTACGGTTTTTGATATTTAATACCTACTTATTTAAAAAAGAATATACTTGTCGAGCATAGCTATGCCTTATACGCGTATGGGGGGTGATGGGGAGATCAGGGGGGATGTAAAATTTATTTTAAAATTTTATTATCACTGGATGAGTATGTAACCAATTTTAGTTTTAAATTATCTCGTGGGTAAAAAATAGATTTTTTAAATTTTAGGGGTGCGGGGATTGAGGGGAAATTTTTATATAAAACTTTTTTGTCAACCGAGTTAACCATGTGTACCAAATTTTAGCTTTCTAAGTTTATTCTAATTGGGTTAACTTAGCCTTATACGCGTATGGGGTGTGATTGGGAGACGAGGGGGGATGTAAAATTTATTGTAAAATTTTATTATCAGTAAATGAGTATGTAACCTTATTTTAGTTTTAAATTATCTCGTGGGTAAAAAATGGATTTTTTAAATTTTAGGGGTGGGGGATTGGGGGGAAATTTTTATATAAAACTGTTTTGTCAACCGAGTTAAGCATATGTACCAAATTTTAGCTTTCTAAGTTTATTCTAAGTGGGTTAACTTAGTCTTATACGCGTATGGGGTGTGATGGGGAGACGAGGGGGGATGTAAAATTTATTGTAAAATTTTATTATTAGTAAATGAGTATGTAACCTTATTTTAGTTTTACATCGTGTGGGTAAAAAATGGATTTTTAAAATTTTAGGGGGTTGGGGGGTAAGTTTTATATAAAATTGCATTGTCAGTCGAGCCGAGCAGAGAAATTGTTACAGTTTGTGACAGGGGGGAGGGGGGGTCTAGGCAAACGTTACGTAACGGAATTTAATAAATTTAATGTTTATTTCCTAAGCTTGGTAGATGTATTTTATTTGAACATAAATTACTATTTAGTGGCCCATAATTCCCTCTTTCACACAAAAATTGACGAAACTATGCATATTTAAATAATATTGTAATCAGTAAAAAAAACTGTTGACATTGATATTAAAAAAAAATCTTACGGCCCTGTTCTTGCGTGATCTTGCCGATGAATCATCGGCGATGATACATTTTCGCGGAATGTGTACTCACAGAACACTAATGTGTGTACTATTTTGTGTACCTGTGCATAAATAATATACGTGTTATATGTGACACTCAGTGTAAAAAGAGGTACCTAGTATTTTTTCCCTGTGTGATATTGATTATGAATATTTTTTAAAGTTTGAGTGATTTTTTTGTGTATTTTTTTTTTAAGGTTATGTTATACTATATTTTAGGTTCATGTTTGTTTTGTCGAGAAAAACGAATCAATAGTGAGAATACAGTTAAATTTATTGCGAAACAAAATTTTTATATTGTTACGCGTTACGCAGGGGGGGGGGTGTTGGTAAATGTTACAGTTTGTTACACAGGGGGGAGATGGGGTAATTTTTTTTTTCGAAAAATTGCGTTACTTTATGTATGGACAGCCCCTAGTATACTAGCAACTAGCGAGACAGATGAGCCAGAAAATGTTTTTTTTTTTCTTGTTTTACCACGATAATTTGAGTATTGAGTATTTTGTTTTAGATATTAGTTTTTTTATATTTTTCTAAAACTTTAGCAGTTAGAAAATTAATAATAATAATAATAATAATAATTTATTATGTGACAAATCCTCACAATTAATCAATTGTCCCCTGAATGCACAACCAGTTCAAGCCGAACTGTTCAACCACTTGTTAAATAACATCAAAAACGTGGAGGGATTTTATTTTGCCGGAAATGATTATTGTTAGTTTTTATGCATGACATGGAAACATCCGAGGGGCATAGGACTTGCAGTAATGCTATCAGGCCCGTCACTAGGATTTACGGAGCTTGGGGTAATAGTCCGGGAGCCCACTAGAATTTTTTTATTACCTCACCGTTGAGACTTTGTTTTTATTAAACGATCCCACAGATCTCATACATGAGATCTGTGAACGATCCTGAAAAAATCGTATATATCTAATAGAAAACTTAATATTTCTACAAAAACATATAAAGACTTCAAAATAACCTATTTCTTAGTTTTTTACTTTTCTGGTATTTACCAGCCAGCAGAAAAGTGATTTTTTTCGCGCGCACAGTGTAGGCAACCGGCATGTCAATCGTAAAACAGCTGTCCGTTATATGCGACCAGATGTTGGTCCGCCATTTTTATTATTATTATTTATTTTGAATCAAATCTTAATTTCGTGTGCTAAATATTTGTGTGCTATATATTTGTTGTTACGATGGAATTATGGAGAGTTACTGTGATAAGGATTTTACTTTTACACCAACAGATTAGCACTCAAGTGCTGCTACCTTATAAGGTAACTTACTGTCTGAAATTTATTTGATTTATTTATTTATTTTAGATCGTAGAAAAAATGTTGTTTGTATTACGAGCGTGATTGCTGATCTCGGCTAGACACCTCGATCAGCAAATTCCACGCTCAAGCAGAAATCATTCATTTTGCGCTCCTATTACAAAAATAACTTTATCCAATACATACAGATAATAAGACAATTACCAGCTTTATTTTAAATAGATAAACTCAAAATAACCCCCGCGTGGGTTTTACTTTATTGAGTGGATAATTATTTATTTTACCCACTCAACTGTCACTTGTCAAATTATTTTCTTGTAAATGTCATCAAAATTTTTAATAAAAATATGAATTCCTAAGTTATTTATTGAATAAAACCTTGTATGGCACTCATGGGTAAACCGATATTGCCCTCTCGAAAATTAACCTGCTTGGCTGAGCCTCGCAAGTTAATTTTCTCATGGGCAGTATCTCACTTTACCCACTAGTACCATAAATAACTAATTTTTATAATTTTCCTAAACGAAAAAGTTGATTTAAATTATTTCGATTAAAATTAACCATATGCCACCAGATCTGGTAAAAAAGTAGGTATTTCTTCAGCACCTGATTCTATCACTTGCTCGACATGGCTGACCTTGCTTTTCGGCCTCTAGTTACATAACACACAGGGCCGGAATAAGGAAAATTGAAACCCTACCGACAAAAAGTTGGAAAAGAAAACAATATTTTAACTAAATTTTTAAAAATCTCTGACGGTTCATCACTGTTTTTTTTCTCAAAAAACTTTTTAAAAACTATGTCGGTTCACCCCCCTTGTAGGTATTTTTTAATTTATTTTAATAATAGGACTCAAGTCAATATTTTTCCAAAAAACTAAATTTTTTAAATCCTTGGTATGTGGCAGGTAGTATCAAACACTTTGTTTAAATCGCGTAAGAAACAATGTTTAAAATTCAGAAAAAACTAAATGAGGAATCAAAATATATTGTTTTTATCACTAATTTTACAGACAATTGTAAATTTTATCTAAATTAACAATTAGTAATCTAGTTTCTAAATTAAAAATTTTAATACACTGCATTCATGTGTTTTTCAAATGTATTTTTTGAAATGCGATCTTTTTGACCTCTTTCTAACTAAAGGAGACGTAACATGACACTCAAATATTTGTTTTTAACAATGTTAAACAGTCTTTTAAACATAAAAAATCCGTTTGATACTTTTTGAAAAAATATGTTTGGATCTTGAGACTTATTGAGTAGGTACTTTGGTTCTCTCTGAATATATGTTACCAAAAAATTTACCATAAATTTTACCATGATATAGAGGGGACGTAAGTCCAAAATATAGCAAAAATTAGATATACTTCTATATATACAGTGCGATTATAAAGTGCCGAACAGTTTGAAAAGACAATACTCTTCGTTTGAAGACACGTCTCTGTTGTGCGCGACATGCCCATGTGATTGCTATGTACAACAGCTCGATGGCCAGTAAACGCACATGGCTTTCTTGCATTTTACTCATCGCTAATGCCAGTTTTAATTAAAAAGTGTTCGGCACTTTATAATCGCACGGTATATTTAATTTTTGCTATAAATAGGTATTGTAAATTTTCCAAAAAATCTTATCAAATAAAAACACTTCATTTTTATTTAAAAATGCGACCAGAAAAATAGAAAACTAGTCACGCAATTATTTTAAAGATGGGAACAAAATATACAAGAAAAATCTTAATTTTGCGCATTGCATTAAACACTCTTCACATATCAGTGATCTGTGATCACAAATCAAAAAGATCCTTATAGCAAAATATAACCCAGTCCGCACAAATTTATAGCAGGTACATAACCACTGTTCTATGTCATGTTGAAGCCATGTAATTTTATAGTCCATGTAGAGTCCTTGGACTTTTACAATTCCGCCTCAAGTTATGTATCAGTTACATAACATCCTACATATCAGCTACATACTAGGTACATAATAATGAAAGTAGGCGTTTCCGATGGCAACAATGCGGATTCTAGAGAGTCCGCTATGCCCAGATGCGGAGAGGATGAAACATCCTCTCATTACTTAGCCGAGTGTGTCAGATACGACAGGATCAGGTTGAAAGTCTTTGAAACTCAAAGACTCAACCAAGAGGAACTAAGAGATCTCCCCTGGGCCAATATCCTGACCTTTATTGAAAGGTCCGTTTCAAGGAGGACTCAAATTAGTAAATGGCTGGGATTGCCTGGGGTGACAAAAAGGGCCAGAAATGGCCTAGTTGTCCGGCTTTGGCCAACCCAAAAATTTACTATACTAGGCGTTTCCGAATTATATTTGTTATACAATTTTGAGATATTAGCAGTGTTATCCCAAAAATATTAAAAAATCCTAAAACTGGCAAAAACTGTTCATGGGTTCATAATTATCGGCTTTTGCTTGTATATGATGCGCTATATCAAGAAAGCGCCAAAAAATAGTAAGAATCGATACTTGGGACAAAATATGCAAAAAGTGGATTTATCGGTTTTTGCATGTTTGCTCCACAATTGAAGACAGTCAAAAAAGGCGGGATATATCCTAAGGATCGTCATGTTTTTGACAAAAGTCAAGAATGGCGACATTTTGTGCTGACGATCGCCTTTTTTCGACTGTCATTTTTTACGGCTGTAATTTTTTGAAAAACAGTTTTTACAATCGTCAAAAAAATTACGACTGTCAGGACGAAAATTTGACGATCCTTATGGGTTGCGGAGAGTAATTTAAACTCCTTAACTATCAAACAATAAAAAGTTGTTATTAACAACCAGGGACATACCGAGCAAAAAAGAATGGGGGACAACACACCAAACTTTCCAAGTGGCGGAAAAATTTGCCAACTCCTCTAAAATTTACCAACTGCCATAATTTTTTCTGCCTCCAAGAAAGCTCATCAACTACTTGTCTAAAATTCTGCCAACTGTGGAGCTAAATACACAGAAAAAAAGGATTCCTTGAACCAAGGAAACGTGTCTTGAGAAATTTCGATATGTTCAAAGCCATATTCTCTTGTTTTAAGGTTAGCATTTCTTTGAACCAAAGTCAAATCAAGTTCAAAACCTCGTGCTCTTAATTCAAGGATATTGATTTTAGTTGAAAGAAATTCTAGGATTGAAACAAGAGAAAGTCTATCATTTATTTGAACCAAAGTCAAGTCAAGTTCAAAAACCCGTGCTCTTAATTCAAGGATATTGATTTTAGTTCAAAGAAATGCTAGGATTGAAGCAAGAGAATATAGCTTTGAACATATCGAAAGACACGTGTCCTTGGTTCAAGGAATCCTTTTTTTCTGTGTATGCCGGCTGGACAATTTCGAATTTAAAATTTTAAAATGTTTAAAAATTTTCAAACTTGGAACTAAATTTTCTCAGAAAATTATTGGGCCCATGGGGCGTTAGGCTGCACCCCCCCCCCCCTTAGGCCTGTCCCTGTTAATAAATATTAAAATAGATGATTATAGATAACACGTATTGATAAAAAATATATATAAATTAATAAATCTCAGTATGATTTATATCAAATATAGTTTTCTGGAATAGTTGTGATTTTGTTCCCGAAAAAATGAAGTTTTTATTAATTTTTGCGCTGTGCGTTAGCTTGTCTTTTGCAAGTAATGAATTTTCCGATGAATTTGATGAGGAATCAAATGAAGTTTCTAAAGAAATTAAATTTAAGGTCCCTAAGGAAACTTTAGATGGTTTAAAATCAGATCTCGACAACGCAGTGTAAGTTTTTTTTGTGAAACAGTGAAATTTTCTTTAATTTATCGAAAAGAATAGTAGTAGTACTTTCTTAGCGAGTTAGGTACAGTATTTTTCCTTCCCCCAAAAAAATATTAATAAATTAATAACAATATAGGGGAACAGGGGGCACAGTGAGTCATTGGGCACAATAAATCGTTGACTATAACTCTACCAATAATAGTTTTAGAAATGCCGCTTTCTAATGGCGCGCTAAGAAGACTTTTCTCTAGATAAAGGGTATGTTGCCGGCAAACCTGCGTGGCGTGTGTTGAAGCGAAGAGGTGGCTGCATAAAATAAATAATGAAAGTATTTTTTTTGTTAATCTGTAATTAGGTATATTTGTACTACTTTTACGTAAATTCCAGTGTAATTTGGCATTTTTATATTCTTTATTAACTCTTAAATAAGTGTGTTTACACAAATTTATCAGATATTTGGTATGTTTTTTTATGTCCACTTTGAACTGGTCTGGTTACTGGGGGGACACAGTGAGTCAAAGACCGATTGGACACAGTGGCTCATGATCCACTGTGCCTCAACTATGATTAAACGTTCCTGTATATTTATAATTAAAATTATAGTAGGAACTTTGCTTTCCTATTTTTAAAATTTTCAAAATTTAGGACAATTTCGTGACAATTTTTTTTTGTATTTTTGCGTTTTATGACGTTTTATGTCGAAATAAATCAAGTTCAAGCAAAAATAATTGTTGGTCGATTGGTCGGTCTGTCCGGGAAATCTTGTGAGCACGATAACTTAAGAACGCTTTAAGCTAGAGGCTTTTACCAAAAGTTCTCGCTCGGGATTGTTCACCAAAAACAATCCCGAGCGAGAACAATATTTGTTTACAAAAATTTTAAAATGTCATTATAAGGGTTTTTAATATTTAATATTGTTGAAATCGAATCTGATAATAAAAAAATTCTCCACCCCCGCAGGGGTGAGGGGGTAAATATTTTAAAATATTTTTAATATTTTCGTGAAAATTTGAATATGGGGGTTTTTGAGGTTGCTAAAACTAAATCTTGAAATTATTTTTTTCCAAATTCACCCCCTTAGGGGTGGTGATGATTTTTTTGAAAATTGGTTTATACAATATACAAGCAATGTATACATTTAACATTGTTTTTCAGGGTCTTGATTTACGTTAGTTTATTTTAACTTTTGTTTTTTTTTCTTACTTAAGAGTTTTATTTTCAAGGTTTTGATTTACCTACGTTAATTAATTTTAAGTTTTGTATTTTGTTACCAAAGAGTTTTATTTTTTATTTTTTTCTATTAATTTTTAATTTAAACCTGCAAATTATGTTAGCTTAAAGATCAAAGAAACGTAGTAGGAAAAAAAGTCTGAGTTATTGTCAAAACTTTTAAAAATATGCGCTCTGAAAAAGTAAGTGACTCACTGTGCCCCCTGTTCCCCTATATATATACAAAAAGTTCGTATTTCAGCAAAATCGGTTGGGAAGAAGGGGGTAAAAGGGGGGTTACATTTTTGTTTTGGTGGTATTTTTTTATTAATTGCGATAAAAGAAAAATTAAAAAACTACATGAAAGGTAAAATAAAATAACACAAAAAATGTTATTGTCATTTTTTTCCTGCGCCCCCTCCCCAAAATGCAAAAAACTGTTTTTTAGACATAACTTTTTTATTATTCACAATAAGAGAAAAATTTTAAAACCATATAAAAGGTAAAATAAAATTACACAACATGTGTTATTATCATCCAAAATGTAAAAAATTGTTTCTGGACATAACTTTTTTAGTATTCCCAATAGAAGAAATATTTAAAAGCCACCCCCCCCCCCCAATATTATAAATTGGACATGTTAAAGTATTCTCGCTCATTCGAGATTGTTTGTTATTATATTTTTTATAGGAAAATCGTTGGAGGCACAACAGCTGTTATTAACGAATATGCCGACAAAATCTTAGCGAATTTGGAAAAATTCGTATATCACGCTGGCCTGGACCCACTAATGTTGCCAGACATTAACCAAAAGGTAAGAAAAAAACACTGAAAAGACAAAAAATCAGGGATTCGAACTCAGGACGGTTGGATCAGGGAAAAGGCTGCTGATCTGCTACACAAAAATGTATTTAGTAAAAATTATCGATAAAATACAGTCCACTGGGAATATAATGTTTTTTTTTATGGAGAATATAGTTAAAATCACAAAAATCTAGTAATTTTTTATCATTTTTCAGGATAATTTTTACTAAAAAATTAAAAAATTAATTAATATTTTTTTTTCAGTTTTTGGCAGAAAAAGTTGTGCTAAATTTGGGTAATTTACAAGGATTGGCAAAAATGCACAGATATGGAGACGTAAATGTTGTATATTCAACCCAAAAAAAAATTTTGGAGGTTGATGTCCCAATTGCCTTTGAAGATATTTACGTAAGTACTACAGGTTGTCCCAGAACTCGCGTCCATCCTTAAAGGTACATATCCTACATCAAAAAATATGAAAAAAAGTTTATATAAACGTAGAACCGCAAATCGGTCCTAAGGGAGTTGTGGACCATTAAAGAGGATTCCAAAAATGGGGTTTTTATTTAATATCTCCTGAACCCTTTGAGCTAAAGGGAGGAGCGGATAGGTTCGCGAAATGTCTGTGGCTTACCACATTTTTGTCCAAAACTTTTTTTAGTGTAAATTTCTTGCATTCTTTTTACAAATTATGGATTCTTTGACTAAAAATACATGAAAAAGGTTCTCTTGTGTAATACCGTAAAAGCAACTGTTTTCGAGAAAAATCAATAAAAAAAAAATTGCAGGACATGCCCCTGAAAAGTGTTACTATTTAAAGAGTCAATAACTCACTTAATATTTATTTTTGGGACAGGGTGTAAAAAACTTTTTTTCTTAGTTTTTAATGTGGATTTACCCTGCAGTATTAAATTATTTTATTAGCGCTTTTATTGGGCCCTATTTAAGAGACCTAGATCCGTTAAGATCCATTTGCGGCCCTATGTTTATATTAACTTTTTTCCATATTTTTTTTTGATGTAGTATACGTACCTTTAAGGATGGATGCGAGTTCTGGGACGGTGTGAGCAAAAGTTTAGCTACCGACTAAAATTTAATTAAAAAAAAATACAGGGTTATTCAGAAATAAGTTCGAGTATTTTAAGGGGTAGGTAATTCTAAATTAAAACAAGATGAAACGTTGCAAGCACCCTGTCAAAACATCGGCACTATTGTACACTAGAGCCATCTAGTTTGAAATTTTCAAACTAGATGTTTTGTTTGATTTTAAATTCTGTATCTTTAAAACATTAGATTCTAGCAAAAAACTGTATATAAGAACTTTTATTTAAAATATAATTTTTTGAAATCGGGTTACAAATATGTGAGATATGAAACCTTTTACTGCTTTAAACGCCAATATCTCGAAAACAATGCGTTTTAGGAAAACGTTGTTTATAACATTTTTTGACCAATTTAAAATTATTTTTTATATAAGTGCTAAATTAACCAAATACAATGATAATTGCCTTAATTATAAACAAAAAAACGCTAAAAATAGGAGTTTTACTCTATTTTTACCCCCTTACCCCCAATCGTTTACCCCCAAAATCTAATCAGCTCTTCGGAATACGATAAGAAACAATATGCAAAAAACCGCAAGTCGATATCTCATGTAGAAATGGAGTTAGAGAGTTTACACCCAGACAGACAGACAGACAGACGGACGCAAAAATTTTTTTTACTGATTTCGACTCAGAATGGTCTAAAACGTCGAGAAATGTGAAAAAAGCGTGGTCAAAGATTTTGACTTTTCGGCGAAGATTTCAATACATCGGCACTCTTAGTAGCACTAAGTGTCGATGTAATATATGAAAAAAAGTTCCTATAAGGGTTGGTCCGGAAATGATCCCTAAGGGAGCTACGCCACTCCTAAGGGTACATCTAAAAAGTATCTTTTATTTAATATCTCTGGAACCCTATGAACTACAGTAACGAGATTTTGCACATGCCTTAACTTTGAGAAAGGCTTTTATTCTGTTTAATTTTTATTTGGTAATTTTAACCTAAGACTTGCAAAATGGGGGGGGGGGCGAAAATTCGTTACTGTGGTTCATAGGGTTCCAGAGATATTAAATAAAACCTACTTTTCAGATGTACCCTTAGGAGGGTCGTATCTCCATTAGGGCTCATTTCCGGACCATCCTTTATACGAACTTTTTTCATATTTTTTTAATGTAGAATCAGCTCTTAAAATTCTCAAAGTTATTTCTGAATAACCCTGTATATTGCCCAAAAAAATTAATAAATAGTTATTTAAGGTACTAGTGAGTAAAGTAAGATATTGCCCATGAGAATAACCTGCGAGGCGTCAGCCAAGCAGGTTAATTTTCGAGAGGGCAATATCGGTTTACCCATGAGTGTCATACAAGGTTTTATCCAATAAATATCTTAGGAATTCATATTTTTGTTAAAAATTTTAATGATATTTACAAGAAAATAATTTGACAAGTAAATCAAGTAAAAGCCACGCGGGGGTTATTATTGAGTTTATCTATTTAAAATAAAGCTGGTAATTGTCTTATTATCTGTATGTATTGGATAAAAATTATTTTGAGCATAAATTATATTATTTTCTATATTTTCAGTTTGGATATGACTACTTGATGAAAATTCTTTTCATTTCATACAAAGGAGGTATGGAAGGAAAAATCGAAAATTTCAGGATCAAGATGGTTTTCACAATCGATTTTAATACATACCATGTTGGATTGAAATCTAATGACGTTATGAATTCAGGGTAGGCAAATTTTATTATAAGAGCAAATAATGAAGGTTACCTCAAAAAGTTGATGTCGATTTCTCAAAATTTAGTTTTGAAACTTCCCCTAATTTATATCCGTTTTTTATACTATCAATGTCACGTTTTGTGGACACGATAACTCAATAATGAATATTCCGATCGACTCGAAATTTTCAGAAAAAATCAAGTTCTGTGAGGGGAAGATCCCTATTATTTTTAAAAGTAAGCCCCCTAAAAACAAAAAAAAAAGTTTTGGGGGTTAAACTTTTTAAAAAATTGGAAAAAACTATAATTTTCAAAAATTCTTTTTTTAAGTTTTTTTTTATTTTTTTACAATTTTTTTTAGATTTTTTTTCAAATTTTTTTTTTTTTTTGATTAAAAAATGAAAAAAAATATTTTATTTTTTTAAATGTGTCTCGTATTATTTTTAAAAGTGTAGTGCTTAAAATCATGCCAGGGTGTGCTGAGCACCCTCTAGCACCCCACAGTTACAAGCCTGGTCACAACACTTCTTTAGAAAAGTTTTACAATAATTATGCTGATGCTTTATCTCATAAATTAATAAATAGATGTAGTACTGGGTGTACTACTTCACCCTGCACATTTTCATCTCTCGAGATGCTAATTTGGTCTAGGCTGCGCCTCGGCCAAATAGCTTTATCTCATAAATTAATAAATAGATGTAGTACTGTGTGTACTACTTCACCCTGCACATTTTCAACTCTCGAGATGCTAATTTGGTCTAGGCTGCGCCTCGGCCAAATAGCTTTATCTCATAAATTAATAAATAGATGTAGTACTGGGTGTACTACTTCACCCTGCACATTTTCAACTCTCGAGATGCTAATTTGGTCTAGGCTGCGCCTCGGCCAAATAGCTTTATCTCATAAATTAATAAATAGATGTAGTACTGGGTGTACTACTTCACCCTGCACATTTTCAACTCTCGAGATGCTAATTTGGTCTAGGCTGCGCCTCGGCCAAATAGCTTTATCTCATAAATTAATAAATAGATGTAGTACTGGGTGTACTACTTCACCCTGCACATTTTCAACTCTCGAGATGCTAATTTGGTCTAGGCTGCGCCTCGGCCAAATAGCTTTATCTCATAAATTAATAAATAGATGTAGTACTGGGTGTACTACTTCACCCTGCACATTTTCAACTCTCGAGATGCTAATTTGGTCTAGGCTGCGCCTCGGCCAAATAGCTTTATCTCATAAATTAATAAATAGATGTAGTACTGGGTGTACTACTTCACCCTGCACATTTTCAACTCTCGAGATGCTAATTTGGTCTAGGCTGCGCCTCGGCCAAATAGCTTTATCTCATAAATTAATAAATAGATGTAGTACTGGGTGTACTACTTCACCCTGCACATTTTCAACTCTCGAGATGCTAATTTGGTCTAGGCTGCGCCTCGGCCAAATAGCTTTATCTCATAAATTAATAAATAGATGTAGTACTGGGTGTACTACTTCACCCTGCACATTTTCAACTCTCGAGATGCTAATTTGGTCTAGGCTGCGCCTTGGCCAAATAGCTTTATCTCATAAATTAATAAATAGATGTAGTACTGGGTGTACTACTTCACCCTGCACATTTTCAACTCTCGAGATGCTAATTTGGTCTAGGCTGCGCCTCGGCCAAATAGCTTTATCTCATAAATTAATAAATAGATGTAGTACTGGGTGTACTACTTCACCCTGCACATTTTCAACTCTCGAGATGCTAATTTGGTCTAGGCTGCGCCTCGGCCAAATAGCTTTATCTCATAAATTAATAAATAGATGTAGTACTGGGTGTACTACTTCACCCTGCACATTTTCAACTCTCGAGATGCTAATTTGGTCTAGGCTGCGCCTCGGCCAAATAGCTTTATCTCATAAATTAATAAATAGATGTAGTACTGGGTGTACTACTTCACCCTGCACATTTTCAACTCTCGAGATGCTAATTTGGTCTAGGCTGCGCCTCGGCCAAATAGCTTTATCTCATAAATTAATAAATAGATGTAGTACTGGGTGTACTACTTCACCCTGCACATTTTCAACTCTCGAGATGCTAATTTGGTCTAGGCTGCGCCTCGGCCAAATAGCTTTATCTCATAAATTAATAAATAGATGTAGTACTGGGTGTACTACTTCACCCTGCACATTTTCAACTCTCGAGATGCTAATTTGGTCTAGGCTGCGCCTCGGCCAAATAGCTTTATCTCATAAATTAATAAATAGATGTAGTACTGGGTGTACTACTTCACCCTGCACATTTTCAACTCTCGAGATGCTAATTTGGTCTAGGCTGCGCCTCGGCCAAATAGCTTTATCTCATAAATTAATAAATAGATGTAGTACTGGGTGTACTACTTCACCCTGCACATTTTCAACTCTCGAGATGCTAATTTGGTCTAGGCTGCGCCTCGGCCAAATAGCTTTATCTCATAAATTAATAAATAGATGTAGTACTGGGTGTACTACTTCACCCTGCACATTTTCAACTCTCGAGATGCTAATTTGGTCTAGGCTGCGCCTCGGCCAAATAGCTTTATCTCATAAATTAATAAATAGATGTAGTACTGGGTGTACTACTTCACCCTGCACATTTTCAACTCTCAAAATGCTAATTTGGTCTAGGCTGCGCCTCGGCCAAATAGCTTTATCTCATAAATTAATAAATAGATGTAGTACTGGGTGTACTACTTCACCCTGCACATTTTCAACTCTCGAGATGCTAATTTGGTCTAGGCTGCGCCTCGGCCAAATAGCTTTATCTCATAAATTAATAAATAGATGTAGTACTGGGTGTACTACTTCACCCTGCACATTTTCAACTCTCGAGATGCTAATTTGGTCTAGGCTGCGCCTCGGCCAAATAGCTTTATCTCATAAATTAATAAATAGATGTAGTACTGGGTGTACTACTTCACCCTGCACATTTTCAACTCTCGAGATGCTAATTTGGTCTAGGCTGCGCCTCGGCCAAATAGCTTTATCTCATAAATTAATAAATAGATGTAGTACTGGGTGTACTACTTCACCCTGCACATTTTCAACTCTCGAGATGCTAATTTGGTCTAGGCTGCGCCTCGGCCAAATAGCTTTATCTCATAAATTAATAAATAGATGTAGTACTGGGTGTACTACTTCACCCTGCACATTTTCAACTCTCGAGATGCTAATTTGGTCTAGGCTGCGCCTCGGCCAAATAGCTTTATCTCATAAATTAATAAATAGATGTAGTACTGGGTGTACTACTTCACCCTGCACATTTTCAACTCTCGAGATGCTAATTTGGTCTAGGTTGCGCCTCGGCCAAATAGCTTTATCTCATAAATTAATAAATAGATGTAGTACTGGGTGTACTACTTCACCCTGCACATTTTCAACTCTCGAGATGCTGATTTGGTCTAGGCTGCGCCTCGGCCAAATAGCTTTATCTCATAAATTAATAAATAGATGTAGTACTGGGTGTACTACTTCACCCTGCACATTTTCAACTCTCGAGATGCTAATTTGGTCTAGGCTGCGCCTCGGCCAAATAGCTTTATCTCATAAATTGATAAATAGATGTAGTACTGGGTGTACTACTTCACCCTGCACATTTTCAACTCTCGAGATGCTAATTTGGTCTAGGCTGCGCCTCGGCCAAATAGCTTTATCTCATAAATTAATAAATAGATGTAGTACTGGGTGTACTACTTCACCCTGCACATTTTCAACTCTCGAGATGCTAATTTGGTCTGGGCTGCGCCTCGGCCAAATAGCTTTATCTCATAAATTAATAAATAGATGTAGTACTGGGTGTACTACTTCACCCTGCACATTTTCAACTCTCGAGATGCTAATTTGGTCTAGGCTGCGCCTCGGCCAAATAGCATTTCTCGAGTTGGAAATGTTTCATTTTCTTATTAGGTTAGAAATATACTATTTCTTTTCTTTTTCAGACATGTTTCTTTACATTTCACCGGTCACGTGATCGACATTATTATCAACATTCTGTCCGAATTCGTAACCACCATTTTGCATCCGATGATCGTCGGTATAATCCAGCTATCCATGAGCCAAGCTGTCAATAAAGTATCCAATGAAATCAACGGAATAATCGATCATGTTTTCCACCCCCCTTCAAATGTTTCATCTGTAACTTACTTCTAATTTTATGAAAAACAATAATTTTGAGGAAAGGATTGCGCATTGGCCTTCTGCGCATATACATTTTTGGTTTCACCCTGAAGGCAGCCATATTTTTTTCTTACTCACACTCATAATGCTGGTTCCGTCACATGCGCCATTTTGTACGCTATTTTTAAATCGTAAAACCGTTAAAATTAGTTATTTCTAGTAACTTTTTGTTATGGTAGGTAATATATCAAATCCCAATCTGGCAATTTAAATTTCACGCAACAAATGGGACTCAAAATGGATGCCAAGTATAGGGGAAGTCAGGGTTAACTGGGCCACAGGGTTAACTGGTCCACCTGGATTTTATCAAGTTTTTTTATTAGTATTGGCGCATTAGTGCAAATTCTAGTGATATTTAGTTAGTAGTATTGTTTAAAGTATTTAACTGCTTTATCGTTAATAACTTTTTTTATATAAATAATATTTTTCTGAAGTATTAATATGTTCTAACTCTAGTAGTAATCTATCTTTTTCTATAGAAAATATTTGAAAATTGTTTACAGGTTTTTCAAAAACTCGATATGAAAAAAAGCTGCCCAGTTAACCCCGACTTCCCCTATTAGTCACTCGCGCAGATTTGAAGCCTTATCCTTCTCTCTAAATTATTGATAAAAAACTTACATACAAAAAACGTCTGTGGGGGTGCATAGAGATTATTTCGCCAGGGGGTGATCAAAATCATGTCGGGGGGTGCTGATCACCCCCCCCCCCCCAGTTACGGGCCTGAATATAACCAAATAGTTATAGTTAAATCAACTAGATATAAGACAATGCGATGCCGTGATTGGCTTGATGTGCCGCCATGTATCTTGCAAGCCAACCACGGCATCACATTATTATGTTTTATGTTCTTATGAAAGCTTCTGGATAGCTTATGTTTTCATACAGTGCGGTCCAAAAGTCACCCCCCCCCTTTTAACTTTTGAACGAGTTGAGATATCGACTTCAAGTTTAGAACTCTTAAATAAGACAACTTAAACTATCTTTTAGCATATATTTGATATTTTCAGCTCTTAAAATGTGGGCAGGGGGGCATGGGGGGACATTTTTTTAAATGGAAAGGGGGGGTCGTGTGATACATCATTTTAAAGCTTATAAAATTCTCTATTTAAACTAACATTTTTAAATTTTTTAAAAATGTTTTTTAAGGTTTTGATTTTTCAATTTTTTGTGCTAAACCATTCGATTTTTTAAGTTTTTTTTTTATAAATTTTTATTTATGTCAACTAAAATTAGTTTAAAAGTATAATTAACATTTTTTTATGATGAAATTTGGCATTTTTAAAAAATTATTTATTTTTTTTTAGAGGAATTTTGACATTAATACCCATTTTCAACCCCATTTTAAACCCAAAAAAAAATATTTTTTAAATATAAAAATATGGAGTTAAATGGAGAATTTTACAAGCTTTAAAATGATGTATTACACGACCCCCCTTTCCATTTAAAAAAATGTGCCCCCATGCCCCCCTGCCTACATTTTAAGAGCTGAAAGTATTAAATATATACTAAAAGATAGTTTAAGTTGTCTTATTTAAAAGTTCCATATTTGAAGTCGATATCTCAACTGGTTCAAAAGTTAAGAGGGGGGGGGGGTGACTTTTGGACCGCTCTGTATCCGCGAGAATATAACATATTATTCCGTTTAAAAAGACAGTTTTTTGTGTGTGAAATTATAAAAATTAAAAAAACATATTATTTAAATAATACTAAATAAATTTTAAACTAAATTATTAAATAAATTTTATAGATGTAGGCATACTGTAGTAATTAATTAATTAATTAATTAATTAATTAATTAAATATATATTTTATAAAAAAGTGTATTCGTTTATTTTAAACAAGGTAGTCAGATTTTTTTTCATAAGAAAAACACATTCCAAACTAAAGGTTTTTAGGGGATTTCTCTAAGGGATTCTTCTAGGTGATTTTTTATTCTTTTCGCGAAAAATTAAGTGCAGTAGATCGTAACATTTTCATTGTACATTAGAAAATTTCCTGTCTTCAACTCTGGTAAAAAATATGGTTTAAGATTCCCTAGTAGAAATTTAACGTTAGAATAGCGATTTTCTAATGTTAGAAAATTGTATAAAAGTACGTTATAAAATATGTGCAAAAGTCCCGCTTTTAACGTTGGAATAAAACGTTAGTTACAAACGTTAGATTTTTAAGTTAGAAATACGTTATAAGTATGTTTAATTCTAACTTTCGGAGGGGGCGTGGCCAACTAGGAATTTTCTACCTGCATCATAAAATGGCAGCTGGGGACAAATTTATTCATATAAATAAATATTAATATATTTTAGCAATCATAATATTTTTAAACATAATTTCGTTACATTTATTTATAAAATAGCCTTTTTTTTAGGTGGCCCTAAATATTTTTCGTGTACTATCCTGTTATACTTCGATAAATACGGTTACCTCTCAGAAAACCTTTATATTTAGTTAGTTAATATTTATTTATGCACTCAGAATCTTAAAATATTTTTTCAATTCTAGTACAGCGATGCCAGAATAATTATCAAACCTAGGCACATAGCTGTCTGAAATGAGTATTTTCTACTACAGCTTACGTATTAATAATGGAAATTTAAAAAGGGTTAGATTTATATATTTTATAACGTTTTTGTATAACGTTTGAGACTAAAAATAAAAATGTCACTAATCTAATGTTATGTTAAGTTAGATTTATGTACTTTTCTACCAGGGTTACCTACGTAAGATAAATGCGTTTTCTTAAACTTTCCGAGTCTGTTATAAAATAGATAAAAACTTGTAATGGATTTTATAATACGGCATAAAATGTATACAAAAAGGACCACGATTCAACTGAATGAATGTTGGATGTTTATAAACTACACGTTCACTCTATTTACTAGAATTAAACAAGTTTTATACATTATTCAATAGTAATATGAAGAACCAAGACGATATGTAAAAGAAACTAAACTAAAAATGCTACACTGATAGAACTAGCGTAGTTAATAACATAATTAGGTTATAGTATACAACAATAAATAGTTGTATATGCACCAACCACTATACTATTGCATACAACAAAAAAGTAAACGTGTTCGGCATTTACAAGCGAGTGCAGTTGTTCGATTTACAACAACAAAACTGTTAAGCGATCAAGTTTTTCTTTGTCGAGTAAAGAGCGAGGTAGGCGTGGCTTACAAATCCTCAGGATCGGATGGCCGCTCTTTCCTACGTCACGATCCTCGCTTCAAAACACAGGCAATTCAGCTGACCCGTTCGTCCGGCTGGCTAGCAGAGCCTGTTCGGCTTTCTACTGCATTTGCAAATTTGGTTTAATGAATTTTAAATATTTATGTGCACATAGAAACTACATATCACATGTAATAACATGTATATATATGTACATGCTTATTTTTGGGTATACTTATGCACATCAAAATTTTAACCCAAAATGCCTACTTCCAATATTTTGGTAAAACATTTATTAGAATCAGCTGATTGTCGCCAACCTTCATCAAAAAACTATTATAGTAACAACAACGTTGTTGTATTATTAAATAATATGAATCTACAATTTTAATACTGTATTTAATATAACGTTATAATGTTTTAGAATAATCGTAAATCAGGTATTGTATACCTTAAACTTATTAAAACAACGTTTGGTTGTTCTATTTTTAGATTTTTCTATCATTGTATGGTTCCACCGCTCTTACTAACTTTGAGTGCGGTGAAACCCTACTATTTTCACTTTAGTTCCTCTTAAGGCTGATTCAGGCCTAATTACCACTAACTAAACTAAGCCATTCTTTCTGGCATTTTGATTGGCCAGGTGAGAAGCCATCTTTCTTTTTGGCCAATCAAAACGCTAGAATGGCTTATTTTAGTTAGTGATAATTATGCCTGGATCGAGCTTTACATAGTTTTAAAGTTTTAATTCCTATTTTTGTAATTAATTTGGATTTGTGTTACTTTTCCAAATAATTACATCGGCACTTAGTGCTACTAAGAGTGCCGATGTATTGAAATCTCCGAAAAGTCAAAATCTTTGACCACGTTTTTTTCAAATTTCTCGACGTTTTAGACCATTCTGAGTCGAAATCAGTAAAAAAAAAATTGCGTCCGTCTATCTGTCTGTCTAACTCCATTTCTACATGAGATATCGACTTGCGGTTTTTTGCATATTGTTTCTTATCGTATTCCGAAGATTGATTAGATTTTGGGAGTAAACGATTGGGGGTAAGGGGGTAAAAATAGGGTAAAACTCCTATTTTTAGCGTTTTTTGTTTATAATTAAGGCAATTATTATTGTATTTGGTTAATTTAGCGCTTATATAAAAGATAATTTTAAAATCGGTCAAAAAATGTTATAAACAACGTTTTCCTAAACCGCATTGTTTTCGAGATATTGACGTTTAAAGCAGTAAAAGGTTTTTTTAGCATATCTCACATCTTTATAACCCAATTTCAAAAAATTATATTTTAAATAAAAGCTCTTTTTAAGCCCTATAAAAAATGTTATATACAGTTTTTTGCTAGAATATAATGTTTTAAAGATACAGAATTTAAAATCAAACAAAACACCTAGTTTGAAATTTGCAAACTAGATGGCTCTAGTGTACAATAGTGCCGATGAATTGACAGGGTGCTGGCAACGTTTCATCTAGTTTATAAATCATATTGTTATAAGTTAAAATGCTTACAATTAATTTATTAAAATATTTGCAAATTTGTCAATTTTTATTAATTAACCAATCATTTTTAATTCGAATTAATTTTTAATTATTTGCATGTTTTTATTCATATGTGTTCCACCTTTGCAAGTGCTAGTTTGTGAATGTGTGCCAAAAAAAAATCTTTGAAAATGAAGGTATATGTATATATTTTTTTTAATTAAAAAAATACATTAAGTGTAGCAATAGTTTCTATACATTCGAAAACACAGGCCCACAAACAGGCTTGATTAAAATTAAGTAACTATGAAAAAACACCAGTGCTTCACAGAAAAATAATTTAGCTGAAGTTTTGCTAAAATTCCCGAACTTGTATGCGTCAACCTTGATAAACCAATTTAAGTTTACCTTGGTCTCTTTCGTTTGTTTTCTTAGATTAGACTTTCACAGTTAAAATTATTTATAGGTTTTGTTCATTTAAATTGTTGTTATCCTATCAAAATTATGCGATTTATAACTCAGAGATATGGTAACTAATAGAAAAAGTGGAAAAGTGGAAATATATATACAGATACAAAAAAAATTAAGGGAAAAACGTTTGATAAAATGGTAAATATTTTGAAAAAAAAAATTATGATAGCAGCGACATACCTTTTGGAACATTTTAGTAATATAACCTTGGTTGTCATTTTATTGGGTAATTAAGTAGTTAAGGCAACTTTATTATTCTTATTAAGTAAAAAAAGCATAACAGTAATATTCCTGGTAAAATTCACCATTCTGTTACCAATAAAAATATATTTGATTGTGTGATAAAGTTATATAATAAGCGAGAGCTACGTAATTACAACTCACAACATTCAAAAAGAATGCTAGTTAGGGTGTCAACTAATGTTGCTAATTTTTTGGTATAGCACTTTTCTATGTGTATAAAACATACTGTAACACAATCAACAAGCCTAATTATTTCTAATTCAATCCAAAAATTTTCCCAGGCGCTTGGGAAATATCTACCTCATTTTAATAAAATAATAGACAATTGTCCTTTTATTAAAAGGATTTACATCGGCACTTAGTACTACTAATAGTGCCGATGTATTGAAATCATCGCCGACAAGTAAAAATTTTTGACCATGTTTTAGACCTTACTGAGTTGATATCAGAAAAATAAATCTGTCTGTAACATCGACAACTCTATTTCTAGAAAAGATATCAACAATCGTTTTTTTTTGCATATTGTATCATCTTTCGAATAGTTTTGGGTGTAGAGGGTTGGGGCAAAGGGGTAAGAATTGGGTAAAACTTTTATTTTTAACATTTTTTGGTTATAATTAAGTTAATTAATAACGGATTTTATTAATTTAGCGATTAAATGAAAGATTTTTTTCCTCAAAAATTTTAGAAACAATTTTTTCCTTAAATACATTGTTTTCGAGATATTAGCGTTTAAAGCAGTAAACTGTTTTTTTTTACCATAACTCCCTTATTTATTATCTAATTTAAAAAAAGTATATTTCAAATGAAAGCTTGTTTTAAGCCCTATAAAAAACGTAATATACAGTTTTTTGTTAGGATATAACGTTTTGGAGATACAGACCTTCAAACTTTAACAAATTATGCAACACGCAGGTATATTAACTATTGCATATTCACACAACTTACCTTTTCATAACGTTTCAAATTACACTAGGCAACACGGTTTCTTGCCCTGATTGGAGTCATATGTTTTTTTAACTAATTTTGGGTCGCTGAGACTCTGGCCTCAGAATATTTCTACTTCCTAAGGTTTCTGAGAAAAAAGGGATAAAAGTGGTAAAAAAATCATTATTTTAGCCCTTGTTTGTTCTAAAATCATGGGAGATAAAAATATCCTGATTTTCAAAAAAACGTCATTATTTCCTTATGTATATCTCGAAATTGTAAGGTGCTGGAATGTTTCTAAGGTCAGATTCGGGTCCTACGCTCTCAAATTAGTAAGAAAAATTTACTTTTAGATCAGAGTAAAATGAAAGTTGTGATTTGTTGCCTAGTGTTAGTGCCGATGTTTTGATAAGATACAACCGTTCATCTGGCTTTATTATGCACCCTTTTTTTGCTCCGTAGGTCTGCCTTTTGTCCATTTTTGTGTTAACCACCCTCGTCAGCAGTTCTGCAGGTGAACTGGACAACGCCATCTCCATAGAATCCACCAAGGACCAGAGCACCGAAAACAAAGAAGGACCCGTACCCTGCACATGTGGTGTTTTTTTGAGCGGCCAGTTTAAGAAAGGGTCAAAGGCGCAACCGAAAGGGGTGCCAGTCTTAACTCAGGAAATGGACACCCACTTCATGAAGGGGGCTGTGGGAGATCGCCAATGTACCAACAAATGTTTAGAATTGGTGAGAAACTAGTTTTTTCTCATAATTAACGTTTTGAGCAAGAAAAAAGGACAACATAATTATGATGAGGCTTCATTTTCAGTAAATAACCCGATGTAGTATCTCCACTTCATCCCGATATGTGTACACGGTGCAGTCTTATGGCATATATTAAAGGGGATGTTTCTACATCACAAAACATGAAAAACCATCCTCTTTAATATATGCCATAAGACTGCAAATACCGTGTATATACGTATACACGGTTCGCCATTATTCACTTTTAGTTTGACTTTCGAAAACACGGTTTTCTTGTACGATTTGTTTACTTTTAATGTTTATGTCGATTTCAAAACAAAAATCAAGTAGTCTATCGGGTGAAACGTTTTTTAATCGGAAAAAGGATCACGTGACATCTATAACTTTTGAACAAATAGGTCAATTTGAACAAAAGTTATATTTTTCTATTAATTAAAAACAAAAGACGGCTTAATATAAGATTATTAAAAAAATAAAATTAAAAAACAAAAATAAATTTCGAAAAATTTTAAAAATTGAAAAAAAACTTTTAATTTATTTTTTATTTTTAGTATTTTTAGATTAAACAGTCTTTTATTTTTAATTAATAAACAAGAAAATATAATTTTTGTTCAAATTAACCAATTTATTAAAAAGTTACAGAGGTCACGTGAACTTTTTTTGCGATTAAAAAACGTTTCGCTTGATAGATTATTTGATTTTTGTGTTTAAATTGATATTTACGTTATAAATAAACGAATTGTACAAGTTTTTTCTAAAGTCGAACTAAAAGTGAGTAATGGAGAACCGTGTATACGTATCGAGATTAAGTGGAACTACATAGGTTACTTACTAAGAATGAAGCCTCATCATAATCATGTTGTTCTTTCTTTTTACTCAAACCGTTTATAACTAAATATTAAAAAGTGTAAGGGCAAACCAAGTCTAAATTGCAATTATTTAAAATAATATAGTAATATATGTTTTTTTTTAGATAATCACACATTTGCCAAAAAGCGGAGATATAATTTGCGCGACCGTAGACAGAGAAAAGGTTTACAAAGAAAAAGCCTACTTATTCATCAAGAACCACAGTGACAAATGGCACGGAACCAAACTATCTGCTGGAAAAGAGTTCTGTTGTAAAGATAACGTCCCATATAGGTGCCCAATGTAATTTCCTTAAATGTTTTAGTAAAAAATTCAAATAAAACGCTTTTTTATTATTTTTTTACATTATCAGATACACTTTCAGCAACCTTAAAAAGTCCAACATACCAATTTTCAAGAAAACTACCCCCAGTCCCTTAGGGGGTGTATTTAGAAAAAAAACTATTTTAAGATACAGTTTTAGCGATCTCAAAAACCCCAATATATAACTTTTCAAAAAACTACCCCCGACCCTCAGGTGGTGGAGTTAGTATTTTCTTATTAGAAGATTCACTTTCAGCAACCTCAAAAACCCCAATATAACAATTTTCATAAAAACTACCCCCCACACCTCAGGCTCCCTAGGGGTGGAATTGTAAAAAGGTTATCAGTTTCGTCAACCCCAAAAACTCATATTAACCAATTTTAACGAAAATATTGAGCAGATTTAAAAATATTTATCCCCTCGCCCCCGCGGGGTCGAATTAGAAAAAAAATATTACCTACCAGATTCAATTTCAGCAACCTTAAAAACCCCTATACAGCATTTTTCAATATTTTGTAAAAAAAATGTATTTTTCCCATTTGCCTCCCTTGCCGTACCCCAATGTTCACCAAAAACAATCCCGAGCGAGAACTTTTGATAACATACCTGTATGCCAAATTTTAAGTCTCTAGCTTAAAGCGTTCTTAAGTTATCGTGTACACAAGATTTCCCGGACATCGACCGATCGAGCGACAGTTTTCTTTTTTTGCTTGAAATTGATTTATAAAACGTCATAAAACGGAAAAATAAGCAAAAAAAAATTACGGGTCTGGGCGGGTATAAATGGTGCACACACCGTACTTGAGCGGACGAATTTCATCCGCTCAAGTACGGTTTGTGCACCATTTATACCCGCCCAGACCCGTCATTTTTAGTAGGGTATACTTAGGTTTTTGGGCTCGCAAAAAAAGAATCCAATAATAAAAATTTCCAACCCCACACAGGGGAGATCCAAGTTTTTAAATATTAATTTTTTTTAATATAATTTTGGGTATTTATGTTTTGCTGAAACACTACTGCTAAAATTATAACTTTTATTACCTAAAAATGTACGCCTAAAAAAAGCCTGTAAAAAGAAACCGTTTTTACTAAGCAGTACTGCTAAAATTATAACTTTTATATTTTTAACTTAAAAAATTACACCCCCCATAGCTACGGTCCTGTCTACAACCCTGATAAAGATGTATAAATAAAACTTAAATGGTTTTTTTTAAAGCAATTATTTATTCAAAACTACGCTAGCGTCTCCATCTAGTACTATTTTATTCTCCTTTTCCACTTCACAACTAAACCTAAGCTTAATAATTTTTCTATCTTCGACCAAAATCACTGACACTTTTATTTCCTCCTCGACGTAGCATTTATTTGGAAAGTTCAACGACTGCTTCACTACCAGAGTACCGTGGCCCGGTAATCTGGTACCAATTACACCTGAACAGTACCATAAATAAACGTGAAAGTTGAAAAAAATTTGGGGAAAGAATTTAAATTAACTACGGGCCGAAATTTCGAAATGCCGTGCACGGGCGGTACTTGGAAGACTACCAAGATAAGAATAAGATAAATTCTTAAAAAATTAAAACTTGTTCAAAAATAGTCAGTCCAAACTAAAGATCCTTTCGAATAATAGTATTTTAAAGTACTAGTTTCATAACATGCGTTTTTAGCGCAAGAGTACAAGTTTTAAAGTACTAGTTCTCTAAAAACGTGTTATGAAACTAGTACTTTATACAATTTTTTCTATTTTGCTCTAAAATTTAAAAAATTCTCATTTAAATTGATGACTGATTTAGGGATTTTTGTTTTGGGTTGGCATGACAGTTTACACTATGTTTAAAATTCTAAGAACAAATGATATTTTGATATATTTTACAGTCATCTCTTCTTTTTTCACTGCAATTAACCAGTCCACAATTTTAACACGGTAAAAAATAACCCAAACACAAAATTATGTAAAAAATTAAACTTTAAATCGACATTAACATTTGCACGCAAAACGTCTAGAGATAGGCTTTTGTATGTTGCCAACCCAACAGAAAAAAAAGTAGAGACCTCTTATGGGCCTATAAGAACACGCAAAATGCGTGTGATTATGAGCTTATAAGAGTCGCAAAATAGAAAACAGTATATTACGCACCGAGTACGCAAACCTAGTTTTTAGTGCACGAGAGTTCTTTTTTTACGAGGCGCAGCCGAGTATAAAAAGCACTCGATGCGCACTGAAATGGTTTGCGTCGAGGTGCATATAGTATTTTTCCTACGACCTAACACCTAAACATAAAAAAAACGCAAAAATTATCTTAAAATTAGTTTGTTAATTTGAGGTTATGTGTTTGACGTTTAATTAATTAATTTTCTGACAGCAGATATGTAAAATAACCTGATTGTCACTTCCTAACCCTGCCTTCCTAAGCTGAAAAGTCCTATCTGTGTATGTTAAACCTATGTAGATAGGACCTTTCAGCTTAGCAAGGCAGAACCGTTGTCATAGGCACATAGGCAACGGGTGGGAAATAGGCACTAACTAGGTACTAACTAGGTCGTAGGAAAAAAGGGCAACGTTAGGCACTCAAGCAACTCTGTAACTGTAGGTACAAAAAAAAACTTTATTATCTTTAATGATAATGAAAATTGTTGGCTCAAAATAAGGTCTGCAAATGCGAAATATGTCAGTCGTAGATAATTTTTACTGAACTTAAACATTTGTAAACCCTTTTATTTGTATTAATATTTTAAAATGTCGAAAACTAGGACACTGTCGATAACTGGGACATTTACCTTATGTAAAAATAAAAAAAATAAATACTTTTTTGAATTTTTTTTTACAGCTTACCTGAAACAATTGAATTCAAAAATGCCCCATGTACCACTGGCCTATCTCCATCCTTTTCCAAATGAATCGGGTTCGAATCTCCACTAATTCTCACAAAATCTTCTAAATCTGATTTTGTAATTTTTCTCGTAATTGTTACTTTATCACCAACTTTGTAATTTTTTAATTTCGAGTGAACATTGGAAAAAGTCCTTCGGAACAATAATATTCTGTTTGGTAACATTGCTTTTTTTGTAGGAAAACTGTTCCTAATTTTTTGGTCTTTTCTCACAACTGGTTTGGTGGATACTTTCTACAGATCCTAGATTTTTTTAGTTATTTTTTTGTTGTTGATATGTTTCTAGAAAAACTGTTCCTAAATTCTTTAGTCTTTGGTCACTACTAGTTTGGTATTTTTGTGCAGAGTTTAGAATTTCTTGACTTACTAACTCGGGATGAGTTTCTAATAAATAGTAGAGAGTTGTAAGGGAGTTTAAGGATATATCCAAGTTTTTGTGGAACAAAAATTGGGAGATTAGATAGATTCCGTTTAGGGCAAGAATATATTCTTTATTTTCGGGATCTAAAAAATATATAAACCTCAAAAAGAAAGAAAATACAAATTTTCATGCCAAATTTCAAGTTTCTAGCTGTAATTTATGTTTTGAAATATCACATAAATCAATCAAATCATATACAAAAGTCACTTCCGTCCTCTTAACTTTCAAGGTGGCTGAGATATCGACTTCAAATTTGAAACACGTCAAACAACTCAAACTATCGTTTTGCAGGAAGGCATGGGAGCAACGTTTTTAAATAAAAGAGGGGTCATGTGATTCATCATTTTAAAGTTTTTACAATTCTCTATTCGACTATATGTATATTTTATTTTTTTTTTTAACTTTTTTATAAGTTTTGATTTATTTTTTTTTTTTTTGAGTTTTTTTTTTTAATTTTAATCTATATAATTTAATATTAGTTTAAAACTACAATTTACCTTTTTAAATGCAATTGCATACCTACCTAATAAAATTATTATTTTTTTTTTTTTAATTGTTTGATTTTTATTAAAGAAATTTTGACGAAAACTCACATTTTTAACCACAAAATAAAAGTCCAAACCACAAAATAAAAGTCCAAAAATATAAAAAAATACATATGTTTGCGGACTAATAAAGAATTTTTTAAGCTTTAAAATAATTTGTCACACTACCCCCCATTTCCATTAAAAAAAAAACTCCCACATTTAATAAACCAAAAATATCAAATATACGCAAAAAGATATTTTATTTTTTCTTATTTAACACGTAAAAATCCATATTTGAAGTCGATAACTCGACTCGTTCAAAAGTTAAGAGGAAGGGTGACTTTTGAACTGCCCTGTACGTTTCATAACCTAAATTCCAAAATAAGTAGAAGCTTGAAATTTGGCATGAATTTTGTTTTTTGTTTATGAGATATGTGTGTAAGTTAAAACTTGATATATTTTTTATAAAATATTAATTACCTGAAGAAATATTGCATAAACCAGCCAATGCAAAATGTATCAACTCCTCTGAATTTTCAGATAATTCAGCTAAGAACAAATCTATCAAATGCAGCTGTTTCATAAATTCAAAATTTATGGGATCGTACGCAAAATTCGATAAATTGGCCAAAGTTTGCCTTTTTGATTCTAAAACAATTGATAAAAATTACTAAGAATCGCAGAATCGAGTGAAAATTAAAAAAAAAAAGCAAATTCCAAAATATTTTATACAGAGCAGGCCAAAAGTACGCTACCCTTGAACGGCTTTAGATATAAATTTGGACTTTGGAACATAAACCAAATAATTTTTTACAGGGTACCCGTTTTTCGACCTCAAGTATCTTGGTTATTACAATTGTAAATCTCTTAAGATCGGCTAAATTAGAAAAAAGTTTCTCATTTTTATGCTGAGCAATAATCTGAAAGAAAAATTGACTCAATATTTTTTGTTTTTTAATTATCGCAAAAAAATTAAAAATCGTTTTTATTTTTTTGAGCGAAAACGGACAAAGCTAGACGTTTTTAATTTGAACATTGTTAAGTTACTATTTTGCAAGGAATCTAAATCTGTTATGATATTTTTCATGGTACTTTAGATGCAAGAGATACCCATGCTTGCAAGATGAGGTTGAAAAACGGGCACCCTGTATTTTATATGTTTAGGGGGTACAATGGTGACAGGAGGGCAAGGTGGGACATTTTTTTCAATGGAAAGGAGTGTTGTGTGATACATCATTTTAAAGCTTTAAGCTTTATAATATAAAATTCTCTATTTGTCCACATATTTTTTTATTTTTTCGGAGCAATTTTTGGGGGTTTAAAACAGGGATAAATATGGGATTTTTCGTCAAAATTTCTTAAAAAAAAATAACAATTTTTGAAAAATGGTTTATTTTATGATGCAAATACGTCAATTATACTTTTAAACTTATTTTGAATGATAAAAATAAAAGTTTGGAAAAAATCTTAAAAAATCGCTTTTAGCAAAAAAAAAATGAAAAGTGAATACCTTAAAAATATGTTTAATATATCAAATATATACCAAAAATTATTATGGTTATGTTATTTACGTGGTCCAAAGTTTAAATTGATATCTTAAACCGTTCAAAAGTTAAAGAGGGGCGGGCTTTTGACACCTCTGTAGAATTACAAAAACAGAAGATTTTGGTGAATGCGCTTTTTAAAATTTAAGGTTTTATTTAGTTATTTAAACGAGTTACTGACCATCAAAAAGAATGTATTAATTCAATTTTCGGGTTTTTAACTTCACAAAACCCAAAATACATAAGCTAATTGCGAAATCACGATCTATCTATTACGTAGACTACGGTAGTCTACTTGTAACTTTTATGTAAAATAATTATCTCTTACCGTACGATCTTGTGGTTGTATATTCGTTGATTAATTGTTTTAAAAAATCGTATCTCCCAACTCCTTCTTCTCCAGTTTTTCGCAATAACTTATCTTTTGTACTAAACATTGTAAACACAGAACATTTTTTTTGTAGGTTATGTTATTGTTCTGCCTATTATGCAACCCATAAAACATCAATTTAGTTATTCTGTAAACGAATTTCGGTTCATAGATGCCGCTAGTATGTAGAAATACTAATATTTAGAATTTGAAAAAATACTTTGATTTTTTACGAAATTGTTTTTTTTTTATTTTTATGGAAATAATGTTTAAAAAAATATTTAAAATATAATTTTATTTAAATAAAACAGCTTAATCTTGAGAGAATTTGTACAAATTTTTAATCCTCACCAGAGGAGCGCATAAAACTAGACCCATGGATATAGAGACCATAAAAACAAGTACTATAAAAAGCAGCCAAAAACATAGAGTTTCCCAAAACGTGAGTCTTTCAAAAATTAGAGTATTTTCAGATCTTGAACAGGTTTCCAAACTTGAACTACTTGTGCGCGTGATCATTTTCAAAAATGTTGACAAGTTTGTCAAAATATTTTGGGAAATTTCACCTTTTCAAAAATATTGACAAGCTTGTCAAAATATTTTGGGGAATTTAACCGTTCAAGGAAAAATTTCAAAAAGCATTTTGAACAAAATAAGGTGGAAAAAAAATACTGCAGAGTGACACGGCCCCCCTGGACTGATAGCAGGGGGGCGAGCCCCCTTGGAATATTAAGATCCATACTTTTAAATACTGTAAAAAAATTTTAAATATATTTTTTGTCTTTTTTTCCTTTTATCAAAGTTTATAAATTTTATATAATTTTTGTTTGCTTCAAAACATGTTGGGACCCCCTGGAATTTTGAAAATTCGGCGCCTATGTGAACAAATTTCCCGATTTCTAACGTTAGTAGCCTAACGTTACAATAACGTTTATCTAACCGTTTGGTTTGGACTTTTAACTATAGATAAACGTTATTCTAACGGGTCTAACCTAACGTTAGGCATCTAACAATCAAATCAGATTAATCTAACGTTAGGTCAAGTCGTTCTAACGTTATTTTCCATCGGGGTAGTATTAAGATAAAACAGTTTAGAAACGACCCAGACAGCACATGATATCTTAAAGACGTATTTTTTAGATCTTAATTATGTCTGGACGCCTAAAGACATAAAAAGGATATCTTATGGACTTCTTTTTAGGGATGTTTAAAAGATATCTGATTTTGATGTCTTTTAAGTATCGGTACAAGACGTCTCAACTTCGATACTCATTGCTAATAATAAATTAACCACAATCAACTATTTAAAAAAAAACAAACAAAAATAAAAAATCACATTTTTTAAGATCTTTTTTTGACAAACAAATTACCTCTCATTCTAATTCTTATCACGCTTTTTATATCAATACGACCGTACCTAGCAACGTAAATGGGAGGGGCCACAGAACACAAAGGGAAGGCTATTATGTTGTAAAGTCGCCTGTGCAAGGCGTCAGTAAGGCGTCTTAAAAAAGATGTCTTAAAGACGTTACCTTTTGTAACATACGACGTCGTTAATACGTCTTTAAGATGCATATACAGTCCAAACCGACGTTCTTAAGACGTCTTGAATGACGAGCTACGACATCTTTAAGATCTCTTTAAGTCATCTTTGTGCTGTCTGGGGAGGTATTAATTTAATAAATCTAATTATGGTACAACTGAGGAAAATCCTAACTTAGTATAATGTGCCTTGCTATTATCAACGTAACCTCCACAGACAATAACCATGAGGGCGATAGTAATAGCAAAAACTCCAAAAGTCATGGTTAAAACCAAAATAAGCAGAATAAATGTTTTGAGCTTCATTTTTTCGAAAAATCCATAATCCCTTTCCGTGTTGCAGGGTTTGGTTTCGTCGCATTTTGGATTGTGGGAGGCGCAGGCAGCTTCGTACTCATACTCTATGGAGGGGCTATTATTTTGTTGCCCCAGGTCGGAATATCTGGATCTGGTTCTATAAGTCATGACTGTGTCGGGGTCATCGGCATAGCGAATTCTTGGAGAAGACATCTTAAGTTTTTATTTTCAAAAAATTGCCTTGTATTTTTGTTTAGATGTCAATCACGATTTGACGTAAACAATAGAGATATAAAATGCTTCGCATTCAATAGTATCTCTTCACACTGGATAGTATATTGCGTTTTCTCTCGATATACAGAGCGTGTCAAAAGTCTGCCCTCCCCCTTTAACTTTTGAACGGCTTTAACTTTTGAACGGCTTAAGATATCAACTTAATTTAATTTAAAAAATCTAAATAACACAACCAAAATTATTTTTTGGTATATGTTTGATATGCTTAGGGGCACAATGGAGATGGGGGACAAGTAGGGACACTAGATCTAGGTCTTAAGTTAGCAAGGCGCCTTGCTAACTTAAGACCTAGATCTAGTGTCCCTAGGGGCAAGAGGGACATTTTTTTAATCGAAAGGGGGATCGTTACCATTTTAACCCTTTATAAAGCCACAAAAATTGATCCGAAAAAATAAAAAAATATGTGGGATAATAGAGAATTTTATAAGCTTTAAATAAATGTATCATAATGTCCCCCCTTTCTATTTAAAAAATGCCCCCCCTTGCATCCATGCCTCCAATGTGCACCCTAAGCATACCAAATATATACCAAAAAATTATTTGTGTTATGTTATGTTAAAGGGGGCGGACTTTTGACACGCTGTGTATTATTTTTTTTAAGGACGGACGGACAGACGGACGGACGGACAGACGGACATTTTCAAAGCTTCTTATTTTTTCATGAAACACGTTTGTATACAAGAATTTTTTGTCTAGGACGTTTGGACCAAACCACCGTATAATACTATTCTAGCGCTACGCTACTGTGAATAGAATAATGTCAATTTTACTTAAGTATTAATTAATATTAATTATTAAAAACCTATAATCATAGATAACATAAACTGATAAAATTGTATATAAATCAACAAATCTTACTGCGATTTTAAACAGATTTTTTTAATCGCATATATTTTTCGAAAAAATGAAGTACTTGTTAATTTTTGCGTTGTGCGTTACCTTGTCTTTGGCAAGTAACGAATTTGCAGAATTTGATGAATTTTCAGAAAAAAACAATGGAGTTTCTGAAGAAATTAAATTTAAGGTTGCTAAAGACGTTTTAGATGGATTAAAATCAGATCTCGACAACGCAGAGTAAGTAGATTTTGTCTTTTTTATTCTATTCTATTTATTAAAAAAAAATAAAAACATTTGAAAAAAAAAATTCAGAAGTTTCTTTTTTTGTAAAACAAAAAATAAAGTGAAAAAAAAATTGTTTTTATCCTATTTTACCCCTTACTCCACCCTGATTTTTAACAAAAACAATCCCAGCCTAAAACTTGATTTATTGATTATACTCAACTTATGGTCCAGATTTGAATTCTTTAGCTCGAATCGTTCTTGAGTTATCGTAGTCACAAATTTCCCGGACAGACCGACAGACAGACCGAATTCCATAAAAAATATAAAAAAATCTGTCGGTCCTGTCCGGGAAATTTGTGACCACGATAACTCAAGAACGTTTTGAGCTAAACACTTCAAATTTGGACCAAAGGTTGATTATTCAAAGTTCTCGGATGGGATTATTTTTGGTAAAAATTGGAGTGGGGTAAGGGAGTAAGAAAAAAAAATCTAAAAAATTTTTCATTTTTTTTTATTTTAATTTTTGGAAAAAACAAAAATTAAAAAAAAATAGAAAATTATAGTTCTTTTTATTTTTTTAAAAAGTTTAACCCCATAACTTTTTTTGTTTTTTTTGGGGGATTACTTTCAAAACTGGTAGAATTGATCCTTATAATAAAAGTAATTTTTCTTGAAAAAGTAACGATAATCGGAATTTTCTTTCAGCTTTTTTTGATTTTTTTTTAAATACGGACGGACGCACATTTAAAAAAAAGTTGCTTATTTTTCAGGAAATCCTAGATTTTTTTGTCTAGGACGATTTTTGATTCTTTTTTTTTTTAATTCTAAACTACTGTATAATGTAAATCGAATCCTGGCCATATCAACGATAGCAAAGTTGTTGAACTTTCCGCGGCAAAAACCTACCAACGATTTTATTTTATTTATTTGATCATAAGAAGTCAAAATCTTTTTTTTAATTTTTTGAAATTATTTTAGAAATCTTGGTGGTACTACAGCCGTTATTAACGAATATGCTGATCAAATATTCGTAGATTTGCAAAAATTTGTATTTCACGAAGGGATGGATCCCCTAATGTTGCCAAACATTAGCCAAAAGGTAAGAAAAATACAAAAAAATTAAGCAAAAATAAAAAAAAAATCCCTCCTTAGAAAAGAACATGTACAAAAATATGGTTTTTTTCACTTAGAAAAAGACCAGAAGAGTCCAGAAAAAGACACTTTATAATAACACTGATCTACAAAAAAAGATTTTTTTTATTTACTGAGGACCTTTTAGTTGCATCTGGTTCTATTTGATGCGCTGATTTCGAAACCTTTTTCTCGATCAGCTTGTTTTTTTTTAGATATAGCGCACATTGGTTATTTTTACCTACCTGGAGTTAAAAGTAATTTACTTTAAGCACTGGTGCTAAAATAAATTTGGGTCGATATCCTTCGCCCTTTAGCTTCAAAAAAGCAACAAGCTTGTAATATTTGCTTATGTCCTGATTCTTTATGTTCAACATCGCCTTCAACATGAAATAATTTCACCAAAGCGTTGACGATTTCCATATTCTGGACATTTCTTCAAAGTATGCCAAAAGCACTTTTTTACTGAACTTGCCACTAACAGTCAACAAACGATCGAACTTTCATTACCAACAATAAACTTCATGGGCAATTGGATTTCAAAATGATATTTTCTAAATTTACTAATGTAAGAAATGGGTTAATTTGTACTTTTAATAGTGTAGAAAAAATAGTGTATGATATTTGTGCTTAAAATGATTTTATTTTGTTCGTAGGGTGGTAAAAGTGACAAAAAAGTCCCATTTTTGTCACTTTTAGCACTTATATCATAAATAACTATTATATTTATTTTTGTTTTCAGTTTTTGGCAGAAAAAATTAATCTAAATATGGGAAATATGCAAGGACTGTCCACACTGCACAGGTACCAGGACGTAACGGTTACATATTTAACTGAAAATAAAGTTTTGGAAGTGGATCTTCCAGTTGCGTTCAACGATCTTTACGTAAGTATTAAAATATGATAGATTAGGGTGGACCTTATTTTGCTTTCCCATTTGGAATTTTTTTAAAATTTCGAAAGCCTTGTATTCGTGCAAAAATGTTAATTTTTTTTGTGTATATTTGTGTTTTATGACGTTTTATGTCGATATAAATCAATTTCGAGCAAAAAAAATGTCGGTCGGTCGTTCGATAGGTCCGTCTGTCCGGGAAATCTTGTCAACACTATAACTTAAAAACGCTTTAAGTTAGAGACTTGAAATTTGGCATACAGGTATCTTACCAAAATTTCTCGCTCGGGATTGTTTTTGGTGTGTATTGGGGTGCGGCAAGGGCAAATGGGGAAAAATACATTTTTTTTACAAAAATTTGAAAATAACTATATTGGGGTTTTTAAGATTGCTGAAACTGAATCTGATAATAAAATTTTTCTAAGTTCACTCCCGGGGTAAATATTTTTAAATACTTTTAATATTTTCGTAAAAATTGGTGTATAGGGGTTTTTGGGGTCGATGAATCTGAATCTGACAATAATTTTTTATTAATTTCAACCCCTGAGGGGTGCTTCTCTAAGAGTCCCAGCTGGACCCTGCTGGCTTCAGACGATATTTCAGTGTAATTTGAATGAGTTCGTAAAACAGCACGGTCCGGACAATACGTTAAATTCATCAGGGGCGCGATACTCACGCCACTATCGCTTCCAAAGAACAAAAATAACAATAGTTATTAGTAATGAATCACGCTATGGAAAATACATCCAATAAATAACATTTCGCGAAGAACGAGTTGCAAATAGGGCTTACGCCATTTCTCCGAGGAAACATCATCTTGGGCCCAAGTACAAGAAGACACCTGGAACAATACAAGTAAGTCCCTTTTGCCTCACGTCACAAAGGTCCTTCGATAAAACACCCCAGCGGTTAACAATGAGTCACTATCACGTATTTTCGAACTACAAAGGTATTTTATATATTTTTTATTTTTAGTTTGGATATGACTACTCGATGAAAATTCTTTTTATACATTACAAAGGAGGTTTGGAAGGAAAACTTCAAAACTTTAGATTGAAAATGGTTTTAAAAATTGATTTTAATACATACCATATTACATTAAAATCTAATGACATTATGAGCTCAGGGTACGTAATTTTAAAAAGTTAAATATTTTTAGCGTTTTTTGTTTATAATTAAGGCAATTATTATTGTATTTGGTTAATTTAGCACTTATATAAAAGATAATTTTAAATTGGTCAAAAAATGTTATAAACAACGTTTTCCTAAAACGCATTATTTTCGAGATATTGGCGTTTAAAGCAGTAAACGGTTTTTTTAGCATATCTCACATATTTATAACCCGATTTCAAAAAATTATATTTTAAATAAAAGCTCTTTTTAAGCCCTATAAAAATGTTATATACAGTTTTGTGCTAGAATATAATGTTTTAAAGATACAGAATTTAAAATCAAACATAACACCTAGTTTGAAATTTGCAAACTAGATGGCTCTAGTGTACAATAGTGCCGATGTTTTGACAGGGTGCTTGCAACGTTTCATCTAGTTTTTTTTTTAATTATTTTTTTTACTTTTTCAGACATGTCTCCTTACACTTCACCGGCCACTATATCGACGTTCTGGTAAACCTTTTGTCTGAGTTTGTAACCACCGTTTTACACCCACTGATCGTCGGTATAATTCAGCTTATGTTTAGCAACATGGTGAATAAAATAACCCATCAAATCAATACTGCTATTGACAGCATTTTCCATCCTGTTGAGCCTGTTGGCAAGTTATTTTTTAATGATTTTTACAAGTTAAATTAAAAAATTGTAATTAATACAAGGGCGAAAAGTTTTTCGATTGAGTAGGTTTTTAGAGCCGAGGACCGGCCGATGGGCCGGCCCGAGGGTAATAAACCTACGAAATCGAAATTTTACTTTTTGCACGTGTATTATACATTATTTTTTATTCGATTGTTAATAATATAATAAATTATTAAAATATACTTAATTTTAAATTGTAAAATATATTTCTTTTTACTGTCTTATTACTTATCTAGTTATCCATGGCAAGCAAAATCCAATCAAATCCTAAAAAAACAATTGAATCGTTTCTTTTGCGTGCGGTTTCATTTTTAAATTAAAACAGCTATAGCTTGGTGATTAATTTCTGTTAAAATGTGTCTGTTATGAAAATAATAATACTTCTGAAACCGTTCTCTGAATATTATAAATATTGACATTGATTTTACAACGAATTTTTGTGTTTTTAATTTATTTTATGTGAAATGATTATAATAACTGTATATGGTCAAAAAGAACAGTTAGTTCAAGACCAAAAGTGACCAAAAGGTCATATATCCTTATAAATATTACAGTAAAGGTAAAGCATTTTCTTTTAAAAAGCTTAAAAATAACAAGTTTTAGTTAGCGGGCGAAAAAAACTTTTTGTGGCCACAAAGTTCAACTTTTCGCCCGTAAAAGTGTCGCTTTTAGAATCAATCGGATAAAAAAATGTTTCAAAAGCGGTTCGCCAATTGGCGGACTTATTATTAAGTAAAAAATTGCTCTTGCTGTTTCATTGTCTTTTTTTTTTGTCAAAATTATAGCTATTGATGATTACACATATTAATTATTATTATTATATTTAATCTATTAACAGATTATTTTTTTTTATTAAAAACAAAATACTTAGAAAACAGTTGTTAGTTGTTTAATTTGAGTACCTTTTGAAAAACTGGAGATTGAATCTTATCGAATAAAAGTATGCGTCGATTTTTTAATTTATTTTAATAAGAAAAATAATATAGGACAAAGGACTACAGTCGATGGCCATTTGTACTTTGTGCAATAAAGAAAGTTTATTATTATTATTAAGAAAAAGCATATTTTAAGAAGCCCTTTTTTATATTATTACAAAAAACAATTTTTCCTACGACCTAGTTAGTAGTTAGTGTGTATTTTCCATCCGTTGCCTATGACAACGGATGGGAAGTGACGACCAGCTAATTTTACATACCTCCTGTCAGAAAATTAATATAAGTCAAATACATAACCTCAAATGACAAGGACAAACTAATTTTAAGATAATTTTTGCTTTTTTTACAAGCTTTTATTTAACTTACAATGTTTGGATATTTGTTTGTTTAGGGCAAATCTGCCAAAGGCTTTTTCGACCACTTAGAATATACTTAGACAGCTAACATTTGGTACACATGCTTAACTCGGCTGACAATACAATTTTTTATAAAACTTACCCCAAACGCTAGATAATGGCCTAGTTGCCTGGCTTGTAGCCTCCCCACCCTTACTACTACCCCAACCCTACAATTTAAAAAATCCATTTTTTACCCACACAAGATTACGCAAGATAATTTAAGACCTAAATTAGGTTACATACTCATTTAGTAATAATAAAATTTTACAATAAATTTTACTTCCCCCCTCTTCTCCCCATCACCCCCATACGCGTATAAGACTAAGTTTAAACCCCTTCTTGTTCTTAAAAATGTTTTTTACCATTAATTTATTTCATATTTAGGTGTTAGGTCGTAAGAAAAATAGTATACGCACCTCGACGCAAACCATTTCAGTGCACATCGAGTGCACTAAAAACTAGGTTTGCGTACTCGGTGTGTAATACACTATTAATAGCTACTTAATGTAGATACAAGGTTGGTAAACGTAATCGCCCTAATAGCCGTCCATACACTATTTTTTATTTGATTTTAAAATATGAATAAATACATTTATATTTTTAAAAACAAATTTAGAATTCAAGTGTCAACAGTTTCAACATCAATCAACCAATCAACGTCGACTATTTTACTTTTGCGGCCTAGGCCGAAAAATTTAACTTTTTATAAAGGTTGTAATGTTATATGAAAAATTCAAATCAAACTATTTTCGAAAAAAAAACACACTTTTCGTAGCGTTTTTTATGGACGAGTTAAACTTAAACTTCAAATACAAATTATAAACATTTTTGATGTTTTGTTTGATCAATAACTATTGATTCATATAAACAGGTAAATATTAAACTAAACATATATGTCTACAAAAAATTTGATAATATAAAATGTGCGATTATAAACTAAATTCTCCTGTTATTTCATCAGCTATTATCACAACTTTACATTTATCTATAGAAAAAATACAACTTATAGAAAAAATTAAGGGTGGGTAAAATTTGATTTTATTGCAGATTTTTGAAATTTAAATGAGGTTTACGTAACTTTTTAAGTAATTATATACCAAGGTAGAGAAGACATGTTTTATAGCCGATCGTATTATATCCCGAGATGCGCAGAATCGAGGGTATAAGAGTGCAAGGCTATATTAGTCTTCTCTACCGTGGTTTATATATTATTTTTTTCACTACTAGCACAGTTATTATTATTATTTAAGTATGTTTATATAATTTATAACATTAAGATGTTTATATCAATAATAAAGTAAGATGTTTGTTGGAAATTAATTAACCGCGAAAAAACAAGTAGCCTTTGAAATCGCCATTTAAAAAAAAAATAACAAATTTATTCACTAAAAGTTGACGGTTTAGTAGGTAGCTTTTTTATATATTTTTAAAATATGTGAAAACATATGGGTAAGTTGTTTATTTACTAAATAATGTGTAATATTCCGTTATAATTTATTTATTTATAATATTTTCCATGCTCATTTTTTATCCAATGGCAAAATATTATTGAATTAAGTAACACCTTACCTCGTAAAATTCACCATTTTACATGATCTTCTACAGAAATTTTGCAGATTTCTAACGTCACTATAAATTTTAATTAAATAATAATTTAAATAAGTGACTCGTTGTTATTTCCTATTATTAGTCTCGGTATGAACCATATAATATATATATATATATATAAATATTAGTTTTTATTGTTTGTCGTAGAAATATACAAAAATTTTAGGTTATTTTATTCGCAAACTTCAACTGATTGGCGATAGGCGATAGTTTCGCCATCTATGAGGTATAACCAAAACCCAAAAAACAGGTTAGATTTGAATTCATATTTAACCTAGGTTGGATAAGAAAAGCTTTATTAACGTTTAAAGAAACAGACACAGAAATGATAGATTTTGCAACTTTTTATAATGCAAAAAGTCCAAACGTTTTTCTGTATGCTTGTGAATAAAATATTTTTTTTTATAATTCAGAAGTTGTAATAGTTATTTATTTATTTATTTATTAACCTGCTTGGCTGACGCCTCGCAGGTTAATTTTCTCATCGGCAATATCGGTTTACCCATGAGTGCCATACAAGGTTTATCCAATAAATAGCTTAGGAATTCATATTTTTATTAAAAATTTTAATGACATTTACAAGAAAATTATTTGACAAGTTACAGTTGAGTGGGTAAAATAAATAATTATCCACTCAATAAAGTAAAAGCTACGCGGGGGTTATCTATTTAAAATAAAGCTGGCAATTGTCTTATTATCTGTATGTATTGAATAAAGTAATTTTATTTCATTAGGGTGGCCAGAGTACGAAGAAGAAATAAAATTTCAATTAATAAACGAAAAGTTTTCAGAAAATTCTAATTATTTTAAAAAATACAAAAACAAATCTGATGATACAATCAACATAGAAAAATTCCAAAAAGACTGCAAAACTTTTAGATCTATTTTAGAAATAACTCAGAAAAACTTATATGAAAATAATAGTTTTAAAGAATTTGTTGATATAATCAAAAATTATTTGGAGTCTGTGGAAGAAGATAAAAATTTAGAAAAAGAGTATTTTGAAAATTATAAAAAACTAAATGAACTAAAATGTTTATTGGATCAAGAAGGATATGATTTATATGAGAAAATTCAAGTAATTACTGAAAATATCGGAAAAATCAAAGACGGTATAGTGGTAAGTAAAAATAAACGTGATAAATAGAAAAGTGAGTGATGAAACGCATCATGAAACGAGTGTTTTATACTATTTTTTCTATTCGTAAAAAAATAATAAAAGTTTTTAAATGTATTTTAGAATTTTAAAGACAATTCGGCAATCAAAATTTGTTACATTAAAGACTGGCTGATATCAAAATGGGAACAAAGCCAAATCACACTTTTGAAAAAACAGGAAAATCTCGACGACCTTATTAGACTAAAAACAGTCAAAATTGACCAAGAAACAAGAATAAATTTTGAAAATACGGTTTTTCTTAACGAACTCATAGAGGTAATAAATAAAAAAAGAAAAGAAAACGGTAGCTAGTATAGAAATATCACGTTAACAGACAGACAGATCATTTTTTGGCCTTTAAGTTTGCCGAATTTATATTTATATTTTTTAGGACTTAGAAAAACAGTTGGAATTTTGGCACAAACAGTATGATACTGATTTAAAGAAAAAACTGGGGGAGATTCAAGATGTAACTGAGAAAAGAAATTACCTATTTGAGAAAAAGCAAAGCCTTGCAAAATTAGTGAGTATAAATAAATTGAGAACAAGAATTCAAAAAAAATATTACACGCACTTCAGAAAGTGATCGGGTAAACTGATTAAAATGAATTGTAAAGATTTTTGAACCTTGAAAAAAAGATTATATCAGTGATAAAAAAAATAAAAAAATGTATCCACTTAATGGACCATACTTGACTTATCAAACCAAAATAAGTACATACTTGTATACAGGTAATCCATCAATTTTGTATACACTTAGAAGTGTATTATAGATACCCCCTGTACACCCCTGCACACCCTTTACTCAAGTAAATAAGTCGCGACTGGCGTCCTAGAAGCGCCACGATTGATCCCGATTTCACCCGAGAGTAGCCCAGCACAGCCGCAAGAAAATCCAAATTCTACTTTGGGGTGTATACAAAATGGATGGATGATCTGTATGTGTTTTTTTATTCTTTTTTCAGTACAGCCAAAGGGAACAAGAAATAAACGAATATAAAGCACACAAAGAACGAATAAGGCTGGAACGCCTTGAGCTAGAAAGAAGACAACAAAGTTCGATAAGAATTCAAGCATGGTGGAGAGGAGTAATGGTCAGAGTGGGACTTGGCCCTTTTAGGAAGAGAAATATTAAAAAGGGAAAGAAAAATTCTGGTGGTAAAAAGGAGTCCGGTGGAAAAAAAGGCTCTGCCAAAGCAAAAAAGTAATAAAAACAATTTTTGAGAGAAAAAAAATAAAAATATAAGTAAGATTCTATGGTAAATGAATAAGAAATTTCTGATGTAAAGAAATTAATGAAGAAAATAACTTTAAATAGCACTTAAAGAGTTTGAAAATTTCTAAATCTATGGCTAATTTTTTAAAAACACAATTTATTAAAAAAATCTATTATTTTTTTTAACTTATATACATTATACATATATTTTAAGTACATATTATAGAATAACAATAAATAACATTATGCTTGGATTATGCACACCATATATGGTGCACGCCATATATGGTGTGTCAAACACCATTTAAATCTGATTTGTTTGCGTTTGGCTTTTTCTAATTTTGAAGAAAACTTTTTTAAATCTTTTCGAGTTTAAAAGATTTTCTTGCTAGCTTTCACTGTTTTCTTCTACCTTTTAACGAAAATACAGTGCGGTCCAAAGGTCACCCCCCTTTCTTAACTTGAACGATTTGAGATATCGACTTCAGATTTGGAACACGTAAATAAGACAACTCAAACTATCTTTTTACATATGTTTAATGATTGCAGCTTTTAAAATGTGGACAGTGGGCATTGGAGGATATATATCTTTGACCACTTTTTTTTCACATTTCTCGACGTTTTAGACCATTCTGAGTCGAAATCAGTAAAAAAAATTTTTCGCGTCCGTCTGTCTGTCTGGGTGTAAACTCTAACTACATTTCTACATGAGATATCGACTTGCGGTTTTTTGCATATTGTTTCTTATCGTATTCCGAAGAGCTGATTAGATTTTGGGGGTTAACGATTGGGGGTAAGGGGGTAAAAATAGGGTAAAACTCCTATTTTTAGCGTTTTTTGTTTATAATTAAGGCAATTATTATTGTATTTGGTTAATTTAGCACTTATATAAAAGATCATTTTAAATTGGTCAAAAAATGTTATAAACAACGTTTTCCTAAAACGCATTGTTTTCGAGATATTGGCGTTTAAAGCAGTTAAAGGTTTTTTAGCATTCTCACATATTTATAACCCGATTTCAAAAAATTATATTTTAAATAAAAGCTTTATAAGCCTTATAAAAATGTTATATACAGTTTTTTGCTAGAATATAATGTTTTAAAGATATAGAATTTAAAATCAAACAAAACACCTAGTTTGAAATTTGCAAACTAGATGGCTCTAGTGTACAATAGTGCCGATGTTTTGACAGGGTGCTTGCAACATTTCATCTAGTTAATATTTAGAAACATATTTTTAAATAAAAAACGAACGCACCGGTAGATTTTTTTAAATTTTTGTAAAAATGATCTATAGGACGCCCTAAATGAATTTATGAAAAAAAAAATAGGGTTGCAAGATGATCGAACTAAATCCACTCGGACAGGCGCCGTGCTATCTACCACACGATCCCCTTCCATTAAAAAAAATCCCAAATGACCCCCTGCCAATATTTTCAAAGCTAAAATAATCAAATATACGAGATAGTTTGAGTCGTCTTATTTACGTGTTATAAATTTAAAGTCAATATCTCGACTCGTTCAAGAGTTAAGAGTAGGAGTGAAATTTGGACTGCACTATCCATAGAAGGCTGAAACACTGAAAAAGTAGTAAAACTTAAATTTTTTGAAAATTTACTAGTTATTCTTAGTTTTGATAACTGATGATAGTATTTTTTTTAAGTATTTACCTATAGTTCCCATATAACACTGCAATTCTGTATAACCTCCTCGGGCTCCGCGTGTTTATAGAACATAAAATATCCCTGAATTTGGGCCGGACTTACGTTTTTGTTAAAACTGGTCACCTTATCTGCGAATAATTTTGCTAAATTTTGGGCCTCTTCTCCATTGTAGAACCTCAAAAACATTTTTTCTATTTGACTGTGGGAGCACCATCCTATGTATTCTTTCATGTCCACTCTACCAGGTCTTATCAGGGCTGGATCCAGTCTAAAACAAAATTTTCTCTATCTAATGAAAGTTTTACCCCATTACCCCTAATTGATTACCCCCGAAATCTAATCAGCTCTTTGAAATATGATAAGAAATAATATGCAAAAAACCGCTTGTCAATATCTTTTCTAGAAATGGAGTTATCATGTATACAGACACACAGACAGATGGAAGCAATTTTTTTTACTCATTTCGACTCAGGAAGGTCTAAAACGTCGAGAAATGTGAAAAAAAACATAGTAAAATTTTGACTTGTTGGCAATGATTTCAATACATTGACACTCTTACTTAGTGCCAATATTATAAAAATATAAAAATATGGTGAATGCGCCAAAATTTCCTTACCTTTCTAAATAATTCGTCGTCATAAAAACAATCCTAGCCTCTGTACTCGCTACACCATCTAAACAATTCAACAGCCCACTAAATGTGACCCTATTTAGTCCTTCATATGCTGACTTCTGTTTTTCTGTATCTTGCCTCGACACAAAAGCTGCATCAATGTCTTCCAATAAAATAATACTTTGTTGAGGGGCTACACTCAATAAGTGATTTAACCTGTCATCTGAAAGCCCCCTTTCTGATAAATTTAGCACACAAATCGCAAAATCTAACTCTCCAGCCAGGGCTGTTATATATGAAGACTTCCCACAACCTGGAGGACCATACAACAAGTAACCCCTTCTATATGGAATGCCTCTTTCATTATACCATGAAGGATTTGAAATAAATTCTTGGCAATCATTTATTATTTTTTCATTTAAATTGTTGTCGAGTACGACTGAATTTATTGGTCGTTTTTTTCTAGGGTGGCCAAGCTGCCTCCATTCGCTTCCCATTGCTGTGTACATTATTACTTTGCCTTCGTGTTGTTTTAAGGCCATTTGTCTGGCTAAAAAATAAATAGATAATTATTACACAGGCCCACAAAAAAAAAAAATGCTGGCAACAAAAACCTCAGAATGCCCCTGTCCCTGCTTACCTTCCTCTAAAATCTTGAAATATATCGCCTTATTGGTCCCCAAGGCAGTCAACTGCACAGTCTCCCAGGGTACACCCATGTGTAAATCCAATGTATGTTGTTCCCGAGTCCTTTCCACTTTGATCCATGTTGATCCATACCTAAAATAAAAATATTAACCAATGTAAAACCTAATTTTATCAAATTTGTACTTTACTTAAAAAAATGTGTACCGATATTAGGAATAAAATCATATTTAGTCTTAATATGACCAGAGTCTTTCTGTTCAAAACTTGTATTAACACTTAAATGCTGCGTCTGTCTTGCACCTTTCTCGGTCATCCAATGTAGAAGCCACTGGTAGGATTTATCTCGACAAGGAACTTCGAGAGTTATCATATAGTGTCTTCTAAATAGTATCATAGAAGTTTGGAGCCCCTTTCGAAGAATTGCAGCCCCTGCACCAAGGCCAAAAAGCCCAAAACCAGCACCAAAATATGGGTTGTCTGACAATGTTGATATATAGTCCGTTAAAGTCATTTTAAATCACAATTATTTAATTAACTAAGCGTATTTTATTAAATTCAGACAAACTTTACATAACCTCACATAATTTTATTGTCGTATGCAATTGTGTATACACATTCGTGTTTAATAAGTTGCATAACTTGTACAGGATTATTAAAAAAAAAATATGATTTAAAAAAAATATTTGATTGACTTTTTTATGGGCAAGATTTAAAGTGTTTAAAGTATAAAAAAAACTAATCAATCATGATATTACTATTTTTATTGCTATAAGCTACTAACAACTTCCAATAAAAATAAAATTTACAATAAAAAAAGGTACAAAATTTATTAAATGAAAAAACATTAAGATTAAGATAAATATTATTTTAATGTTTTGTATAACTAAGTAATAGCCTTTTATCAATATAATTATTATTGGGATCGTAATAAACTTCTGTATAAAATTTTAACTAAGTACCAAATCTTTTCCGAGTATTAACAATTAAAAACAGATTTTATATAATTTTAATTAAAGCATCTTTACTCCAAAGGAAAGTATGACTGTAAAATTTGTTCATAAATCTGCTTATCTTGATCCAGAAACAGACAAAAGATAACTCTATCGACATCATCGGCACTACTTTCCAAAAATTTTCTCACAGCATACACAGCAACATGTGCCGCAGCTAAATTAGGATACCCATATATTCCAGTTGAAATACAAGGAAAAGCTATACTACGTAACTTCATTTTAGACATGATTTTAAGACTATTTTCATAGCAATTTCTTAACATGTCTGCTTTTTCTCCTTGCGGACCTACAGTGTGGATAATGTATTTTGCTGGTAGTTTGTAACCTCCCGTTACTTTAGCTTCACCTGTAGGACATCCATTTAGACTACGACACTCTTCTTTAAGGTTTGGACCTGCTGCACGGTGTATAGCCCCATCTACTCCTCCCCCTCCCAGTAACGATGAGTTTGCAGCATTTACAATGGCTTCTATTTCTAAAGTTGTGATGTCACCAGCAAATACGGATACTTTATTCTTAAGCAAACCATTTTTAGAAGCATCGATAGTATGACCTTGCAAAGGTTTAATCTTATCGAGCAAAGATGTTTTTGTAGAAGCAAATTCGGCCCATGTTGGGATGTCCTTTAGTCCTGTGAATTTATTGTATATGTCACGCTTTTTGGCGATGTCCATGGACAAATATTTTTCTTTTTCTACCTTCCAGCTTGCCATTTTTGTCAAATTTCTCGAAAATGCGGTAAACAACTTTATCGGAACATCCGGTAAACACACAAAACATAACCTCTGAACTATCAACATTTCCTCTTCTTCTTCTTTCGTTTTATTTAAATCGCCGATACCGGGGTTACTCAAAGTGTATTTTTTTGTATACAAGGGATGTTCAAAACTATTTAAAAATTTTAATATGTGACTATCGGATCAGAATGATTCATTTAGACTAAATTTTAGAGTACCCTTTCCGCATAGGGATGTAAATAATAAAAAACGGTTTTGTTTTTTACTTTCTCATAAAAGAATGGGAACGTTCAAGTATTACGTACGCCCCTGGAAGGGGGGGGGGGGTGGGGGTTATTTTGGAGTGTTACGGCCATGTTTTTGGTAAAGGAAAATAGCGTTACAACGATTAAAAAAATAAATAGTTACATGGTTAAATAGAGAATTTTAAGCTCTTTAAAATGACTATCATAAGACCTAGGGTGCCATTTAAAATGTTGTCCCCCCACTGCCACCCTGGCGCCACCCTACCGAATAAAAAATTGAAAAATATGACAAATGATAGTTTTTGTTGTGTGATATGAACATTCCAAATTTTAGGTATATATATCATCCTGTTTAAAGTTACGTGGGGTGTACCATTTAGGGCCACTTGCACCAACTTTTGTTCTGGGATTATCTTGACTAAACCGAGTTTAAGTTAAAAATGCTGCGTTCTAATTGGTTGACCGTCAATTTAATCCAAGTTTAAAGTTAAACCATCGTTGGTGCAAGTGGCCCTTAAAAGAATAACCCTGGTTATAGTTCTCCGCATGAAAGAAAGTCTCCGACGAAAGGGGGAGGAATCATTCACGATCTCTTCTTTCCGTCAAGAGCGTTATAAGGCGTGCGTGCCTGCAACGGGCCTCCCACTTGCACACACATTCCAAACATATTTCCCGTAGCCACAGATCCGTGCGTCAAACTATACATATTACTTCCAACATGGATAAAAAAAAACTTCGTAAAATTTTTTATTTAAAAGGACCTTAACTTTTATGAAATAGAATTTTACTAGATACACAACCGGACCTACCCTTATAACATATATATTTTCCAGTCCTTAGAATATTCCCCGTGAGAATCCCGCATGATCTGTGTAAAATCAAGCCGCAAGTATACGATATCCTTCAAGCACCTTCCTTCCATGGCACTCTACGCGTGCTACCCACATATGCCGTTTTGTTCTCTGGCCACACCACCCCACGATTTTTTGATCCCATATAAACTACAAGTTGTGAAGATATGTAATGCTACGCATTCCAATTAATACTATTCACAGTTAAAATTATTTGAAACGCAAAATAAAATATTGCTGCTAAGGGAACGTTCAAGTATTACGTAACGCTCCTGGGGGGGGTCATTTTGGAGTGTTACGCCCATGTTAATGGTATAGGAAAATAGCGTTACATGGGGGGGGGGACCAAAATGATCAAAATTTGCGTTACGTAATACTTGAACCCTCCCTAACAAAAGAATAGTTCCCCTGTAGGCGGCCTACAGTAGGCCTAGGTTCATTAAAACAAAGAATAAAGTTAAAAAAAATTGGAAAGACAAAAAAAAATTGTTGTTTTCAAAAAAAGCGAAAACATTTTGAATTAGTAATTGTTTCAAAAGAGAAATAAAAATAAAAAATAATCAATTTTTTTTCTTTAGGAAACGTTCAAGTATTACGTAACACTCCAAAATGACCCCCAGCCCCCCTAGGAGCGATACGTAATACTTGAACGTTCCCTTATTTGAAGAACGAAAAAAAAATGAAAGCAAGTTTTTATAAAAAGATAGTTTTTTCAACTTTTTAAATTGTTTAACCACTCATAACTTTTTTGTTTTTGGGGAGATTACTTGCAACAACATAGAACTTGATTTTTGCTGAAAATTTCGAGTCGATCGGATTATTCGTTGAGTTATTGTCGTCACAAAAAACGTGACATCGGACGGACAGACAGACATTTACAAAGTTTCTTATTTTTTAATTTGTATCCAAGAATTTTTTGTCGGGCATTTTTTGGCGATTTTAGGAAATTCGAAACTACTGTATTATACTATTCTAGCGCCACGCGCTGCGAACAGTACAGTAACCTGGCGGGCCCATAAGTCACAAAAACCATATGGTACAGCATGGTGGTATGGAGTCATTCGATTTTTATCTGACTATGTAATCACTAATATTTTTTAAATGTCTACAATTAAAATTAACAGTATTAGGGAAAGAGGATAATAGTACTTATTCCATTGGTAACTGTTACCAATGGAATTATGCAAATATTTTTTGAGATGATATCGGTCCTTTTTTAAGTGGTCGATTTAGAATTTTAGATTCACAATCGTGTCCCCTATGTATCGTGTTTTAATTGGAAATTAGCATATTTTTAATTGTTGAAGGAAATTATACTTACCCAGACAGCACATAATAACTATTAGATATCCAGGGGATATACTTTCTAGATATAGAGTATATACATTGGATATTCTGGATAGCCGTTAGATATCCAATGGACATCCAAATGTCCGCCTATATCCAGGATATCCACTGGATATCCATGAGATCCTGGATATAGGCGGACATTTGGATGTTTTTTTGTTTGTTTTAACCTCGTACTATTCTACTTAATTAAGCACACCCTAAGTCCAGGACTTGTGTGAGCTAGTAGTAGAGGGAACCACCGGCTTATACTGACTTTCGAACCAGTTTTTATAGGGAGTGTCCGCTTCACTTATGCCTTCGCCAAATTTCAATTATTAATTAACTGAAAAAGGCAAATCGGCGCCAGAGAGAATCGAACTCACGCTAGTTGTAGTAGACTTGTCATGTACAGACGCGGTAGACTACTACACCAATCCTCCCATCATGTCCATGGGATATCTAATGGCTATCCAGTGGATGTACTCTATATCCAGAAAGTATATCCCCTGGATATCTAGTTTTTATGTGCTGTCTGGGTATATACATATAGGTACCTAAACTGCTACCCTAGATAGGGCTATGTGACATCTGAACTTGAATTCATCAAGAAACATAATTATGTTAACTGACTTTTTTTTGTGGGCCTGTGTTATAACTTTTTATGGATTATAGCGGTGACGAAAATCTTCTAGCGGATGTTATACTGGTAATTAAAACAAATATAACAATTTTTTCTGAAAGCCACTTGTGTTTAAAACTAAGATGCGAATCCAAAAGTCCTTTCACATTGTTTGTAGATTTTTTTCAACCCTTTTGGGTATTTAACAATACCAATAAATGAGATTAGAAGTACCTAATAATCCACCCTTATCTGTCCCACAAAAGGACCTTAAAGAAGTATTTGGTCCTACCCTAATTGGAAGTAAAATATATAGGTGTAAGATCCACCAACTACTGTGATTCTCACTTGTTAGGGGTGGAAGCATTGTAAAAGGATCACACATTGGGAGGTACTCGTAAATAAAAATTATTACATTTTCGCTCGAAATTATGCGGGGTTCCCACGCAAAAATAGTAAATGAACCACAGGACAAGCATTTTTTTTTTCCAAAGTAGGTTCACATGAAAGATGATAGTATCATTCCAAAATGTTGTATTTTTTGTTGTATATTTGTGGAGCAAAAACTGATAAATCCATGTTATCCAATTTTGAGATATTAGCAGAAAACTTGTATAGCGTAATCCCAAAAAAAAATTAAAAATCCTAAAACTGGCGAAAACTGTTCATGGGTCATATAGTTATCGGCTTTTGCTTGTATATGATGCGCTATATCAAGAAAGCGCCACAAAATTAGTAAGAATCGATACTTAGGTCAGAATACGCAAAAAGTGGATTTATCGGGTTTGGATGTTTGCTCCACATTTATTTTACACTGATAAATTATTAGTTTTGTCTGATATTAGAAAGGCATATAAGCCTTAAGAATGAGTAAAACCGCTCAATTTTAACATTAATTACGGTGTTCCGCAAGGATCCTACCTTCGACTTCTGATATTTCTAATACTTACTAATGATATACTACTAATTTTAAGTTGTTACAAAGTAATGTTTGCAATCATTATTTTGGATCAATATTTTATGTGTTTTACTGTAAAAAAGTTGAATATACAAAAAAACAAATCGTTTTGCACCTAATTATGACTTTGTATTTTTTTATTTTCTCAACATTTTGTATATTTGTAGGTATGTATTTTATTTTTAATTGATAAATTATTAGTTTTTACTTTAATATTTTAGAATTATTAAATTAAAAGTATTGAAATATTTTATTATAAAGGTATATGAGCCCTTGAAAGCGTAAAACTACTGAATTTTAACATTGATTACGGTGGTCCGCAAGGATCCTACTTTGGACTTCTAATATTTCTAATATGTATTAATGATTTACTAGTAATGTTAAGTTGCTACAAAGTAATGTTTAAAATAATTATTTAAAGTCAATATTTTATTATTTTTTAACGTATTTCGTTCGTAGATTATTTTTAAAGCATTTTTTGCACGTCTGGCAAACAAAGCTACCTACTACATGTTCCCAAAATACTTTTCATAGTGTTAATAAGGAAATGGAGTATTATAATTTAATTGGTACTAGTAAACATTGAAGAATTTATGATTAATTTTTCTGTTCCATTTATAAAATCGAAAAATAAAATGATCCCAGCCGAAAACTCCCAATTTTCAGTAACTGACTGACAAAGAAGAGTGTTCTTTTTTCGCTTTGCCTATAAAAGGTCAAGAAAAAGTAGGTTTGGAACACATACGTGTTTAAATACACAGATTTCCCCAGAAAGGTTAATAGACATTTATTTTTATAGTTTTTAAATTTTGTATTTAAGTTGTGTTTTATTAACTCAGTTATAAAGTTAATTAACATTTGAGAGATAGAGAGAGAGAGAGAGAGAGACTAATTCCACGACTTCCTCTGATACTTTGTCAAATAAATAATTTTTAATTGTCCCTTTTTCGGTATCCTGTCATTTCCCTCATAGTGTGCTATAAATGGGATGCCCTTATATTAATCAAAAGGTTAACGCACTATCTTCATCTCAATGTGAGTAACTGCAACTTTTAATTAAGAAAAATGTATTTTATGTGGTCAAAATCTCGATCAAAACTAGATGATCCTTCTTTATTTATTTTTATTTGACACGAAAAGCATGACATTCTGCTTCTTTGAGCATATTGAAAAATAATTTACCCATATATGGGTAAATCTATAGACAATAGTAAATACATGGTGTTTGCACTCTTTTAGCGGAAAATAAAGGAGATGATTCTACATCACAAAACATGAACAACCAGCATATAGTTCGTGTTAAGATGCAAGTCGCTTGCAAAACAACTTTACACTACGATATTTCAAAAACGCTTTGACCCAGAGACTTGTAATTTGGAACACAGATTTTATAAGTAGTAGAAAAAATGTTTTTCAAATTTCAAGTCTTTATGTCAAAGCGTTCTTGAAATATCTTACACGAACCATAGGAACATAATGAAAAAGCGAAACTTTGATTTTTCTACATCTCACAGGTATTTACCTAAATTATGTTCAAAGGGAACGTTCAAGTATTGCGTAACGCAAATTTTGATCATTTTGGACCCCCCCCCCCATATCTAAATCTTCAAATAAAAAGTTAGATTTTCTGTAACATTAAAAAATAAATAATAATAAAAAATAAGCCTGCATATTTTACATAAGTTTATGACGTACGAGTTCCCCCTTATTCCGATGGTGACCCTCCGTCCAAGTTTTCCGCTCTACATTCAAATAAAATATCGTCGAACAACTTCTATGCTTACTGCATAATACAGGGTGTTAAAAATATAAGAAATATAAGTTATAGTTCAGCGTATAAAAAAAGATCTTTATCCAAGAAAAATGATTTATTTGAACATATTTTGCTCCAATAAAAAACTACATAAAAGGAAAAGAGTCTGTTTCTTCTACAACATAATTTCGTTAAATTATTGTTGAATTTTGTCGAACTAACATGGCAATATGTCACAATAGTTATTGTACAGTATAGGACCAAGTATTTTTTTATCTTTTTAGACTTTTTTTTGAGGAATTAAAATGGGGTTGAAAATGGGTATTTTTGTCAAAATTTTTTAAAAATATTAATTTTATCACGCAAAAACGTAAATTATACTTTTAATTGATTTTAATAAAATTTACAAAATAAAAATCTTAAAAAATCGCATTTTTTAGCAAAAAAAAATTTGAAAATTTAAAACTTAAAAAAAATAAATATTAAAAAATATATAGTCGAATAGACAATTGTATTTGCTTTAAAATGTAGTCACAAGACCTTCCTTCCTATTAAAAAAAATCCCCCTATGCCCCCCTAACCCCATTTTAAAAGGTAAAAAGTTTAAGTATATTCAAAAAGATAATTTTGTTCTGAATTTTAAAAGTCGATATCTCAATTCGTTTAATTTTTTATTACTTTTTTTACTTGATGTTTTATATTTAAAAAAATATGTCTGTCGGTCTGCTGTCCGGAATATTTTTGACCACAATAACTCAAGAACGATACGAGCTAAAGACTTTAAATTTGGACCATAGGTTGATTATCCAAAGTTCAAGGCTGAGATTGTTTTTGGTAAAAATCGGAGTGGGGTAAGGGGGTAAAATGAGGTAAAAACATTTTTTTTTTTAAAAAAGTTTTTCAATTTATTTTTTCATTTAAAAAAAAGGAACTTTTTTTTATTAGGCCTATAGGGGAAAGTATTATTTTGTTGGCAGCAGTTTTCTAACACCCTGTAACAGCATATTTTCGACATTGTGTGTCCGAACCGGAGACTGATTGCGTGTCCCGCATGTATCACACAGTGTCGGTCCCCCCATGTGACCCCTACGCCATTGCCGCCAATTGAGCGAGTTAACGTTAATTGAATCTAATGGGAACTTAATTGGAGACAATTGAGGAGATGATACAGCCTGGCAACAAGTGTCTGCAACCGTTTTGAAATATTTTAACAATGAAAATATGAAACGAAAAATATATATTCGGCTAGTATGAAAATATTTCAGTTAAGCCTGTTTTTCAACAGGAAAGTTTATACAGAGCGGTCCAAAAGTCAGCCCCCCCCCCTCTTAACTTTTGAACCAGTTGAGATATCGACTCCAAATTTGGAACTTTTAAATAAGACTACTTAAACTATCTTTTAGCGTATATTTAATACTTTCAACTCTTAAAATGTGGTCAGGGGGCATGGGGCACATTTTTTAAAATGGAAAGGGGGGTCGTGTGATACATCATTTTAAAGCTTATAATAATCTCCATTTAACTCCATATTTTTAAATTTAAAAAAAAAATGGGTTTAAAATGGGGTTGAAAATGGGTATTAATGTCAAAATTCCTCTAAAAAAAAACAAATAATTTTTTAAAAATGCCTAATTTCATCATAAAAAAATGTTAATTATACTTTTAAACTAATTTTAGTTGACATAAATAAAAATTTATAAAAAAAAACTTAAAAAATCGAATGTTTTAGCACAAAAAATTGAAAAATCAAAACCTTAAAAAACATTTTTAAAAAAATTAAAAATGTTAGTTTAAATAGAGAATTTTATAAGCTTTAAAATGATGTATTACACGACCCCCCTTTCAATTAAAAAAAAATGTCCCCATGCCCCCCTGTCCACATTTTAAGAGCTGAAAATATTAAATATATGCTAAAAGATAAGTTGTCTTATTTAAGAGTTCTAAATTTGAAGTCGATATCTCAACTCGTACAAAAGTTAAAAGGACCGCAATGTATGTCTTAAAGTACATTTAAATTAAGCTATTTGCAAATCGACAGGTCCTGGATCGGGTTCCTTTGGGTGTTAGAAGCCCCAAAAAGGTAGTGAAATGGGGCGTACGAAAAATATATTTTTTACTTCAAAGTCAAATACATTACATTTATTACATTTAGATTAACTAGTCTATTTTCACAGTTTTACACAATTATACAGCAGGCCAAGTGCTAAAAACACACTTCAAAAAGTTAATTTGACATATGTCAGTACTATAATGTCGAAAGAATTTCCATTTAATCAAAATGTCATTTCATAAAATCTCATTTTTTTAAAAAGTTAAGTATCAAATATTTTAAAGGCACTTTTTAACGACTGTTTTCACCCCTTGGCACCAGAATTATTATGTATAACTATGAAAATAGCTTAATCTGAATTTAATAAGTGTAATGTATATAACTAAGCAAGTTAAAAATAGATTTTGGATGGACAGACAAACAGACAGACAGACACCTCATAGATTTTATTATATAGATTTCAATAGGAAAGCTTATATTTAAGCCCGTGCAGTTTTTAATGGTGACGCCTTCGCCAATTTTGTAAAAGATTTTTTTTAAATATCGACTTGTAAATTTCGAAACATCGTTTCTCAAAAAAATCAATGTTAGGTTCCCGGCCAACTCTGTACTTTATAATTGATAACATAAACAAACTCCAAATTCCAATTAGTTTAGTACTAGTTACCTACAGAGTTAATTAGTACAAGGAACCGAAAAATAATTTTTTGAGATACGAGGTTTCAAAATTTACAAGTCGATATATTACATTTTTTTTAAATTACATGTTTGTTTAACCTCGTAATATTCTTTTTAATTAAGCATCCCCTAAGTCCAGGGCTTGTGTGCCCACACTAGACCAGGCTAGTAGTGGAGGAAACCAACTTCGCCAAATTTGAATTATTACCCTATAAAAAATGTCATATTGAAACGTATTGAAACACATAGAGACGATTCCAAATACTTAATGAAAAGTAATTTTTTATTTGGAATCGTCTGAATGTGTTTTAATACGTTTCAATACGACATTAAATTTTGTTATAGGTAATTAACCTATAAAGGCAATCGGCGCCAGTGAATATCGAAAAAGTACATACCTAGGATTTGCCCAGCGATATTCTCCAAAACTAAAAGAGTTAATCAAGTTTTGCGAAAACCATCTTAAATTAGACAACTTAAACTATCTTTTGGCATATATTTGGTACTTTCAGCTCTTAAAATGTGAGCAGGGGGGTATGGGGGGGGATTTTTTTTTAAATATGAAGGGGGTCGTGTGATACATCGTTTTGAAGCTTATAAAATTCTTCATTTAACTATATATTTTTTAATTTTTTTAAAAATTTTTTTTTGGATTTAAAATAGAGTTGAAAATAGGTATTTTTATCAAAATTTCTCTAAAAATCAAACAGTTTTTTAAAAATTACTAATTTTATAATGAAAAAACATAAATTATACATTTAAACTAATTTTAATTGATATAAATAAAAATTTACAAAAAAAAAATCTTAAAAAATAGCATTTTTTAGCACAAAAAATTAAAAAATCTAAACCTTAAACAAATTGTTTAAAAAATTAAAAAACAGTCCAATAGAGAATTTTATTTGCTTTAAAATGATGTATCACACGACCCACCTTTTCATTAAAATCACCCGCATGCCCCCTGTTCACATTTTAAGAGCTGAAAGTATCAAATATATGCTAAAAGATAGTTTAATCTGTCTAATTTAAGATGGTCTTCACAGAACTTGATTATATCTTTTAGTTTTCGAGAAAACCGCTGGGTAAATAGAGTTGGGACACCCGGTATAGAAAGATCATGAGGGTGAGAGCCCTTCAAAATATAACAATCTTAAGAAGTGACCTAATGAAAAAGTAGATCCCTAATTTAACAAATTTTAAAATAAGAGTAACTTAAAGCCCGGTGGTTATTTACAATACATTAAGATAAAGATTATTTTGCTGAGAATAAATATCACTAGTTTATAAGGGTTTGCTTAATGATAGTTTTGCAATTTTCATTTCCTACATTTTTTTATGCCCTTTACTAGCACTTCTGCTTTGCTGTGAAAAGTTTTTTAAAAGAATTTGGGTCCAGAACAAAAGATACTCAAGGACATATGGATACTGTCCTTCCGGAAGCAAAACCCATTATTTAGCGTTGCTTTCTGTTTAAAAAGAATTAAAACGTGACAGTGACAGACATGTTACGTTGTAACGAATCAAAATTCCAAAATAACCGGAGAAAGTCAAATTGAGTGATTCAGAAGCTCAAATTTTAACAATTTTTCTGAAAATGTAAGAATAAGACTTTTTTGAATAGTTTCTTTAACTGTCAAGTCGACACTCCCAAGCAACAAGGATGTAACTAAAGTTAGACCCATTTTGAGTTATACTCATAGGTAAACGCCTTGAAAAAAGACACACATGGTGGTACTACTCAGGTTTCTCCACAGTCCACTTTAAGCAAAAGTTTACTTAAAATCACTAAAGTAAGAAATTCTAAACTTGAATATTATCAGAAACAAACAGTAAATAAACAATTTATACTTAAACAGTTAATTAGAGAATTTTATAAGCTTTCAAATGATGTATTACATGACATTTACCCACCCTTAAATAACAAAAAAAAATATTTTAGGAATTTAGCTTTCGTGAAAAATGACAATATATGAGTTACGGCTTTGTTGCTTGGGGGTATCGAAGTGTTCTTATAAAATCCTATCTGGAGACTTCTTATGAAAGATTTTGATTGCGCTATTTATTCGAAAAGAAATCTACTCCGTTCTTGCCAAAATTATTTATTAATTGACCCCAAAACGGGGTCCCACATGCTATTTAATATTCAACTATATATTATTAACACATATACGTTTGATAATTGTTGATGTACCATCAGCTGAAGGTCATATCAATTGAAAAATCTCTTCAAGAATCACAAAGTTCTATTATTCAAACGTGAACTATAGTTAGTACGTAGTTTTGGTCACTATAACGAGAAATACAACACAAATAAAATTTATCACTTGTTTTTCTTTTTTAACTTAACACAACCAGATTATTTCACTAGCACTACCATAACTAGGGGGTCACAAACTGATAATAAATTCCAGGGGTTGAGAAAAAATTTGATGGTTGAAGAAAAACACTGGAAAAACTATAAACAATGATACCAACCCTGCCGAAATAAAGTCTTTTATTTGACTGTTGAACATTAACTGTGTAAAATGGTTTTAATAGCAACAATTGGACAACATTGAGTTGAATTGCATTAAAGAATCTGGCCTGTTAAACTAATACCCTATTAGCTGCATTAATAGTTATTGTCGCTAATAGGGAAAAATTGGGTAAATTGAATTTATTGAAAGATCGTGTGCACTGAAAAAAATATGATCACAACGTTATAACATACAGCGTGTTCCAGAACTCGCGTACAAAAATTTGAGGGTATATTAAAAACCCTCTGAAAAATATTAAAAACATGTCAAAAAAAATCCATCTTCGTTTGATTCAAAAATAAGAACGCTTTAAGTGGACCAAGACTGTTGCTGATGTTAAATTACCTAAAAGTTGAATTTGTAGCAAATTTAATTATTGCAGGTACATATTCTGTAGGTTGACATAGTGATTAATGTGACATAATAGTATATTAAAGTACTAGTTTTATAACGTGTTATGAAACTTACATTTAAATTGATGACTGATTTAGGGATTTTTGTTTTAGATTGGCATTACAGTTTACATCATGTTTAAAATTCTAAGAACAAATGACATTTTGATATATTTTATAGTCATCTCTTTTTTACTGCAATTAACCAAGCCACAATATTAACATGGTAAAAATAACCTATGCTATAAGACTGCATACACTGTAGATTATACATAAAAATCATTAAAAAACAATAAAATATCGAGGAATCATTCTGGATCAGCATTTGAGATGGAAGATACATACAAAATTGTGACACACATAAAGCCACACGGATTTTTAGAATTTTCTTTAGAATTTGAGAAAACATATCTGTACCTTTTTAGTTTTAGTTTTTTTTTTTTATATTATACATGTTAATTTTGACTTTTCCTCACAGAAGGACCAAAATAAAGATTTTAAACTGTACATATAAGTTTTCCTATAGACATAATTTTTACTATAGGCTTTTATATAGTATTTTACTTTGCCAGTTATAACAAAATACATCATTCATAATATCTTCGGTTTCATTCTTTATCCAACTATACAAATTTGGAAGCCCTGTGGTAATTTGTATAGTTGGATAATGAATAAAACAGAAGATAATATGAATGATGACATCATTATGATATATGTTGGTATAACTTTAGTTAACCAGTGAAATAATATATAATAGCCAACGAACTAATAACTCTTCTCTCTAGAATAAGCATTTCATTCGTTAAAACTGACAAAAACGTCGGCAACAAAAACATTCGTCTGTCTTACTCGCACATCTTTGTTCTAACAGAGACAACAATACCAGTTACTGGTAACTATTATTGTTCAGGCCTGAATATACCTACTATTTGTTTACAAACAAACCGAGATGTTGGCGATACTTTATTTTATCGGTATCCGTATTCTAGAGAGAAGTTATCAGTTCGTTGATAATAGCATATAGTAAAAATTATTCCTATAGCTTATCTTATTGTCTATATACTTTCCAGTATTATCTAAGATTGTCCAATATTAGACATAATCTCATGAAAAATTTGCAATATTGTCAGAAATTCTTGAGATATTGTTGGTCAAATAAGTTTATACTTTGTTTAGTTTCTATAGAATGAAAGAATGACATTCGTTTAGACTTTATCGTAAAAAATACAAATAATATCGTTTTAGTATACGATTTTTTCGTCTTTACAATACAAATGTCTCAGTTTTCTCGTTGTAAAACTATTTACTAATGACTTTAATAGGGAAAAATTGGGTAAATTGATAAATTCATTTATGGGTTAACTGCGTGCGCCTATCAGTTAATATTTGTTAACTTAAGTTGATTAACTTGTTGTTTATGAATGGATTAATTGACAACATATTAAATGTTTTAATTTTCTTAATTCCTTCAGTTATGTAGATGCATCTAGGGGTGCTGGGTGTTGTTTTTGTTGTGAAAATCATGTTCTTTTGTTTTGGTTTTGTGATTTATCCAGTTTTCGGGACTTTATAGTAACTCATCGTTAACCTACACACAGTAAATGAATCTTGGAGTGCTGGGTGTTGTTTTGTTGGGAAGCCGTTGTTCGTTTGTTTTAGTTTGTGATTTATGAAACATTTAGGATTTTATAGTAACTCATATCTGATGAGTCATCAGTAGCCTAGCGATAGAAGGTAAGTCTGTAAAGACGGTCAGAATAATTTGTACTATAAAGGTACGGCATACAGCGTTTTAAAATGGTGTTGCAGTAAAAACGCAACGTGCGTGCGCAGTATATATGTCACTTCCATTAGAATGTATTAAAGAACTACTGCGTCTGGACGCAGTGTCCGGACGCTGCGTCTAGACGCATAACATTAACGCTGTATAGATGCCGTACCTTAACTAATTAGGCATAGTACACAGCATTAGGACATTCTGATTATCCCACACTGAAAAAAAGGATCCTTTGCGGTAATGGCATATGAAATTAGGCCAAATGCTTCGCACTCCTGAATACGTCCAAAAGCGCCTCCTCTTAACTTGCCAAGATCTTTCTGATTCTTTAACTTAAAATTCTTTGATCTTGTGTGAAATGCATGTGGTCTTGTCTCAAAAGAAAAATCTTGGGCCAAAGTATTTAAAATTATTTAATTTTTAACAATCTTAAAACAAAATAAATGCGCCAGGTCCAAGAGATTTTGAATTTTTTTTCAAAAGTGGCACTTTTCTTGGGACAAGATAAATACTTTTGTTTGAAGATACACATCTTTTAACCTAAAAGAATAACTGCCAAGAGTGTTGACTACTTTGAGCCAAGAACGTAATTTTTTTCAGTGCACCACAGATAATTTAGTTGTTTTTCAACTTCAACCCTACAGCTTTAAAAGTGTTAATCAACAAATAAATAGAAAACATTTTTACAAAAAGGATGTATTTTATGACAAAAACTTAGTTCTCAGCAGCGATTTTTTTTTACTATATAGTAAAATTATAATTTTACTAAGTGGCGTAAATACTATAGTGACAGCTACTGAGTTTATTGGTTTAAGAAAAGACTTTCATCAAGTTTACAAGTTTAATACAAGTTTGTTTAACCTCGTACTATTCTACTTAATTAAGCATCCCCTAAGTCCAGGACCTGCGTGGGCTAGTAGTAGAGGAAACCACCGGCTTAGACTGACTTACGAACCAGTTTTTATAGGGAGTGTCCACTTCACTTATGCCTTCGCGAAATTTCAATTATTAATTAACTGAAAAAGGCAAATCGGCGCCAGTGAGAATCGAACTCACGCTAGTTGTAGTAGACTTGTCATGTACAGACGCGGTAGCCACTACACCAATCCTCCCAAGCTTTTTTCTTTTTCATCGATGGTTTAAAAACAAGCAAATTAACCTAACATTTCGCGAAAAAAGTTTTACTATGTTCTAGCTATGAGAAGTCAGTGATAAAAAATAAAATTTGCCAATTTTGAAATCTTTTTACTTGTTTAAAACTTATCGTGATAATGGCAAATTAAGTTTCCCTACCACGGTCACTCAAATAAATTAGAAACGTAAAAATTACAAATATTGCATTATTTCTTAATTAAACAAATAATTTTTCTAAACAAGTTGTTTAGATTAAAACCAATTAAAAATATTTAAATGCGTGAATGGGGTGTCAAATAACGCAATTACTGACCTACTCCATTACAAAATTTAGTGGTTTAATGATTTGATTAGATCTGATTAGCTCTAAATGGTTTTAATAGATTTTAACCGAATTAAATTAGGTAAATCAGTAAGGACCTACGCCAAATAGTTGATACAACAACTAAACAAGACTTGTTAGTGATATTGAGTTAATTAATAAAATACAAGTGCATTAGTTATTTAATCATTTATTATAAAAACGCATAATTTAGAGGTGGATTGATTATATTGTCTAAGGACACCCGATTTGATCTCTCATATCTAATGTTTCTACTTTAAACTCCTCCAACAGTGAAAAGGGAGAATTCCTTTGAAAAGCCTTAAAATTATTAGATATTTTTCATTACAAAATTACAAAAAAAGAACTAAAAATCTCTGGCGAATTCGGAAAAAACGTAGTATTTGGAGAATAATAGTAAACATCAAAAATATGTCGTTTGCAGAATTGCAGCTAAAAATTCTAGGCTAGAATTTTTAAGTTTTCTAACCGATGTTTTGTATTGTAGAAATTGCTGCAAAAAGCAACCAGGTCTTTTAGAACCCATTATCTATAATTAATTCTGCCTCCTGGTCCAAAAATTTCTGGGCCAAATCATTTTTGAATGGTTATAAAAAAAAACAAGATGATTTTAAAAAGAATTTCTTTAGAACAAAATGGCTCTGAAAATTTTCAGAGATTTTTAGAAAAAATACCTCAATAAATATCTTTCGAATTTCTACAATTTATAACAAAATTAAATTTCAGTTTTTTTTGCTGTTACAGAACAAAGCAGTCATATTTTAACTTATATGTATTATAATAACCTAAAGTTATTCTCTATAGAGAATAACTTTAAGTTAAATGTACTGGAAAGTTACTGAGGTAGCAATAAGAATTTAAATAGTCAAATAAGACCCATACTGGTATCGGATATCGATATCGGAAATCAAATTGGATAATTTTCCCACAAGAAAAATGTCAATTATTGCCACAAGCCCACATATTTACCCACGTGACCAGCATGATCCGTCATCGAAAAATATAATGGTTTTTAGGAGGTACTAAGAACGAAATAAAAACGAAAATAAAATCATCAAATATATTTTGGGAAGGAAGCAAATATTGTAACAAAAGCCTTTACGAAATTTTTCAGTGCGGTAATGCAAGTTCAGTGTTATTTGTGTCATTGTGAACATAACTTGAAATGTAGAAATCTATTTAGTATATTGCGTTAGTTAAATTAATATCTAGAATATATTTTTCCTAATTCTCAATAGAAATAATCATTTAAGTATAAACTAAATAACACTGGACACATTACTGTACCTTGGGGCACACCACATTCAATATTAATAAAATTACTATTAACATGTTTTATTCTTACATTTCTCTTCCTAAAGTTGTATTTAAAAAGATTAATAATTCCGCTATTAATCTTTTTAAACACTACTTATTTAATCGTAAGAAAAATGTAAGAATAAAACGTGTAAATAGTGATATTATTAATATTGAATGCGGTATGCCCCAAGGTTATGTACTGGATCCAGTGTTATTTAGTTTAAACATAAATAATAATTTTCTAATGAGAATTAATAAAAAAATATTAGGGTAATTAATTCAAGTTTAACAAGTATCTACTAATACTTATATATTTTTTAAGATATAACGTGTTTCTTCAGTTTCTTAAAAAAGAATACAACGAAATTTTTGGTTATAGTTCAGAGGTATAAAAAAACAATTCACATCGTTCTTAGTACCAATTTCAAACAACCTGTCAACATTAAGCTCTATCTCACCCAGCGTTTTACAGCTTCCCCGAACGACCCTCATTGGCCGGTCTCTCCGACCTCCGACCAATCAGAGCCCAGCTATCGCCAGGACTCTAATTCCCCATTGGCTCTCAGCTCTATCCTTAATTCAGCTCGTTAAATATAAATTGGATAAAATAACAACGTCAGAACTTAGTTTAAATCCATCAGTTCGCTAAATTGTTTGATTACGTTGCTAACGCAGCGTTAGTTAGTTAGTTAGTTTGGTGGTTGTTTATGTCACAAATTGAGACAATTGACTTAAATCAGAGTGGTTATTAACTAATTAATTAATTAACTATTAAGGATGGACGGTGCACCGTTTGATGAACAGACATTTGTAGATTACAACAATCAGCCGCTACCTTCTTTGAGTTCGACACTTTTGAGCAAAAATAATCACACGGTAACTACCTTTTATTAATTTTTAATTCTTATATACTAGGATTTTGTTGTCCCATTGGATAATCAAAGTTAAATAGTAATATTTTTAATAAAAATAGTTAGTTTTGCAGTTCTTGGGTGTTGGAAACGTACAAAAAACAATATGGTTTGCCGACTAGTTTCGTTTGTTGTATATAAACTTTCTCAAGGCCGTAAAACAAAACGAAAAATGGTACAAAACATGTAATTTCTGGGGTTAGTTACAGGTATTTTTTCTTATATATAACTACATTTAATTTAATAGTGTTCACAATTTGAAAAATGAGGGTTGTTTTTCATTCTTATAATATCCCAAAGCAAGCACTTTTTTTTGGGTGAGTTTTTTTTTAGTCCAAAAAAAAAGTGCTTGATTTGGGATATTACAAGAATGAAAAACAATTAAACCCCCCACAGTTTTCAGATTGTGAACACCATTAGTTTTAAATTAAATGTAATTATATATAAGCAAAAATACTTATAACTAACCCCAAAAATTACATAGAAAAGTTATGTTTTGTACCTGAAACATTTTTCGTTTTGTTTTACAGCATTGAGAAAGGTTATATACAATAAACGAAACTAGTCGGCAAACCATATTGTTTTTTGTACGTTTCCAACACCCAAGTACCGCAAAACTAATAAAAATAGGAACGAGATAACTCAAATAAAAAATAGTTAGGTTAAATGATTTGAAAATAAGTTATTGCAAAGCATCTAGTCTTTGGTTCACTCTTTTAAGGAATTATCTCAAATTAAGTCAATGGGGTTTTGCAATAATGGATTAACTGATATTCTGAGATTCTAATAAATTCAAAATCATTAGCCTTAAAATAAGTTCATATAAAATTAAAAAGGAAGATAAAACTAACAAACCTTTACCAAAAGTTTCTGTTTTAAGAACCTACAAATAAAAGACACATCTTCAAATTTCAAAAAACGTAAAAATAGTTTTTAGAAAAAAAAAACAACCAAACGATATTTGGGTTGAGTCTGCGATTGGTGGATTCTTGCCTTAAAAATTAACACTTAGTCCAGTCAAATAACAAAAAATTCCTATGTTAAATTGCAATAAATGTAGACGGGCTGATATTTTAAAGGGTGGTAGTGGATAGTAACAGAACACTCCTGTTAGTTTTTCACCGGGTGATTTGCGTAAGGAATATTCGCTATCTTGAATTTTATGGGTGAGTGCGGTTATCTCGCTAAATATGCATCTTACGATAAAAATGCATATAACAAATTTTGTTAAGGAGGAAATTTCGAACAATTTTTGTATGAATCATTTTTTTAATATATTAATGACAATCGAGAATATTCAAAAATTGCCATGTTGGGGGTGAAATTGGTTTTTTAGACCTAGCCAAATTATGTATCGTAGGATAAAATGGTTATGAGCGAACTTGTAGCTCTTCAAATTCTCTATAAGTTTTATACATTATATATTTCCATAAGTATTTTGTTACGGTTACAGTGGGCGCTGAAAGTCGAGTTGCGCCCTCTGTAACCGTACCAAAGTACCTATAAAAATTTATAATATATGAAACTTATAGAGAATTTCAAGAGCTACAAGTTGCTCATAATCATTTTTATCCTCCGATGAATAATTTGGCTGAAAAATCGAAAAAAACAATTTCACCTTCACTTTAAGAAAATTTTAAAATTTATTTAAACTAGATCTGGCTTAGTTTCCAAGACATTTTTTCACGGTTTTTTATAAAAAAAATCTGTAAAAATACCTTGTTCTCTAACATCATGCAAAAAAATCTGCAATTTTTAATTAAAAAATTCTCTGCAGGACAATTTAAACGTGCATTCGATTCAAGTGATGCTCGGTTTGCAGCAACAACACGACATGTTTGGCAACATGGGCTCCCCCCTGGAGTACAAGACGTCGCCACAAAAACTGGACAACTCTCCCATGCACCATCAGGACTTGGGGATGTACCAACAGGGAATAGACAATAATAACTCGAATGGAGTTAAAAGGAAGAACGAGGATATGGTGATGCTCCAGTCGCAGAATTTGAGTTCTACGGAGACGGGGACTCCTACCACAACGACCAAGAAGAGCGAGAAGAAGAAGAATGATAATAATGGAGTTAAGAAGAAGAAAACGAGGTTAGTTTACTTTGTTTTTTTTACAATACTTAATCCTTGCCAAGAAGTTTTTACTTTTGGGATCAAATATTTTAATACCACACACTGATGTGCAAGTTTTTGGGGGGCGGGGGCAGAAATTTCTCAACTTAAGATTGAGATTTTCCCAACTTTTACTTAAGACTGAAGTTTTCCTAACTTTTTACCCAAGATTAATTTTTCAACTTTTTAAACGAAAGCGACGTGCTAATGACAAAAAAAAGCGGTCATCAAATCCATAATTTTTTATTTGTCCAAAAATTTTACTTATTTTTAACGAATCTACAGATTAAAAATAAAGATAATAATGTTTTTTATAGAAGCTACATTTTGTCAATATGTTTTTCAATGGTTCCGGACAATTAAGTACTTAATTTAGGGGGTGAATAACATTAGATTTTGACACACAATAAACAATTTGTACAAACCGCATTTATGTACAGAGTGTTCCAAGATACAATCTCCCCTTTTTTTGCTTACTTATTAATTTATTTTTTATTTTTAAAATGCAATCTTAAATTTAAATTTTTTCTTGCGTTTATTAAATATGCTTTTTAAAAATATCTAAAAACAATAATATACAGGGTGTACTAGAAAATTACTGCGTTTGTAGTTTCTTGGCGTTTTATAAAAAATTATTCTGTGGGTCTGTCAGTATGTCCGGAAAATATTTGATAACTGCAGAACGCGTTGAGCTAAATAAAGACTTTTGCTATAGGTTTCTTATCAAAAGTTATGGGACGATATTGTTACTGATAAATAACGGGGTGGGGTAATGGGTCAAAGGGGGGTAAATCTTTTTTTTTCCTTTTTTCAAAAAAAAAAAAAAAAAATAGGTTACAGTTTCTCGGACACCCTGTATTCTTCTTTTAACTGGACAATTATCCATGGTAAATCATGAATAATGCAAAAATGCGCACGGGCGCATCGGTATGCCACGTCAGATGGTGGATAAGTGGCACGTGGCACCACGCGTGGGGTTCGCCTACATCTGACACCCGTACCTGAACAAATGGTTCATTTTTTATACATAGAAGTGGATATCTATAGTTTATTTCCAATTAAAAAAGAGACTAATCATTTAGATTAAGGGGACGTTCGTAAAGTATGTCACGCTTTTTTTTAGCCATTTGGACCCCCCTTCCCCTTGTCACAAATTACTTCATACAGGCTTTAAAAAACTAAACCAAATTTAAAACTGAATTTGGGAAAGCTACCTATACGTTAAATGTTTCTTCTATACTCCAAAAATGTATGCAGTTGGTTGTGGTTCATTAGAAGTCTTTTAGGGGCCCTAAACTTTCAATTCTGGCTATTTTACAAATTTCTTTGGACTTTTTACCACAACAATTTTGGCGATGCTGGGTAAATTTTAAACTATAACCTTACCCAATATCTAAATAATTATATAATAATAATATTTTATTGTTTATCATGTGGTAGCAGTTGACGCGGAATGACCCATTGGCTAATTTTTGCGAGACACCGGTAACTGAATACCTCGATCCGAGGTCTATTCATTACAGACAGACTTTCTTTAGTTGGAAATTAAATTAAGTTATTTTTATTCTAACCAGGATTTACCTACTTAGTACTGGTTTGCATGTAAAACAAATAAAATAATGTGTTTTATGATAAAGAAAATATATTGATCATGCACGGTTTTATTATATTAATTGACTTTCCCTTCTAAATTTACAATAACAAATCTTTTTTCCACATCATTTAACTTCTCCCTGTTAGAAAAAAATACTAAATAGTAGTAGTATCGGGCTTTTTAGAGATATTATGGAGTACCTAGAGAGATTATAGTAGAGCTCAAGGTAGAGATCAAGAACTTAGAGATATAATTTTAACTACAGTAATTTGTTTCGTTACATACGAATTTCTTTCTTTAAATACTAATTAACTTTTAACTTTCTTAAGGCGCCTTTTCACGGAGCAATTTGTACGCAAGTTTGATGCTATGCAAGTTTGCTGCCAGATATAGCATGGGGATAAATGCACATTCATTTACCTTTTCACGGAGCTAGTTGTACGCAAGTTTGACACTATATTTTGCAAGATAAACAGTGCTGCCAACCAGATAATTTTGACTTGTCTCTGCGTTTGTTGACAAAAACATAACCTAGCATTTGCTTTTTTATAGAAATTTTATAGTTAGACAGACCGGCCTATTATTAATAATAATAATAATTATTAACATGTCCAACTATATAGTAAAAAGAAATCGATTTGGTAACTTATTTCCAGGTTGGTACCACGAAAATAACTATAAATCTTGCGTGAAAATCGTCGAAAAATAGAACTCGTTCTAATAATTTGATGGCTCGAAATTAGATGAATGCCTGAAGGCATGCGCAGTGACTCAATCATTCTTGCAACAAAATTACATAGCACCAAACTTGCGTACTTTTTTCTCCGTGAAAAGGCGCCTTTATAAAGTAGGTACTGTCATATTTTGTTTTTGCTTAAATCATATTATTTTTTGCTAAAACGTCGAGAAATATCAAAATAAGCAAAGGAAAGATGATGTCTGTCTGTCTATATCCATGATAACTTAAGAATTCTTTAAGCTGGAAACTTGAAATTTGGTATGAAGATGTATTTTTATATTATCTTGGATTAGTTCGTATTTGAGCAAAATCGGTTGGGGGAGGGGGGTAAAAGGAGGGTTAAATTTTTGTTTTGGACATTTTTATTATTTACAATAAAAGAAAAAAATCCATTTAAAAAAATTTAAAAACCACCTAAAAGGTCAAAAAAATTCACAAAAAATATCATAAATGTTTTCAATGACAGGCTCCAAAATGTAAAAATAAAATCATTTTTTTTTATTTTTATTAGTTAATGATTACTTTTATTTTTTATGAGAAAGTACTCTTGCTCATTCGAGACGGCTCTTTTTTTTAATATTTAAGCATAGGAAAAACTGTTTTTCGCGAGATTGTTTTAAATGATTTTTACTTTCTCCTAAAGTATTGTGATAAAAATAAAAAACCTATTTTTTTTGCTAAACCATCCTATTTTTTGTATTTCAGAACAACATTCACCGCCTTTCAACTCGAAGAACTAGAACGCGCCTTCGAACGCGCTCCTTACCCCGACGTCTTCGCCAGAGAAGAACTAGCCCTAAAACTAAACCTCAGCGAATCCAGAGTCCAGGTCTGGTTCCAAAACCGGAGGGCCAAATGGAGGAAGCGCGAACCACCACGCAAAACAGGATACATCAGCTCCAACTCCCCCAGCTCAAGCATCTCCACGAATTTCAACAACACGATACCCTACACCCAGGCTAACACGTTGAATGCCCCGTCTACACCTGTAGACACCTGGACCTATCAATCTACCTACGATCTAGGACCTCATTTGAACCTTTTGAATAGTACTACAGGTTCTTACTCTAGTTTTGGATCCCCCACATCTTATTCTAGCTTTGGATCAGCCCAAAACAGCTACTCCTATATGCTGAACTCCCACGATAGTCAACTTTTTAGTGCTCCCATGCGTAGTCATGACTATTCAACGCCGCCAAGTGGGCAAAGTCCTCCTCTGAGCAGGGAGTATTCGATGCTCCAGACGCATTCTCCCTCAGCGGATGAAAACTCCATTGGGGTGAAGATAGAATACGTAGACCATGGCTCTTTGAACGAGTCTCCAGAGAGGTATAGCACCGGGTCTCCTAAATACGAAAGTTTTCACGAAGATGGTAGGATAAAGGAAGTGAAAGGTGACAGTGGGACGTCACAAAGTTACGTTACGCTTCCCCCTTTTCTGAATTAGCCAAACTTGTAAATAGGCGATATTTTTAGATAATTTTTTCCCATAGCACATATCTGTATTCTTAGAAAGTTCTATGAGGAATATTCTTATGGTATTCCTAGAATATTCTTAGAATATTTTTAGAATGTTCCTTTAATATTCCTAGAACATTTGTGCTATTAGGAATTTTGTATATATAAAAGAATTTTATTGAGCAATGTAGTCAAAGTTGTACATAATTTTATTTTCTAGTTTTGATATATATATTTTTTAAACACAAATTTATAAAGTAGGTAGGGTTTATCAAATGTTTGTGCTAGTCTAAAAAAAATCAGTACAAAAGTTTGTAAATAAAATTGTACAATGTACTAAAAAGGTCCGGAAAACTAACAGATGTTTTTTTTTATTAATTTAGATTAGTTTTTTTTACACCCGAGTGTAAAAAATTAAAAAGTCGTTATTGTTTTTGCAAAAAGCCTTAATATGTAAACAAAAAATATACTCTACAGGGTGTTCCAGCAATAGGCTATAAAATTATAAACTTTTTCAAATATTTGGAATCGTAAAAAACCTAAAGTTTTATGTCCTATTTCTGTATATTGGTATATTGTAAAAGTGTAGTTGTAAATATTTTAGTTTTTAAAATATGTAAAAAAATAGTGTATACAATCTATAGACTCTACAGTGTAAAATTAAATCAAACTTTTACCGAACTGATAGTCCGGCAAGTCTGGGGCCATAACCTGATATAATCACTTCTTGCCAAATATTGTTGCCATTTGTTTGTTAGTATGTAAGTTTATAAGTGTGAATCATAATGTGCCATTTTTTATACATATAATAGCAATATTTTTGTTATTTCTTTAAATAAAATTATTTTATTTATTAGTGTATCTGATATTTTTGTAAAATATTGATGAAATATAAGAATTATTTATAATTTAAACATTTTTGTTTCCTATTTGTTTAAGAAACTGTATCACCATCAACTGGGGTGACTTCGGACGGTGAGCGTGACTTCGGACACTTTTTCAAAAAACCCTCTCAACCAAAGCACGTGTGAGGTTATTTGCACAGGTTGTGGGGTTCAATTCCACAACTTGTGGTTCAGAGACTTTTACGAAAAAGTGTTCGAAGTCATCCACACCGTCCGAAGTCACCCCAGTTGACGGTACACTCTTTACAACTGTTTTGCTTCTGTGCGGTAAAAACATCTGCACCAAAGCGAGAGAACCCGAGCAAAAATAGTGACGTAGATGTTTCTAGCATTTAGGACGAATATATGTTTTTCTGGCCATTCCAATAATATTTATTCTTTTTTATTTTAGGAACAGGAAAAAACTTTAACCACAACTTTTGATTTCCGTGGCCATTAAAAATAAAACGCTGTATTGTATTTAAAAGACATACATGTACATTAATTCTACCTTGGATCCGTGAATGATCTAAAGTTATGCACAAATAAAATTGGAAAATCCACGTTTTAAAATCACCACAGACATAAAAAATAGAAACATTATTTCCACCCACGAATGCTAAAATGCTAAAAAATATTTTTTCTTCAAGCGTACTAAAATGTTTATATTTTATAACTGAACACACTAGTTAGAAGTGATCTATTTTTTACAGTAAAAAAATGAGTTCATTGTTGTACGCCGTAAAAAAAGTTAGTTAGCAAAACCACCACTGGCGGCAGCACTCTTTGACTTTGATGACAGCCATACTTCAAACTTGTTTTTTATTGTTTGTTTATTTATGTAAACTCGAGATTTTGTGCAAAAACCGTGTGTGAAATTGATTAAAAATGATTGAAGAAGAATATATGATTTATACACCTACAAATCTCTCCGAAATTGCAAATGCTACATTAGACAAGTTACCATCGAAATCGCGAAAAGTATACGATTTAGCCTACGAAAAAAATTTTAAATGAGCTAAGGAAGGTTTAAGTTTATTTCGAAAGGGTTTATTGGCCTATTTTAATAAAAAAAACTTACTTTATTACTGAATAAATTAAACAAAAATTAATATAATAAAAGTGTTTTTTTTTACTCTGGAGTTTTTTTTACTCTGGAGTTTCCGGACTCCGCTTCGCGTCGTCCGTAAATTCTACAGACTAGTAAAAACAGCTTCACTTTCACTTCCTCTTAGTAAAACAATATACTATAATAAAAAAATCAAAAACAATTTATCAGAAGATTAAGTTTCGTTGATATAGCAATTCATATAGGGTCTTTCATGAACAGAGTTGATACTTTCATTACAATAACAGGGTCGGACAACATCAATTTTAAATTATTTTTCATTTTTGGTGAGTTTCTTTAATACATACCTATGCCGAATAAGATTATATGTATTAAAGAAACTCACCAAAAATTAGAAATAATATAAAATTCCTGTTGACCGACCCTGTTATTGTAATGCAAGTATCAACTCTGTTCATGACACATACCTACTATATTTTTGGGAGCTGAGAACGAATTTGATAGTGAAAAAGCTGGCTTACCCCCAAAATATTAATCAAAAAAAACTGCAAAAAAAATATGTTGTGTGAGCTAGCTCAAAACTCTCTAGAACCTAAACTATTGAATTTTGGGAGTTGTCCCCGAAAAGACTTTTGATCAGGGATTCGAGAAATATAACACATGCAAAATTTAGTCAAATCTGGCTGAAACCACTTTTCCATAAGAAGGGAGCGAGGCCCATAAGGGACCAACGAGCTTTTTTATAGTTAAATTCGTTTTCAGCGCCCACAAATACTTAAATGTTTTTTCTGAAAAATATAGCCTGGTTAGGTTTAATTGAACTTAATTTTTTTGTGGGCCTTTGTAATTTATTGTAAAAATTGTTAAACAAATATTTTTAAAATGCAGGTATTAAAAGTTTCAATTTAAAACAACATCTGATAAAATTTTAAGAATTTATATTAAAGCGTTCAAAAGTTATTTAAAATGTTATGATTCTACAATTTAATGTCTATGGTAATTCTAGTGTAATTAACATATTAAACTTAGCAGAAAGAATCTTTTAGATGCAAAAGCCGATAAATTAATTTTTACTATTACCTAAAAAAAAAATAAAAAAATTAGGAAAAAGTCAACTGGGAATTCTTTGACCCCATTTATGTTAAATTAAGTCAAATAAAAAACAAGTCATAAAGATATATAGTAGAAATTTAACGTTAGAATAACGTTTTTCTAATGTTAGAAAACTGTATAAAAGTACGTTATAAAATATGTGCAAATGTCCCGCTTTTTAACGTTAGAATCAACGTTAGTTACAAACGTTAATCTAACGTTAGATTTTTAAGTTAGAAATACGTTATAAGTACGTTTAATTTCTAACTTTCGGAGGGGGCGTGGCCAACTAGGAAATTTCTACCTGCATCATAAATCAAACTAACGTTAGATTTATGTATTTTATAACGTTTTTGTCAAACATTAGTTTTTAAGGTTAGATTTATATATTTTATAACGTTTTTGTGTATCGTTAGAGACTATACATAAATATGTCACTAATCTAATGTTATGTTAAGTTAGATTTATGTACTTTTCTATCAGGGATGCTTCGTATTCCATTATATACTATTCACAGTGGATGGTATATTGCATTTTCCGAAATACTTAGTTTACACAAGTTAAAATGATTTAACTAAAACGCAAAATAAAAAAATTAAAAAAAAACAGTCCGGGGATGGGCCTTTCGAATGGCAACCAGTTACACACAAGGGAACGTTCATGTATTACGTAACGCAAAATTTGGCCATTTTTGACTCCAAACCCCCCAAAACTTTTTTTGTTCTGGGGGAATTATTTTGAAAAACAATACGACATTCGGCATGCGCAGCGTAGTCATAAAATTAATTATATTTTTAGTTAGTTCGTTAATCATAAACAAGCATGCGCCGTATAGACCTAAAATTATTTTTGTTTCTCGTTAACTTCATTAATTTTTGCATAAACTAACCTAGGGTTTTCCTTCCATTAGCTTTAAAAACCTTATCTAATCTGTTAATTCATTATTACCTTATATTTTTGAAAATCATTCCTTAATCTCTCGTTAATCTCCTACAAATGGTCTTACAATACAGGGTCTTACCATTCAAAGTAAGGTTAGATTGAGGTTAGGTTTACATCGAAGATAACCTAACCAAAGATTTAGTGTTAAAAGCAACGATCGCTACGATACCTAACTTTATAAACTCCAATCATTTCTGATTTTACATGAAAACAAAAGGATGGATGAATTTGGCATGTAAACAACGAACTTCTTTAACAAATTGTCACATTTCTAGAATCACATTCAAAATAAATCAAGTAAGTACGAACTTGTGAGAACTCCCGATGGTCGCGACCACATGCTCCAGGAAAAAGGGGGGTGATAAGGATAGGAAGAAACGTCAAAAGTAATAAGGTCCCTATAAAAAAAATCGGATTCAAAATCAGTAATTGAAATAATCACTGATTGAAACAGATAGATTTTGAATAGGAAATTTCAGATTAATCGGATAAAAAAAATCTATCCCCAAAGAAGCCCGGCAAAACACCATATTCATTGAATATCGTATAATGTGTATATTTTTTTTTATTTATTTATTTATTCCAGCATGATTATGCTATATAATATACATATTATGTACAAAGAAAAAAAATAACATTAATATTAACCATTAAAAACAGCATTTACAAAACAAAAAAAAACAAAATTATTGTGTAAATAAAAGAAGGCGCTACGTAGAAATTAACGTATAGTTAAAGGCCAGGTCAGAGTCAAATAAGGACTGGAGAAAAGAGTTTTGAGTACAGGAAAGGCGTTTCACAAAATTAGCAACTTTTTTGCGTCGTAAAGCATCAAGCGTGTCAATACCGGAATACGCGAACGTGGGTGTTCTGTGACATATCCGAAGCGTGCGCCATGAAGCAGCAGTGTGGTTAAACCATAGTTCACCAGCATAGAGGTTATAGCAGAATGTTTTAAAAAGAAGATTTTTGACTTCGGAGGAGCACTTATAAAACCTTCTGGCAATCATGTTTGCGCGGGCACATAAGCTTTTTTAGTGTCGTTGAATATAAGAATTATCACAGAGCTTGTCATTTATAACATGACCAAGATATTTTATCTCAGAGACGCGATCAACTAAACTATTATCGAGATACACAGGAGGAACACTAAGGTCTTTATATGAAGGGGGTTTAAATACCATCATTTTGCTTTTGTCGCCGTTGTATTTGAGAAAGAAAGTCCTAGCGAACTCTTCGCATTTTTTCACCAACATGCGAATACCCTGAAGTGAAGGACTAAGAAGGACCATGTCATCGGCGTAGCTAATGCAGTTAATCTTGACGCCTCCACAATAACAGCCTGCAGGAACTTTGGCAAGAATTGAGTGCAGTTCATCTATATAAGAATTAAATTCATCAGGAGCGAGTAAGCTGCCTTGGCGTACTCCGTTGCGAAGATTGAAGGATGGAGACAGAGGACCCCCAGAGGACAGATGCGGTGTCTTTGCGATTCCAGCTATTCAAAAATCGTCATAGGTATCTAGGAACCTTACGTTTTAATAAAGTGTTGATCAAAGTAGGATGGTTCCTTTTATCGTTTATCATCTTATATCAATTTTTTACTTCAAATGTCGCGACGGTGAGTAGCAATTTAACCTGTATGTGCAGATAGATACGGATTCAATTTCTCAATCCGTATATATAGATTGATACGACTTAAAACTTCATCTGCATATGCAGATAGAACGGATTGACGTATTCAACCTCGTATTTAACGGATAGGTTTTATTTCAATTACTGATTAATTTTTTATCCGATTTTTTGTTATAGGGGTACCCGCAGGATTTTTGATAGGGGGTGGGAAAGCCTATTCGACGTTACAACTTTATCAACAAAAAGTGTTTGTTAAATTCCCAAAAAAGCCCAGTCTTTTTTCAGGGGGGGAGTTATGAAACAGATTGAGTGGGCTCAACACAACATTTAGCGCCGCAGGCAATTTTTTTAGAAATCTGAAGGACTAAACACTTTAAATCTGTTAAAAACAGAAAAAATAATATATGTATGAAAAGCCAGGGAGGGGGGGGGGGGGTGACGGCCCCCCTGCCCACCCCTCGGGGCGCGCATAGCCACCGTGGCTTACTATAAGCTTAGTTCCCAGTTGAATAGAAAGTAGGGTTAATCTCTCGTTAATCTCCTACAAATAATCTAATAGTCTTCTAATATACTTAATAGGTTTTGGTACCGGACGGTGGTTCGTCATCAGAATATAATAAACCTGTTTTGGTACGACTTCGACAGTTCATAGTTAATTTTACTGACGAATGAGTGTGTACTCGTGATTTTTTTTTCCGTGTGAAATTTGTGATTTTATTGACTGTATTTTAACAAATTAAAGTGCCACAGGATTAGTTTTTGACGAAACCGGTAGGATTTTTGTTTTTGGATTTGTTTATGTTAAAGTTCAAAGTGTTATCATGAAAAAATATTAAACTATAGTTAATATTTTAAATAATACTTATATTAATGTGTAAACAGCAGTAATAATAATAATAATAATATCAACAACATCTAAACAAGTATAGGATAATTCGTCATCACAAAACGCCGGACTTTTCCTATTCACTTACTGGGGGCTTTCAAAATTTATAATTTTTAAAAATATAATATATTATATTAGGTATACCTGTTTAATTGGTACTCGAAACCATATTTCACAAACTAGACCACCATTTCGATGCTGTTACTGTACCTTTTTTGGATAGGTACACCAATTTTAAATATGTGTTTATCTATACCCAGCACATAATAACCATTAGATATCCATTATACAGCCCTATATCGACTGAACAGCCAGTGCATGATAGATCTCTATAGATCTCTATATATAGAGATCCATTATAATGGATATCCAGTGGATAAACTGAACGTCCAGTTTATGATGAATCTATAATGGATATCCAGTGGATATTATATGGATATCCAGTGGATATTATATGGATATCCAGTGGACATCTGCTATATCCTGGACATTTGGATATCCATGGGATATCTACTGTCAATCCAGGATATGCACTGGATATCCAGAAAGTATATTTCCTGGATATCTACTAGTTACTATGTGCTGTCTGGGTAGATATGCCACTAGGTAATAATAGCGTCGACATTATGGTCTGGTTAGTAAAATATCGTTTTTTCACTACTAGCTTTAGAACATACAGTTATCTATCATGTTTTCAGAATGTGAAGTCAGTTTCCTTCACCTATAGCAATAATAATTTTTTCTCTCCTAGTAGGAGTAAATTTTATAAACAACTGATTTCTGTCACTTTAGATGTTTCAGTTCTTTGTGCAATTTTTACTAATTAAACCCAAGAAAGTAGCTTTAAATAACTTTTTATTTATTAAATATAATTAATTATAATTATTACCAATTAATAAAATCAATAATTAGCTAAATATTGTGAAAAAAAATAAAAAAAAAAAACTAAATTTTTAAACGTCAGTTCAAAGTATTTATTTAAGCAAATGTAATTGATCAAGGCTACTTGATTTCTATGAAAATTTCAAGAAATATAATTACTATTAATAATTTATTTTATTATTTGAATAAAAATAGTTGAATAGTGCTAGTAGTGAAAAAACTAATATATAAACCACGGTAGAGAAGACTATTATAGCCTCGCAAAAAAATGTCTTCTCTACCTTGGTATATAATTACTATTAAAGTGCCAATTGAATTTAAAAATAGTCTTTATAAAATTCTTACTTTCTAGAGCTCCCGGTAAATAAATACAAAAAGTCCTGGCTCTGGTCATTACCCATATTATTGACCTAAAATAATAGAAAACACGCAAACCCTAGAAAAAATTAAGCGTATTCCCAAAGGCTAAACATGCTTTTCTATTGAAACTCAAAATACAGCTCAACATTCTCAAGAAAATATTGGCCGAAAATTACTATTTCCGCGGAAAAGAAGTAGATAGGGACGAAATTCCTTCCTCATAAAGGCTGTAGTGAACATTTTCTCGCTAGCAAGTCACGTTACTATCGTGTTCTCTCTCCCACTCTATGATTATGAAGAACATATGGTCATGTGACTTGCTTGGGAGAAAATGTTCACTATAAGCAGAGCGTTTTTTTTAGAAAATATACTAAGAGTGTCAAAAACTGCATAACTCGTAGATGATTTAATATAGAAAAAGTTTGTTCTTGCGAAAAATTAGATAATATAATAAGGATTATCCCTATTTCTTGATAAAAGTAAAAAATTATAGCATATAAACATATATAAACCCCCGTAACAGTGTCAAATTTATAGAATCTAACAGTATCCTTTGTGTTTTTTTTATTTTGATTAGATTTGGCATTGATGAAACTCAACGCTTCAAAAAATATTCATTGTTTAATATTCATAGTAACTAATACTACAATAGTATTTTTATTTAATTTGATGTCCATGAGAGATAATTGAATTATTTAAATAAACTGAAGAGTAATTTTAACAGCACTTTTACACAAATTTTACAGTGGGAAAAATCAAAAACATCACCTAATTTATCGGACTTGTCTGTCTTTTAGAGACAAGCGCCTAATTGCAGCTCTCTGTGCAGGAGTTTGTTTTGGTTTTTTCCAACGAACTAATAACTCTTCTCTCTAGAATGGGCATTTCATTTGTAAAAACTGACAAAAACGTAGCCAACATATACATTTGTCTGTCTTACTCGAACTGATTTGTTCTAACAGAGACAGTTACTGGTAACTGCTATTGTTCAGGCCTGAATATACCTACTATTTGTTTACAAAAAAACTGAGATGTTGGCGATACTTTATATTAACGGTATGCGTATTCTAGAGAGAAGAGTTATCAGTTCCTTGTTTTTTTCTTGGTTTGGACTTTCTTTTTAATAAGGGGGCCTTGGTTTACATTAACGTTTGTTTGTTGTTTTATTTTTGTAAAAAAATGTTTTTTATTTAAAATAACATATTGAAAGTAAGCGCAGTTTATCAAAACGCGGCATAAAGAGCTGCACATACGCGCTCCTTTTTAGAGCTGGTGACCATTTTTATTTCATCATTTTCTCCCGGCTGTATTTCATATATTTCTTAAAGTAGGTACATACATTCAAGTTAAGCTGCTCAAAAAATTCTATAAACAATTTTTGCCTAAAATACATTGATTTAGAAACATTTTAAAGCAGTTATATGTTTTTTTAAGCTAATTCGCTTTATTATCCAATTTCAAAGAATTATATTTCAAATAAAAGCTCTTTTAACGCTCTATAAAAATTTATATAAACAGTTTTTTGCTAAAATATAACGTTTTGGAGATACAGACCTTCAAACTTTAATAAGTTATGCAACAGGCAGGTGTATTAATGGTTGCCTATTCACACAACTTCCTTTCCACAACGTTTCAAAGTAGTGCCAATATTTTGATAAGATGCTTGCAACTATTTTTCTAGTTTTTTTGTAGAATTACTAATTTTATATAACTTAGGACCTAGCAAAAACGTCTTATCTGGAATTCTTTAAGATTACATGGTAATTTAGATAAGATCACTGATTTACAAGAATTTTAAATGGCGCAAGCACTGATTAAGTGGTAACTAATGGTACCTACAAGTCATAAAAATATTTATTTTAGCCATAGATAATAACCAGTTTACAGAAAAATTTCCTTTTGCGTCAGAAGGGATTTTTTCCAACTTCTTTCTTCGTTTTTGTTAAAGTCTTCATTTCTTTTGTACAATTTTCTGACTGAGCAAGCTGCAAATGTTTTCAGGGCTTGTTAGTTAATTATACTGGTCATCTGGCAAACAATACAAGAATGACATCATAAAGAAAGTTAGTTGACAAACGCTGATTTTCGCAATTTCTATGGAATACATATCCGCTGTTTTATTTTTTTTTTCACTACTAGTTTTAAAACGTATTATTATTTATCATGTATTTAATCTGAAAAATTAAATCTTTGCACCTAGTGCATGATAATTTTTTTCTCCTAGTAGGAATTCATTTTATCACAAATTAATAACTGCCACTTGATTTTTTCTAAATTACAAAGACGTTACGTTGCTTGTAATTAACATTGGACAAAAAACAATATGTTGCCAATGGATAAAAAAGAACATGGCAAACATTATAAATTAATTAATTATAATATAATACATTATTTATTAAATAAATACCGTCAATAGGGATGAAACCGGTCAAAATTTGCTGTTTTCTTACAAAAATGAAAATATATGTTAAAGCTTGAAGTTTCCAGCATTTGTTACTCGGAAAGACTGATATTTCCTGCAGTAACTTGTCGACTTTCGCCGCGCGCTGACTGCTATATACTACCAGTACTAAAAACATTAGCCAAAATATACGTGATGATTGGTTTCACCCCTGCTGATCGGTTTCACCCCGGTTGACAATACTTACCCATATGTTTTCATATATTTTAAAAATACGATGCAACTGGTACCTATAGGTACACTGTACCTGGTACAGCATACTGTCGACTTTTATTGAGTTAATTAATTTATTCATTTGTTATCAAAAGTTGCGGTTTTAAAAGCAATTGTTTTTTTTAAGATCCAACAAACATTTTACTTTATTATTAATATAAAAATGTTTAAATAATAAATTTAAATGTGCTAGTAGTGAAAATAAAGGAAGTTATTTTGATCAAAGCGAATGCAAAAATAATAGCCTCGATAATATCCTTCATTATAATATAATATATTATATTTAATCCTAAATTATATTCATAATATATTCTACTTTTTAATAGTTTAACTAAAATTTTACATATTGTTGTGTGACGTCGAAAGGTCCCATTCGGTGATATGGGATTGCCTCCGTAACATCGCCTTTATGATATTAATTAAGTGGACTTAGGTGTGGAATAGGTATTAATGATTGAAAAGAATATTAAAGACAAAACGACAGTTCCAATAATATATATGGTAATCTTACCTTAGTTTCAGCATTCAGCACGACAGGTCATGACCTCCATTTCTTCACAGGAGACACCACATAATTGGAAACTGATGTACGCGAATTAAAGTTTGTTTGACCAGTGTAGGTATACACTACTAATTATTTAAATACATATGTGTATATGGAACTTATTTCTATAGTTTGCAGCCGTAAATATGGTAAATTCTAACGAATGCCCGCGGCGTGGTATATTCGTCAGCTGATTTGAGTATATTTTTATTGACACGCATCGATCGTTCTCGAGTGTCTGATTGCTACTGTCCGGAAGGCAACCTACCCGAACTCGCGCAGAAAAGCTAGGAGGTTTTCAGCGCGTTACTTACAAAAATACAATTAATTTAAAACAAAATATTATTTTTGAATTATAACTAAGTAAAGAAATTAAATGAAATTATGTATAATAAAACCCAAATTAAAAATAAATACAAACACAGAAATGTGGTTGTAACACATATTTTTAAATAAATTTAAGCATTGTTGTCAAACAAGTAAATATAGGGTCAAAAAACTGTTATTAAAATAAGTTCTAATATACAGAGCGGTCCAAAAGTCACCCCCCCCCCTCTTAACTTTTGAACCAGTTGAGATATCGACCTCAAATTTGGAAATTTTAAATAAGACAACTTAAACTATCTTTTAGCATATATTTGATATTTTCAGCTCTTAAAATGTGGGCAGGGGGGCATGATGGGACATTTTTTTTAAATGGAATGGATATTTTTAAATTTTAAAAAAAAATTGGGTTTAAAATGGGTTGAAAATGGGTATTAATGTCAAAATTCCTCTAAAAAAAAACAAATAATTTTTTAAAAATGCCTAATTTCATCATAAAAAAATGTTAATTATACTTTTAAACTAATTTTAGTTGACATAAATAAAAATTTATAAAAAAAGACTTAAAAAATCGAATGTTTTAGCACAAAAAATTGAAAAATCAAAACCTTAAAAAACATTTTTAAAAAAATTAAAAATGTTAATTTAAATAGAGAATTTTATAAGCTTTAAAATGATGTATCACACGACCCCCCTTTCCATTTAAAAAAATATCCACCCATGCCCCCCTGACCACATTTTAAGAGCTGAAAATATCAAATATATGCTATAAGATAGTTTAAGTTGTCTTATTTAAGAGTTCTAAAAGTCGATATCTCAACTCGTTCAAAAGTTAAAAGGGGGGGTGACTTTTGGACCGCACTGTATATATTTACTCAAATAAGTTATAAAAGGTACTACCTTTAAGGTAGGTACAAATTCACATCCAAATTATAAATGTTACTAAATATATACTAAAAAGGTGAAACCTGGTACACAGATGGATCCAAAATGAAGGAAGGGACGGGATCAGGAATCCATGGACCGGGCAAAGAAATTAGCTTAAACCTGGAAACCAAGGCAACCGTTTTCCAAGCGGAAATCTATGCGATTTATGTCTGCGCACAAGAAATGGTATCGGAGTCCTACACGGGTAGGACAGTAAATATCATTTCAGACAGCCAGGCAGCAATAAAGGCATTAGATTCATATGCCTTTAGCTCGAAACTGGTATATGAATGCCACAGCGAGCTATGTAAACTGGCTGAACATAACAAAGTAAATTTGATATGGGTACCAGGACATCAAGGAATAGATGGTAATGAGAAGGCAGACGACCTGGCAAGAAAGGGGAGTGAAGCCGTACTCACAGGACCAGAACCGTGCTGTGGGGTATCTTATTCCACTGCCAGACACGAGGTCAGGAAAATGTTGAGGAATGAACACCAGCAACATTGGATAGATGCACCTAAAATGAGACACTCTAAACTCTTTCTAGGGGGGCCAACCAAGAAAAGAACCAGCTTACTTCTAGACATGTCCAGAAGTCAACTGAGAGCAATAACGGGTATAATAACTGGGCACTGCTTACTGAATAAGCACCGACACCAAATGGGACAGACTACGAGCCCCGTGTGCAGGAGATGTGGTGAAGGGGACGAAGAGCCCTACCACCTCATATGTGAATGTCCATCCCTAATAGGGCTAAGATGGAGGTACTTTAGGAACGACTCGCTGGAACCAAACGAGATCATGAACACTCCCCTGAAACCGTACCTGGACTTTATTAAAGAAACAGGTTATGAGGAGATCTGTGCGGTTAACACAAAGGTCCCTAGGGACCAGGTGTTGAGGGCAGTGAACCCCGCACTGAACAAACTAAAACTAACTAAAAATAAATATATACTAACTAAACAATGCTTGTTGACATTAATATATGCATTATTAATGTTTTATCGATAAAACCCATTGTTAAATGAATTACCTAAATTTCTTTGGTTATTTCAAACATCAACAAAAAATGTTAATCAATAAAAGCTTAAAATAAAAAAAAATTAAATATTTGCTAGTATAGTATAATATACTATTATGGTCTGTTTCTTCAAGCAAGATAGTAAATTAAAAATCGCACAGTGAATATTTTCAAAACAGATTCGAATATTGGATGTGCAAATATACTGCGTAGTTTATTTTATAAAACATAACTATATGCTATACAAAAACATATACTATTCAAACCTGTTTTAAAAATATTTACTGTGCGATTTTTAATTTACTATCTTGCCTGAAAAAAACAACGAACTAATAACTCTTCTCTCTAGAATAGGCATTTCATTTGTAAAAACTGACAAAAACGTAGCCAACATATACATTTGTCTGTCTTACTCGCACAGCTTTGTTCTAACAGAGACAACAATAACAGTTACTGGTAATTGTTATTGTTCAGGCCTGAATATACCTACTATTTGTTTACAAACAAACCGAGATGTTGGCGATACTTTATATTAACGGTATGCGTATTCTAGACAGAAGAGTTGTTAGTTCGTTGGAAAAAATAGACCATAGTATATGTATATACAGTGCGGTCCAAAAGTCACCCCCCCCCCTCTTAACTTTTGAACGAGTTGAGATATCGATTTCAAATTTAGAACTCTTAAATAAGACAACTTAAACTATCTTTAAGCATATATTTGATACTTTTATCTCTTAAAATGTGGGCAGGGGGCATGGGGGGAATTTTTTTTAAATGGAAAGGGGGGTCGTGTGATACATCATTTTAAAGCCTTTAAAATTCTCTATGTACATTTTTAATTTTTTTAAACATGTTTTTTAAGGTTTTGATTTTTCAGTTCTTTGTGCTAAAAAAATAATTTTTAAGTTTTTTTTTTTGTTAATTTTTATATATGTCAACTAAAATTAGTTGAAAATTATAATTTACTTTTTTTCATTATGAAATTAGGCATTTTTAAAAAATTGTTTGGATTTTTTAGAGAAATTTTGACGAAAATACCCATTTTCAACGCTATTTTAAACCCCAAAAAAATTGTTTAAAAAAAATAAAAAATATACAGTTAAATGGAGAATTTTATAAGCTTTAAAATGATGTATCACACGACCCCCCTTTCTATTTAAAAAAATGTGCCCCCATGCCCACATTTTAAGAGCTGAAAGTATTAAATATATGCTAAAAGATAGTTTTGTACTCTTATTTAAAAGTTCCAAAGTTGAAGTCGATATCTCAGCTGGTTCAAAAGTTAAGAGGGGGGGGGGGTGACTTTTAGACCGCTCTGTATATATTTTTTCAAATCATACTTGACTGACGTTTTATAAAAATTTGGACTACTTGTTTACTTTAAGTCATCTCGATTTAATTACCATTAGAATACTTTCTTCACTACTATCTATGGTCAATCGAAAGTAAAAACAAATGTAATGACCCCCAAAGAATAGGTTAAATAATATTAGTTTTATTATTTTCAAAAGTTAAAAAAAAAAATATTTTTTTTTTTTCTTTTTTTTAATATATTTTTTTTAATTTACAGGCGAAAGTACTTATACATTTCCAAATGCGTATTTTCACGACCGGTTAAAAATGTATTTAAATTTTATTATATAAGGCCGGCAGGATTATAACATGATTATGTAAATTATAATGTGTCCACTCTGGTGACTTTGAAAAGAATAAAATGCAATGTAATAATAATTATTGACACCAAGGTAAATACTAAAACTTGACCTAAAAAAAGTTCCCTGGATTATTTTTTTTTGTAATTGAGGTTTTTTTTTGAGAAAATGAGTACTCCATTAGCTATGGGCAAACGAACAATAAGGAGGCTTGACGCACCTTCAAATAACCAAATTTATTGTAAATGGACATCATATTTGTATGCTTAGGTAGCCCCCCCATACAGCTTCAAATTTTATGGAAATATTTAAAAAAAAAATACTTTTTCGTACGACCTAGTGTACACGAAATAAAGAAAAATACATGTTTACTATATATCCTCGTTAGGATATTTTTCTATCGCACGAGTTCATAGTGCATATTTGAATGAAATGACAACTATGCACACTCATTTATCCAAACGATTACACATAGCATTCATTTTGACAAAAGTCATTTGACGTTTATAAAATTTTGAAATGTCAAAATTAAACACAGGTAATTCTTTAAAATATACATTTTTAAAGAGCCTAGACTGTAGATCGAACGAAAAATGTTGTTCGCAACTCGTTTGCGACAAGTCCTTACTCGTTACGAAATAGTATATTAAAGTACTAGTTTCATAACATACGTTTTTAGCGCACGAGTACAAGTTTAGAAAACGAGCCGTCCGCGGCGAGTTTTCTAAAGTACTAATGCGCTAAAAACGTGTTATGAAACGAGTGCTTTATACAATTTTTTCTATTTTGCTCTAAAATTAATTAATTAATTAATTAAATTAATTAATTAAATTGATGACTGATTTAGGGATTTTTGTTTTGGGTTGGCATTACAGTTTACATCATGTTTAAAATTCCAAGAACAAATTATATTTTGATATATTTTATAGTCATCTCTTCTCTTTTTTACTGCAATTAACCAAGACACAATTTCAACACGGTAAAAAATAACCTGAAAACAAAATTTTGTAGAAAATTAAACTTTAAAGTGACATTGACATTTGCACAGAAAACTTCAAGCGATAGGCTTTTCTCTGTTGCCAACCCAAAAGAAAAAAAAGTAGAGACCTCTTATGGGCCTATAAGAACACGCAAAATGCGTGTGATTATGAGCTTTTAAGAGTTGCAAAATAGAAAAACTACTATTAAAATTTTGACGGAGGCGAATATTACGTAAATGTATTGTTTAGTCAATAATAAAATCCTGGAAATACCGATGCTGCATAAACAAAAGGTACAAATTTAATAATCACTATTGATTAAAAAGAAAAACCCACAAAAACATTATTATTTAGGAGTAATTTTAACACCTGTCCGACTATTCTTTTTGTTTTTTCGTAACTTTTTTCTTTTTCTTATTTTTTTTTTATAAAATCAGTTATTTTCCCTAATTAGAACTGATGGGTCAGGTAAAAAGTCAAGAACGCGCAGTTGCCAGATTTAGAGCTTTGAGTTATCGTAATTACGACCTATATTCTACTTAAGGCAGGGATGATGTTTTAAGAAAGTGTTTATAATAATATCATAGTAGGTCATGCATCCAAAAACTTTCACTGTCTCAGTCAATAATATTTCACCAAAGTGCAAACATTATAAACAAAATTGAGTGTACACCGGCAAAACTGTGCGTGCTAAAAAGTTAAGCATCAAGGGGTTAAAAAATGGTGTATTTTTAAAACGCTTAATTTTCCTATTAGGAAAAATTAACAATCGGTTGTATTTTATATATGTACATTCAAATTAAGCTATTTGCAACTTGTTAGATTTTGAATCCGGGTCCTTTGGGTTCCAGAAGCTTAAAAAGCTGTGAAAATGAGGGACCCTAAAAATGTATTTCTTACATATTACATTTATTGCATTCAGATTAAACTATTTTCATAGTTGTACACAATAATTTTTGGGCCAAGGGGTAAAAACAGTTTAAAAAGTGCCTTGACATATGTCATGTTAAGAGTTTTAAAGAAATGAGAAGTTATTCACATTTATTAAATGAATTGTTTATTAAATGATTTTTTTAGATTTGACAGGTGTCAAATGAACTTTTTAAAGACAGCTCAATCTGAATGTAATAAATGTAATATGTTTGACTCGGTACGTTAAAAATAGATTTTTAGGGTAGCTCATTTTACCACCTTCTTGGGGCTTTTCTAAGGAAACAGAACTAGAAACCGACAGTTTGGAAATAGCTTAATTTGAATTTACTTAAGGCATATACAGGGTTATTCCTAAGTTGATACTTTTTTTAACTGTCTTTTTAACTGTCATTAAAATAAACAACATTTTCCTATAAGGGTTGGTTCGAAAATGGGCCCTAAGGGAGTTACGACCCTCCTAAGGGTACATCTAAAAAGTAGTTTTTATTTATTATCTCTGGAACCCTCCGAGCCACAGTAACGAATTTTTGCACATGCCTTAACATTGATAAAGGTTATCATTTTATAAAATTTTAATTTGGTACTGTTAACCAGGGACCTGCAAAATGAGGAGGGCGATGTCACTTTTTTGCCCCTAACTTCTTTATCTGTAGATATTTTGACATTTTCTCAATATAATATTAATCTTTAATTAAAAATACATAAAGTTATTGCTGTTAATGCTGTTTATTTTAATGACTTCTATACACAGTTAAAAAAGAAGTATCAACTTAGAAATCACCCTCTATAAAATACAGCCGGGAGAAAATAATGAATTGAAAATGGTCACCACCTCTTAGAGTATTAACATTTGACATACTTGAATAAAGTGCTTGATTTTGACCCCTAAATGCTTGATTTTAAACTCTAATGCTTAGACACTTCTCAGTGTATAAATATATGTGTTAACAGTGTGGTTTATGATTACAGGTCAAAATGAAGATAACCTTAGTGATAAGTTTGCTCCTAGGAGTGCTAATAGAAACTTCTTATCAGCAGTGTTTTTCACAAAATGACAACAGCGCACCAAACAAAAAAACCTACGCCAACTTATACTCTGGACAGCAGGGATTTTCCCTGGCACTTTTGAACGCCATAAATAAGGTTATGCCGGAGGAAAATCTGTTTTTCTCGCCTTATTCGACGTACCATGCGTTGCTGATTGCATACTTTATGGCTGGGAAACAGACAGAAAGTTATTTGAAGAAAGTGCTAAGGCTACAATCCGATTCAAAAGAGGTAATTTACCGTTTTCTCGAATTTTTCTTTTCTTCAACAGCGGCCATATTTAAAAGTTCACAAAAATTTTACGAGATGACACTACTGACAGATCGGCTCCGTGCACTATAAAATTATATTACATACACGGTGTTTGCAGTCTTTTGGCATTAAATAAAGGGAATGATTCTATGATTTTTAATACTGAATGTTATTTGTTAATACATATTTTTTATTTATATAGCCACCATTGGTATTTAATACTTTACTTATGATATTAAATACTGAAATGTGTGCCTTGTATACCAAATCTTGTCATACTAACATAGAGACCGTGCTGGTACATTTGAATCCCCACGCAACATGTGTTTATTAATACTAGCATGTTATAGTAAAAATTACTGTAACATTTGGTAGAGCATGTCACACTTATAGTATGGTATACTTTGAGTTGTTAAGTTGTATTCCTGATCTAGTTAAAAGTATGTTACAGTATTCAGAAAAAATAACAATCGGTAAATAATATCAAAATTTTGATTAGTAATAATATATAGATTTCAACCACACACAACTACACACTGACAAAATAATCGATCCTTTTTTTACTTTTCTCTGTATTATTACTAATCAAAATTTTGGTATTATTTACCGATTGTTATTTTACTAAATACTGTAACATACTTTGAACTAGATCAATAACACAACAACTACAACTTAAAGTATACCAAACTATAACTGTGATATAATTTACCAAATGTTACAGTATTAATAAACACATGTTGCGTGGGAATTCAAAGTACCAGCACGGTCTCTATGTTAGTATGACAACATTTTGTATACAATACACACAGTAAAGTATTAAATACAATGGTGGCGATATAAATAAAAGATATTTATTAACAAATAACATTCAGTATTAAAAATACAACGAAATTTCCTGTGTGTATATAATAGCCCCTATTTAGAGTTAGATAGAAATTTCCAGCAATTTCCAGAATAAACCTGAGTTACGACAATTTTATTGGACCCCGAGAGTGCGCAACATTATTTTCTTAAGATCTTTATGATGAAATTTTAAATGGAAGAAACTTAGTAAAACTCTAATAAAATTTAATATCCGTTTTTAGGTCAAAACCGACATATTGAATGCCTACAAACTGGACAAGTATATGACCCAAAAATTGGCTCAAGACGCCCCATTCGAGTTTGTAAATGCCAACAGGATATACGTGGGGAAAACCGTTCCTGTAAGGGACTGCGTCCAGAGCGCATTCAGCCAGGAACTCCAAATAACAGACTTCAAGGCGAACTCTGAAGTTGCCCGTCAAAATATCAACTCATGGGTCGAAAATGTTACTCATAATATGATTAAGGTAAGTTATCAAATCATTTTTTGAAAAATTAAAAAAAAAAGTCTTTACCTCATTTTACCCCATTTTAACCCCCTAACCCATCCCCATTTTTACCAAAAACAATCCCAGTCTAAAACTTTGGATAATCAACATATGGTGCAAATTTGAAGTCTCGAAGCTTTCTTGAGTTATCGTGCTCACAAATTTCCCGGACACACAGACAGACCGGAAACAGAAAGATTGACAGACAGTATTTTTTCAGGGATTCAAGCAAATTAGACTTTTTAGAAGAAATAATTTATGAAGTTTTGAAATTTTGGTTGTGAACTCCCAGTAGGAACAAAAATACACATCCTTTTTGATATAAAAAATATTAATAAAAGCAAATTCTACAGTCATTTAAAAAAAGGTGTCTTTTTTTCTAAAATACCCTGTATATAAAAATTGTGGAGTCATAGCCCAAATCGGAAAAAATAATCAGAACCAGGAGAAAAAATGCTTTAAGGTAGGTAATGTCAGAAAAAAATATGCTTCTCGGTATGTTTCAAAAATTTAATTTTGTGGGATACTCTTCGGATCTGTATTTGGGACCCCACAACCAAAATTTCAAAACTTTATAAATTATTTTTTCCATTCGTCGATTTTTCATCTAATTTGCTTTAACTATTCAGGGTTTTTGGGGTCGCTGATTACGAATTAAATATTTATAATTATTTGTTTAAGGATCTACTACCAGCCGGTACTATTGACTCCACAACGGACCTGGTTATGGTAAACGCAGCCTACTTCAAAGGATTGTGGGAAACCAAGTTTGACCCAAACGAAACCAAACAGGAAGTGTTTTACGTCAAACCAACGAAGCAAATTGTGGTTGACATGATGCACACAGAAGGATCTTTTAAACACGGTAGGACAAAAAATACAAGAAAAAAAAAACAAAAAAAAACTGTCAGATAAAAATGTAACAAAATTTTCAAAAAAAATACAGAAATAATTTTTAGAAAAAAAAAACCTTTTAGTTTGGACTTTTTACAAAAATTAAAGACTAATAATATTCATTATTTCAATAGAATCTATAATTTATTTGAGGCGTATATATATTTACAATATTATTAATTTGAGCCATTTCGCCTCAATGACTATTTATATCGATGAAAAATCTAAAACATAAAATAAAATTAAAATGTTCTTATCATTATTTCAAAAAAAGAATCCAAAAAGTGAAGATCAAACATTTTACCAAAGTAAATCTTATTTTAATCAAGTTCAATTAAGTACTATTAACCAACTATATTTTTCTGACGTATTTTTGGGCGCTGAAAACAAATTTAACAATGAAAAAGATCGCTGACCACCAAAGTACCTCGCTCTTATGTAAAAGTGGTTTCGATCAGATTTGGCTTCATTTTGGTTATTTTATAATTCTCGACATTCTAATCAAGGGTAAACCAAAAAAAAAATCAATAGTTTAGATACTTGGGCACTTCGAAATCCTTGAAAATTGCTGTCCAACAGTTTTATGGAATAGTATATTACGCACCGAGTACGCAAACCGAGTACGCAAACCTAGTTTTCAGTGCACGAGAGGTTATTTTTTTACTAGGCGGGGCCGAGTAAAAACAGTACTGGGTGCACTGAAAATGGTTTGCATCGAGGTGCGTATACTGTTTTTCCTACGACCTAACACCTACCTACATCCAACAAAAGCAAAAATTATCTAAATATTTGAGGTTATGTCAGCTGATTTTCACTTCCCGATCGCTGTCATGGCAACGGGTGGAAAATAAGGACTATAAACTAACTAGGTCGTAGAAAAAAGTCGTTTTTTTCCCATTTGGCCAAATTTTGGATATGTTTCTCAACTTTCTAATTAAAAGTGTATTCGGGCACAACTCCCAAAATTCAATAGTTAACGTGCTAGAGAACTTTGAAGATATCGAGTCAACTCGTTGAGTATTCCGTTTTGCAGTTTTTTGACAAAGTTATGGAGTCAAGGAGCTGTTTTACTGTCAAATTCGTTTTTAGCATACAAAATACGTAGGAAAAATATAATCTGGGTAATATGCTTTATTTTGTAGGCATGTGTTTTTATGATATTCTTTTTAGATATTTCCGAAAAATTGGGAGCCCACATTTTGGAACTGCCTTACCAAGGCAAAAAGATCAGCATGTATATCCTACTACCCCCCTTTACTAGCGAAAACGCAATCGAAAGCACGCTCAAAAATTTAACGCTAGAAAATTTCAAAGACGTCGTTAATAGCGAAAATTTGATCAGCAAAACTGTCCAAGTGGGCTTACCCAAATTCAGTTTGGAAACAACAGTGGAGTTAGTACCTGTAAGTATGAACATTTTTTTTCTCCTAATTTTGGTTTATGTTTTTTTTATAAATAACTTTTTTGTGCACTGTATAAATAAATATAACCCTATTACAACAATGATTTTGAGCAAGAGACAGCGCAAAATATGATATCTCTACAGCCTTTAACAACGCGAGAAGCGGGGTATGAAGTGTATTAATTTTGGTACACTTTGCGTTACGTAATACATGAACGTTCCCCAATCAGGCAATCACAAAAAAATAGGATTTAAAATGAATGCTTTATAATAATAATAATAAATAATAATCAGAGTTGATACTTTCATTACAATAACAGGGTCGGACAACAGGAATTTTAAATTATTTTTTGTTTTTGGTGAGTTTCTTTAATACATACCTATGCCGAATAAGATTATATATCTGTATACAGACATATAATATAGGCATAGGTATGTATTAAACAAACTCACCAAAAATTAGAAATAATTTAAAATTTCGGTTGTCCGACCCTGTTATTGTAATGAAAGTATCAACTCTGATAATAAATACATTTATTTACCATATATGATAGGTAAAATGGTTGTCTCAGCTTGTTGATCAAAGTTTTATTTAATAAAAATATATATGCAAAAGAGTGAAGCAATCTGGTCTTCCGCACAACCAAGAAAGAAATAAAATTTAATTAATTAATGTATGCCTTTCTCTAAATCATTGGCGCAGTCGGTTAAAAGGGATTCAATCAGTCAAACAAAGGAAAGTAGTAGCTTTCTAAATTAAATCAAGAGAAATATTTTTCCACCTCGTCCCAAGTTTTTTCTTTGCCATCCCTATAACAGTCAATCAGTCAGGTTACATTTCTTTTTACAGTGTTGTTATTATTAATTGATGAATTTTTAATAGTTTAGACTTATGAATAGTTAAAGGTGTATGAGTTTAGTTGCATGTTTAGCCATGTTTATTGTCGTTAATTTAATAATACAAACAAAGGTACGAAAAATACTGTTTTAGGGTGTATTGGGATTGTGAACCGAGCTTAGAAAGCAAGGTTGACAACTGCAAAATTAAATTAATCTTTTTTTCATTGTATACTAGAGCATTTTTTAATGAATTTTTGGTATAATTAGGTATGTGGCAACTTTAACTGTAACATAATGGGTATTAAAAATTTATCAATCAATAAAAATTAAAGTAATTCTAAAAGAGCCTGCACCAATTTATGTTCACTAACAAACTGTTTAGAAAATAGATATGTTATAATTTTAGTTTTCTTACTATAGTTATCGGAAATTAGTATAAGAGGTTTTAGATTTATAAGAATAAAGTTTGGTGCAGGGTCCTTTAGATGTTTTGTAAATATTAGATTTTAACCTTACTAACACTGTATATATTCAACCTAGATTCTCGAATCCCTGGGTGTTGGTAACCTATTCCGAAACGAGGCCGATTTTTCGACTCTAACCTCAAAAAAAATCGGCGTGAGTGAGGGCCGGCACAAGGCCAGAATCGAACTGAATGAACACGGTTCGACCGCCGCGGCAGCAACGGCCATCTTCAGTTGGCGTATGGGTGTGGAGGAGGACCCTCCAGTCAGTTTTATTTGCAATAGACCGTTTATTTATTTTATTTATAACAAACAAGCTAATACTGTACTGTTTGCTGGCATTTATAAAAAACCATAGATGCCATAGATTTTTAGACTTTAGAATATTTTGTATCGTCCCGAAAAATGAGCGAAATCCGTGTAAAAAAACACACACTGGCTTTATACGTCCGACGTAACATAACCTAACACTTCGGTTTTGGTCGGTTTTTGCGACTGTTTGGTGTTTTTGATGATAATGGGGGAGGGTAGCTTTCCCATTTAAGAAAGGAGAATACAATTCTGACAAAAAATATACCTTAAAAGCTGTAAAAACCCGAAAAATCAGCCAATAAGAAAAGATGACGTACACAATACTTTATATACGTCGGGCGTACAAATAGCATGTTCAAAAAAAAATTATATAAATTTATGGTTATATCTTTACGAGATTTATAAATACCCTAAATATTTCCCACAGTTTTCGGGACGCCCTGTATAAATATAGTTATTTTTTTCAAAAATACATACTAGATGTTTTATTTAAAACGAAACAAATATATTAAAAATTAAAACATGACCATAAAAAAAACCTCAGCACTAAAATTAAATCACCAAACTACATTTTCATGAAGAAAAAAATTATTAAAAATTTCAAATCTGTAATTAAAAATCAATTTTAAATTTTACGAATATGAATGGTTAAAAAAAATCACTGTATTTCATCCCATACCTCTAGTTTTAGTATTTCTTATAAATTTAAGTAAAATCATTTATTTTTGTATGTATTTGTGAAAAGGGACCTGAAAGAAAATAATCTTAGATATTTTTTCTTAATAATAATAATAATACTATCATGAAAAAATACCTAATATTATTTCCCTTCAGATCCCTTTTCTCAGGACCAGTCACATTTGATAAACCTGTCCGTACATGATTTACGTTTCATGCTGCAAAACAAGACAAAATTTACCAATGAAATGCACTAAAAATTCGATTGGTTAAGTTCGTCTTGCCTCGCTCTTGCATAGTATGAAACTTCCACGGTTTTCTAAACCAATATTGTGCAAAATTTTCAGGTTTTAGGCCAAATGGGAATAGGCGATCTTTTTGAGCCCACTTCTGATTTTTCAACCCTCACCAATGAAACCGTTCATTTGGGCAAGGCTTTGCATAAGGCCAGAATCGAGGTGAATGAGGAAGGAACAAAAGCAGCTGCAGCTACAGTGCTCTTCAGCTTCAGATCCAGCAGACCTTTGGACCCTTCCAAATTCATCTGCAACCATCCCTTTGTATACGTCATTTACGATAAGGACCAAGAAGCTATTTTGTTTACTGGAGTTTTTAGAAGACCTTATTAGAACTTGAAGGACCTTTTTAGAATTTAAAATACCTTTTTAGAACTGAAGAGACCTTCTTATTACACCTTTTTAGAAATTCAACGAACTTTAAATGGCTTTTTAGAACTAAAAATGCCTTTTTAAAACTTTAAACGTCTTTTTAGAACTTCAACGACCTCTTTTGAACCAATACCAAAAAGCTATTTACTGGTGTTTTTGTCTTTGTTAAACTTTTTGGAACTTAAAATAGCTTTTTAGAACTAAAGTGACATTTTTAAAACTTATTACACCCTTTTAGAAGTTCAACGAACTTGAAACATCTTTTTAGAACTAAAAATGCCTTTTTAAAACTTTAAACGTCATTTTAGAACTTTTAGTTTTTAGAACCAATACCAAGAAGCTATTTACTAGTGTTTAAAAAAAAAACTTACAACCATTGACCTTTTTATAGCAGAAAATGCCTTTGTAGAACTTAAAACACATTTTTGGAAAGAACGACCTCTTTAGAACTTAAAATTAGAACTTCAGCGAACTTGAAGTGTGTTTTTAGAATTTAAAATGCCTTTTCAAAACTTCAAACGTCTTTTTAGAACCTAGAGTCCTTTTTAGAACTTGAACAACCTTTTTAGAAACAATATCTAAAAGCTATTTACTGCTGTTTTTAGAAAACCTTACAACTGAACCTTTTTATAACTGAAAATGCCTTTTTTGAACTAAAAATGCATTTTTAAAACTTCAAGAATCGTTTTAGAACAAACTAAGTTCTTGGAACCAATACCAAAAAGCTATTAACTGGTGTTTTTAGAAAACCTTCAAACTAGAGATCTTTTTATTTACCTAAAATGCCTTTGTATATATTAAAAGACTTTTTTCGAACCTAAAAAGCTTTTTTTTAGTAATACAGCGAATTTTTACCATAGAATTCTAATCCTTAAGGATCCATGGATGAGTGTAGAAAGAATTTTTATATTTTTAGGACATTAATTTTTATTTCGTTGTTCTCTTTTTTCTATTTAAAAGTGACTTTCTTCTAGCATAAAAAAAACAAATGAAAGCTAGTCAGGTAGAAATAACGGATTAGAGATTTTTATTGATTATTTCAAGCTGCTGTAACTTAATGTACCTAGATAGGTATATCCTTTTGTAAATATAAAAAAAAAATATTTTTTTTGCCTCGTATGTATAGTGGCAGTTCATAAATGATGTGACGCTCTTGAGTAAAAAACGGTTTGAACAAAACGGCTTTTCTTTACAACCATGAGTTGTACAACACAAAAAAAACGTTTTTTTTTGCAACTCTATACTCTGTGTCTGAAATACAACGCCTTGACTCATTTGCGAAAGTGTGGTAAAAGGCGAATATCATATCAATTCAGGTTCGATTCGCGTAACTTCGTCTGAGGGGAATTCCTTATACGAGAGCAGCACAGTACATTTTAGGTATTAGTCACTGCATTGTATTTTGGCAACAGTTTAACACTGACACAAGGGGAGCCAAAAATTTGCACAAAAAGTGTTTAATCATTTATGGATAGCCCTATAATTAATTTTTTAACGTCCGACAACAAGTTAATGCTTGTACATGTATACCTACAAGTCACCTATAGACTTTTATGAAGATATGTCCTTTCCATTGAATATTTATTATTATTATTTAAAATGTATGTATTAAATTAGTTAAATAATTAAATAGTTACCTTTTTATACTGTTTTTCTTTAAAATTCTTTTCCAACACCAAAAATTATCACTATATACACTTGTTGATTAGTTTTTATTTGACTAGGCAACACACAAAACATAAATTTATTGCAGGTTTTGATATTATCGGTAAAACGACATAATTGAATTAGTCAATAGATGGCGAAAGTAGTACTAAATGCAAATATATTTAAAATTTCGTGTATTTTTCTATTTCTGTTTAAAAAATGTATAGTGAACTTAAAAACTCAACTTTGCTTGAAAAAATAATGTTTTTTTATTCATTTTTCTTTTTGTAAATGAAAATACCTAACTACACTAAAAAATTGTCATAGTTTTAACAAATACTGACGTAATTTGTATGTAAATCACAGAATTTGTATGTAAATATTTTGAAAAAAAAACAATGTTTTGTTTATCCCTTCCACAGTTGCCAGGTGTTGCGTAATAAAAGGGCAGAAAATGCAAACGATCATCCGATGCGACGTCATAGATCAGGTGACCTCTGGCGCCTAACCTCTTTCTGAATTTGAAAAATCAATATAAAATTGGTTTTTTAAACGCGACAATAAGTCAAAAATTTTAATGATACAGCATTTACTCGCTTTAAATATTTAGAAAATATTAGAGAATCGTGCTTTAAATAGAAAAATAAACGGTAAAATAAAACAGTATTGTTCTGTCAGTGAAGGCGTGTAGTTCATCTGTTTTGTCCACGTCAAATTCCACAAAGTTACATCAAGTTGACTTGGCATTCGGTGCATATACGAGATATATCGCGTGCGGTTTATTTTCAAGTAGTCAGTGAAAAAAGTTACGCGGTGATACACGATCACTGAAAAACAAATGCAGTACCTAAATAGTATTTTGTGCAAAAATAGTGACAGTCTAACGACAAGTAAACATTTAGTTATAAATATAGCCAAATTTTAATACGTGTTAATATTAAAACTACGTCCTACTTTCAAAAAGAACTGACCACATCTTTTTCAATGTTAGGTAAGTAGGTATTTTGACTTATTTTTTGAGTAAATTACAAAAAAAATGTAAACAATTTGCTTGACAGCTGGTATTGTTACTAATTTTAGTTTATTATTTATTGTTTTCTGGTTTGTTTAGTTTATATAAGGTAATTGTTCATTTGTTTTATATAAAACTTGATTTAAAGGAGTGGCAAAATTTATAGGTTATGTTTTCTATTCTAGATCTACAATCTACTAATTCTACTTCTCTACACACAATGTCCAGAAAAAGGACCAGAAGTCACTCTGAGGAGGTAGTCTCATCTGCAACTTATGTTCAGCCTCTACAAAATGTAAGTTTCTTGTCAGTTTTTGTCTTGGTTTTGGGTTTTTATGACTAACTTATCTGTACGATAAGATATTTAACAGAATTTTCCTCGAACACTAACAGGAAAAATTTTAATACCCATATCATTTAAATATAAACAAATGAAGGTGCTAACTCTATAATATATGAATTATATACATTTTTGCACCTATTTCAACAACTTTGGGCAGTACTTGTACTTATCGTAATATGATAAATATGAGGTGTGTGATGTTTGAGAAGATTAAGTTTATCAATATTTAGTAGTTTAATATTATGCTCAATATAAGGCCCAATATTTGTTTATAAATTGTCTTATCAAAAAATAAAGAGATATTATTTTTTTTAAATCATTAAAGGACAAATTGCGCAATGTTTTAGGGTCACTTTACCCAAGTTACCTACCAAGGGGCAATATTTTAAACCCGTAATTATTTTTTTTTATTAAGTAATTAAATATTGTAAAAAATATTTATAAAATTAAATTTCAGCAATTAATTTTTCGCAATTAAATCTAATTAAAATAAATGCCTAATTTTTAATAATCTATTTCAAAATAAACTAATTATTTTTTGTAATACATAACAATAATAAAAATTGCTTTCTCGTTTAATTTTTAATAAACTTTTATATAATTATATAAGCCATTTCACAATTAATTGGATACCGCTTATCTAAAAGGGATCAAGCGACATTTTTATCAACATTTTCTTATGCATGGGAATAGGCTGTACTAAGCCTAAAGAACCTATTTCCATGCCTAACAAAATTTTGTTAATAATGTCGCTTGGTTCCTTTTAGATAAGCGGTTTCAAAAAATAATCACCCAAATGATTAATAGCTATTATACGCGAGTAGAATACTATACTTTATCCACGGCCGTTTTAGAGTTTAAACGTTTTATTTTTACAGACCCGTGATTAATAGGCCTATTAATCACGGCCGTGGATAATAGTATATTATTCAATGAGCGTATAATAATTGCTATTAATCATTGAGGTTGAATTTTGGGACACGAGCCGATAGACGAGTGACCTAATCACCCGAATGATTAATAGCTATTATACGCGAGTAGAATTCTATACTTTATCCACGGTCGTTTTAATTTTTAAACGGTTTATTTTTACACACCCGTGATTAATAGGCCTATTAATCACGGCCGTGGATAATAGTATATTATTCAATGAGCGTATAATAATTGCTATTAATCATTGAGGGTGAATTTTGGGACACGAGCCGAATGCCGAGTGACCTAATTACCCGAAATTCGGGTGATTAGGTCAATGATTAATAGCTATTAAACGGTTTATTTTTACGGACCCGTGATTAATGGGCCTATTAATCACGGCCGTGGATAAAAGTAGTTATAGCATTTTTGGTTTACATATTATGTTGACTAGTATAAAATTAATATTGATAATTCCAAAAAAAAGTTGTGATTTGTCTGGGGTTAATCACCTTTTTATACTTATTATTACTTAATTACACTTAACTAAATATAAGGATTAAAAAAGTTCAGAATTTTCTCAGAAAAAAAATTTACGTAGACAATTTCTTATTAAGCCTTTAAGGACGGTTGACATATATATCTGACAGTGGGAAAATTGCCACACAGACGGCTGACCGATATATAGGTCAGGCTTTTTTCAGGCTTTAAAGGCGGCTGTATGATAAATCAGCCAGAATTGAAAAATTGAATTGCTGTGGGCCGACTGACTGATATATCATGACTGGAAAATTTGGCGTATGGACTAGCGCCATATATATCGGCCACTGTCCGATATATGTTTTATGTTTATATTTAGGAATATTTTGGATAAGTTTGATTATATCTTTTAATATTTTTCAAATGTTTATTAGTTAAAAAAATATATTTTGAATTAAAATAAATTTTTTCGATTAAAAAAAGTAATTTTTTGCGTTTTTATAAAGGGTCCCACAAGTACATTTCTGTGACCGATATATATGACATTCGTCCACAGGGCACGTGAAAAACAGCCGTCTGTGTGACACTCTGCGGCAAAATGGTGCCGTCCTGAAAGGGTTAAACACAAATTTTTTGACAAAATGACATATTTAATATGTAATTTGTCTCTGGTTTGTCTAGACTAGATTTATTAAACGATAGTTATTAATAATAACTTATTATTGTTTAAATTATATATTTTTAATTTACTATGTTATCATAAAAGTTACAAAGTTTAGCTCTGTTAAATCATATGACATATACAAGGGTCTGCTCAACAATTATGTCACTGACCTGTTCCAATTATAGGTGACAATAGGGGGTAGGGCCTCTAAAAATAGCAAACATTCGGTGATATAATTGTTGAACAGCCCCTAATACAGCTTGTTTGAAATTATACAATATGGAGAAAACAAAGATGCTGATATGATTTCTTTAATGAAACGCAGCGCATCGGACGGGCCGTCTCCCCAATACAATCACGCCAGCCTTGATCTAATCGTTTTATCTTTGTTTTCTCAGTATTGTATAATCTCAAACAAGCTGTATTTAAAATATACCTATTTAATAACCTTAAAATAATAGATAACAATTTAATCACAAAAATTGTTATATTTTTTAAGTTGTGCAAATAAAAAAAATGAATTAAATTATAGTATAAGCAATAGATAAAAAAATATGTTTTGCAATATTGGTGATAAGCCAGTTTCTGTGCATTTAAATGCAACAAATTGCAACAAAATTTGCCAGTAAATAAATATATTTGCCACAAACATATAACACTAGTTAATAAATTACAAAAAAAATTGATCACAAAAAGAATTGGATTTTCTTCGAGATCTTGATATTTTTTTGCTTATTTCTATTCTATCTGGTCATCAAAAGGTCAGACTAAGCAAATTAAAACTGCCCCATTAACTCAAAAGTAACATTTTGTCTTGAATTGTCGTATTTTTTAAGTATGTATAGAAGAAACAGAGAAAGAAAGTTCACCTGTGGGGACCTCTTTTTATTGAACCCCTAAAAATAAAATAAAATACACCTAAGGTGTAATATAAGAGTCTTTTTGGAACGACCCAGGGGACCCATATCCATACCGGGTGAGTTTTATTTATGTCCACCCCCAAAATTAAGATTAATCTTAATTCGATAAAAACGAAACTTGGGTGATTTATATAATATTACATTGGCTATAAAATGGCGACTTTATTTTTTTTGTTTCACTTCCGGTTTCGCCGGAAGTGGCATAAATATGTTTTTTTTTAATTGAACACCCTGTAATTTTTTACATTTTTGAATTCAGCCGATAATTCTATGTATAAAAAGACTAATTTTTTTTCGTTTTAAATTTTATCGTTTAAAAACGAGATATAAATAATTTACCTTGTTTTTACTTAAGCCTAAAAATATATAAAACTAATATTAATATAAAAATTAGATCAGTAACAGCGAATTAAATCCAAAAAAAGTTTTTTTCCCTGTACTCCTATGTCCCCTGTAAACTTTATTTGTAGAGTATTTTTTCAGTATTTTTCTTTGAAGATTATGTAAAAGTAAATTATGTGTATATGCTTTTTACATGACAAAAACGAAAACAAAAAAAAGGTAACAAACAGTTTTTTATGAATAGAACTTTGGGCTGATTTCAAAAATGTAAAAAATACAGGGTGTTCCATTAAAAAAACATATTTATGACACTTCCGGCGAAACCGGAAGTGAAACAAAAAAATTAAATCCGCCCTTTTTATAGACAATGTAAAATTATATAAATCACCCAAGTTTCGTTTTTATCGAATGAAGATTAACTCTATGGGTGAACATAAATAAAACTCACCCGGTATGCATGTATCATTATTTATATCCATATAGAAAACGAAACATAAATATTTGTTTAGTAGCATAATGTTTATGTATGTCATGTTTCTAAATTTAAGTTTTAAGTTGTAGTAAAATGTCTCTATAACCATGAAGCTGAAGTTTGCAACGTTTTTTTGCAACGAAATTTCAAATAGTTTATTAAAGTACTAGTTTTATAACATACGTTTTTAGGGCACGAGTACAAGTTTAGAAAACAAGCCGCTTGCGGCGAGTTTTCTAAAGTACTAGTGCGCTAAAAACGTGTTATGGAATAAGTGCTTTAATATACTATTTGAATTTTCGTTGCAAACTTCAGCTTCATATTATATATTGATTTTAATCTTGCTTTTAAGGACACAGTGAAAAAACTCAAAATTATAAAGTCAACGTTTCGCCCCTTATTGTTGGGGCTTCTTCAGGGCAAATTTATTAAAACAATGTAATAATTAAATATAAAAACTAGTGTAAATGATAAAAATATTAAGAAATTAAATTTACATTCAAAAATTTAAAAAAATTGTAATAATTCATTTTGGAGTGTTACGCCCATGTTAATGGTATAGGGAAATAGCGTTACAGGGGGAGGGGTCCAAATTGATCAAAATTTGCGTTACGTAATACTTGAACGTTTCCTGTTTTTGCATTTTTCATATTATATTAAATATAATATGAAAAATTCGAAAATTCGTACTTAATTGTGACAAGCTCATACATAAATAACATTAAGAATTCTTAAGATAAAAACAATTGTCTCTTTAAACCTTTCTAAAACTCCTACATCCGGTTCATTATTCTTTTGTTATATATTTCCTGTTGCAGAATACTTAGATTAAAAATGAAATACCATTTAAGGTGACACCAGACATCTACAGTGCGTGTCTAAAGTTCTTTAACTTTTAAACGGCTTAAGATATTAACTTAAAACTAGATGAAACGTTGCAAGCACCCTGTCAAAACATCGGCACTATTGTACACTAGAGCCATCTAGTTTGCAAATTTCAAACTAGGTGTTTTGTTTGATTTTAAATTCTGTATCTTTAAAACATTATATTCTAGCAAAAAACTGTATATAACATTTTTTATAGGGCTTAAAAAGAGCTTTTATTTAAAATATAATTTTTTGAAATGGGTTTATAAAGATGTGAGATATGCTAAAAAAACCTTTTACTGCTTTAAACGCCAATATCTCGAAAACAATGCGTTTTAGGAAAACGTTTACCCCCAAAATCAGAAATAAATTCGAGAAAATTAAGAGGTGATTCTACGTTAAAAAATATAAAAAAAAGTACCTATAAAGGTTGGTCCGGAAAGGAGTCCTAAGGGAGCTACGGCTCTTTAAAATTGTAATAAAAATAAGGTTTTTAATTAATAACTCTTGTGCCCTTTAAGCTGGAGCAACGAGCGTTTGCATGTATACTAGTATTAATAAGGGCAATAAGTTTATGTTAATTTATTTATTTTTTTAATTTATCCAAAGACGTGCCTAGACGGACAAAACGTGAGGCTTAACACATTTTTGCCCCAAACTTTTTTATGTATATTTTTTTTGGATTTTTTGTAATAAATATAGATTCTTTCAGTAAAAATACATAAAAAATGTCATATAGCGTAACACTGTAGGAACAACCGTTTCCAAAAAGAAATGCAATTAAGAGGAAGTAACATTTTGTGCCACTAAAATGTTACTTTTTAAAAGGCTATATCTCAGTTTTAAATGAATAATTACCCTGCAGCATTAAAATTTTATTCATGCTTTTTTTTTGTTCCCCATTCAATATGTTCATCGAAGGGCCGCAGCTCCCTTAGGGCTCATTTCCGGACCATTCTTTATATGCACTTTTTTCATATTTTTTAACGTAGAATCACCCCCTTAAATTTCTCTAACTTATTTCTGAATAACCCTGTATTAGAATCCAATTAATATAAACAAAAAAATATATTTCTGGTATTTCCTTCCCATACGTGAATAATTATTAAAATTTACCTTAAAATGTGCAAGTTTTGTAGATTTTAATTTTAATTTATTTTTAATAGTCAAGGTTAGCATTTGTTTTTATGATTAAAACGAATAATACTACCTTATTTTGTGTTAAAGCAAATATTTATTATTTATTTAAAATTGAGAAAATTCTCAACTTAAAATTGAGAAATTTACTAAGGGAACGTTCAAGTATTACGTAACGCAAATTTTAATCATTTTGGACCCCCCCTGTAACGCTATTTTCCTATACCATTAACATGGGCGTAACACTCCAAAATGACCCCCCCCCCCTCCCTAGGAGGGTTAGGTAATACTTGACGTTCCCTAACTCTAAAAAAAAAGTTAAGTTTTACCCCTCACGGAAAAAAATTAATGACTAAAAAAAGTCATCACCTCTAAAAATGAACTGTATCTAATTTCTCAACAAAAAAAGCTTCATCCCAGACGAAAACTTTTGCGAACTAAAAAAAAAGCTCCTCACCTCTGAAAAAAAGTCCAACTGCTACATCCAACTCTGATAAAATACCCTGTACTGTAGTACTCCAATTTTCCCAACTTTCTACCAATTTACCGAAATTTTCCACTCATTTTACCAACTGAACAGTGGATTTCCCAACTCCAGGAGCATGACCCCCCATGGGAGTACCCCTGAATAGGTTTATAAAAATATCCGTAAATTTTAAAATGTGGTTATGTGTGTTAAACAATTAATTTATTGGTATTAAACATAAATTTTAGTATTTTAAATAATATTTGCTGTGAAGGGGGTTGCTTTATGTTTATGTACCTATGGTTTAAAAATGATTAGATTTGGTTATTGTATTGTATTGCACTTGTTTTTATGTTAATTTGTAGTTCTAGTTCTTTTGAATATTATTTATAGTTTATTGACGTTATATATGCAATCAATAACGATATTCTAATGGTTTTTAACGTAATCGAAATAACATTGGAGGTCAGTTCTTTAAAAGGTCATAGCCTAATTTATGAAACTTCAAAAAACAATAAATTTACTTTATGTATGTTTTTATCAATGATAATTTATACAACCTGCATTACAAGGACGAAAAATACAGTTTATCGAGTTTTTACTATTTTTCTCATACGTTTTTCTCCATACAAAAGCTAGTCTAATTTTGGGAATATTCAAGATTGGACCAAGATAAAACTAACCAATCAAATCTACGACTTTAATTTTTTAGCTCATTTGATTGGTCGCGCCACAAATTTGCATATAGGTAGCCTTGGAGATCCTTGATATATGTTCACAGTTCTGTCACAATATGTCTAGGGTTTCTAGGTAGCCTAAATTGCACATTGTAAAAGTTGCGTCACTTGACCTGTTATTGCTTTGTTTAGTTTTCTTGTGTGTTTGGTGGTTGGTAGCTTTAGATGTTTTAGAAGTTCCCCTTAGACGCCCAAACCGACCAACAAAAAAAAAAGCAATCAAACTAGAGTTAATTTCAGGGCGGTCCAAAAGTCACCCTCTCGTCTTAACTTTTGAACGAGTTGAGATATCGACTTTAAATGTAGAACACTTAAATAAGACACCTCAAACTATCTTTTTGGATATATTTGTTTTAGTGCAAAATACCTTTTTCTCAAAACTGACCTCTAATTTAACTCCACATACATTCCTTTTTGGATACCCTCTAAATTTCAATGATTTTAGGGCAAAAACACAGCAGCCCCCTTCTCACAAAACCCAGGACCAACAAAAATTCGCGAAGAATGCGATTATAGCGTTAAAATTACGTACGATATGGCGAACAGGGGCCTGGCCCCTAGGCCCGTGAGGGTCTATGCAGATGGGGCCTTTGATTTGTTCCACCAAGGACATGCCAGAGTGTTAATGCAGGCCAAAAATGCGTTTCCGAACGTTTACTTGATTGTTGGAGGTACATATAACAATTTTTTATTAAGGGTCCTTTTCAATATGATATTATGACTAACATATTTCGCTTTTACAGGCCACATTTTGATTCAAAAATTCTTAGTTATAATTATTTTCTTAATTATTAAGGATATTAAGATTTTTTTTTAAATTAGGCAGTTAAATAGTTGCTTGAGTGCCTAACGTCGTTCTTTTTTCAATGTTTTGCTTTGAGGATCCTTAAGTCCTAGTAGTTTTGCTTTCCCATTTTGAAAATTTTCAAAATTTTGGAAAACCCAAAAATTTTCCAATTTTCTTTTGCGTAGTTTTACGTTTTATGACGTTTTATGTCGATATAAATCAATTTCGAGTAAAAAAAAATTGGGGGCCGGTCGGTCGATCGTTCTGTCCGGGAAATCTTACAAGCACGATAACTTAAGAACGCTTTAAGCTAGAGACTTGAAATTTGGCATACAGGTATGTTACAAAAAGTTCTCGCTCGTGGTTGTTTTGGGTTAACATTGGGGTGGGACAAGGGGGCAAATGGAGGAAATTACAATATTTTTTCACAAAAATTTGAAAATTGCTATATAGATATTTTTGTGGTTAATGAAATCGAATCTGATAATATATTTTTTTTAACTCCATCCCCTGAGGGGCGAGGGGTAATTTTCGTGTAATTAGTGTATTGGGGTTTTTGAGGTTGCTGAAAGTGAACCTGATAATAAAACAAATCATCCAAACTCCACCCCCTGGGGGACGGAGGGTGGTTTTCGTGAAAATTGGTATATTGAGGCTTTTGGGGTTGCTGAAAGTGGATTTGATATTAAAAAATCCATTTCACGCGCGGAGGTGAAAAATGGTAAATCTTTTTTACTGGGAGTGTATTTATGATTGAAATTACGTAAAATTTCCTTATTCTTAAATATATCATACTTAAAACAAAAAAAAAATGGAAAAAAAAGCGACGTTAGGCATTTAATCATCTTTTTAACTAAATACTAGTAAAAACCCCATATTGATTTCTTTATTAATAACCGAGAATTTTAGGATTAAAAAAATCCTTGCAAATGCAAAATTGAATTTTAATCAATCGGAACCGGGTCTAACTCACATAAAATAAACTTGCAATTTTATTTTTTTTCCATCTTGGACAAGAAAAAGAGTTTATTTATTCGAAAGGACCCTTAAATAAATAACAAATAGCTTTCAAAAATAAAGATTATTTGAAAAATAATTTCACAAAAGAAAGGGTTATTTTTCAACCCCGTGAGTCAATCCCTGGCTATGTTCTTAAAAAATACCAAGAGTTGAAACTTTTACCGTAAAAGTTTTACCCAAAAGCGTTCATACCTTTTGGTATTTTGGTATATCTGACACTATCCAATGCCTTTGACAATCAATAAAGATATTCTGGCCATAGATTGTATTTTTAGTATATTATTATTGTTGTAAATAGAACAATATTATTAACAGTTTGTATTTAAAACTGGAAAGTATTTTAATCAGTTTTTTTTAAGCTAAAATGTTTTTTTTTTAATGTTATGCTAGTTTTAAAAACATTATATAAATTTAACACTTAAAAATAGTATTCTCCTATAAAACAGACTTATTTTATGATGATTTTCAACCTATTTTTATTTTTGAAAGTTAATTTTATTCTAAGACTATTCTTATAACCTTATATTTATATTATAGAAATCGTTAGTTGGAACGTGATCTATAATATTTAATCACATGTAGTTTACTTTAATATTTTAAGTATTAGACCTTTTTAAATAAGAGTTTCGTATAATTTTTTTTAATTTTTACTGTTTGCAATTCTTTTATTTTAAATTTAAAACTTTTATATGCACGGTGTTTGCAGTCTTTTATCATTAAATAAAGGGAATTATTATGCATCACAAAACATGAAAAACCAAGAAAGGAACATTTGTCCGAAAATAAGCCCTAAGGGAGCTACGATAAGGACACTAGATATGTGGCGCACTAGATTTGTAGGAAACTGAACTAGAGTTTACAGATTTAGTGTCCTTGAGCTACTGCCCTTTGAAGATGGACATATTGAAAGGAGAACAAAAAGCACCAATAAAATTTTAATTCTGCAGGGCGATTCTCATTTTAAAACTTAGCAAAATGTATTCTTTACCGAAACACCTAAATTTAATATTAAAGGAGTAATAGCCTTTTAAAAAGTTTGTTGGCACAAAATGTTACTCCTTAACTGCATTTTTTTTTGTTCCTACAGTGTTACGATATATGACATTTTTGTCGTATTTTTACACAAGGTGTTTATTAAAAAAAAATGTTTAGCTGCGCAAATTTTGACAGTCTAGACACGCCTCTGGCTAGATTCAAAAAAATAAATTAACATAAACTAATAGCCCTTATTAATGCTAGTATACGTGCAAAACCTCGTCGCTCTAGCTCAAAAAGTACCAGAGTAATTATTTAAAAATCTTATTTTTAGTAAAATTTTAAAGCGTCGTAACTCTCGTTCGTTTCCAGACCTATGTTCCTATGCTGGTTTTTCATGTCCCGTGATGTAGAAACACCGTGTATATGATCTATAATTTTATTTTTTCTTGTGGTAGTGAAAATCAAACATTTTCAACATGTATTTATATGATCCCACTCAGGAAAAGTTTGATTGAGTGGAAAAATCGTATCGTCATATATATTATTCACCGATTTACTCTATTTTTATAAATTCTAATATAAATTCAATTGATATCTAAAAATAGATAGTGATGGACTTTTTATACAGGGTGATCAATAACTGCCATACCAAAATTTAAGAGGTGATTCTACATCCAAAAATGTCAAAAAAAGTTCCTATAAAGGTTGGTCCGCAAATAAGCCCTAAAGGAGCTACAGCCCTTTAAAATTGTAATAAAAATAAGGTTTTTATTTAATAACTCTGGTAACCTTTAAGCTATGTTGTCGAGCTTTTGCATGTATACTAGTATTAATAAGGGCAATAAGTTTATGTTAATTTATTTTTTTTTTAATTTATCCAGAGGCGTCCCTAGACGGAAAAGTATCAGGCTTAACAAATTTTTGCCCCAAATTTTTTTATGTGTACTTTTTTTGGATTTTTTTGTAAAATATATGGATTCCTTAAGTAAAAATACATAAAAAATGTCATATAGTGTAACACTGTAGAAGCAACCGTTTTCAAATTAAGAGGAAGTAACATTTTGTGCCACCAAAAACGTTACTTTTTAAAAGGCTATTACTCCTTTTTTGCTTAGTTTTAAATGAAGAGTCGCCCTGCAGTATTAAAATTTTATTGATGCTTTTTGTTCCCCATTCAATATGTCATCTTCCAAGGACCGTAGCTCCCTTAGGGCTCATTTCCGGACCAACCTTCATAGAAACTTTGTTTCATATTTTTGGATGTCAAATCACCTATTAAATTTTGACATGGCAGTTACTGATCACCCTGTATATAAAATGTTTTTTTAAAAAATATTGGTAAAAAAGAAAATTTCTTTTTTTCATTTAATGATCTATCTACCGTTAAAATCAAATTCAAAAAACAGTTTATCATGTATGTGGTTAATATTTAAATAAACGTTAGATAAATATAAGGACATGGATGGTGTCATCTGTTAACAAGGCCTAAAAAAAGACCTGTTCCTTGCGATGTTTTAGGCCTTCCCGAGTCGAAATCTGCAATTAAAAATACCTACATCCATCTGTCTGTCTGTCTGTAGACTCACTATCTCTATACTTTTTGGGGGAACAACCCGAACGGTTTAAGGCGTCTGATTAATTATTAGATATTAACATAGCACGTCGGCTAGCGTGAGTGCGATTCTCACCCTCGCCGATTGCCTTTTTCAGTTAATTAATAATTGAAATTTGGCGAATGCGAGACACTCCGTATAAACTGGTTTGAAAGTCAGTTAAAGCTGGTGGTTCACTCTATTACTAGCCCACACAAGTCCTGGACTTAGGGGATGCTTAATTAAGTAGAATACTACGGCTTCAAACAAAAATTTAATTATTAATATACAGGGTAGCCCATAAGTCACTTTAACATTTAAAAATGTAATAAATTTTTTGTCTGTCAAATTTTTATTTATTTATTTTTTACAGTATAGAGTACAGGAAATGTTTTTTTTTTCTTCAACTATGTATGAAAAATCATGTCTTTTAAATGACGTCCATTTTCCGCTTTGCAAGCATGGGCTCTTTTCACGTCATTTTCCAAGACGGCTCCTACCATGTCTGGCTTAAGCTTTTGAATAGTCCTGGGCTTGTTGATATACACCCGATCTTCCGATAGCCCTGAAGAAAAAAATCCGGTGCAGTCAAATCGGGCGATCGTGAAGGAAAATAAAAATCCGAATTTCGCGAAATTATTCTCTCTTCGAAAAACTACATTGTGACTCTGGTCGCATGGGCAGTTGCCCCATCTTGCTGCCACCATGTACTGCCATGTCCTCCACGATAGTGCGCACAAAATTTTCCAGCATTGCGCGATATCGGTTACGGTTCACCGTAAATGTATTGCCTAGCAGAAATATGGCCCGATTACCATTTAGAATGTTACACCGCACCAAACAGTGACCTTGATGGGGTACAATTTACCTTTATGCATGCCCCTATCTGGAGCCATACATGTTAAGAGCCGTCATGGAAAATGTCGTGAAAAGAGCCCGTGCTTGCAAAGCGCAAAATGGACGTCATTTAAATGACATAATTTTTTCATAGAGTTCAAAAAAAATCCATTTCCTGTTCTCTATATTGTAAAAGAAATAAATAAAAAAAATGAAAAACAAAAAATTTCAATTTTTAAAATTTAAATGGCCCATAAGTCACTTTACTATACTTTAGTATATGGTATATGTTTTTTTTATATTTTTTCAATTTATTTTTAAACATGACTATGTTAGTTAATTATTATTATTACTTACAGATTGACTCACTGATAATAATAATTATTATTATTAATTTCGTAATGTGTGGATATTTTCTGTTTTTCTTGTAATACACGGTGTTTGCAGTCTTTTAGCGGAAAGTAAAGAAGATGATTCTACATCACAAAACATTAAAACCAACAAAAGGAACATATGTCTGGAAATAAGCCCTAAGAGAGCTACGGCCCTTTAAAGATGGACACATTGAATGGGGAACAAAAAAAGCATCAATACAATTTTAATGCTGCAAACACCTAAATTTAATATTAAAGGAGTAATATCCTTTTAAAAAGTAACATTTTTGTTGGCACAAAATGTTACTACCTTGTTAATTGCATTTTTTTAACGGTTGCTCCTATAGTGTTACACTTTAGGGAACTTTCAAGTATTACGTAACGCAAATTTTGATCATTTTGTACCAGATATTCATTAAAAAATTATTTTTATTATAATTTTAAAAGGTCGTAACTCTCTTGGGCTTAGCTTTTGTGATATAGAATCATCCCTTTATTTTTCGCCAAAATACTGAACACACCGTGTATACTATGTGTACACATTAATGGGGAACTCTGTATGGTATGTACCAAGAGCTGAACATAAATCCATAATAAAAATAAGTTAATAATAATATTAATTTTAAAACAATTCAACAATACATATCGTCCACTAAAGGCTCTAGTTGTCTAACTCCAAATTTTTCAAAAATGAGATTTTTATCAAATTTGCTTCATTATCTGATTACCAACATACTTCAAAAAAAAAAAAGTTGCATTAAACCAATATCAGCCTCAAAAAATGCAAAAATGTAAATATTTTAAGTCGCTAAGTGTCTAACTCAACTCCATCATATGATTGTGAGAAAACAATTAAATGAGAACTGTCACTAATGTCAAACTATTTCTCGACAACAGGGGATCCCGTTTCAAATATTTGTTAATTTACTGTTTGATTATAATTATAATTATTGCCATTAATAATGTATATATATTATGCCTACCTAGTAGTAATATTATATATTAAATATAAAAATATAAATTTTTTGTAATAATATTACGCGATATAATACGATAGGTATCCTCTTTTATCTTCCCTTGGAGTTAGACCATTAGTGAATTTAGATTCTGTGGTTAAAACTTAATCTTCAAATAATTTATATAAAATAGATAACAATGAAAAGTTTTAAATACATTAACACATTTCAAACATTTTTACCTGTGAACAAGCTAGTTTTAAAGTTCTAAATTGCTATAATTAACTTTTAAATCGTTTTTTACGTCTCCTGAAAAATATGACGTTTTGGAGTTAGACCATTAGAGCCTTTAGATGACGATATTCATTTTTTCCAGAAAGTTATTATATTCATATTCTGGATCAATATTTTTATTTGCGCTAGACTTTTAAATAATGTCAAGGTTGATGTTTAATCCGACATTTTTAAAATGGAAAAATATCAAGTAGATGTTAATTTTTCGGAATTTATTAATTTAGAACTTTTTAGTTTGAAGTGCGAGATGCATTAATCAAAATGTGTTTAACAAAAAGGTAACAAGCGTCAAATTACGAAGACCCCTGCAAAAAAATCCTATAAAAACCATATAAGATTTTTTCTATTTTGCGACTCTTATAAGCTCATAATCACACGCATTTTGCGTGTTCTTATAGGCCCATTTTGCGTGTTCTTCTAGGCCCATAAGAGGTCTCTACTTTTTTTTCTGTTGGGTTGGCAACATACAAAAGCCTATCTCTTGACGTTTTGCGTGCAAATGTCAATGTCGATTTAAAGTTTAATTTTTTACAAAATTTTGTGTTTGGGTTATTTTTTACCGTGTTAAAATTGTGGACTGGTTAATTGCAGTGAAAAAAGAAGAGATGACTGTAAAATATATCAAAATATCATTTGTTCTTAGAATTTTAAACTTAGTGTAAACTGTAATGCCAACCCAAAACAAAAATCCCTAAATCAGTCATCAATTTAAATGTAAGTTTTTTAAATTTTGAGCAAAATAGAAAAAATTGTATAAAGCACTCGTTTCATAACACGTTTTTAGCGCACTAAAAACGTATGTTATTAAACTAGTACTTTAATATACTATTATATTTTATTTTGGTTTTATTTTTTTTACCTATTTCCTTCTCTTCTTTTTTCTCACATGACCTATTTTATTGTGGTCTTAAAACAATAACATATTTTAGAACATATTTTCATTTATAAAAACAAGTAGAGCAAAACGAACGGTAGTTTTTGAATTTTAAGCATTTATAATTATCTATTTTTGGATCAAATGTCAAAAGTGTATTCCGACGTGGATTTTCGTTACACTTTCTTTTTCATTACAGTCTATAAATATAAACAAACTGTTTTATAAATAATTAATCATTATTAATTATGCATATACGTAAAAGAATCATGCCACTTTTTTTATTAAACTTGTATTTTTTTTTTGATTTGAAGCTCAACAGTCGCCCATTATAACTAATTTTAATTATTAGTATTATTGTTATTATTACAATATTTTTATATCTGTATTTCGAAAAAGATATTAAATTTTGAGAATTTGAGAAAAGTAAAGGCACAAGCTATTTGTACGTCAGACGTACACGAAGCTAAGTGTATGTCCTGTATCTTTATTAGCTGATTTTTAGGGTTTTTAAAGGTCTTGAAGTATTTTTTTGTCAGAATTGTTTTTTCCCGTTTAAATATGGAGGTTTTGCCCCCCAATTAGCATTAAAAACACCAAACAGGCGAAAAAACCAACCCAAAACAAAGAGTTAGGTTATGTTAAGGCGGAATTATAAATGGCCAGTTCAAAAAGTAAAACCAGCTGAACAGTTGCAAGCACCTTGATAAAACATCGGCACTAGGCACTAAATTGAAACGTTATGAAAACGAAAGGTGTGTGAATAGGCAGCCATTAATACACCTGCGTGTGGCATAATTTATTAAAGTTTGAAAGTCTGTATCTCCAAAACGTGATATTCTAGCAAAAACTGCATATGACATTTTTTGTAGGGCTTAAAAAGAGCTTTCATTTGAAATATATTTTTTTGAAATCGGTTTATAAATAAGTGAGTTATTCCAAAAAACATTTTACTGCATTAAACGCAAATATCCCGAAAACAATGTATTTTACGAAAAAATAGTTTATAACATTTTTTGAGCAATTTAACACAATCTTTCATGTAAGTCCTAAATTAATAAAATACAATAATAATTAACATAATTATAACCAAAAAACGCTAAAAATGGGAGTTTTACCTAAATCTTACCCCCTTACCCCCAATCGTTTACATCCAGACAGACGCAATTTTTTTTACTGATTTCGACCCAGGAAGGTTTAAAACGTCGAGAAATGTGAAAAAAAAAAACATGGTCAAAGATTTTGACTTTTCGGCGAAGATTTCAATATATCGGCACTATTAGTAGTACTAAGTGCCGATATAATATTGAATGTATATATTCTTAATTTATTTGACGATACGATTTCACTTCCAATAACTAAAAAACGCTTGTGTTAATTCTTCCTGTAAATTTCTTCCAGTATGTAGTGACAAGCTGATCAAACAGCACAAAGGACGAACAGTTTTGAACGAGACAGAGCGTTATGACGCAGTTTTACACTGCAGGTATGTGGACGAAGTTCTCCCAGACGCCCCTTGGGAATATAGCGACAAGTTTCTGAGGGACAACAAAATAGACTTTGTAGCACACGACGATTTGCCTTACGCGTCCGAAAACACTGACGATATTTACAAGGTTTTGAAAAAAAGGGGTATGTTCATTCCTACTCAACGCACGGAAGGCGTATCCACCTCGGATATCGTTGCTAGAATAGTGAGGGATTATGACGTGTACGTTAGAAGGAATTTAGCCAGGGGTTATTCAGCCAAAGAATTAAACGTGGGCTACTTAAAGGCGAAAAAATTCAAACTCCAGAATAAAATGGATAGGCTCAAAGATAAGGGAAAATCTTTGTTGGACACCATAGGGGAAAGAACTGATGATATGGTGAGCAAATGGGAGGATAAATCGAAGGAGGTTGTGGATAATTTTGTTAAATTTTTCCTCAAAACTCCGTTGAGGATATGGAAGGGGTCTATGGATTTGTTGAAGGCTATTACTCCTCCAGGATCTCCTGCTATTTCAAGTGATGAAGATGAGGAGGGACCTACTCCTCCAAAACAAAGAAGAACTTAAAAGGCTTTATTTTAGTTTAACTGTATTTATACAAAAGCATTATGTACAAAAGGGGTATCATTATGTACAAAATTTAGTGTGACTTCAATATAACCACCAAAACCGATTTTCATTTGTTTGGACTATAAAATGTAAGATATTCAAAAATTATTTTGGATATCAGATTTTACGTCAAACAGTGGGAAAAAAGTCTTTATGAACTAGGGTACTTTTAAAGGGAATTTTTTGGAATATTTATCACTTCATATCTCAGAAACGGTTTAACTTATTAACATGAAATTTTTACTGAACTATAGAACCAATAAATGTGAACATTTAACGTTTTATTAAAATTAACTTTTTGACCAGGGGCGTAGGTAACGGGTGCCTCTTAATTTATCTGTAAAACTGTAAGTTCGCCCCTGGTTAAACATTTAATTTTTTGTCGTGCATAAAACTATAATGTTTGTTGGTTGCATACTACAGTGAAAAGTCAATAAGTTAAACCGTTCCTGAGTTATGAAGGGAATAATATTGTAAAAATGCCCCTTAAACGAGGGGTTTATTTATTAGACAATCCTTGTACTTTTTTTTTACCTATCCAACAATCTTTTACAATCCTTGACAACTCCTTATTCCACAACCATCTACAATCCTCCGCAATCATCTAAAATCTTCCACAATCATCTGAAATCTTTCCACAATCTTCATTAAAATTTTATACAATCTTTCACAATCTTTTTGACCATCTTTGACAATCTTTCACAATCCTTTAATCTTTACAATCCTTGTACACTTTTTTTCATCTTTCACAATCCTTTGATCTTCATAATCCTTGTACACTTTTTTTTTAAATAAACCCCTCGCCCTTAAACGTGCTCTAGCTCCCTTAAGAAGCCATTTAACACAAACGTTCATAGAAACTTTTTTTCTCACTTTTTGACGTAAAATCTGATATTCAATGAATAATTTTTGAACCTCATATTTTTATTTAAAAAAAAGAAAATCCTTTTTTCGCAAAAACCCATCGATAATTTTTTTTTATTTTCTTTTTAATGATCACCGTGCTCCAAATAATTAAGTTTAGAAAAAAAAATAGTTATTTTGAAGTCGCACTAATCCACTACCGTGGATATGACTAATAGCAGTATAACAAAACTGAAAAAAATCGACATTATTAACAGCTTTGTTATACCACTTATTTTTAAAAAGTTGAGAAAGATTTTTTTGTCTGTGATCCAAGCATTCTCTAAAAATGTTTGTTTTAAACAGCGGAAATTTAAAATAACTTTTAAAATGGACTTTTGAGTTTTGATAATAATAAAATAGGCAAAATAGTTTACATTTTAAAGACGAGTAAAAAAAAGCACTTTTCCTCTGAGTGAAACATACTATTTTTTCTTCTAGCATCCTATATATCGACACCCCCAAGCAACAAAGCCGTAACTCATATATTGTCATTTTTCACGACAGCTAAATTTCTAAAATATTTTTTTTTGTTATTTAAGGGTGGGTAAATGATTGAAGTGGAAAAGGAAGTCATGCGATACGTCATTTGAAAGCTTATAAAATTCTCTATTTAACTGTATAAGTATTTATTGTTTATTTATTGTTTGTTTCTGATAATATTCAAGTTTAAAATTTTTTACTTTAGTGTTTCTTGGTAAAATTTTGGTTAAAATGGCCTGTGGAGAAATCTGAGTAGTACCACCATGTGTGTCTTTTTTTAAGGCATTTACCTATGAGTATAACTTAAAATGGGTCTAACTTGAGTTACGTCCTTGTTGCCTGGGAGTGTCGATATATTTTTTAAATATTAATTTTTGCATTTAATTTATTCAGTAATAAAGTATGTTTTTTTATTAAAATATGCCAATAAAACCCTTTCGAAATAAACTTAAACCTTCCTTAGCTCATTTTAAATTTTTTTCGTAGACTAAATTGTACACTTTTCGCGATTTCGATGGTAACTTGTCTAATGTAGCATTTGCAATTTCGGAGAGATTTGTAGGTGTATAAACCATATATTCTTCTTCAATCATTTTTAATCAATTTCACACAAGGTTTTTGCACAGAATTTCGAGTCAACTACCTGTTTACATAATAAACAAACAAGTTTGAAGTATGGCTGTCATCAAAGTCAAAGAGTGCTGCCACCAGTGGTGGTTTTGCTAACTTTTTTGTTACGGCGTACAACAATGAACTCATTTTTTTACTGTAAAAAAATAGATCACTTCTAACTAGTGTGCTCAGTTATAAAATATAAACATTTTAGTATGCTTGAAGAAAAAATATTATTTTTTTTTTTACTCAATTAATGTTTGTACAATTTTGTTAAAAATGAGAAGTAATTTTAATCGGAGTGTCTTATTTATTAAAGAATAATATTTATATAACATTTATATTTAGGTATTTCTTATACCAAATGAAGAGGTTTTTGTTTACTACTAAGATTTTATTATAAAATATACTTTTGTTATTTTTTATTTTAAATAAAATTATTTTATTATTAATTTAATTCATATTTTATTGATTGATAATATTTGAAACGGAAATAAGATGGACATAGTAAGTATTTAAATAATTTTATCCAATACATATAGATAATAAGACAATTACCAGCTTTATTTTAAATAGATAAACTCAATAATAACCTCCGCGTGGCTTTTACTTTATTAAGTGGATAATTAATTATTTTACCCACTCAACTGTCACTTGTCACATTATTTTCTTGTAAATGTCATTAAAATTTTTAATAAAAATATGAATTCCTAAGCTATTTATTGGATAAAACCTTGTATGGCACTCATAAGTAAACCGATATTGCCCTCTCGAAAATTAACCTGCTTGGCTGACGCCTCGTTTGGACTTTTTCTCATGGGCAATATCTTACTTTACCCACTAGTACCATTAATAACTATTATTTTTTATTATTTAAAAATATATTTTTAGCATTTAAGGTGATAAAAAAATGTATGTTACTCGTGAGTTAAGTTACTTAACTCACTAGTACCGTACATAACCACACATGATGACTCACCTAAGACAAATCAATTCTTTTTTGGCGTTATTATTATATAAATATTAAATATTTCATACATTTTTAAATATATTTTATAATATTATGAACTATCCTAGTGGAAAATAGCGTTAGAACGACTTTCCCTAACGTTATATGAATGTGGTTTTAATGTTAGACACCTAACGTTAAGGTCTAACGTTAGAATAACGTTTATATTACGTTAAAAGTTTTACCAAACGTTAGATAAACGTTGTTCCAACGTTAGGAATTCTAACGCGTTAGAAATCGGGACATTTTTACATTAAAATCGCGTTAAAAAGAACCTTCTAACGCTAAATTTCTACTAGGGTATAATAAATAAATTTTTAATTCTTTTTTTTCTATTTTGCGACTCTTATAAGCTCATATTCACACGCATTTTGCGTGTTCTTATAGGCCCATAAGAGGTCTGTACTTTTTGTTCTTTTGGGTTGGCAACAGACCTGGCCTGTCGCTTGACGTTTTCCGTGCAAATGTCAATGTCGCTTTAAAGTTGAATTTTCTACAAAATTTGGTGTTTAGGTTATTTTTACCATGTTAAAATTGTGGCTTGGTTAATTGCAGTAAAAAAGAGAAGAGATGACTATAAAATATATCAAAATATCATTTGTTCCTAGAATTTTAAACATGGTGTAAACTGTAATACCAATCCAAAACAAAAATCCCTAAATCAGTCATCAATTTAAATGTAAGTTTTTTTTTAATTTTAAAGCAAAATAAAAAAAATTGTATAAAGCACTCGTTTCATAACACGTAGTAGTAGTAGTACTTTAGAAAACTTGCCGCAAGCGGCTCGTTTTCTAAACTTGTACTCGTGCGCTAAAAACGTATGTTATGAAACTAGTACTTTAATATACCTACTATTAAATAATGTAGATTTTTTAGTATACACACTATTAAACTTTTACAATGTTTGACAAGTGTCAAATCATTTTTAAAAACTAAATATCTTACAAATGATGTCTTTATATTGAATTATCGAAAGAATTTTAAATTTATTTTGTGTTTGTTTAAACTGGTATTATGTATTGCACCTTAGATTATAGAAAATCTCTCGAAAAACTATCTATACCTACACCTGTACTACCTAAAGTTGTGCCTGTGGTGAGTATAAATATAGGGTCTTTTATTTAATTTAAAATAACCTTAAAAAGGTCATTCTATGAAGAAAAAAAAAACGAGAAACGAAAGCCCGATAATGTCGCATCTTTTAAATGTTTAAACCGTATTTCTAGATTACCCTGTATAATTTATTAGTTATTTTGTCCGATAAAGATAAGAAATTCTAAAAATTAGCAAAATTACTTTAAAAACAGTGTATATCTCTTTTATGAATAATCTTTGGCACTTTTAGATTATATTTTGCATACTTTATAACATTACATCATGGTTGTACTGTACAACATCACACCATGCTATTTATAAATATTATTAACTGTTGTTGTTGTTATTATTATCATCTTTAATTGGTTGATGCAATTAAATTTTAAAATATTGATTAAAAATCATTAAAGGTAAATAACTTAATAATTTATAAATAGCATTCCAGTTATGTGCAGTGCCGGTACATGAAATGTATAATCTTTTTATAGAACAATAAAAAATATATAAAAAATATAGAAATCAAATAAAAACTATATTTGCTCCAACGTTTGCTTAAAATATTAAATTTAAGTGGCACACTCCATACCGGGTAGGACTTTTAAACGGTTAAAAGTCGATATCTCAATAACCATACAAGATATTTTTTTGAAATTTGGAATTAAGCTTCAATACCAAGGGGGACACCTTTTTATCAAAGCAGATTTTTTTCATCCACACCCTTAGGCAGGAGAGGGGATAACTTAAAAATTTTAAATGGAATGAGGGTGTTTCTTATTCAGATTCAAATTCAGTAAAAAAAATTACATAATTGACCGAAAAAATTGAAATTGAAAAATTTGAATATTTTAGTAGTTTTCTATTGTTTAGGTTAATTCATTGTTTTAAACCTAAAATTATACAAAAGAAATAAAATCTGAATTTTTTCCAAAAATTTAAATTTTTTTACCTGACGCGTCCGAACGCGTCATGACGGGTCCGGACATGGAGATAATACCTTTCTATGATTTAATATATTTTAAAATTTTAAAAATACAGCCCTAAAAAAAATTAAGTGTAAGATATTGTATATTCAATGTGCCACTTAAATTTAAATTTTTAAGCAAGACCGCAAACATTTTTAAAAAAATGTATATACATCATTTGGACCAAACCAACGATTTGCTTACTACATAAATAACAAGAATATAAAAAAAACTTAAGTTCGCCGCAAGTTCGGAAAACACCCCTCAGAAGTGCACCGTGGTATCCTTTAATACCTCTTAAAAAAAAACTAACTGATAGATTTTTTTTATTTTGCATCCAAACCAACGATTTGGTTACTACATAAATAACAAGAATATAAAAAAAAACTTAAGTTCGCTGCAAGTTTGGAAAACACCCCTCAGAAGTGCACCGTGGTATCCTTTAATACCTCTTTATTCTGAGGTCCGTGTTGAAGCATTGTAAATGGGGTCCATAAACGTTCTATACTTGATTTTAAATGAAACCCATTATTTTTAATTTAATTGTAGTAATTTTTTTCAATTTTTTTCCCCAATTTTTTTCCAAGCTTGCCGGCCCCCTAGAAGACCGTATTTTAAATTGTATCTATTTTGCATTTTCAGAGAATATGTAAAGAAGCACCTTTTAGCGACGAACCAGACGCAGTCAGGAATCGGGAACTATGCGACTACTCGCAAAAAATCACCTACGACATGGCGTGCAAGGGCAACGTGCCGCGGCCCGTCAGAGTCTACGCCGACGGCATCTACGATCTTTTTCATCAAGGACATGCCCGACAACTATTACAAGCCAAAAATGTTTTTCCTAACGTCTACCTCATAGTTGGAGGTGAGTACAATATTTTTTCTACGACTGCTAAGATTAGTGTATTTCTCAGCATATTTAAAATAAATTATTTCTCACACCGCTTTATTTTTTCACATCACCATACACACTAATCTTGAATACAAAATAAGTTTTAGTGACTTTCCAACGCAAACCAACAGTTAGTCCTGTTAGTAGGAAGTCTACACATTATAAAATTATTGAGAGTTAAATCTGAAGTGCTCGGTTTCGGAAGATAATGGAAATTTTTCATCAGAAATTACCAAAGTCGACTTAATAGTCTTCATTTTATACTGTTTTAGCTTCTATTTATCAGAGAATTTAAATCCATTTACAGAAACGGTCTATTGATTTACATTTCGGAAAAAAGTATCACTGAAATTTTTTGTATCTTATTTTGGCAAAAAATATGCATATTAGTGTATCGATTAATGTCAAATTATTTGTTAAACACTTATTATTACTGAATTATTGTTCTGACACATTATGAGAGATATTTAATACAGTGCACTACATTTTTTTTTTGAAAATAACCTACCAAATACATCTGCCACTATTTTTTCTGAATTGAGAATTGATAGATAGATATTTATGTAAACGGATTTTTAATCTCTGACCAAAATTTATATAAAATATTCTAAACCAGTATAAAATAAAGTTGTATTAAGTCCGCTAAGGTCATTTCCAAGGAAAAAACTCCATTATCTTCCTAAACCAAGCACCACAGATTCTACTGTTAAGGGTTTTATGTGTAGACCTGCTACTAGCAGGATTAACTCTTGGTTTGCGTTGGCAAGTCAATAAAACTGAATTTGTATTCAAGATTAACGTGGATAATTTCAAAAACTACACTACCTAATAGTTGCAAAAACGTTATTTTTAACGTGTTTTTAAAATATAACATTAGAGTAACGTTAATCTAATGTTTGGAAAAACCTAACATTAGATTAACGTTAGACCCCAACGTTAGTAATCTACAGACCCCGGATATTTGGTATTGATTACGAGGGGCGCGCGAATGTTACTTTTTACAAAAAAAGTTTTTAGAAGATGAATGGCACACTTTCTTAACCGTCCCGAGATGGTTTTTATTCATGGCGGCTTAACTTGACGACTATGTTAAATATGCCAATATTATGACACAGGGGAATAACTATACTTTAAGGATATATTGGCGTATTTTAAAACAGTTATTATTGTATAAATATCAAAGGTTGAACAACAGAAAACTATAGTATGTACATTTTACAAAATATTTACATGTAAGTGTTCTAAAACTAAATATACCCATATTTTTAAACATAATTAATATTATTGCTAAAAATAAAAATATATAATCAAGATTTTCTCCATGTTTTCAGCTATTAAGCTTCGTCTTCTTTCACTAAAAGTATATTTATAATCTGAAAACGAACGTTCTATGTCTACCGAAGTTAGTGGGGCATATTTAAAGAATGTATGATCTGCAATTTCTTATTAATGCATATATTAGTATTTAGATTTGATTTAGAAAAGCAAACTTCTTTGCCATTAAGAAGGTCTACTATTGAACACATTGTGGAAAATTCGGAGAACAACATAACATGGGCAATCTTTAAACCAGAAGCATTTGTCGTTTGGACTTTTTCATCTATGCTAAAAATATTTTTGTTTTGTACTAAAATTTTATATCCTCGAAAGCCTATGGTAAATAGTTTTTTCTCTTTGTGGACTCGGTTGGCACTTTTACATCTTCCAATTTTTGACAACGGAATGTTACAACTGGCTTTACTAAATCAAAATAAAACTTTTTTATATATCATTATTATGGGATTTTGATGATAAGTTCTTTAAAAGATTGAATTTCTAATACCAACCTATATCTTTTTCGCATGTTGTACATCACGATTAAATTGCAGCTCGGGAATATTTCGAACCCATTTTAATGATTTTAAAACTTATTTATAAAAAAATTACAAATTTGTGTCATTATACTCAGTAAATGTCACCCATGTCAGAATGTTCATAAAAAAATAAACTTTCGCGCGCCCCTCGTAATCAATACCAAATATCCGGGTACTAGTAATCTAACAATCAAATTACATTTATTTAACATACGTTAGAACGACTTGATCTAACGTTAGATCAAGTCGTTCTAACGTTATTTTTCACCAGGGTAAATAAGCATTATTCTATTTATCAAGGTTGTTATTCTTTGTCACACTCTGAGTGCGTAAAAAAAATGGCAAGTGTTGTGCAAAACATTTTTTCTACAAATAAAAATTATTGTTTTTTGTAGTTTGAGAGGACAATTATTTTATCCAATACATACAGATAATAAGACAATTACCAGCTTTATTTTAAATAGATACACTCAATAATAACCCCCGCGTGGCTTTTACTTTATTGAGTGGATAATTATTTATTTTACCCACTCAACTGTCACTTGTCAAATTATTTTCTTGTAAATGTCATTAAAATTTTTAATAAAAATATGAATTCCTAAGCTATTTATTGGATAAAACCTTGTATGGCACTCATAGGTAAACCGATATTGCCCTCTCGAAAATTAACCTGCTTGGCTGACGCCTCGTTAATTTTCTCATGGGCAATATCTTACTTTACCCACTAGTACCATAAATAACTATTATTAGTTGGCATTCTTTTGGACACAAGTTTGTCAACACTCTGAGTTTGCAAAACACAATTTTGCAAGTGTTGTGCACAATATTTTTTCTACAAACAAAAATTATTGTTTTTTTTTTAGTTTGTAGTGATGAACTGACTCACAGTAAAAAGGGTCGAACAGTGATGAACGAAGAAGAACGCTATGACGCACTGAGGCATTGTCGGTACGTCGACGAAATAATCAGAGACGCACCTTGGGAACTTGACGAAGCGTATGTCGCAAAACACAAAATTGACTTTATAGGTGAGTTAATATAAACATATAACCAGCCGTCTCGAATGAGCGAGAGCACTTTCTCGTAAAATAAATAATTTTTGGGATTTTATTTTCTGTGAATATTTCTCTATTCAGTTTTTAACATCTCGCCATGGACAATATTATGTTTTTTATATATTTTTTTGACCTTTTAGGTGGTTTTAAAACTTCTATTGTAAATAATAAACATGTCCGGAAACATTTTTTTTTTTAGTTTTTGGGGGACAGAGAGGCAAAAAACATAATAAAAATGTTTGTGTAATTTTTATTTACCTTTTAAGTGATTTTTACATTTTTCTCCTTTGGGAGTAACAAAAAAGTTTTAGCCAAAAAAAATGAACCCCTCTTCCCTCCAACCGATTTTGTTCAAACACGAACTAGTCCAAGGTAATATAAAAATACATGTGTATGCCAAATTTCAGGTCTCTGTCTCAAAGCGTTATCGTGGATATAGACAGACATACGTCATTTTAAATTTATTTAGAACTTGTAATAAATAATATAATAATGTCATAAAATAAAATTACTGTGATAAAAGTAATAAAATTTCATAAAAATACTCATACATAATACTTTAGAACGACCTGGGAGAGAAGTTTTTTTTCTGAAGTTTAGTTTGGTTTGGATGTAGAAGGTAGAAAGACCCCTTAAACGAAATGAGTTGAAACGTAAATTTCCGTAAATTAATTTGTTTTTTTTTTTGAAAATAAATTTTACCAAGTTATCTATTAAGTATAACATTTTATTCTCTAGCAAGAAAATAAAAAATACGTGCAAGGACCAGCCAATCGCCCATATCGTAAAAATTGGCATATAGGGGCTTCCGAGGTCGCTGAAACCGTTTCTGGTCCAAAACCACCACCCCTCGGGGTGGTGGTCTGTCCGGTAATTCTTGTGGGCACGATAACTCAAAAATGCTTTGAGGTAAATTTTATGTATACCTTTCCTTCCAGAAGTTCTCGGTTGGAATTCTTTTTGGTAAAAATCGGGATGGGGCAAATGGGCAAATAACCTATTTTTAAAAGGGTTATATCTAAAGAAAGGGATGGTAAAGGCGGGGCCGAATTTAGAGGGAAGCTTCCCCGGGACCCGGGTTCGAGTTCGAGTTCCGACGTCGACAGTCAATTAACAGAATTCGTAAAAAATGTCGCTAACTTAGTTGATGGAGGGCTGAAGACCATTTTTTTGTCGTTACTTTTCAAGTTTGTAAAACTTAACGTTAAATAAAAACAATCGCCTGAGGCGCTAGAGCTTTCTTGTATTTTTATGAAACTTTGAATTGCAACACTGTTTTAAAATTAAAATACACCATAAAATTCTAAGCCCCGGGGGCTTCGACTGGCTCGGTCTGGCCCTGGCTAAAGATAGAGTGCTGTAGAATAGGGATTTAAAATGGAAGATTTGTAATAAAATATGTCATAAAATGCCTAAAATTGTCATAAAATCATAAAAAAATCTAAAAAAACTCGGTGGGAGCCCTGTAAACTGTCTTAGGTATAAAATACCTATTTTTTAGGTCCCTGTGTGACAATAAATTCTATCTAAGTAAAAAATAGTCTTATTAAAGTCTTATTAACCCTTTCCGTTTCACTATATCCACGTATGGATATTTGTAGGTACAGCAAAATATACCACAATATCCACAGTTGGATATTTGTTTACGGGATTTTCCATATGCATTTTAATCTGGTGTGGAAACCTGTACCTTGAAAAACCGGCTGGAGCGGAAGGGGTTAATGGTGCATGTCGCTTGCAAAACAACTTTACACTACGATATTTTAAGAACGCTTTCAGATAGACACTTGAAATTTTGACCAAAAGTTTTTTCCTAAAAATCTTTGGTTCAAAATTTAAGTCTGTGTCAAAGCGTTCTTAAAATATCGCAAGTAGTGTACAGTTGTTTTGCAAGCGACCTCCACTATTAATACGACAAATATTGCTTTTGAAAAAAAAAATTTTCTAGAAAATCTGTAAAAACCAGGGAATTCTTTTTATTTCAGCCCACGATGATATTCCGTATGGAGCAGACGATAGCGAGGACGTGTACGCGTACTGGAAGCAGAAAGACATGTTCGTCGCGACGCAAAGGACGGAAGGCGTCTCTACCTCAGATATTGTAGCTAGGTGAGTTTGAAACTCACTTTTTGAATAACTTCTTTTGATAATTTACAGTTTTTAATGTCACAGTCATTTTGTGGGTCCACGAAGTTCGAAAAAATCCGATTTGGGAACATTCAAGTATTACGTAACGCTCTAGGGGAGTGGGGGGTCTCGAAAACGTTACGCCGCGTTGCAGAGGGAGGTGTGGGAGGCAGTATAAATGTTATATAACACTTAAAAAATTATAAACTTATAAAATGTTTATTGGATCACGTTTTTAACAATGATCTAGGCCTAAGATACGGATTCGTTGCAAATTTTATTGCACACGTCGTTCACTAAATCCAACAAAAAAAAAACAGATAGAAAAAATAGGCAATAATCGGTTTTCGGTTAACCGGTAAAAAACCGTTTTAAACCTTAAAGCAAAATTTCCTTTCAATTTCTATACTTTTTGTAAAAAAATTGTTACGTAACAAATGGGCGGGGGGGGGTGGAGGTCTTGAAAATGTTACGCCGCGTTACATGTGGGGGTGGGGGTCAAAATTGGCAAATTTTGCGTTACGTAATACTTTAAGGTTCCCTTTTCTTAAAAATTGCCTTACGATTTTCTATGTTAATTGTAAATAGCAAAAATAACAACTTAACAAATAAGCAAACAAAAAATGATAGTGTTCTATCTGACAGTGTGTCTGTCTGTATTCACGATAACTTAAGAACGCTTTGAGGTAGCGAAATTTGGTATGCAGATGTATGTTTATATAATCTTAGACAAGTTCATATTTGAGCAAATTCCGTTTGGGGGGTAAAAGGGGGTTTAAATTTTTTTTTTTCGTCTTAATAACATAAAACTTAAAATAAAATTACACAAAAAATGTTATTGTTTTTTTTTTACTCAGAATAGTACGAGATTACGACATCTACGTCAGGCGGAATCTAGCCAGAGGATACTCAGCCAAAGATCTGAACATTTCCTACCTCAGTGAGAAAAAAATCAGACTACAAAACAAAATGCACGAACTGAAAGACAAAGGTAAAAGAATAGAAAAAATATAAATATATGTTACAAAAATCGCACCCGTTACAGAACAGTGTCAGTGCCTATTCACAAGCTCGCATAAGAACATAAAACATAACAACGCGATGCTGTGATTGGCTTGATGGGCCGCCATGTATCTTGTAAGCCAATCACGACATAGCATTTTTATGTTTTATGTTCTTATGCAAGCTTCTGGATATGCCTTCATAACACAAAGTTTTGAAAAATGTATCTTTAGTGTATTATTACTGCTCCTATTGAAATCTACTGATCTGTATAACTGGCATTTAATATGCCAGTTATACAGATCAGTAGATAGACTAAAAACACATTTTTTAAAATTTTGTGTTATGACACTGTTCTGTAACAGGTGCGAAATAAGTTAAATTTTTTTAAGAGTTAGGTAACTCTCTAACTCTAAAGACTGAATATTGGATAATTCTACATTAAAAACTACATGAAACGTTGCAAGCAACCTGTCAAAAAATCGGCACTATTGTACACTAGAGCCATCTAGTTTGCAAATTTCAAACTAGGTGTTTTGTTTGATTTTAAATTCTGTATCTTTAAAACATTATATTCTAGCAAAAAACTGTATATAACATTTTTTATAGGGCTTAAAAAGAGCTTTTATTGAAAATATATTTTTTTGAAATCGGGTTATAGTATGTGAGATATGCTAAAAAACCTTTTACTGTTTTAAACGCTAATATCTCGAAAACTAATGCGTTTTAGGAAAACGTTGTTTATAACATTTTTTGACCAATTTAAAATTATCTTTTATATAAGTGCTAAATTAACCAAATACAATAATAATTGCCTTAATTATAAACAAAAAAACGCTAAAAATAGGAGTTTTACCCTATTTTTACCCCCTTACCCCCAATCGTTTACCCCCAAAATCTAATCAGCTCTTCGGAATACGATAAGAAACAATATGCAAAAAACCGCAAGTCGATATCTTATGTAGAAATGGAGTTTACACCCAGACAGACGGACGCTAAAATTTTTTTTACTGATTTCGACTCAGAATGGTCTAAAACGTCGAGAAATGTGAAAAAAACGTGGTCAAAGATTTTGATTTTCGCCGAAGATTTCAATATATCGGCACTCTTAGTAGCACTAAGTGCCGATGTAACTATGAAAACGTTCCCATAGACATGCTTACAAAGCTTCTGAGCCAATGTTGGGCCTTCAATTCTGGAAATTTTCATAATTTTCTTTAAAATGTTTTAACATTACAAAATTATTATTTTTTTAAGATACAAGGACGAAAATTACTGTTTTAGGGCATTTACGGTTGCCAACCTCGTTCTCCGAGCTCGGCTGGTAATCAACATAATCGCCGTAAAAAAAAACAGTTATTTCTTCCGTGTATCATACACTATTTTTTATTTGATTGTATGATCTTAATAAATTTGTATTTTTGACAACTTTTTTGACATTTGAGTTTAAATGTCGCAATATCAATCAACCAATCAGCGTTGACTAACTTTTCCTACAGATTTATTGTACAAAAAGTAGCATTTTTTAGATACAATCAAAAAAAAAATGTATTTTGTTTTTATTATTGCTGCTAATTTTCATATTAAATAATTCTACATATATTTTTTAAAGGTAAACGGGTAATGGATACCATAGGCGAAAAGAAGGACGATATGATTATGAAATGGGAAGAAAAGTCCAGGGAATTTATCGAAAATTTCCTGTTGCTTTTTGGTAGGGAGAGACTGACGAATATATGGAACGAAAGTAAAGGTAATGGGCTTTTTTTATGAGATTGTTTTCGAGGTACATCAGAAAAGATGATAGTTTTTTCAATTTATATTTTTACATTTATAGAATATATTAAAAAATTAAATAAAATATTTTTTTTAGGTAAAATACTAAATGCTTTAAGTCCCCCCGGCTCCCCCGGTGGCAGAGGGTCGCCGACCTCGAGCAACGGGGACTACGACGGTGATGATACTCCCCCCCGAAAAACACCTCGCTACGACTCCCCCTCCCCCAGAAGGTCCCCCAGGAAGTCTCGAACCTACGACTCCCCCTCCCCTGCTTCCTCCTCCTCCCACAAGTATTATGGAAACAATGATTACAGTGACGAAGAGGAAGTTTCCAGGGATTTTAGGCATTGAACCCCCGAAACGAATTGAAATTAAAAAGAGACCAAAAGATAATGGCTGAAATAAAAAAGGCAGACTAACATCACTACTCTTAATTTTTCTTCTTCCTAACATCTCTACTCTACAACAACCATTATATCCCTACTCCATAATATTCCCACTCCCCAATAACCTTACTCGACACTATACTATCCAACAAAAACTTTAACCTTGGATAAAATCGAAACTAACGACTTTTCGAAAAAACGCCTAGACAGGTCAATTTTTATTTTAACGGGGACATCTTTTGACATGTAACCAATAACACAGGCCCACAAAAGAAAAAAAAGTGGTCTGTGCTGGGGTTGAGATCCACTTATTCTTATGTATTTCGGGATGCTGAACACGAATCTGTCATAAAAAAGGCACTTCATCGGCTCATTTTTTTTCTACACTGAAAAAACAGCATGGACCCACAAAAAAATAGTCGTCTGTGTCGGGGTTGAGACCCACCTATTCTTATGTATTTTGGGATGCTGAACACAAATCTGTCAAAAAAAGGCACTTCATAGGCTCATTTTTTTTTCTACACTGGAAAAACTGTCTGGGGCCACAAAAAAAGGAGTGGTCTGTGCTGGGGTTTAGACCCACCTATTCTTATGTATTTTGAGATGGTGAACAAGAATCTGTCATAAAAAAATGCACTTCAATGGCTCATTTTTTTTACACTGAAATAATATGAGATTTTTACCATTTTAGACAGTTTTTTCAGTGTAGCAAAGAAATGAGCCAATGAAGTGCCTTTTTTATGACAGATTCGTGTTCAGCATCCCAAAATACATAAGAGTAGGTGGGTCTCAACCCCAGCACAGACCACTTTTTTTATTTTGTGGGCCTGTGTAATTGACGTAACTACCCCCCACCGCTCGGGAGCTACCAGTTCGAAAATCTTAAATGGGAATGTGGGGCATGTAATACATTATTGAAAAGGTTTTTTAATTCTGGTTATAACCAGTATTCGGCGTAAACTCAGTTATGACTCTTCAACGTTGAAAATAAACACAGAAACATAGGCTTACGGAATAATTTTGCAGAATTATGAGGGAAATTTTTATCAATCGAAACATTTGACGACTAATTTGTTACCCACAACAATATTAACTATACATACGTATACATATCGGTGTTCCTCAAAGAAAAAAACCACATTCGATTTTTATCTTTTAAGAATACAAAAGTTATTAATTTTTTTTTGACGATAACTTTTTTTCCCACCTTACTTATTTAAATGGAATCATTAAAAAAAAAAACAAGATAAAAAGAAATAAAAATGTAAATATTTAAAACCTGGCGTCAACGCTAGATTCGACGCGGCGCCTATGCGAGTACTGGAAATTCGCCGAATACTGGTTATAACAAAGCTTAATTTTTTTAAATCGGTTCAATAGTCCTCGGAGTAGGGTTGTTGTGGAGTAGGGGTGTTAGGGAGTAGGGAAATTGAGAGTAGAGATGTTAGTCTTCAAAAAAAACCGTTCGCCGTTCGCAAAAAAGTTCACGTGACCTTCATAACTTTTGAATTTGATTGAACAGGTGTTACATTTTCTTACTTAATAATTAAAAACAAAAAATGAACAAGAAAATGTAATGTTTGTTCAAATTAACCTATTTATTGGAGAGTTACGGAATAAATTTTTTATTTCAGCCATTATCCTTAAAAATATTAAGCCTTGAAACAAGCCTTTTTAACTTTTGATATATCCTTTTGAAATAAGTTTTGTTATACTTTTTTCTAGCTGTTTTGGGGAATTTTTTGAGAATTATATCTCAAAACACTAGAAAATTTTAAAGCTTAATAAAAAAGGATGGATTAGGGGCTTTAATTTTTTTGAAAAAGCTTTTTATATCTTTTTTGAATTCCAATTTGTTTGGGAAGTTACTAACTTTTAGTTAGGTAACTGTTACCTAGCCTTTTTTTAATCAAAAAATTGATTGTGTATTTGTAGTATACTTTGTTATATAAATATTTATTAAATTATATTTTATTCACTTGTATTATATTTTTTAATGCAATATTTTACAAGAGAGCTGAAGTTTTTGTTTTTTTTTTGTTTTATAAATATATTTTTACAATATTAAATATTTGAAGACAATAATTTTTGATTTACTGAATGACTAAAATTTGCGTTACGTAATTCTTGAAGGTTACCTTTACTGTATTTTAACGGTAATTTTTACTGAAAAAATGTATACAGGGTGTCCGTTTTTCGACCTCAAGCAGGGGTATCTCGGTAATAATAATAATAATAAATAAAAGATCGGTTGAATTACAAAAAAGTTGCGCAGTTTTATGCTGATCAATAATCTGAAAGAAAATTTGACCTATTATTTTTTTTTGTTTTTTTAATATTGCAAAAAAATTAAAAATCCTCAGTTTTGTTCTTATTTTTTTTTTTGAGCGAAAACCGACAAGGCTATACATTTTTAACTGAAACATAGTTATCATATCTTCCATGGCATTCTCGATGCAAGAGTTACAACACTAAACTTCGTTTTTTCTTATGGGCGCCATTTTGGACTTTTTACATTTTTTAATAGTTTTTTTCTGATTTGAAAATACAAAATGGCGCCCATAAAAAAAACGAAGTCAAGTGTTGTAGCTCTTGTATCTAAAATGCCATGGAAAATATGATAACATGTTATCATATTAAGGAATCTGAATCTGCAGATTTAGATTCCTTACAAAAAAGTACCTTATCAATGTTTCAGTTAAAAACGTCTAGCTTTGTCAGTTTTCACTCAAAAAATATAAAAACGAAACGGATTTTTTTAGCGATAATTAAAAAACAAAAAATGATAGGTCAAATTTTCTTTCAGACTATGGATCAGCATAAAAATGCGCAACTTTTTCCTAATTTAACCGATCTTGTATCTCTTATAATAACCGATATACCCATGGTACAGGTCAAAAAACGGACTTAAGCAAGATATTTTTTTATTTAGAGATAACACAACAGTTTTGTGTTTAGAAAACTCGTTTTTTTTATATTTATACTCCTGCTGTAAGAATTATTTCAAAATTGTTTGTTACCTATAAAATGGTTACTATATGTATATATTTTTGTAGCAAATTTATATGCTTATAGCTCTATTGTTTCCGACATCCATCAATAAAATTTATATTGCTTTTTATTTATTTATTTAATGTAATGTTTCATTAAAAAATCTGTTTACAAAAAACGTATGATAATATTACCATTCCAACACCCATAAATAAAAAATTACAGATTGTTTACAATTCGACTGAACAAGAAATTTCTCATATTTGCTTAATTTTTAATCTGTAATGCAATATTATACCCAATAAAAAATATTAAGTGCATCTACTTCTAGAGTTTAGCAAGATTTTAAGAAAATTACTAGAAGTGTCAAGAAACCTCATAAAATCTTATCAAAATACCATTGAACCTTTTAAAAACCAAATAAATATTCTATGGTAAAGATTTAACACACATTTAGTCACTCCAGGTACTTAATATTTTTGATAGTGCATGGTATACACGGAGTTTGCAGTCTTTTAGAATTATAAAAGGAGATGATCCTACATCACAAAATATGAAAAACCAGCACAGAACATAGGGAGTGATGATCCTTTAAAATTGTACTAAAATTAAGGCTTTTAATTAATTTCTCTGGTACCCTTTGAGCTAGAGGGATGAGGATTTGAATTTATACTACTATTATAAGGGATTTATGTTAATTTATTTTTTTGAATCTATCTGAGGCGTGTCAGACAAAATGTGAGGCTTATCACATTTTTGCCCCAATATATTTTGTATATTTTTTTGAATTTGTTGTAAAAAAATCCTTAAGTAAAAATACATACAAAATCTTGTATAGTGTAACTGTAGAAGCAACTGTTTTCAAAAAGAATGTAACCCTCTATTTGGCAAATCTTGGGGAAAGAAGTCAAAATTATTTTAAATATGTTCCTTTGGTGTTTTTTAAATTTTTTGTGATGTAGAATCATTCCCTTTATTTAATGCCAAAAGATTTCAAACATCAAGTATACAATTTTTTAGTATTTTAATGTAAAAAAACACCGTTTTTTCCGATTTACCCAGTTTTATTCCAGTTAAAACCTGGGGAGTTTTAACTGATTTTTTAGTTTTAACCAATTAAAACAGTGTTTTTTTTGTTTTAAGCAGTTAAAACTAGGGACACTAGATCTAGGGCTTAAGTTTTTATAGTTTTAACTGGTGAAACCAAAGGTTTTTAGTTTCAACCAGTTAAAACCCTGTTTTTTACAGTTTTAAACACTTAAAACAATGTTTTTTCAGTTTTAATCAGTTAAAATCCTGGTTTTCATTGGTTAAAAACCTGGCTTTTATAGTTTTAACCAGGTAAAACCCTGGTATTTACAGTTTAAACCACTTCCAAATTGTCATATTGAGCTAATAGAGAATGTATTAGATTCCCTAATATTTTTTAAAAAATTTGTATAATACATAATATTATTACTTTTTTAAAAATCCATTTTTTCTTAAATATCTAACAATAAATGGAACTGCTGTTAATGTAATCCCCATCCTAACTGGTGCAAAAACTTTGTGGAATGCATAAGCTACTGCAAAGGTGCCTGCATTGTTTACAAATTTTGGCTGCTGCATCCCAAAATATTCAAACACTTTTTCTATGTCCAAACCACTAAAACACAAAAGCAATATGATGTAAACAAAAATGTATTTAAATTAAAGAAAATTAAGAGTTTATCATTTTTACTATTTTTGGGAATGCGCCTAGATTACCTTTAACCCCTTAACGCACCACCTTTTTTCAGAAAAGTGATTAATTTTTCACTTTATTTTTAATTTTTGGTCTACACAGAAGGGCAATAACAAGTAATGTTAAAAAATTAAAAAAAAACTTAATTTTCTACAAGTTTGGCCAAGTAACAGTAACAGCCAACTTACTTCCAACAGGTCGGGTGAGTGCGTTAAGGGGTTAAACCAAAAAAATACACAAAAAGTAGATTTTTTAAGAGTACAAAAAAATACTGGTCAGTTGTAATAAATTACAAATACTTACATCAAGAGACATGGTATGTATTATTATTTTTTTTAAGTTTCTTCATATTTCAAAAATTTAACTTTGAAACTTTTTTGATTTGTTACTTGTTTCACTAAATTTAAAATATAATTTAAAAGCTGTTGCTACATAAAAGTAAAACAGTTAATAACTTACGTTGAGACTAGTAAATAGCATGTTCCCAATGAAATAAGTGACATAGTCACATGAAAAACTATCACAGTAGATCCATATTCAGAAACAGCTTTTTTTAGTTTCTGAGATGCTGTTAAAGTCTTAGTTTCATCCTTTTTCTCGACCTTGTCATCTGTCGAATAACTTTTAGTTTCAATAAGTGAACCTTTGAGCATTTGGTTATTTAATAATGTTTGGGTGCTAGTTAACATATTTTTAGAACAATAGTCTCTATACAGTCGATTTTGAGCAGATTTTTGTGCAATGGTGTGATGAAAGCAAGAACAATTATTAACTAAAGGTAACCCTAAAACCGAAAATAAATAAAATTATGATTATTACATTGTATAGCAATAACTACCTTTAAAATGAAAGTAACTATTTATATATACACTTTTTGGCCTAAATATTATTTTTTTTAAAATTATCATTCTGCTTCTTTAAACGTCATATGTCATTGTTTTGACTGTCAGTTACAGAAATCTACAAAAATTAATAAAAGGTTTGTTTTGGTTTCAAGTTCTGAACTATCCAAATTAGTCCTGACCTTCTCTATGGTCCTGACCAATAGAGATTTAAATTTTAATCATTTAGTACAACAAGTTTGAAGATCTATTATCCAGGACCACAGATTTCACATACATATATACATACATGAGTGAAATCTGTGGCCAGGACTGATTTGGAGAGTTCAGAACATAAACCAAAACAGACCTAAAATGTAGTTTAAACGCACAAAAATAAAATGTAGTTCAAATGTAGTTATCTATGATGTAGTTCAAAAGTACAAAAAGTCAATGGCAGTTGGTCATTTTGCTCTCTTTTGTAGTGTTTTTCTTGGTAGATATCAAAGTATTCCACAATTGTTGATACTTTGGTAGATAATTTTACAGTACAATAATAATGTTAATATTAGACAGGACCATCTTCAATTTTTAACCAGAGATCAAGCAATTATTGTAGATTTTTGTAATTTTTCTATAGATTTTTTACAAAATTGTCCAAACGTGAAACGATAGCATTCAAATGTACAGCATCTCAAAAGCTGGAATTTGAAACAGATGTAATACAAAACTGTATTTATGGGTTAAAAATTTGTTGATAATTAGTTGTAAGTTGTAACAGTATATATTACAAGGGGGTAAAACTATACAATGACTTGCCTAGTCAAATAAGGGGTCTGGAAATGACTTCTTTTAAAAAATCACTAAAATTTTTTTTAAAATGACAGGGCATTGTAATGCCGTCTTGATATGTGTTATTTTCAATGTATAAATGACATAAAACCAAATGTAAAATAAATTAAGTAGAATAAAGAAAATAAAAAAAGTGAATTATAAAATATTTAATACTGAGATATTATAAGTAATTATAATTAATTATGTGTAAAACTAAATATCTGTGTTATTATTATTATTAAGGTGCAAGCTTTAGAACTATTCCCCGTTTTATGAGAGAATATGAATCGCACTTCACAGTGCGTAAAATAAATAGCACTCTGTATAAATTTATTTATTTCTCAAGATTTGATTTTTTTAGATATACATTTTCTATATAAAAATAATGTATTAAGTTAAAAGAAATAGATGCCAGTTACCCTACAGAGTGGTATTTAGTTTACGCACTGTGACATCAGATTCGTACTCTCTCATAAAATGGTGTATACTAATTAGCAGGTAACTGCTGACCAGTCACATCAGAGTGATGTGACATGCTTGTGTAGTTCAGACAACTCTAATTAGAGTACTTATACTGTTCCAATGAAAATCTTGATACATTTTTTATTAGTCTAACATTTAAGAAAAATCTCAAGACATTATTTTTAGATTAGGTTTATTCAGCTGTGTTATAGTACATTTGTATATATAGGGTGTCCGTAAATGATGAGCAAAAAACTCGGGGGGTGATTCTACATCAGAAAATATGACAAAAAGCCCCTTTGAAAGTGGCTAAAAAATTCGGTTTTGATTTAATAACTCAGGAACTCTTTGAGATATAGCAATGAGGTTTTGCATGTGAACTAATCTTAATAAGGCTCATCTTTGTTTGATATTTTCATGTAGTTATTTTAACCAGGGGTGTGCAAAACGGGGGTGCCTTATCAGTTTTTTGTCCCAAACTGTGTTCTGTGTAACTTTTATTTTTGGAATATGATTCCTCAGGTCAAAATACATAAAAAAGTTACTCTTGTAATAATACTGTAGGATTAACTGTTTTCGAGAAAACACCTTTTTAAAATGAAAATTCACGGTTCTAGGACGAAAAACTAAATACTAAAAATGTTGAAAACCAAAAAAAGTTTGAAACAAAAAACTGATAAGGGCCCCTATTTCAAACACCCCTGGTTAAAATAAGTACATGAAAATAATATATGAAGATGGGCCTTATTAAGATAAAAACCGAATTTTTTAGCCACTTTCAAAAGGGCTTAGCTCCCTTAGGACGCATTTTTAGAAATATTTTTATAGGAACTTTTGCGATATAGAATCACCCCCTGAGTTTTTGCTCATCATTTCCGGGTACCCTGTATAATCAGAATTATTATATAAGTAGTATAGATATATATACCGTGCGATTATAAAGTGCCGAACACTTTTTAATGCAAAACTGGCATTAGCGATGAGTAAAATGCAGGAAAGCTGTGTGCGTTTTACTGGCCACTGAGCTGTTGTATGTAGCAATCACATAGGCTTGTCGCGCACAACTCTAACAGAGGCATGGCTTCAAACGAAGAGTATTTTCTTTTCAAACTGTTCAGCACTTTATAATCGCACTGTATATAATACATCGGCACTTAGTGCTACTAAGAGTGCCGAAGTATTGATGTCTTCGCCGAAGTCAAAATCAATGACCATGTTTTTTCATATTTCTCGACGTTTTATACCTTTCTAAGTCGAAATCAGTGAAATTTTTTTTTTCGTCCGTCTGTCAACTAAATAACTCCATTTCTAAAAAAGATATCGACAACCGGTTTTTTGCATATTGTTTCTTATCATATTTCGAAAAGGGGGTAAGAATGGGGGTAAAACCCCTATTTTTAGCGTTTTTTTGGTTATAAAAAGTTTATTATTGTATTTTATTAATTTAGCACTTATATGAAAGATTTTTTTAAATTTCTCAAAAAATGTTATAAACAATTTGTTCGGAAGATACATTGTTTTCGAAAAACTTTTTTTTATTTTCTTTTGGTAGAATAATTCTAATTAATTTTAATCAAATTGATTCTTATAATTTTTCCTGTAAAAAATACGTAAATATTCTTTCAGCTTTTTTCGATTTTCTTAAAAGTTTAACCCCCATAACTTTTTAGTTTTTGGGGGATTACTTTCAAAAACAATAGGGATCTTCTCCTTGTAGAAATTGATTTTTCCTGAAAATTTCAAGTCTTTCTTGACTTACTGTGTTCACAAAAATCTTGACATCAGAAAAAATTGCTTATTTTTTTCAAGAAACAAATTATATCCAAGATTTTTGATTTTTTTTAAGTCTACTCTACAGCATGTTAATCTAGCGCAGACGCTGTGAATAATATAATAAAACAGTTTATTTTATACTACATAGTATCTTTATTTTTTTCTACAAAATCGCAAAAAAAAAACAATTTTATTCAATCGACAAAAAGTCCTTTGTTATATTAAAAGTCTAAGAAAATATTTTAAACTAATCGTAAAAGTTTAAGTCTATCAACAATTTTCTTGATTCGTTTTGCACGGATTTGTTACTTTTTCTGTATTTTTGACCATTTCCTTTTATTTTTTCTTTCTAAATTTATAGGATCCCTAGTAGCAAATGATGTTATTTCACTGAAAATTAACATTAAATTAAAGTGAATTTTTTAACATCATTGAATAACATCACCACAACATCATTATCAGGTTATTTAGTAACATAAAAATAATTCACTGGAAATTAACATCAAAATGATGTAAATTTTGAAACTAAATAATTATGTTAACAGACAACATCAATACGACATTAGTTTTTCGTCACCTTTTAACATCAATTTATTTCCCTGCAAACTAACATCAAAATGATGTGAATTTTGAAACTAAATAATAATGTTAACAGACAACATCAATACCACGTTAGTTTTTTGCCACCTTTTAACACCAATTTATTTCACTGGAAATTAACATCGAAATGATGTGAATTTTGAAACTAAATAATAATATTAATAGAAAACATCGTTTTGACGTTCCATTGGTTACATCATTTGTGAACGTTGATGTAGGTACGGCGTTATCTCGCCATTTTATGTTTGTGAGTGTTTTATCAGAAATAAGAACTTTTGTCTTTGGATTTATGATTCCAAGCAAAGTGATACAATATATTATATATATTTTTTGGAGACAATAGTGAATATGGATAAAATAGAGCAAAAAGTATGTAAAATATTAATTAATTAAATTTTTGTATAATGTACGTGCATTTGAATTTCCTAAAAGTTACATATAACCTCAATTCTTTGTTAATAATTTTAATTCTGAAAGTTTAAGAAATAGATTAATGGAATATTTGTTTAAAATTAAAAAAAATCTGTTCCTTAAAATGGTACAATTACGTCTTTAAGTAAAAGTAACTTCTTCCAAAAATCAAATCAAAACATCAAATTCATGTTATATATGTGATATCACAATGACGTTATTTCAAGAACATCAAATTCATGTTATATATGTGATATCACAATTACGTTATTTCAAGAACATCAAATTGATGTTATTTTAAGGACATCATCCTGTGATGTTATTTGGGGAGGAAATAGGACATCCATAACATGTGGAAATGATGTGAAATTTCACTAAAATTGTAACATCACATGTCACGTATTAACATGATATTCACGTGGATTTGATGTTATTTTGCTACTAGGGATTGTTTTTGGATGAGGCCATTATCAGATACAAATTTATTTACAAACATCAACATTTTATTTTACCAATGATTGAAATTTGACAACTAATTGCAAACGTAAAAATATATCAGCATATATTAAAATGCCTATATCTCGGAAACTAATAAACCTACGATAAAAATGATTACATGTTTTTGTAAGGAATAAAAAATTATTTTCATTTATGCAAAAAAAAATTGTCCTACTACAAATAATAGAGATATCGCTAAAAATTATAGTTTTTGTCCATTTTGCCCCCCTTTCTCCCCCATATTTGATGTGACGCAAATAAAAAAAGGTTCCGAATCCTTTGGTGAAAGAATTTTTCAAATCGGACGTTTCGTTCAAAAGTTATAAGGTTTACAGACAGACAGACAGACAGACAGGCATTTTTTTAACAGCCACTTTTTTCCGAATCCTTTGGTGAAAGAATTTTTCAAATCGGACGTTTCGTTCAAAAGTTATAAGGTTTACAGACAGACAGGCATTTTTTTAACAGCCACTTTTTTCACATTTTCTCGACGTTTAAAGAAAAAAAAACTTTTTTAATAAATTTAACGGACATTTCTCGTGATCGGACTTCTTCCTTTTTCATCCCATCAGCCATTTTTCAAATTAAGTCCTTTGATGTAGTAAAATGAATCTGGAAAAAAGTAAAAAATTAAAACTGTGAACAATATGTAAATTTACATAATATGAGGACTGCCAGGTCGACCCTACCAATAAGGAAGCCCGGAGTCTTTAATAAAAAGCTCCAGTAAGAAAGGCCACAGGCTGCCAAAGTGGACAAGTCAGTTTGCAGTCTTTATCCGCCTCAAAAGAGGGAAAATGAACCCAGACAACACACACAAACACAGTACATCTAATGCAGAATTTGCAAAACAACATTTACCAAGTTTGGACTTTTTAATTCCTACGAAAAAGTTTTTAAGAAAGTGAAGGGGGTTAAAATATTAAAACGTAAGGATATAAACAAAAGAATATTTCACCCTATGATTAATATAACTTCCCTGAAGGTAGAAAGAACATATGGAAGAGTTGGAAAGTTAAATGGAAGGAAGTAGTATGTGGATCAGGAACGTTTTATGGTAGACACACAACAGATCTTGAGAAGAATCCGTGGTTTAAAAATCTTAATTTAAGCAGAAGGCATGTAATATAATAAAATTTGTCGATTGAGAAGTGGCCATTGCCTGACAAAGGCACATCACAGAATTAAAGTATTGAACTCGCCCTTATGTGGAAAAAATGAAGACGTGCAACATGTCATGCTTGAATGTCGAAACTATGAAGATCATCGTCATACAATGCTTAACGCACTAAACAAGATCATACCCCAACCCTGCTTGCAAAACATATCATCACCCGCTTCTTAGCAGACATAGAAATAAAAATTTAGTGCTTTAGTAGTAGTTGTTGCTAGTATGAATGAAGGAAACAGTAATTACGGAAGAAGTAGAGTAGTGGTAGTTGGAATAGTATCGCAATCATATGGTTTAAATAAATTTTTAGTTATCGGAGTAACGACATAGAATCAGTCCAGATGATATGGCGGAAATGTAGGAATACAACGCCAAAAAAATTAAAAGAAGAAGAAGAAGAACTTCCCTGATCTGTGAGCACTAGGGCGGAGCGAAAAACGAATTTGAGAATTTCAAAATGCCTGATAGCACAAAAGTTACTACCTGTACTAATAAGTGTCTCACTAAAATTTGGACCCAGAAATATTTCATCTTCCTTTGCCAGTTATTGCTTGAAGTTAAAAACGAATGTCTGCAAATCACTATAATTCTAAAATTAATATATATTTCTCCTAGAGTATAAGAGTGGCCCAATTTGTTTTTGCTTTAAATAATTTTATCATCTTCTTTTTAAAAAGCCCCTAAAGGACGACCCTTGTTAAACACCCCTAAGGGGCATTAGGGGACCTTAAAAATAAAAATGTAAAAAAAAGAATATAAAATGTGTTAGTATATAAACTTTTGTTTTTTAGCAAGATTTAAAAACGTTTGTACTTTTCCAACGCGACTGTAGCAACGAAAAAATTTACATTAAATTTAAATGTTATTCTTGTTGCTTTTTACCCGACTACAGCAACGCGGAAGGAGGGTTATATTTTTAACGTGTTTGTAGTAAGCATGTTGCCCTCTATAACCTAAACTACTGAGACGATTCTAACGATCAAGGCGTCAAAATATTCGTCTTGATCATGAAAGTGCCACAGGTCATATGAAATATCATGTTTTGATAATAGTGATAGTTATCATCAGAAATTTAACAGAAAACCAAAGAAATTCATATATTTTTATTTAGATTTCGATATCATATGATCCATATTAAATTCAAAAATTACATTTTATTCGCCCACGTTTTGGCTATTTAATATAAAATTTCAAATTTCGAAACTGTTGATCGTTATCATCGGGAATTTAAAGGAAAATCAGAGAAATATATAGTTTTTTATCATGAATTCGGTATCATAGGATCCGTATTAAATTTTAAAATGGCTTTTAACTCACCAACGTTTTGGCTTTTTTATTTCATTTATCAGGATATACCGGGTGTCCCAAATCTACTTAGGAAGCGATTTTCTCGAAAACTAAAAGAGATATTCAAGTTCTGCAAAAACTACCTTAAATGGGACAATAATATCTATAAAAAGTAGCCAAAAATAAAATCTAACCCTCAACCCCCTCCCCCAACTTACCCCTAACTTATTTTTTTTAAATAGCATTCATATATTTTTTTGATTGTTGATTTCCATCCAACACTCGACTATGTGTCTATTAACATTTATTTATCTGTCCAGGTCTAATTACAGGTCCAAACAGGTAATTCGTTTACAAAACAACTAAATAGGTTCCACATTTCCTGTATCCCGCTAAAGAGGGTCTCAAATCTATAGATAATTCCAGTTTACAAATTTGCGTAACGGGCCTTCGAAAATCTCCTTCAGATGTCTTTAAATCCACCACTCTAACTCTTCCGTCGTTTTGGCGCATTATCTTCAACCATAACTATAATATCTCTACTTGAAGTGGTTTTCCATCTTTAAACAATTTAATTTTTTGTTAGTGTGGGTAGATACTCTTTAACCCATCGTTTCCAGAAGCAATCTATTAACATCTGCGATCTCTTCCATTCTTTCCTAATTAAATTTTCATCTGAGTTACCATGACTTGGGGTCCAAAAGTATTTGCAGTACCAATTAGAAAACGACTGGGTGTAATTAATTCTAAGTCTTTAGAATTTACTGAAACTTTTGTGAGAAGCCAATATTTTCAACCTCACAGAAAAGCGTTTGTAAGGTTTGCTTCTTTTAAATGTTGTTCAAGAAGTATTTTTCCTTTTCACAGAACCAATTAATCGCTCCCAATCACCACCCATATGAGGTGCACCAGGTGGAATAAATTTAAATTATGTTCGTACTTCAGGAAGTTGTTCCATTATTTGTAACTCTGGTTTGGCTCGTACTCTTTTACACCTAAAATTAAAATTACTCAAAGCTGCTTTGACTGAAGCTCTTCCATCTATAATCCAAAAAAAATGTCGAATTTCATTTAATACTGGTTCAATCCCTTGATGTCTAAATTTATTTTGGTAATACTTAAGCAACAATTTTGTAAATGTATGCTTAGGGCTTAGAATGATTGGCTTTTTTGTATCTTCCAGCAAACTTGTAGACAAATTTGTTCTTCCTCCTAATCTTATGTTTTCGTCTTTTATTTCGGGGTTAAGTGTTTTTACTTTACATTGTTTATCTATAGCCTTTTTGTGCTTTAAACAAAATAATTCCTCTAAAAAGCTTTCCTTTTGAGAGAGTTTATCCATAAATTCTGAGCTTTATCCAGTTTTTTTCCTGCAAATGTTTTCGAAATAATTTAGTTTTCATTTTTAAAGGTTCTCTAAATCTTAAACACCAAGTCGTAGTTCTAAAAAGCTTCATGTAGTTCGAAAATGTACTTATACTGGGTAAACTCTCTTTTAGGTCAGTAACAAAGAATAAAATCTCCACAAAAACATATTCTTTCTTAATTTCTTCGAAATGTTCTTCCTTTGCTGTTACAACTTCCTGAGGCCAAAAATCTTCATCAAGTTTAAAAAAAAACCGGACCAGCTGGATGATAGAGACTTCTCTTCTAAATTTATTCTTGTAGCTTCATCAGCAGGATTTAACTTAGTCGGTACCCATTTCCAGTTCTCTACATTGGAATTTATCTGGATTTCGCCAATTCTATCTGCTACAAACTGTATAAATTTTCTTATCCATTTTAAAACATGCCTGGAGTATGTCTAATAAAACATGTTTTCTGCATTTATTTCTTACTCCATTTTTATAAAATTTGCCAGTCTAGTGGCCAAAATAGTACCTTGCAGTTCCAAACGTGGTACAGACAATGGCTCAAGAGGGCCACTCTTGTTTAAGCTGCTATAAATGACACATCTATACTTCGTTGAGCTTCTACTCTGAAATATGCAACAGTACAAACGGCTTTTTCGCTACTCAGAAAATACGTGCACTGTAATACTCTTTACAGTTGGTATGTTCTGTAACATCTGGAAAAGTCCTTACTTCTTGTACTGTTCTTAATTTTTCTATCCAGTTTTTTCTGAAATTATTCAGGAAGAATTTCATTCCATTCCTTGCTATTTCTTCAAATAAAAATTGCATTAATATTCTGCTAATCGAATAAAGACATCGTTGAGTTTAGCACTTTTCGTTTGGTGATTTTTTCTTCGGCTACATGTTCTAAATTTAAACCAAATAAAAACTGTAATAAAAATGTTTAACAGTATCCCATCTTAATCCCAAAACATTATCAACAGAGGATAAATCAATATTTTTAGAAGTTATAAGGAGAGTTTCTTCAGATAATTTATTTCTTATGATTAAAGACGTCAAACTACCGCTTTTCATTTTTGTCCTTATTTCCAAAATAATATTTAATGCTTCCTCTTCTGAGTCCAAGTAGTCGTCCACGTAAAATTTCTATTTAAAAGCATCTTTTACCTTTTGGTCCGCATTACTTTATCATTTTTATTCTTTACATACTGGGAACACACTGGAGAACATTTTGATCTAAATGTTTGAGAAACCATCTCGTATACATCGGGTTCTTGATTATATTCTAGATTACGCCAGTAAAATCCTTGTGCGTCTCTTTCTCATTTAATAATTAGAACCTGATGAAACATTTCACGTACATCACCGCAGAATCCTATTTATCTTTGTCGAAATTTATAAAGTATGGCTATTAGTGATTGCAGTAAGTCTGAGCCAGCTAGCAGATTATCATTCAAGATCCTACCTTTATTTTTGCAGCTGCATCAAAAACAGGCCGTATCTTGCCAGGTTTATTAATATTAACTACTGAAAACGGGGTAAGTACCAAAAAGTAGAACCTTCAACTTCAGCTTCCTCCTTTAAGAGTTTTCTTGCATAATCTTTTTCGAAGTAATTCTGTATTTTCTCATTGTACTGTCTCGTAAAGTCTTCATTCTTTTTACATTTTTTTAATCTGGACCATTTAACCAGGTGGATGATAGACACCTCTCTTCTAAATTTATTCTTGTAGCTTCATCAGCAGGATTTAACTTAGTCGGTAACCATTTCCAGTTTTCTACATTGGAATTTTTCTGAATTTCGCCAATTCTATGTGCTACAAACTGTTTAAACTTTTTTCCATCACTTCTTATCCATTTTAAAACACATTTGAAGTATGTTCAGTAAAACATGTTTTCTACATTTATTTCTAACTCAATTTTTATAGAATTTGCCAGTCTAGTGGCTAAAATAGTACCTTGCAGTTCCAAACGTGGTACAGACACTCTTGTTTTAGCTGCTATAAATGACACATCTATAATTCCTTGAGCTTCTACTCTTAAATATGCAACAGCACAAACGGCTTTTTCACTACTCTGAAAATACGTGCATTGTAATACTGTTCGCAGTTGGTATGTTCTGTAATATCTGGATATCCTTACTTCTTGTACTGTTTTTAATTTTTTCTTCCATTTCTTTCATAAGATCTGAAATTTACCAGGAAGAATTCATTCCTTGACATATCTCCAAATATCTTGCATTAATTTCTTGCTATTTATTGTAAAATTTGCACTAAAACCCAAATGATCGAATAAAGACATCGTTGACTTTTTACCTAGCAATTATCGTTTAGTGATTTTTTCTTCGGCTACATTTTCTAAATGCAAACCAAATAAAAATTCATGTTCAACAGCATCTCATCTTAATCCCAAAACTTTAAGAACAGAGGATGAATCAATATTTTTAGAATTTATAAGGAGAGTTTCTTTAGATAATTTATTTCTTATGATTAACGACATCAAAACTACCGCTTCTTATTGTTCTCCTTACTTCCAAAATAATATTTAATGCTTCCTCTTCTGAGTCCAAGTAGTCGTCCGCGTAAAATTTCTTTATAATAGTTTTTTTTACCTTTTGGTCCGCAATACTTTCTTCGGCATTTTTATTCTTTACATACTGGGAACACACTGGAGAACATTTTGATCCAAATGTTTGAGAAACCATCTCGTATACATCGTGTTCTCGATTATATCCTAGATTTCGCCAGTAAAATATTTGTGCATCTCTATCTCTTTTAATAATTTGGACCTGGTGAAATATTTCACGTACATCACCGCAAAATCCTATTTTTCTTTGTCGAAATTTATAAAGTATGGCTATTAGTGATTGCAGTAAGTCTGGACTGCCAGCTGCAGATTATCATTCAAGCTCCTACCTTTATTTTTGCAGCTGTATAAAAACAAGCCGTATCTTGCCAGGTTTATTAATATTAATTTCTGCAAACTGGGGTAAGTACCAAGTAGTAGAACCTATAACTTCTCCTTCCTGCTTTAAGAGTTTTCTTGAATAACCTTTTTCGACGTAATTCTGTATTTTCTCATTGTACTGTCTCGCAAAGTCTTCATTCTTTTTACATTTTCTTTTCATACAGTCTAGTCTTCTTGTGTTTGCAAGAAAAGACTTTGTTTTTGTCCTGAGAGTCCCGAACTTTCAGCAACCCTAGAATCCAGTAAAGTGACCATGGATGCTTTATCACAGAGCATTAAAACTGAGATTTCTGATTCTGGTCCACAAATTCTTACTCTAACAGCTCGATATATAATATGTTTTTCTTTACTTGATATGGTACACGTTCTCTTCAGTTCTTTTTCTTCATTTTTAATCGGTACATGCAAGAGTTGATGATGGCACTTCTTACAGTTTTATATTCCACAAATCTCTTTATTTCTACAACTAAACTTCTTATGAGCAGCCTTGAAACAACAAAACAAAGCATCTTATTAGTTACTACTTGCCACCTTTTCTCCATACTATCCTCGTTTAATTTTTTACAAATATTGCCGTGCTGCACGCCACAATAACTACATTTAACAGTAGCATCGTTGTAACAATAACTTTTTCAGTCTTCTTCATATAAAAACTTAATTCTTGAGGAGTACTAACAAGAAGCTAACAATAAGTTGAAGCCATATCTCTTATACATTCGGAAAAATCTTCTAAATTACGGGAATTTTTATCTCCTTTCTTGATAATCATTTAGCCCCACCTAAGCTTTAGAATATCGGGTAGTTTGTTAATTAAATCTCTAAGCAAAATTGGCTTCTGGAGATGATTATTCCATTTTAACGATTGTATAGTAGAAACCAGGTTTGGATTAACTTCAGCCGAAAACTTAATTAAATTTTCCAGATTTGTATCTCTTACGGTAAAGCTTTAATTTTATATATTTTATATCATAGAATCAATAATTTCGGCGCGACCAAAACTCAATTTTAAAGTTTCCATTACCAAATCTACGTTTTCCGCTGTCAACATCATCTCTTGTAGAAAATACTTCGCTTCCCCTTCCAAGCACTTGCCCAACTTAACCGTGATTTCTTCATTTGTATAATTACACAGCTGACATGTAGTAGTATATTGTTTGTAGAATAAAGGCCAAGCTTCAACACTTCCATCAAAGTAAGGAAAGTCTTTGTCTATTAGATTACGAGTAATGCGTTTTTCTTGGTGATTATTATTGACTACTGATTTAAGTCCGTTAGTTAATCACTCTTAATTTTGCACACAATTACCACCTTTTCCGATATTTTGTATCTTATTTTTTGTAGTATTGCATGCAATAGGAGTATGTATTTGTTCTAAAGCTTCTAAATCGACGTATAGGTTATTGCCCCATTCTGAAGTTCTTTTTGCCGAAACCAACGAAGGTGCTAAACTAAATTTTCTGGAACGTCCACTCTTTCCACGTTCGTTTTCAACTTCAGCATATCTGATTTCATACTGCATTAGCAACATTTTTAATTCGTTGATTTTTTTTAATTGCTGTTGTTCTTGTTTTTGTTTTTGTCCTTATTGTAATTCTCTTTCTTCTTGTTTTTTTCTTAATCTCGTCTCTTTCATCTCTTGCCTGTTTTTCTCCATTTCAACCTTAATTTTCTTTAATCTTATGCTACTTGATTGTGATTGAAATGTACTATTAGATCTTATCGTTCTTGACTCGTCCATATGTAGATTTATTTGTAGACTTAAAAATCTCATGTTTTTAAGAACTGTTCTTAGATAATATTGACTGATCACTTGCCGTCCTTGTCGCCTCCCCCCTTTCTTAGATTCCCCATTTTCAAAATATCTGTCGTTACTTCTTTCAGCAGATTCATGCGGGGCTCGGATTTCTGATACATTAGTTCCCTGTATACCGAAATTCCAAGGCCAAATGAAGTCGCAGCCTAAGGATCCGTTCAGGCCAGCACCAACTCTTCTAGACCTAGGTTGAGGGGTGGATTTAATTTTTTGATACTTTCTATAGTGTCATTTACACTGGTTTTTGCGAAACTTAATTAAGTTTTCGAGAAAATCACTGCCTAAATATAGATGGGATCCGTGGGTTGTTTTAAAACTTTTTTACCATTTCTAAAACTCAAAAATAGCAAGTATACACCATTGTATTTGCAAACTCAAAGTCTATCCAAAGTAACCAAAAAAATATAAGAGTGATTTCTGAAAAAATAAAGTTGGGGTTAAATTGTGGGAGGGGGTGTAGGGTTGGATTTAATTTTGGACTACTTTTTATATATATTTTTGTATTATTTAAACCGGATTTGCAGAAATTGATTATCTCTTTTAGTTTTCGAGAAAATCGCTGCCTAAGTAGAGTTGGAACACCCGGTATATCCTGATAAAGCAAATAAAAAAGCCGAAACGTTGGTGAGTTAAAATACATTTTTAAATACAATACGGATCCTATGATGCCGAATTCATAATAAAAAAAACTTTATATTTCTCTGATTTTCCTTTAAATTCCCGATGATAACGATCAACAGTTTCGAAATTTATTTTTTTTTATTAAATAGCCGAAACGTGGGCGAATAAAATGTAATTTTTGATTTATTAAGGATCATATAATATCGAAATCATTATAAAAATATATGGATTTCTTTGATTTTCTGTTAAATTTCTGATGATAACTATCACTATTATCAAAACATGATATTTCATATGACCTGTGGCACTTTCATGATCAAGACGAATATTTTGACGCCTTGATCGTTAGAATCGTCTCAGTAGTTTAGGTTATAGAGGGCAACATGCTTGCTACAAACACGTTAAAAATATAACCCTCCTTCCGCGTTGCTGTAGTCGGGTAAAGAGCAACAAGAATAACATTTAAATTTAATGTAATATTTTTCGTTGCTACAGTCGCGTTGAAAAAGTACAAAAGTTTTTAAATCTTGCTAAAAAACAAAAGTTTATTTACTCATATATTTTATATGCGTTTTTTTTACTTTTTTATTTTTAAGGTCCCCTAATGACCCTTAGGGGCATTTAACAAGGTTCGTACTTTAGGGGATTTTTTAAAAGATGATAAAATTATTTGAAACAAAAAAAAAAGGAGCCACCCTTATACTCTAGGAAAAATATATATTAATTTTAAAATAGTAGTGATTTGCGGACATGCATTTTTAACTGGCGAAGGAAGGTAAAATATTTCGGGGCCCAAATTTTGGTGGGACAATTTTTAATACATGTCGTAACTTTTGTGCTATCAGGCGTTTTGACTTTCTCAAATTCATTTTTCGCTCCACCCTAGTGGGCACCCTGTATGAAAAAATAAATTAATACAGCTAATGTAAACCTGATGAATAAATTAGTTAGTTCCATGCAACCCAAAAGTGAAAATTCTTCATATCTTAGTGGCCAAGTGGCCACGAGATTTATTTATTTTTATCGTTAGAGGCCTACAAGGTTAGAAGTCCAGTAAATTGAGCATTTAATTGTCTAATGTACAAGCAGCAGCACGAGAAATGGGATTGGAAATAAACCAAAGTAAATCCAAATACATGAAGTGGACAGACGAGGAGTTTTCAGATGAAACGTTGCAAGTTGAAGCAGATTCTGGGAAAGTCTACGGGTTTCAGGAAGTGAAAACTTTTGAGTACCTAGGAACAGAGTTTACTAGGAAACCGGATATGCAAAAGGGATTACAGAAAAGAATCAATAAGGGAAACAGGTGTATTTATTCATTAAATAAAATCATAAACAGTAAGCGGGTTTCAAGGAAAGAAAGTAGGGGATATGTGTGAAAGAAGAACCAATCAAGAACTATACGAACTCTTTAATGAAACAAACATAATTGGTACCATAAAAAGTCAAAGACTAAGATGGATGAGAATGGAGGGACAAAGAATTCCGAAAAGGATACTAGAGAGCAGTGTAGGAGAAAGAAAAAGAAGAGGCAGACCCAAATCAAGGTGGAAGAAAGAAGTTTTGGGTGATATCAATCAACTTAATATCACAAACTGGAAAGAAAAAGCAAAAAACAGAACACTCTGGAGAAGAATTGTCAACCAAGCCATGGGTCCGCTGGGCCTACAGCGCTAGTATATATACAAGCGAAATGGATGTGTACCGTGCTGTATGACAATCTCGTTGTCTAAGTCCCTCGTCCCGTTGAGGGGATAACGGTTTCGGCTAAGGATCTAGGCAAAAGGCAAAAGTGACTAAAACCTGAATTCCTGTGCAGAGAAAATGCCCTATAGGTGAGAAACTTACGCTATAAGGCATTTCCCCTGAAGCAAAACAAGTCAAGATAGGCATAAAAAACAACCGGGGTTCCCGTACGGGCGATTAGAATTTGACGCAAAGGTACGTTTGGTTTGGTCACGAATGTTACCACGGTTTCCGGTCGCTGTTTTCAGAAGTCTAAACTAAGACAACTACTAAAAGTGTTGTGAAAAATTCCATAATATTCCTCCCGGAAGAACTACAAAATTGTTTTACAACTTTCTAGCAGGTGCCTATTTTAGGGTCCTCCAATAAGTTGGCCCCATACCCTCGATTTCGTGATCACAAAGGCACCAATTTTCCCTATCCAGGCCACAAGCGCCTCTGCCATCCCCAGTTACCTTACCAAAAGTGCCGAAGCACTTCTGAGCGGGTGGAAAGGTGCCGTACGCTTCCAAGTACATGGAAATACGACACTATTCCAAAAGGTTAGTTTGCCCACCTGTATGCGCCGCCAATGAATTAAATACACCGTGTACTGAAAGGCGCTACGGACTGAATCATACTCAGTCGGAAGGTCCTGTCTAGCACTCAACCAGTACCATATCCAATGGCATGTTTCCCAAAAAAAGAACAAGTATCTTTATAAGAACTTGACAATAAAATGTATTTATTAGCAAGCCCCCAGTATAAGTAATTCAATACGTAAATTATTGACACGGAATACTTCGACATTTCGCCGCTCTTAGATGTCGTTAATGATGTACGATAATAATAATAATAATAATATAAAAGAAATAAAGAAACTTGTGCTAGTTTGGGTTATTGAGAGTTGAGCCGTTTACAATTCATTGAACACAAAGTTAACCCATTGCTAGCACCCTCAAATAACTGGCCAGGGAATATATAAATTTAAATATTGTTCACAAAAGCTACCGTTTTAATTTTTTACCTTAAGTGAAATTGTACAAGTAGTAAGAAATTTCACTACTAGATCATCCCCTAAATCGATTTATGCCCTTTTGGCAGCATCCCCTAAATTAGGGGTTACAACTTTTAATCTAGGGGTAGTTTTTCCTTAAAAAAATAAGGCCCTTTTGGCATCAACCCCTTACAACATAGGGGTTGCACCCCTTAAATTGAGGGTAGTTTTTTCTTTAATAAATTAACCCCCAAAGGACATAGGGGTTGTAACCTCTTAATTGGGCGTAGTTTTTTTTTATAAATTAAAGCCTTTTTTAGCATCAAGGTCTAAAAACATAGGTGTTGCAACCCACAAATTAGAGGTAGTTTTTTCCTTGATAAATTAAGGTCCTTTTAGCGTCAACCCTTGAATATTACTGCCGTTTTGTCCCCTTCTCCCCATAAAGCATGTGAACACGTTGCCTTTCCTTTAGTATTTGATTTGAGGTTAAGCATTTCCTATCTATACATAAACTTTAATTTTTTTATAATTACAGAAGGTTGTTGCTGGTTTTAAATTCACTTTCCATAGGCGTGTTACGTTTTAACGTAACACATGTTACAAAATAAATAATTAATTTATTATAATAATAAATTTGATAATTTGTTAATTTTAATAAAACCTATTTTTTGGTTTTGACTATTTACATTTAATATTTATCATAATTTTAACTTAAAAAAATTGTGCCTATTTGACATCTTATTTAATTTTTTGTTTCTATTTTTTTTCTATTCTTTTTTATTTGTTTATTTTTTTGAATATTGATTTACGTACGGCACATTTTAGTTAAAAAATAACTTTCGTTCCATTACTAAAATAAAACGAATTTTCCCAGTAGTCTCCATTTCCATTTCATAGCTGTGTTTTGCTAAAAATGTAAGTACATGCAAACAGTAAATGAATTGTGACAAATATTTTTTCTTTAATTTTTTAAGTAATTTATTTTCAATAAAACTTACTTTTTGGATATGGCTTCATTTGTAGGATATAAAGATGTTACCGTTTGCGTTTTAAATTAACTTTTTACTGAAATTTTTATTTCGAAAATTGTTTCTGTTTCACACCCCCTGCAAGACATTTTTCCTGTTTCTCTTCCAATATTTGTAATTGTTTTTTTTATGTTTTTTTTAGATATTGTCCCACAAACGGTACATTTTCTTTTTTTCAAATAGCAAAAAATAAAAAAGTATTTTTTTAGAGTTTTTCCAATATATATTTAATATTACCTTGCTTTATAAATAAAAGTGAAACGAGTAGTAAAATTATTTATGTTTAAATTGCTGCGTGTTTAGTGGGTTTTGCCTGTTCGCGGGAAATTGCATCCTCACTTTTATCGAACTTAAAAAATCCCACTAAACCGTTAAGCAGTTTTTCAATGTAAATATATATTGGTTGGTCAAAAGCCTGAAAAAATATATACATTTTCAAAAGCAAGTCCTTGTAGTCTTTCTACTAAATTTAAAACTAAATTTGCATCTATCCTCCTGGCCCACATATTATCATTCTTAAGTCATCTGGGAACACCACTTCGCTTGTTATTTAAATCATTATTTTTTTGGTAATTAATTTGATACAAAAAGCTTTTCAGAAAATTTTTAACGTTTTTCCTGCTGTTGCTGCTGCTGTTTATTTTCAGGAAATTTTTACCTTTATGTTATTTTCGTTATGTCTTTATACTTTCTTTCTTGACTGCTAAAAATAAAATTTAAACGTTGCCTGCACACGTTATCAAACCATATAAAAGTAAACGTGAGGGGGGCCTTCCTATCAAGTCGCGCCTTCACAATCGAATGCCGCGAAGAGTGCACCAAGGAAAGGGATGTGTTATGAGTGCAATTAAAAAAATTCCATTCGAATGCATCTTCCATTTTATAATTATTGTGGACTAAATGCAAAGAATCAAATATTGTCGATAAAAACTGTTAATTCTTTATGTATTTTTAGTTACCAATTATGCATAATAATGTATGTTTAATTTATTTGCATAATGTATAAAAAATATACATATTGAACAAAGAAATGAAAAAATATGCTTGATAAAAATAATTTTATGATCAAGACAGATACGATAATTTTTGCTCCTGTCTCCCATTGCTCAAATCAAATTACAAGTCTCTATTTCAAAGCGATCTTGAAATATCTCAGTATAAATTAGTTTCATAAAGGATATACATCGTAAATCCAAGTCTAGTACTGTTACCAAACTTACTTTTAATAAGAAATAAATTTTACATAATCAAAATAATACCTAAAATAACAGTAAAAATTATATATTTTCTAAAACTTTAGTTTTTATACCTGAAAAACTAATATACAAGGAAGATTCAATCTGGAGTAGGTGAACATTTTTTAATAAAGTATCTCCGAAATAATGAAAGTACTTGCAAATACTCGGAAGTACTTGGAAGAACTTTTAAAATATCAAAAAGTACTTGAAAATATTTGAAAGTACTCGTACGTGGGCTGAAAGTACTTGGAAGTTTGAAAGTAGTTGTGCCCGTTTTTGTTACAATCAAAAGTGGTAAGGACCTTTTTTTTAGTGATCAAAATTTCTGCATGTGGTAAAGCTTTTTTCTTTAAAATCATATTTTTCGTGATCAAAAATTTTTTGTAGGCAAAATCATCATAATTTTTGCTGGGGTAAAGTTTTTTTCAGAAGTGAGAACCTTTTTTTCTAAAGTCGTCAAAATTTCTTCCAGGGGATGAAGCTTTTTTTCTTTGAGGCTTTTTATTTAGAACTACGTGAAATGGATTTTTTTTCATATTGGAAAACATAGGAAGATGTAAGAAAGTACATTGTTTTTCAGTAAGCTAACGCCACATTACACTAAAACTGGCGCCAACACTTTTTCTATCCTAACCTACTAACTAAGAAACAACATTTCAATCAAAAATTTAAGTACAAGAAATATTAAAAAAAATAATTTACAAAATTAGAGAAAAAATAAAGGGTTTAGTAGATTGTTTATCATTTGAGGCCCGTTTTTAAAATCAAGATTTCTCAGAGAATATGTGATAGTTCTCAAATGTTTTTTACTTGGGTTGAAGACAAAGTAAGAAAACTTCTTAAATAAACCTCTTAAAGAATTGGCTTAAAAGGTTTTTCCAAAGTGTGGCACACGGATCTATGGCAGGCAAAGGAATGCGGTAGAATATTGAAGTTGGTATAACGAGGTTCCCAGAGTGAAAATCTAAAATACATGTTAATCAATTAACTAACCCTTTAAGTATTCAATAAATATATATTATACACTGAGAAAATAATCGTATACTATGTTTTACTTTTCTCTGTATTATTCGTTTGGCGATCCAAATAGGCCAGCACGTTGTGTTATGTTAATATGACGAGTTATTGTATACAATACTTACATTGTAGTATTTAATATCACAAGTAAAGTATTAAATACCAAATGTTGCAATACAAATAAAAAATATGTATTTATAAACAACATTACGGGAATATAGCCGAGCGGATAAGGACATTTAATTCAAATCCTGACACGCCAACTAGCGTGAGTTCGATTCTCACTGGCGCCAATTGCCTTTTTCAGTTCAATATTAATTGAAATTTGGCCAAGGTGAGATACTCCCTATAATCTGGTTCGAACGTCAGTTAAAGCCGGTGGTTCCCTCTATTACTAGCCCACACAAGTCCTGGACTTAGGGATGCATAATTAAGTAGAACAGTATGAGGTTAAAAAAAACATGTACATGTAATAATATTACATTGTAATGGTAAGTATTAAAACTAAAATAAAATTTGTGAGTGTATAACAGTATTTAGTTTAAATCTGTTATACAGAGTTAAATTTGTTTTGGACTTTATTTAATTATTTCAGATCCGTGTGATTAAAACTTTATTTATCTGCGTCGATCTAACTTAAAAGAAAGTAATAACCAAAGAACTTTAGGATCATAGTATCCCCCGTTTATTCTATCTAATCGGTTGTGTTTTTCAGAAACAATAAATTTCATTTATAACATAAATTATCATCACTGCCAAGCTATCAATTACAAGGATGGTTTAATGGGTAGCTTTCCATCCCACCCACTAGCCAGTTCTTTAATTTCTCTAAGTTTTACTTCTTATATCCTTTATTATTAGCAGTATTCTATTCTAGGTCTGCCTACTTATCTTCTTATTCCCAGCTTGTTCTCCAGAATATGTTTAAGTTAGCTCTGTGTCTTAGTATGTATCCCACCATTTAATGCGTCTTCCCTATTTTGACTAACACTTTCTAAAAGATGCGTTTTTGACCATTTGTCTTCAATACGCTATCACATCTACTGCATTTTTTTTCTTATGTCATGTAATTCTCCTACAATACCATGTTTAAAAGAACTCTATTTTTTCTTATCTGCCATCTCTATTGGCCAAGTACAGAGCGGTACTTCAGAGAAGGTGCTGCTTTATTTTCCTGTCATTTGCCCCTTCCTGTATGGCACAGATCTCAGCTTGGAAGACAGTGGAAAAGCAGCCAAGTATAAAACTTATTTTGCAAGTCCAGGTCCTCCACGAAGAGTCCTGCTCCAGAGCTTTGGATACCTTCCATACGCGAGACGTCTGTATAGCACACCAAAGTATTTGGCGCAAATTGTATTTGTATGTTTCCTCCCATTCCTCCTTTGTTAGAATCCTGAGAGAGAAGCTTCTATCGAACTTTAATCGATCCTCTGCATCAGTCACTCTTATACTACCAAATGGGATGTTACTTTCGGAAATATCAGCGATTTTGCCGGGACCGTAGTTCTCATTCCCGCCCATCCAAACCAAACTACCAGAGTCTCTAAGTCTGAGAAAGCTAGCCATTGCCTCCTTCTGGATCCAGACAGAGAGTGACAGCAGTCCCAGTAGAAACTCTAGAGCGGCTTGGGGTGTTGTCCTTACTACTCCAGTTATTCTAAGACAAGTTAGTCTTTGGATTTTTCCCAGGTTTCGAGAAATGGTGGTTTTCCTAACACTAGGCCACCAGACCACTGACTTACTTTGTACGAGGGTTTTATTTCTTTCATAGCAATGCCTTGAGTTAATCCGCCAATAATTTCTTGCGCCTTATCGGCCTGTAGCAGAATGGTTAAAAACCAACCAGGATCTGCTAAGTTTACTATATTTACTAAGTGCATACACATGACGCATTTTAGTGCCCGGTCTATACTCTAACTCGGTGTAGTAACTCCATGTGGTATTCTTGAATCGCCATCCACCACCGAGCGATACGTGGCACTAGAACACGCTTGGTCATAGTGGCTCTCACTGCAGACGGCTTTAAAATGACACAAGTCCAAACCTAAAGTGTATCCTTTAAACAGGGCTAGTCATAATAGGAAGTTAGAGGACGCATTAAATGGTGGAGTACATGCTAAGGCATAGAGCTGACTTAAAGATATTCTGGAGAACAAGCTGGGAATAAGAAGACAAGTAGGCAGACCTAGAATGGAATACTTCTAATAATAAAAGATGTGAAATGAAATGAAAGAACTGTCTAGTGGTAGGGCCCTAGGGATGAAGAGATACCCCTTAAACCAAACCCAAATGATGATAATTTATAAATGAGATTTATTGTTTCTGAAAAACACAACCGCTTAGGTAAAATATACCAAAGCATTTCGCATTCAAACTACGAACTTCTTTGACAAATTTTTAGATTGAAAAGCGATGTTCTTTTATTAATTATTTATTTTTAAGTGGCCAATAATCTTTACCAACGTTGCAATTAATAACAAAAATATCGTATTTTCCCACCAATCCTCAAAAAAATTATTCAAGAATATTCTTTAAAGTTTCGCCACACGGATCTGAAATAATGAAATAAATTTGAACAAAAATTTAACTCTGTATAAAAGATTTAAACTAAATACTGTTATACACTAAGAAAATTTTATTTTAGTTTTAATACTGACTATTACAATACGATAAGAAACAATATGCAAAAAACCGCAAGTCGATATCTCATGTAGAAATGGAGTTAGAGAGTTTACACCCAAACAGACAGACAGACAGACAGACAGACAGACAGACAGACGGACGGACGGACGGACGGACGGACGCAACTTTTTTTTACTGATTTCGACTCAGAAAGATAAGAAACAATATGCAAAAAACCGCAAGTCGATATCTCATGTAGAAATGGAGTTAGAGAGTTTACACCCAGACAGACAGACCGACAGACAGACAGACAGACAGACAGACGGACGCAATTTTTTTTTACTGATTTCGACTCAGAGTGGTCTAAAACGTCAAGAAATGTGAAAATAACGTGGTCAAAGATTTTGACTTTTCGGCGAAGATTTCAATACATCGGCACTCTTAGTAGCACTAAGTGCCGATGTAATACATATTTTTTATTTATATTGAAAAATTTGGTATCTAATACTTTACTTGTAATATTAAATACTACAATGTAAGTATTGCATTCAAAAACTTGTCATATTAACACAACAAAACGTGCTGGCCCATTTAGATTGCCAAACGAATAATACAGAGAAACGTAAAAAATAGTATACGATTATTTTCTCAGTGTAAAATATATATTTATTGAATCCTTGAAAGTAGTTAATTGATTAAAATGTATTTTAGATTTTCACTCTGGGAACCTCGTTATACCAACTTCAATATTCTACCGCATTCCTTTGCCTGCCATAGATCCGTTTGCCACACTTTGGGAAAACCTTTTAAGCCAATTTAAGAGGTTTATTTAAGAAGTTTTCTTACTTCGTCTTCAACCCAAGTAAAAAACATTTGAGAACTATCACATATTCTCTGAAAAATCTTGATTTAAAAACGGTCCTCAAACCATAAACAATCTACCAAACCCTTTATTTTTTCTCTAATTTTGTAAATTATTTTTTTTTAAATATTTCTTGTACTTAAATTTTTGATTGAAATGTTGTTTCTTAGTTAGTAGGTTAGGATAGAAAAAGTGTTGGCGCCAGTTTTAGTGTAATGTGGCGTTAGCTTACTGAAAAACAATGTACTTTCTTACATCTTCCTATGTTTTCCAATATGAAAAAAAAAATAATTTCATGTAGTTCTAAATAAAAAATGGTCCTTACCTCAAAAAAAAAGCTTCATCCCCTGGAAGAAATTTTGACAACTTAAGAAAAAAAGGTTCTAACTTCTGCAAAAAACTTTACCCCAGCAAAAATTATGATGATTTTGCTTACAACACATTTTTAATCACGAAAAACATGATTTTAAAGAAAAAAGCTTTACCACATGCAGAAATTTTGATCACTAGAAAAAAGGTCCTTACCACTTCTGATTGTAACAAAAACGGGCACAACTACTTTCAAACTTCCAAGTACTTTCAGCCCACCTACGAGTACTTTCAAATATTTTCAAGCACTTTTTGATATTTTAAGGGTACTTCCAAGTACTTCCGAGTATTTGCAAGTACTTTCATTACTTCGGAGATACTTTATTCTAAAATGTTCACCTACTCCGGAGTGAATCTTCCTTGTATATTCGTTTTTAAAGTTTATAAAACTGAATTTTTAGAAAATATATAATTTTTGCTGTTATTTTAGGTATTATTTTGCACATGTTAAATATATTTCTTATTAAAATTAAGTTTGGTACCAGTAATAAACTTGGATTAACGACTTAAATCGTTTGTAAAACAAATTTACACTACGATATTTCAAGATCGCTTTGATTTAGAGACTTGTAACTTGACTTGAGCAGTGGGAGACAGGAGCAAAAATTATCGTATCTGTTTTAATTATAAATTTATTTTTATCAACCGTATTTTTTAATTTCTTTGTTTAATATGGATATTTTTTATAGATTATGCAAAATAAATTAAACATAAATTATTATGCATAAATAGTAATTAAAAAAAAAAACAAAAAAATAAATAGTTTTTATCGATAATAATTAATTCTTTGCATTTAGTTCAAAATAATTATAAAATGGAAGATGTAATTCGAATGAAATTTTGTCAATTGCACTCATAACACATCCCTTTCCTTGATGCACACTTCGCGGCATTCGATTGTGAAGGCGCGACTTGATAGGAAGGCCCCCCTCACGCTTACTTTTATATGGTTTAGCAACGTGTGCAGGCAACGTTTAAATTTTATTTTTAGCAGTCGAGAAAGATAGTATAAAGACATAACGAAAAAAACATAAAGGTAAAAAAATGCCTGAAAATAAACAGCAGCAGCAACAGCAGGAAAAACGTTAAAAATTTCCTATAAAAAACCTTTTATATTAAATTAATTACCAAAAAAATAATGATTTAAATAACAAGCGCAATGGTGTACCTAAATGACAAGAATGATAATATGGGGGCCAAGAGCATGGATGCAAATTTAGTTTTAAATTTAGTAGAAAGACCACAAAGACTTGGTTTTGAAAATGTATATAAATTTTTAAAGTCTTTTGACCAACCAGTGTATATTTGCATTGAACAACTGCTAACGGTTTAGTGGGATCTTTTAAGTTCGATAAAAGTGAGGATGTAATTTCACGCGAACAGACAAAACCCACTAAACACGCTGCGATTTATACATGAATAATTCTACCACTCCTTTCACATTTATTTATAAAGCAAGGAAATATCAAATATATATTAGAAAGATCTAAAAAATATTCTTAATTTTCTGATATTTGAAAAAAAGAAAATGTACCGTTTTTGGGGGAATATCTAAAAAAATATATAAAAAATTATAAATATGAGAAAAAAAAACAGAAAAAATGTTTTGTAGAAGGTGTGAAACAGAAACAATTTTCGAAATAAAAATTTCAATAAAAAGTTAATTTAAAACGCAAACGGTACTATCTATATATTCTACAAATGAAACCATAACCAAAAAGTAAGTTTTATTAAAAATACATTTCTTAAAAAGTTTAAAATATATTTGTCACGATTCATTTATTGTTTGCATGTACTTACATTTTTAGCAAAACACAGCTATGAAATGGAAATGGAGACTACTGGGAAAATTCGTTTTATTTTAGTAATGGAACGAAAGGTATTTTTTAACTAAAATGTGCCGTACGTAAATCAATATTAAAAAAAAACAACAAAAAAATAGGAGAAAATAGATACAAAAAGTTGAATGAGAAGTCAAAGGGGCACAATTTTTTAAATTTAAAATTATGATAAATATTAAATGTAAATAGTGAAAACCAAAAAATAGGTTTTAATAAAAATAACAAATTATCAAATTAATTATCATAATAAATTATTTATTTTGTAACATGTGTTACGTTAAAACGCCACACGCCTAAAAAGTAAATTGCAAACCACTAACAATCTTCTGTAATTATAAAAAACATAGTTTATATATAGATAGGAAATGTTTAACCTCAAATTAAATACTAAAGGAAAGGCAACGTGTTCATCTGCTTCATGGGGAGAACGGGGCAAAACGGCAGTAATATCCAGGGGTAAATTCTAAAAGGGCCTTAATTTATTAAGGAAAAAACTTCCTCTAATTTATGGGTTGCAACACCTATGTTTTTAGGGGTTGATGCCAAAAAAGGCCTTAATTTATAAAAACACTACCCCCAATTAAGGGGTTACAATCATTATTTTGTTAGAGGTTAATTTATTAAAGAAAAAAATACCCCCTATTAAAGAGGTACAACCTATATATTGTAAGGGGCTGATGCCAAAAAGGACTTATCTTTTGAGAAAAAACTACTTCTAAAGTAAGGGTTGCAACCTCTAATTTAGGGGACGATACCCAAAGGACCTAAATCCATTTAGAGGATGACCTAGAAGTGAGATTTCTTACTACTTATACAACCCACCTTTTTTTGTCCTGTTGAGAAATTTTACTTCTTGTTAAGATTAAACTTTTGAATATACTGTCATGGTGTTTTAAGTCCATAAATTTAACGGACTTTTCTCGTGGTCGGACATCTTCCTTTTTCATCCCATCAGCCATTTTTCAAATTAAGTCCTTTGATGTAGTAAAATGAATCTGGAAAAAAGTAAAAAATTAAAACTGTGAACAATATGTAAATTTACATAATATGAGGACTGCCAGGTCGACCCTACCAATAAGGAAGCCCGGAGTCTTTAATAAAAAGCTCCAGTAAGAAAGGCCACAGGCTGCCAAAGTGGACAAGTCAGTTTGCAGTCTTTATCCGCCTCAAAAGAGGGAAAATGAACCCAGACAACACACACAAACACAGTACATCTAATGCAGAATTTGCAAAACAACATTTACCAAGTTTTCCCTTTTTAATTCATACGAAAAAGATTTTAAGAAAGTGAAGGGGGTTAAAATATTAAAACGTAAGGATATAAACAAAAGAATATTTCACCCTATGATTAATATAACTTCCCTGAAGGTAGAAAGAACATATGGAAGAGTTGGAAAGTTAAATGGAAGGAAGTAGTATGTGGATCAGGAACGTTTTATGGTAGACACACAACAGAGCTTGAGAAGAATCCGTGGTTTAAAAATCTTAATTTAAGCAGAAGGCATGTAATGGTGATTTGTCGATTGAGAAGTGGCCATTGCCTGACAAAGGCACATCTCCACAGAATTAAAGTATTGGACTGGCCCTTATGCATATGTGGAAAAAATGAAGACGTGCAACATGTCATGCTTGAATGTCGAAACTATGAAGATCATCGTCATACAATGCTTAATGCACTAAACAAGATCATACCCCAACCCTGCTTGCAAAACCTAATCCTGAGATAGTGTATATCATCACCCGCTTCTTAGCAACATAGAAATGAAAATTTAGTGCTTTAGTAGTAGTTGTTGCTAGTATGAATGAAGGAAACAGTAATTACGGAAGAAGTAGAGTAGTGGTAGTTGGAATAGTATCGCAATCATATGGTTTAAATAAATTTTTAGTTATCGGAGTAACGACATAGAATCAGTCCAGATGATATGGCGGAAATGTAGGAATACAACGCCAAAGAAATTAAAAGAAGAAGAAGAAGAACTTCCCTGATCTGTGAGCACTAGGGCGGAGCGAAAAACGAATTTGAGAATTTCAAAATGCCTGATAGCACAAAAGTTACTACCTGTACTAATAAGTGTCTCACTAAAATTTGAACCCAGAAATATTTTATCTTCCTTTGCCAGTTATTGCTTGAAGTTAAAAACGAATGTCTGCAAATCACTATAATTCTAAAATTAATATATATTTCTCCTAGAGTATAAGAGTGGCCCAATTTGTTTTTGCTTTAAATAATTTTATCATCTTCTTTTTAAAAAGCCCCTAAAGTACGACCCTTGTTAAACGCCCCTAAGGGGCATTAGGGGACCTTAAAAATAAAAAAGTAAAAAAAAAGAATATAAAATGTGTTAGTATATAAACTTTTGTTTTTTAGCAAGATTTAAAAACGTTTGTACTTTTCCAACGCGACTGTAGCAACGAAAAAATTTACATTAAATTTAAATGTTATTCTTGTTGCTTTTTACCCGACTACAGCAACGCGGAAGGAGGGTTATATTTTTAACGTGTTTGTAGTAAGCATGTTGCCCTCTATAACCTAAACTACTGAGACGATTCTAACGATCAAGGCGTCAAAATATTCGTCTTGATCATGAAAGTGCCACAGGTCATATGAAATATCATGTTTTGATAATAGTGATAGTTATCATCAGAAATTTAACAGAAAACCAAAGAAATTCATATATTTTTATTTAGATTTCGATATCATATGATCCATATTAAATTCAAAAATAACATTTTATTCGCCCACGTTTTGGCTATTTAATATAAAATTTCAAATTTCGAAACTGTTGATCGTTATCATCGGGAATTTAAAGGAAAATCAAAGAAAAATATAGTTTTTTATCATGAATTCGGTATCATAGGATCCGTATTAAATTTTAAAATGGCTTTTAACTCACCAACGTTTTGACTTTTTTATTTCATTTATCAGGATATACCGGGTGTCCCAACTCTATTTAGGAAGCGATTTTCTAGAAAATTAAAAGAGATATTCAAGCTCTTCAAAAACTACCTTAAATGGGACAATAATATCTATAAAAAGTAGCCAAAAAATAAAATCTAACCCTCAATCCCCTCCCCCAACTTACCCCTAACTTAATTTTTTTAAATAGCATTCATATATTTTTTTGATTGTTGCTGATTTCCAACCAAAACTCGTCTGTGTCTATTAACATTTATTTATCTGTCCAGGTCTAATTACAGGTCAAACAGGTAATTCGTTTACAAAACAACTAAATAGGTTCCACATTTCATGCATCCCGCTAAAGAAGGTCACAAATCTAAAGATAATTCCAGTTTACAAATTTGCGTAACGAACCTTCGAAAATCTCCTTCAGATGTCTTGAAATCCACCACTCTAACTCTTCTGTCGGGTCCCGCATAAACTGATTTTACTATACCCATTCTCAAAGTACGTTTTGGCGCATTATCTCCAACCATAACTATAACATCTCCTACTTGAAGTAGTTTTCCATCTTTAAACAATTTACATTTTTGTTAGTGTGGGTAGATACTCTTTTACCCATCGTTTCCAGAAGCAATCTATTAACATCTCCGATCTCTTCCATTCTTTCCTAATTAAACTTTTATCTGGAGTTACCATGACTTGGGGTCCAAAGGTATTTGCAGTAGCAATTAGAAAACGATTGGGTGTGATTGCTTCTAAGTCTAGAATCTACTGAAACTTTTGTGAGAGGCCAATATTATCCGCCGCGCAGAAAAGCGTTTATAAGGTTTCTTCTTTTAAATGTTGATCAAGAAGTATTTTTCTTTTTCACAGAACCAATTAATCGCTCCCAAGCACTACCCATATGAGGTGCACCAGGTGGAATAAATTTAAATTATGTTCGTAGTTCAGGAATTTATCCCATTATTTGTAACTCTGGTTTGGCTCGTACTCTTTTACAGTAATTAAAATTACTAAAAGTTGACTTTTTGACTGAAGCTCTTCCATTTATAATCCAAAAAAAAATGTCGAATTTCATTTAATACTGGTTCAATCCCTTGATGTCTAAATTTATTTTGGTAATACTTAAGCAACAATTTTGTAAATGTATACTTAGGGCTTAGAATGATTGGCTTTTTCCAGCATACTTGTAGACAAATTTGTTCTTTCTCCTAATCTTATGATTTCGTCTTTTGTTTCGGAGTTAAGTGTTTTTACTTTACATTGTTTATCTATAGCCTTTTTGTGCTTTAAACAAAATAATTCCTCTAAAAAGCTTTCCTTTTGAGAGAGTTTATCCATAAATTCTGAGCTTTATCCAGTTTTTTTCCTGCAAATGTTTTCGAAATAATTTAGTTTTCATTTTTAAAGGTTCTCTAAATCTTAAACACCAAGTCGTAGTTCTAAAAAGCTTCATGTAGTTCGAAAATGTACTTATACTGGGTGAACTCCCTTTTAGGTCAGTAACAAAGAATAAAATCTCCACAAAAACAAATTCTTTCTTAATTTCTTCGAAATGTTCTTCTTCCTTTGCTGTTACAACTTCCTGAGGCCAAAAATCTTCATCAAGTTTAAAAAAAACCGGACCAGGTGGATGATAGAGACTTCTCTTCTAAATTTATTCTGGCAGCTTCATCAGCAGGATTTAACTTAGTCGGTACCCATTTCCAGTTTTCTACATTGGAATTTTTCTGAATTTCGCCGATTCTATGTGCTACAAACTTTTTTCAATCACTTCTTATCCATGTTAAAACATATCTGAAGTCTGTTCAGTAAAACATGTTTTCTACATTTATTTCTAACTCCATTTTTATAGAATTTGCCAGTCTAGTAGCTAAAATAGTACCTTGCAGTTACAAACGTGGTACAGACACTCTTGTTTTAGCTGCTATAAATGACAGATCTATACTTCCTTGAGTATCTACTTTGAAATATGCAACAGTACAAACGGCTTTTTCACTACTCTGAAAATACGTGCATTGTAATACTGTTCGCAGTTGGTATGTTCTGTAATATCTGGATATCCTTACTTCTTGTACTGTTTTTAATTTTTTCTTACATTTCTTCCATAAGATCTGAAATTTACCAGGAAGAATTTCATCCCATTCCTTGATATATCTCCAAATATCTTGCTATTTATTGTAAAATTTGCACTAAAACCCAAATGGTCGAATAAAGACATCGTTGACTTTTTACCTAGCAATTATGGTTTAGTAATTTTTTCTTCGGCTACATTTTCTAAATTCAAACCAAATAAAAATTCATGTTCAACAGCATCTCATCTTAATCCCAAAACTTTATGAACAGAGGAGGAATCAATATTTTTAGAAGTTATAAGGAGAGTTTCTTCAGATAATTTATTTCTTATGATTAAAGACGTCAAACTACCGCTTTTCATTTTTGTCCTTATTTCCAAAATAATATTTAATGCTTCCTCTTCTGAGTCTTCCGAGTCCAATTAGTCGTCCACGTAAAATTTCTTTATAACAGTTTTTTTTACCTTTTGGTCCGCATTACTTTCTTCGGCATTTTTATTCTTTACATACTGGGAACACACTGGAGAACATTTTGATCCAAATGTTTGAGAAACCATCTCGTATACATCGGGTTCTTGATTATATTCTAGATTACGCCAGTAAAATCCTTGTGCGTCTCTATCTCTTTTGATACTTTGGACCTGCTGAAACATTTTACGTACATCACCGCAAAATCCTATTTTTCTTTGTTGAAATTTATAAAGTATGGCTATTAGTAATTGCAGTAAGTCTGGACTGCTAGCTGCAGATTATCATTCAAGCTCCTACCTTTATTTTTGCACCTGCATCAAAAACAAGCCGTATCTTGCCAGGTTTATTGATATTAACTTCTGCAAAATGGGGTAAGTACCAAGTAGTAGAACCTATAACTTCTCCTTCCTGCTTTAAGAGCTATCTTGTATAACCTTTTTCGATGTAATTCTGTATTTTCTTATTGTAATGTCTGGCAAAGTCTTCATTCTTTTTACATTTTCTTTTCATACAGTCTAGTCTAGCAAGGCGCGCATTTTATTACTGGGTAAGTTAATATAATCCGCCTTCCATAAGAAATGTGTATATATATTTCAAATAATTTTCCTTTATAATGTTTTGAGTTGGCAGCGTCTTATTCTTTATGGTTCTTATTCCTTTTAATACATAAGTTTTACTTCTTTCGAAATATTTAACTCTATTACTCGAGAATCTTCTTGTGTTTGCAAGCAAAGACTTTGTTTTCGTCCTGAGAGTCCCAAAGTTTCAGCAACCCTAGAATTCAGTAGAGTGACCATGGATGCTTTATCACAGCGTTGAACTCTCATTTCTGTTTCTGGTCCACAAATTTTGACTTCTTTACTTGATATGGTACACGTTCTCTCAAGTTCTGTTTCTTCATTTTTAATCTGTACATGCAAGAGTTGATGATGGCACTTCTTACAATTGTCTATTCCACAAATCTCTTTATTTCTACAACTAAACTTCTTATGAGTAGCCTTGAAACAACAAAACAAAGCATCTTCTTAGTTACTACTTGCCACCGTTCCTCCATACTATCCTCGTTTAATTTCTTACAAATATTTCCGTGCTGCACGCCACAATAACTACATTTAACAGTAGTATTGTTGTTAGAAAAACCTTTTCATTCTTCTTCATATGAAAACTTAATTCTTGAGGAGTACTAACAAGAAGTTAACAATAAGTTGAAGCCATATCTTTTATAAATTCGGAAAAATATTCTAAATTACGGGAATTTTTATCTCCTTTCTTGATAATCATTTAGCCCCACCTAAGCTTTAGAATATCGGGTAGTTTGTTAATTAAATCTCTAAGCAAAATTGGCTTCTGGAGATGATTATTCCATTTTAACGATTGTATAGTAGAAACCAGGTTTGGATTAACTTCAGCCGAAAACTTAATTAAATTTTCCAGATTTGTATCTCTTACGGTAAAGCTTTAATTTTATATATTTTATATCATAGAATCAATAATTTCGGCGCGACCAAAACTCAATTTTAAAGTTTCCATTACCAAATCTACGTTTTCCGCTGTCAACATCATCTCTTGTAGAAAATACTTCGCTTCCCCTTCCAAGCACTTGCCCAACTTTGTGTGATTTCTTCATTTGTATAATTACACAGCTGACATGTAGTAGTATATTGATTGTAGAGTAAAGGCCAAGCTTTAACAATTCCATCAAAGTAAGGAAACTCTTTATCTATTAGGTTACGAGTAATACGTTTTTCTTGGTGATTATTATTGACTACTGATTTAAGTGCGTTAGTTAATCACTCTTAATTTTGCACACAATTACCACCTTTTCCGATATTTTGTATCTTATTTTTTGTAGTATTGCATGCAATAGGAGTATGTATTTGTTCTAAAGCTTCTAAATCGACGTATAGGTTATTGCCCCATTCTGAAGTTCTTTTTGCCAAAACCAACGAAGGTGCTAAACTAGATTTTCCGGAACGTCCACTCTTTCCACGTTCGTTTTCAACTTCAGCATATCTGATTTCATACTGCATTTGTAACATTTTTAATTCCTTATTTATTGCTGTTGTTCTTGTTTTTGTTTTTGTTCTTAGTGTAAGTCTCTTTCTTCTTGTTTTTTTTCTTAATCTCAAGTCTCTTTTATCTCTTGCCTGTTTTTCTCCATTTCAACCTTAATTTTCTTTAATCTTATGCTACTTGATTGTGATTGAAATGTACTATTAGATCTTATCGTTCTTGACTCGTCCATATGTAGATTTCTTTGTAGACTTAAAAATCTCATGTTTTTAAGAACTGTTCTTAGATAATATTGACTGATCACTTGCCGTCCTTGTCACCCCCCCCCCCTTTCTTAGATTCCCCATTTTTAAAATATCTGTCGTTACTTCTTTCAGCAGATTCATGCGGGGCTCGGATTTCTGATACATTAGTTCCCTGTATACCGAAATTCCAAGGCCAAATGAAGTCGCAGCCTAAGGATCCGTTCAGGCCAGCACCAACTCTTCTAGACCTAGGTTGAGGGGTTTGGACTTAATTTTTTGATACTTTCTATCATATCATTTACACTGGTTTTTGCGAAACTTAATTAAGTTTTCGAGAAAATCACTGCCTAAATATAGATGAGATCCGTAGGTTGTTTTTAAACTTTTTTACCATTTCTAAAACTCAAAAATAGCAAGTATACACCATTGTATTTGCAAACTCAAAGTCTATCCAAAGTAACCAAAAAAATATAAGACTGATTTCTGAAAAAATAAAGTTGGGGTTAAATTGTGGGAGGGGGTGTAGGGTTGGATTTAATTTTGGACTACTTTTTATATATATTTTTGTATTATTTAAACCGGTTTTTGCAGAAATTGATTATCTCTTTTAGTTTTCGAGAAAATCGCTGCCTAAGTAGAGTTGGGACACCCGGTATATCCTGATAAAGCAAATAAAAAAGCCGAAACGTTGGTGAGTTAAAATCCATTTTTAAATATAATACGGATCCTATGATGCCGAATTCATAATTAAAAAAACTATATATTTCTCTGATTTTCCTTTAAATTCCCGATGATAACGATCAACAGTTTCGAAATTTAATTTTTTTATTAAATAGCCGAAACGTGGGCGAATAAAATGTAATTTTTTATTTATTAAGGATCATATAATATCGAAATCATTATAAAAATATATGGATTTCTTTGATTTTCTGTTAAATTTCTGATGATAACTATCACTATTATCAAAACATGATATTTCATATGACCTGTGGCACTTTCATGATCAAGACGAATATTTTGACGCCTTGATCGTTAGAATCGTCTCAGTAGTTTAGGTTATAGAGGGCAACATGCTTGCTACAAACACGTTAAAAATATAACCCTCCTTCCGCGTTGCTGTAGTCGGGTAAAGAGCAACAAGAATAACATTTAAATTTAATGTAATATTTTTCGTTGCTACAGTCGCGTTGAAAAAGTACAAAAGTTTTTAAATCATGCTAAAAAACAAAAGTTTATTTACTGATATATTTTATATGCGTTTTTTTTACTTTTTTATTTTTAAGGTCCCCTAATGACCCTTAGGGGCATTTAACAAGGGTCGTACTTTAGGAGATTTTTTAAAAGAAGATGATAAAATTATTTGAAACAAAAAAAATGAGCCACCCTTATATTCTAGGAAAAATATATATTAATTTTAAAATAGTAGTGATTTGCGGACATGCATTTTTAACTTCAAACAAAAACTGGCGAAGGAAGATGAAATATTTCGGGGCCCAAATTTTGGTGGGACAATTTTTAATACATGTCGTAACTTTTGTGCTATCAGGCGTTTTGACTTTCTCAAATTCGTTTTTCGCTCCACCCTAGTGGACACCCTGTATGAAAAAATAAATTAATACAGCTAATGTAAACCTGATGAATAAATCAGTTAGTTCCATGCAACCCAAAAGTGAAAATTCTTCATATCTTAGTGGCCAAGTGGCCACGAGATTTATTTATTTTTATCGTTAGAGGCCTACAAGGTTAGAAGTCCAGTAAATTAAGCATTTAATTGTCTAATGTACAAGCAGCAGCACGAGAAATGGGATTGGAAATAAACCAAAGTAAATCCAAATACATGAAGTGGACAGACGAGGAGTTTTCAGATGAAACGTTGCAAGTTGAAGCAGATTCTGGGAAAGTCTACGGGTTTCAGGAAGTGGAAACTTTTGAGTACCTAGGAACAGAGTTTACTAAGAAACCGGATATGCAAAAGGGAGTACAGAAAAGAATCAATAAGGGAAACAGGTGTATTTATTCATTAAATAAAATCATAAACAGTAAGCGGGTTTCAAGGAAAGAAAGTAGGGGATAGGTGTGAAAGAAGAACCAATCAAGAACTATACGAACTCTTTAATAAAACAAACATAATTGGTACCATAAAAAGTCAAAGACTTAGATGGATGAGAATGGAGGGACAAAGAATTCCGAAAAGGATACTAGAGAGCAGTGTAGGAGAAAGAAAAAGAAGAGGCAGACCCAAATCAAGGTGGAAGAAAGAAGTTTTGGGTGATATCAATCAACTTAATATCACAAACTGGAAAGAAAAAGCAAAAAACAGAACACTCTGGAGAAGAATTGTCAACCAAGCCATGGGTCCGCTGGGCCTACAGCGCTAGTATATATACAAGCGAAATGGATGTGTACCGTGCTGTATGACAATCTCGTTGTCTAAGTCCCTCGTCCCGTTGAGGGGATAACGGTTTCGGCTAAGGATCTAGGCAAAAGGCAAAAGTGACTAAAACCTGAATTCCTATGCAGAGAAAATGCCCTATAGGTGAGAAACTTACGCTATAAGGCATTTCCCCTGAAGCAAAACAAGTCAAGATAGGCATAAAAAACAACCGGGGTTCCCGTACGGGCGATTAGAATTTGACGCAAAGGTACGTTTGGTTTGGTCACGAATGTTACCACGGTTTCCGGTCGCTGTTTTCAGAAGTCTAAACTAAGACAACTACTAAAAGTGTTGTGAAAAATTCCATAATATTCCTCCCGGAAGAACTACAAAATTGTTTTACAACTTTCTAGCAGGTGCCTATTTTAGGGTCCTCCAATAAGTTGGCCCCATACCCTCGATTTCGTGATCACAAAGGCACCAATTTTCCCTATCCAGGCCACAAGCGCCTCTGCCATCCCCAGTTACCTTACCAAAAGTGCCGAAGCACTTCTGAGCGGGTGGAAAGGTGCCGTACGCTTCCAAGTACATGGAAATACGACACTATTCCAAAAGGTTAGTTTGCCCACCTGTATGCGCCGCCAATGAATTAAATACACCGTGTACTGAAAGGCGCTACGGACTGAATCATACTCAGTCGGAAGGTCCTGTCTAGCACTCAACCAGTACCATATCCAATGGCATGTTTCCCAAAAAAAGAACAAGTATCTTTATAAGAACTTGACAATAAAATGTATTTATTAGCAAGCCCCCAGTATAAGTAATTCAATACGTAAATTATTGACACGGAATACTTCGACATTTCGCCGCTCTTAGATGTCGTTAATGATGTACGATAATAATAATAATAATAATATAAAAGAAATAAAGAAACTTGTGCTAGTTTGGGTTATTGAGAGTTGAGCCGTTTACAATTCATTGAACACAAAGTTAACCCATTGCTAGCACCCTCAAATAACTGGCCAGGGAATATATAAATTTAAATATTGTTCACAAAAGCTACCGTTTTAATTTTTTACCTTAAGTGAAATTGTACAAGTAGTAAGAAATTTCACTACTAGATCATCCCCTAAATCGATTTATGCCCTTTTGGCAGCATCCCCTAAATTAGGGGTTACAACTTTTAATCTAGGGGTAGTTTTTCCTTAAAAAAATAAGGCCCTTTTGGCATCAACCCCTTACAACATAGGGGTTGCACCCCTTAAATTGAGGGTAGTTTTTTCTTTAATAAATTAACGCCCAAAGGACATAGGGGTTGTAACCTCTTAATTGGGCGCAGTTTTTTTTATAAATTAAGGCCTTTTTTAGCATCAACGTCTAAAAACATAGGTGTTGCAACCCACAAATTAGAGGTAGTTTTTTCCTTGATAAATTAAGGTCCTTTTAGCGTCAACCCTTGAATATTACTGCCGTTTTGTCCCCTTCTCCCCATAAAGCATGTGAACACGTTGCCTTTCCTTTAGTATTTGATTTGAGGTTAAGCATTTCCTATCTATACATAAACTTTAATTTTTTTATAATTACAGAAGGTTGTTGCTGGTTTTTAATTCACCTTCCATAGGCGTGTTACGTTTTAACGTAACACATGTTACAAAATAAATAATTAATTTATTATAATATTAAATTTGATAATTTGTTAATTTTAATAAAACCTATTTTTTGGTTTTGACTATTTACATTTAATATTTATCATAATTTTAACTTAAAAAAATTGTGCCTATTTGACATCTTATTTAATTTTTTGTTTCTATTTTTTTTCTATTCTTTTTTATTTGTTTATTTTTTTGAATATTGATTTACGTACGGCACATTTTAGTTAAAAAATAACTTTCGTTCCATTACTAAAATAAAACGAATTTTCCCAGTAGTCTCCATTTCCATTTCATAGCTGTGTTTTGCTAAAAATGTAAGTACATGCAAACAGCAAATGAATTGTGACAAATATTTTTTCTTTAATTTTTTAAGTAATTTATTTTCAATAAAACTTACTTTTTGGATATGGCTTCATTTGTAGGATATAAAGATGTTACCGTTTGCGTTTTAAATTAACTTTTTACTGAAATTTTTATTTCGAAAATTGTTTCTGTTTCACACCCCCTGCAAGACATTTTTCCTGTTTCTCTTCCAATATTTGTAATTGTTTTATGTTTTTTTTAGATATTGTCCCACAAACGGTACATTTTCTTTTTTTCAAATAGCAAAAAATAAAAAAGTAATTTTTTAGAGTTTTTCCAATATATATTTAATATTACCTTGCTTTATAAATAAAAGTGAAACGAGTAGTAAAATTATTTATGTTTAAATTGCTGCGTGTTTAGTGGGTTTTGCCTGTTCGCGGGAAATTGCATCCTCACTTTTATGAAACTTAAAAAATCCCACTAAACCGTTAAGCAGTTTTTCAATGTAAATATATATTGGTTGGTCAAAAGACTGAAAAAATATATACAATTTCAAAAGCAAGTCCTTGTAGTCTTTCTACTAAATTTAAAACTAAATTTGCATCTATCCTCCTGGCCCACATATTATCATTCTTAAGTCATCTGGGAACACCACTTCGCTTGTTATTTAAATCATTATTTTTTTGGTAATTAATTTGATACAAAAAGCTTTTTAGAAAATTTTTAACGTTTTTCCTGCTGTTGCTGCTGCTGTTTATTTTCAGGAAATTTTTACCTTTATGTTATTTTCGTTATGTCTTTATACTTTCTTTCTCGACTGCTAAAAATAAAATTTAAACGTTGCCAAACCATATAAAAGTAAACGTGAGGGGGGCCTTCCTATCAAGTCGCGCCTTCACAATCGAATGCCGCGAAGAGTGCACCAAGGAAAGGGATGTGTTATGAGTGTAATTAAAAAAATTCCATTCGAATGCATTTTCCATTTTATAATTATTGTGGACTAAATGCAAAGAATCAAATATTGTCGATAAAAACTGTTAATTCTTTATGTATTTTTAGTTACCAATTATGCATAATAATGTATGTTTAATTTATTTGCATAATGTATAAAAATATACATATTGAACAAAGAAATAGAAAAATTCGCTTCATAAAAATAATTTTATGATCAAGACAGATACGATAATTTTTGCTCCTGTCTCCCATTGCTCAAATCAAATTACAAGTCTCTATTTCAAAGCGATCTTGAAATATCTCAGTATAAATTAGTTTCATAAAGGATATACATCGTAAATCCAAGTCTAGTACTGTTACCAAACTTACTTTTAATAAGAAATAAATTTTACATAATCAAAATAATACCTAAAATAACAGTAAAAATTATATATTTTCTAAAACTTTAGTTTTTATACCTGAAAAACTAATATACAAGGAAGATTCAATCTGAAGTAGGTGAACATTTTTTAATAAAGTATCTCCGAAATAATGAAAGTACTTGCAAATACTCGGAAGTACTTGGAAGAACTTTTAAAATATCAAAAAGTACTTGAAAATATTTGAAAGTACTCGTACGTGGGCTGAAAGTACTTGGAAGTTTGAAAGTAGTTGTGCCCGTTTTTGTTACAATCAAAAGTGGTAAGGACCTTTTTTTTAGTGATCAAAATTTCTGCATGTGGTAAAGCTTTTTTCTTTAAAATCATATTTTTCGTGATCAAAAATTTTTTGTAGGCAAAATCATCATAATTTTTGCTGGGGTAAAGTTTTTTTCAGAAGTGAGAACCTTTTTTTCTAAAGTCGTCAAAATTTCTTCCAGGGGATGAAGCCTTTTTTCTTTGAGGCGAGAACCATTTTTATTTAGAACTACGTGAAATGGATTTTTTTTCATATTGGAAAACATAGGAAGATGTAAGAAAGTACATTGTTTTTCAGTAAGCTAACGCCGCATTACACTAAAACTGGCGCCAACACTTTTTCTATCCTAACCTACTAACTAAGAAACAACATTTCAATCAAAAATTTAAGTACAAGAAATATTAAAAAAAATAATTTACAAAATTAGAGAAAAAATAAAGGGTTTAGTAGATTGTTTATCATTTGAGGCCCGTTTTTAAAATCAAGATTTCTCAGAGAATATGTGATAGTTCTCAAATGTTTTTTACTTGGGTTGAAGACGAAGTAAGAAAACTTCTTAAATAAACCTCTTAAAGAATTGGCTTAAAAGGTTTTCCCAAAGTGTGGCACACGGATCTATGGCAGGCAAAGGAATGCGGTAGAATATTGAAGTTGGTATAACGAGGTTCCCAGAGTGAAAATCTAAAATACATTTTAATCAATTAACTAACCCTTTAAGTATTCAATAAATATATATTATACACTGAGAAAATAATCGTATACTATTTTTTTCTCTGTATTATTCGTTTGGCAATCCAAATAGGCCAGCACGTTGTGTTATGTTAATATGACGAGTTATTGTATACAATACTTACATTGTAGTATTTGATATCACAAGTAAAGTATTAAATACCAAATGTTGCAATACAAATAAAAAATTAGTATTTATAAATAACATTACGGGAGTATAGCCGAGCGGATGAGGACATTTGATTCAAATCCTGACACGCCAACTAGCGTGAGTTCGATTCTCACTGGCGCCAATTGCCTTTTTCAGTTCAGTATTAATTGAAATTTGGCGAAGGTGAGATACTCCCTATAAACTGGTTCGAAAGTCAGTTAAAGTCGGTGGTTCCCTCTATTACTAGCCCACACAAGTCCTGGACTTAGGGGATGCTTAATTAAGTAGAACAGTATGAGGTTAAAAAAACATTTACATGTAATAATATTACATAGAATAGTCAGTATTAAAACTACAATAAAATTTGTGAGTGTATAACAGTATTTAGTTTAAATCTGTTATACAGAGTTAAGTTTGTTTTGGAATTTATTTTATTATTTCAGATCCGTGTGGCAAACCTTTATTTATCTGCGTCGATCTAACTTAAAAGAAAGTAATAACCAAAGAACTTTAGGATCATAGTATCCCCCGTTTATTCTATCTAATCGGTTGTGTTTTTCAGAAACAATAAATTTCATTTGTAACATAAATTATCATCACTGCCAAGCTATCAATTACAAGGATGGTTTAATGGGTAGCTTTCCATCCCACCCACTAGCCAGTTCTTTCAAGTTTTACTCCCTACATCCTTTATTATTAGCAGTATTCTATTCTAGGTCTGCCTACTTATCTTCTTATTCCCAGCTTGTTCTCCAGAATATCTTAGCTCTATGTCTTAGTATGTATCCCACCATTTAATGCGTCCTCTAACTCCCTATTTTGTCTAACACTTTCTAAAAAATGCGGTTTTGACCAATTCTCTCCAATACGCTTTAACATTCTCCTATCATATTACATTTCAAAGAACTGCATTTTTTTTCTTATCTGTCATGTAATTCTCCTACAATACCATGTTTCAAAGAACTCTATTTTTTCTTATCTGCCATCTCTAATGGCCAAGTACAGAGCGGTACTTCAGAGAAGGTGCTGCTTTAATTTCCTGCAATTTGCCCCTTCCTGTATGACACAGATCTCAGCTTGGAAGACAGTGGAAAAGCAGCCAAGTATAAAACTTATTTTGCAAGTCCAGGTCCTCCACGAAGAGTCCTGCTCCAGAGCTTTGGATACCTTCCATACGCGAGACGTCTGTATAGCACACCAAAGTATTTGGCGCAAATTGTATTTGTATGTTTCCTCCCATTCCTCCTTTGTTAGAATCCTGAGAGAGAAGCTTCTATCGAACTTTAATCGATCCTCTGCATCAGTCACTCTTATACTACCAAATGGGATGTTACTTTCGGAAATATCAGCGATTTTGCCGGGACCGTAGTTCTCATTCCCGCCCATCCAAACCAAACTACCAGAGTCTCTAAGTCTGAGAAAGCTAGCCATTGCCTCCTTCTGGATCCAGACAGAGAGTGACAGCAGTCCCAGTAGAAACTCTAGAGCGGCTTGGGGTGTTGTCCTTACTACTCCAGTTATTCTAAGACAAGTTAGTCTTTGGATTTTTCCCAGGTTTCGAGAAATGGTGGTTTTCCTAACACTAGGCCACCAGACCACTGACTTACTTTTTACGAGGGTTTTATTTCTTTCATAGCAATGCCTTGAGTTAATCCGCCAATAATTTCTTGCGCCTTATCGGCCTGTAGCAGAATAGTTAAAAACCAACCAGGATCTGCTAAGTTTACTATATTTACTAAGTGCATACACATGACGCATTTTAGTGCCCGGTCTATACTCTAACTCGGTGTAGTAACTCCATGTGGTATTCTTGAATCGCCATCCACCACCGAGCGATACGTGGCACTAGAACACGCTTGGTCATAGTGGCTCTCACTGCAGACGGCTTTAAAATGACACAAGTCCAAACCTAAAGTGTATCCTTTAAACAGGGCTAGTCATAATAGGAAGTTAGAGGACGCATTAAATGGTGGAGTACATACTAAGGCATAGAGCTGACTTAAAGATATTCTGGAGAACAAGCTGGGAATAAGAAGACAAGTAGGCAGACCTAGAATGGAATACTTCTAATAATAAAGGATGTGAAATGAAAGAACTGTCTAGTGGTAGGGCCCTAGGGATGAAGAGATACCCCTTAAACCAAACCAAAATGATGATAATTTATAAATGAGATTTATTGTTTCTGAAAAACGCAACCGCTTAGGTAAAATATACCAAAGCATTTCGCATTCAAACTACGAACTTCTTTAACAAATTTTTAGATTGAAAAGCGATGTTCTTTTATTAATTATTTATTTTTAAGTGGCCAATAATCTTTACCAACGTTGCAATTAATAACAAAAATATCGTATTTTCCCACCAATCCTCAAAAAAATTATTCAAGAATATTCTTTAAAGTTTCGCCACACGGATCTGAAATAATGAAATAAATTTGAACAAAAATTTAACTCTGTATAAAAGATTTAAACTAAATACTGTTATACACTAAGAAAATTTTATTTTAGTTTTAGAAATGGAGTTAGAGAGTTTACACCCAGACAGACAGACAGACATACAGACAGACAGACGGACAGACAGACGGACGGACGGACGGACGGGCGGACGGACGGACGAAAGGGACAGACAAACAGACAGACAGACGGACGCAATTTTTTTTTACTGATTTCGACTCAGAAAGATAAGAAACAATATGCAAAAAACCGCAAGTCGATATCTCATGTAGAAATTGAGTTAGAGAGTTTACACCCAGACAGACAGACCGACAGACAGACAGACAGACAGACAGACAGACAGACAGACAGACAGACAGACAGACAGACAGACAGACAGACAGACAGACAGACAGACGGACGCAATTTTTTTTTACTGATTTCGACTGGTCTAAAACGTCAAGAAATGTGAAAAAAACGTGTCAAAGATTTTGACTTTTCGGCGAAGATTTCAATACATCGGCACTCTTAGTAGCACTAAGTGCCGATGTAATACATATTTTTTATTTGTATTGAAACATTTGGTATCTAATACTTTACTTGTAATATTTAATACTACAATGTAAGTATTGCATTCAAAAACTTGTCATATTAACACAACACAACGTGCTGGCCCATTTAGATTGCCAAACGAATAATACAGAGAAACGTAAAAAATAGTATACGATTATTTTCTCAGTGTATAATATATATTTATTGAATACTTAAAGGGTTAGTTAATTGATTAAAATGTATTTTAGATTTTCACTCTGGGAACCTCGTTATACCAACTTCAATATTCTACCGCATTCCTTTGTCTGCCATAGATCCGTTTGCCACACTTTGGGAAAACCTTTTAAGCCAATTCTTTAAGAGATTTATTTAAGAAGTTTTCTTACTTCGTCTTCAACCCAAGTAAAAAACATTTGAGAACTATCACATATTCTCTGAGAAATCTTGATTTTAAAAACGGGCCTCAAATCATAAACAATCTACCAAACCCTTTATTTTTTCTCTAATTTTGTAAATTATTTTTTTTTTTTAATATTTCTTACATCTTCCTATGTTTTCCAATATGAAAAAAAAAATAATTTCATGTAGTTCTAAATAAAAAATGGTCCTCACCTCAAAAAAAAAAAGCTTCATCCCCTGGAAGAAATTTTGACAACTTAAGAAAAAAAGGTTCTGCAAAAAAACTTTACCCCAGCAAAAATTATGATGATTTTGCTTACAACACATTTTTAATCACGAAAAACATGATTTTAAAGAAAAAAGCTTTACCACGTGCATAAATTTTGATCACTAAAAAAAAGGTCCTTACCACTTTTGATTGTAACAAAAACGGGCACAACTACTTTTAAACTTCCAAGTACTTTTAGCCCACCTACGAGTACTTTCAAATATTTTCAAGTACTTTTTGATATTTTAAAGGTACTTCCAAGTACTTCCGAGTATTTGCAAGTACTTTCATTTCTTCGGAGATACTTTATTCTAAAATGTTCACCTACTCCGGAGTGAATCTTCCTTGTTTATTAGTTTTTAATGTTTATAAAACTGAATTTTTAGAAAATATATAATTTTTGCTGTTATTTTAGGTATTATTTTGCACATGTAAAATATATTTCTTATTAAAATTAAGTTTGGTACCAGTAATAAACTTGGATTAACGACTTAAATCGTTTGTAAAACAAATTTACACTACGATATTTCAAGATCGCTTTGATTTAGAGACTTGTAACTTGACTTGAGCAGTGGGAGACAGGAGCAAAAATTATCGTATCTGTTTTAATTATAAATTTATTTATATCATCCGTATTTTTTAATTTCTTTGTTTAATATGGATATTTGTTATAGATTATCCAAAATAAATTAAACAGTTAATATGCATAATTGGTAATAAAAAACATAAAAAATAAATAGTTTTTATCGATAATAATTAATTCTTTGCATTTAGTTCAAAATAATTATAAAATGGAAGATGTAATTCGAATGGAATTTTGTCAATTGCACTCATAACACATCCCTTTCCTTGGTGCACACTTCGCGGCATTCGATTGTGAAGGCGCGACTTGATAGGAAGGCCCCCCTCACGCTTACTTTTATATGGTTTGGCAACGTGTGCAGGCAACGTTTAAATTTTATTTTTAGCAGTCGAGAAAGATAGTATAAAGACATAACGAAAAAAACATAAAGGTAAAAAAATGCCTGAAAATAAACAGCAGCAGCAACAGCAGGAAAAACGTTAAAAATTTCCTATAAAAAACCTTTTATATTAAATTAATTACCAAAAAAATAATGATTTAAATAACAAGCGCAATGGTGTACCTAAATGACAAGAATGATAATATGGGGGCCAAGAGCATGGATGCAAATTTAGTTTTAAATTTAGTAGAAAGACCACAAAGACTTGGTTTTGAAAATGTATATAAATTTTTAAAGTCTTTTGACCAACCAGTGTATATTTGCATTGAACAACTGCTAACGGTTTAGTGGGATCTTTTAAGTTCGATAAAAGTGAGGATGTAATTTCACGTCAACAGACAAAACCCACTAAACACGCTGCGATTTATACATGAATAATTCTACCACTCCTTTCACATTTATTTATAAAGCAAGGAAATATCAAATATATATTAGAAAGATCTAAAAACTATTCTTAATTTTCTGCTATTTGAAAAAAAGAAAATGTACCGTTTTTGGGGGAATATCTAAAAAAATATATAAAAAATTATAAATATGAGAAAAAAAACAAAAAAAAATGTTTTGCAGAGGGTGTGAAACAGAAACAATTTTCGAAATAAAAATTTCAATAAAAAGTTAATTTAAAACGCAAACGGTACTATCTATATATTCTACAAATGAAACCATAACCAAAAAGTAAGTTTTATTAAAAATACATTTCTTAAAAAGTTTAAAATATATTTGTCACGATTCATTTATTGTTTGCATGTACTTACATTTTTAGCAAAACACAGCTATGAAATGGAAATGGAGACTTCTGGGAAAATTCGTTTTATTTTAGTAATGGAACGAAAGGTATTTTTTAACTAAAATGTGCCGTACGTAAATCAATATTAAAAAAAAAAAACAACAAAAAAATAGGAGAAAATAGATACAAAAAGTTGAATGAGAAGTCAAAGGGGCACAATTTTTTAAATTTAAAATTATGATAAATATTAAATGTAAATAGTGAAAACCAAAAAATAGGTTTTAATAAAAATAACAAATTATCATATAATTACCATAATAAATTATTTATTTTGTAACATGTGTTACGTTAAAACGTCACACGCCTAAAAAGTAAATTGCAAACCACTAACAATCTTCTGTAATTATAAAAAACATAGTTTATATATAGATAGGAAATGTTTAACCTCAAATTAAATACTAAAGGAAAGGCAACGTGTTCATCTGCTTCATGGGGAGAACGGGGCAAAATGGCAGTAATATCCAGGGGTAAATTCTAAAAGGACCTTAATTTATTAAGGAAAAAACTTCCTCTAATTTATGGGTTGCAACACCTATGTTTTTAGGGGTTGATGCCAAAAAAGGCCTTAATTTATAAAAACACTACCCCCAATTAAGGGGTTACAATCATTATTTTGTTAGAGGTTAATTTATTAAAGAAAAAAATACCCCCTATTAAAGAGGTACAACCTATATATTGTAAGGGGCTGATGCCAAAAAGGACTTATCTTTTGAGAAAAAACTACTTCTAAAGTAAGGGTTGCAACCTCTAATTTAGGGGACGATACCCAAAGGATCTAAATCCATTTAGAGGATGACCTAGAAGTGAGATTTCTTACTACTTATACAACCCACCTTTTTTTGTCCTGTTGAGAAATTTTACTTCTTGTTAAGATTAAACTTTTGAATATACTGTCATGGTGTTTTAAGTCCATAAATTTAACGGACTTTTCTCGTGGTCGGACATCTTCCTTTTTCATCCCATCAGCCATTTTTCAAATTAAGTCCTTTGATGTAGTAAAATGAATCTGGAAAAAAGTAAAAAATTAAAACTGTGAACAATATGTAAATTTACATAATATGAGGACTGCCAGGTCGACCCTACCAATAAGGAAGCCCGGAGTCTTTAATAAAAAGCTCCAGTAAGAAAGGCCACAGGCTGCCAAAGTGGACAAGTCAGTTTGCAGTCTTTATCCGCCTCAAAAGAGGGAAAATGAACCCAGACAACACACACAAACACAGTACATCTAATGCAGAATTTGCAAAACAACATTTACCAAGTTTTCCCTTTTTAATTCATACGAAAAAGATTTTAAGAAAGTGAAGGGGGTTAAAATATTAAAACGTAAGGATATAAACAAAAGAATATTTCACCCTATGATTAATATAACTTCCCTGAAGGTAGAAAGAACATATGGAAGAGTTGGAAAGTTAAATGGAAGGAAGTAGTATTTGGATCAGAAACGTTTTATGGTAGACACACAACAGAGCTTGAGAAGAATCCGTGGTTTAAAAATCTTAATTTAAGCAGAAGGCATGTAATGGTGATTTGTCGATTGAGAAGTGGCCATTGCCTGACAAAGGCACATCTCCACAGAATTAAAGTATTGGACTGGCCCTTATGCATATGTGGAAAAAATGAAGACGTGCAACATGTCATGCTTGAATGTCGAAACTATGAAGATCATCGTCATACAATGCTTAACGCACTAAACAAGATCATACCCCAACCCTGCTTGCAAAACATATCATCACCCGCTTCTTAGCAGACATAGAAATAAAAATTTAGTGCTTTAGTAGTAGTTGTTGCTAGTATGAATGAAGGAAACAGTAATTACGGAAGAAGTAGAGTAGTGGTAGTTGGAATAGTATCGCAATCATATGGTTTAAATAAATTTTTAGTTATCGGAGTAACGACATAGAATCAGTCCAGATGATATGGCGGAAATGTAGGAATACAACGCCAAAGAAATTAAAAGAAGAAGAAGAAGAACTTCCCTGATCTGTGAGCACTAGGGCGGAGCGAAAAACGAATTTGAGAATTTCAAAATGCCTGATAGCACAAAAGTTACTACCTGTACTAATAACTGTCTCACTAAAATTTGGACCCAGAAATATTTCATCTTCCTTTGCCAGTTATTGCTTGAAGTTAAAAACGAATGTCTGCAAATCACTATAATTCTAAAATTAATATATATTTCTCCTAGAGTATAAGAGTGGCCCAATTTGTTTTTGCTTTAAATAATTTTATCATCTTCTTTTTAAAAAGCCCCTAAAGTACGACCCTTGTTAAACGCCCCTAAGGGGCATTAGGGGACCTTAAAAATAAAAAAGTAAAAAAAACGCATATAAAATATATCAGTAAATAAACTTTTGTTTTTTAGCAAGATTTAAAAACTTTTGTACTTTTTCAACGCGACTGTAGCAACGAAAAATATTACATTAAATTTAAATGTTATTCTTGTTGCTCTTTACCCTACTACAGCAACGCGGAAGGAGGGTTATATTTTTAACGTGTTTGTAGTAAGCATGTTGCCCTCTATAACCTAAACTACTGAGACGATTCTAACGATCAAGGCGTCAAAATATTCGTCTTGATCATGAAAGTGCCACAGGTCATATGAAATATCATGTTTTGATAATAGTGATAGTTATCATCAGAAATTTAACAGAAAACCAAAGAAATTCATATATTTTTATTTAGATTTCGATATCATATGATCCATATTAAATTCAAAAATAACATTTTATTCGCCCACGTTTTGGCTATTTAATATAAAATTTCAAATTTCGAAACTGTTGATCGTTATCATCGGGAATTTAAAGGAAAATCAAAGAAAAATATAGTTTTTTATCATGAATTCGGTATCATAGGATCCGTATTAAATTTTAAAATGGCTTTTAACTCACCAACGTTTTGACTTTTTTATTTCATTTATTAGGATATACCGGGTGTCCCAACTCTATTTAGGAAGCGATTTTCTAGAAAATTAAAAGAGATATTCAAGTTCTTCAAAAACTACCTTAAATGGGACAATAATATCTATAAAAAGTAGCCAAAAAATAAAATCTAACCCTCAATCCCCTCCCCCAACTTACCCCTAACTTAATTTTTTTAAATAGCATTCATATATTTTTTTGATTGTTGCTGATTTCCAACCAAAACTCGTCTGTGTCTATTAACATTTATTTATCTGTCCAGGTCTAATTACAGGTCAAACAGGTTATTTGTTTACAAAACAACTAAATAGGTTCCACATTTCATGCATCCCGCTAAAGAAGGTCACAAATCTAAAGATAATTCCAGTTTACAAATTTGCGTAACGAGCCTTCGAAAATCTCCTTCAGATGTCTTGAAATCCACCACTCTAACTCTTCTGTCGGGTCCCGCATAAACTGATTTTACTATACCCATTCTCAAAGTACGTTTTGGCGCATTATCTCCAACCATAACTATAACATCTCCTACTTGAAGTAGTTTTTCATCTTTAAACAATTTACATTTTTGTTAGTGTGGGTAGATACTCTTTTACCCATCGTTTCCAGAAGCAATCTATTAACATCTGCGATCTCTTCCATTCTTTCCTAATTAAACTTTCATCTGGAGTTACCATGACTTGGGGTATTTGCAGTAGCAATTAGAAAACGATTGGGTGTCATTGCTTCTAAGTCTAGAATCTACTGAAACTTTTGTGAGAGGCCAATATTATCCGCCGCGCAGAAAAGCGTTTATAAGGTTTCTTCTTTTAAATGTTGATCAAGAAGTATTTTTTTTTTTCACAGAACCAATTAATCGCTCCCAAGCACCCATATGAGGTGCACCAGGTGGAATAAATTTAAATTATGTTCGTAGTTCAGGAAGTTATCCCATTATTTGTAACTCTGGTTTGGCTCGTACTCTTTTACAGTAATTAAAATTACTAAAAGTTGACTTTTTGACTGAAGCTCTTCCATTTATAATCCAAAAAAAATGTCGAATTTCATTTAATACTGGTTCAATCCCTTGATGTCTAAATTTATTTTGGTAATACTTAAGCAACAATTTTGTAAATGTATGCTTAGGGCTTAGAATGATTGGCTTTTTTGAATCTTCCAGTATACTTGTAGACAAATTTGTTCTTCCTCCTAATCTTATGATTACAAAATAATTCCTCTAAAAAGCTTTCCTTTTGAGAGAATTTATCCAAAAATTCTGAGCTTTATCCAGTTTATTTACTGTCAAATGTTTTGGAAAAAGTTTTCATTTTTAAATGTTCTCTAAATCTTAAACGCCAAGTCGTAGTTCTAAAAAGCTTCATGTAGTTCGAAAATGTACATATACTGGGTAAACTCTCTTTTAGGTCACTAACGAAGAATAAAATCTCCACAAAAACATATTCTTTCTTAATTTCTTCGAAATGTTCTTCTTCCTTTGCTGTTACAACTTCCTGAGGCCAAAAATCTTCATCAAGTTAAAAAAAACCGGACCAGGTGGATGATAGAGACTTCTCTTCTAAATTTATTCTGGCAGCTTCATCAGCACGATTTAACTTAGTCGGTACCCATTTCCAGTTCTCTACATAAGAATTTTCCTGAATTTCGCCAATTCTATCTGCTACAAACTGTTTAAATTTTCTTATCCATTTTAAAACATGCCTGGAGGATGTCTAATAAAACATGTTTTCTGCATTTATTTCTTACTCCATTTTTATAAAATTTGCCAGTCTAGTGGCTCAAATAGTACCTTGCAGTTCCAAACGTGGTACAGACAATGGCTTAAGAGGGCCACTCTTGTTTAAGCTGCTATAAATGACACATCTATACTTCTACTCGGAAATATGCAACAGTACAAACGGCTTTTTCGCTACTGTCAGAAAATACGTGCACTGTAATACTGTTTGCAGTTGGTATGTTCTGTAAAATCTGGAAAAGTCCTTACTTCTTGTACTGTTCTTAATTTTTCTATCCAGTTTTTTCATAAGTTCTGAAATTATTCGGGAAGAATTTCATCCCATTCCTTGCTATATCTCCAAATAAAAATTGCATTAATATTCTGCTATTTATTGTAAAATTTTGAACAAAACCCAACTAATCGAATAAAGACATCGTTGACTTTAGCACTTTTCGTTTGGTGATGTTTTCTTCGGCTACATTTTCTAAATTTAAACCAAATAAAAACTCATGTTTAACAGCATCCTATCTTAATCTCAAAACTTTATCAACAGAGGATGAATTAATATTTTTAGAAGTTATAAGATGATTAACGACATCAAAACTACCGCTTTTCATTGTTCTCCCTACTTCCAAAATAATATTTAATGCTTCCTCTTCTGAGTCTTTTGAGTCCAAGTAGTCGTCCACGTAAAATTTCTTTATAATAGCATCTTTTACCTTTTGGTCCGCATTACTTTATCATTTTTATTCTTTACATACTGGGAATACACTGGGGAACATTTTGATCCAAATGTTTGAGAAACCATCTCGTATACATGGGGTTCTCGATTTTATTCTAGGTTACGCCAGTAAAATCTTTGTGCATGTCTTTCTCATTTAATAATTTGGACCTGGTGAAACATTTCACGTACATCACCGCAAAATCCTATTTTTCTTTGTCGAAATTTATAAAGTATAGCTATTAGTGATTGCCGTAAGTCTGGGTAGATTATCATTCAACCTCCGACCTTTATTTTTGCAGCTGCATCAAAAACAAGCCGTATCTTGCCAAGTTTATTAATATTAACTACTGCAAATGGAGTAAGTACCAAGAAGTAGAACCTTCAACTTCAGATTCCTCCTTTAAGAGTTTTCTTGCATAATCTTTTTCGAAGTTATTCTGTATTTTCTCATTGTACTGTCTCGCAATGTCTTCATTCTTTTTACATTTTTTTTAATCCGAACCATTTAACCAGGTGGATGATAGACACCTTTCTTCTCAGCAGGATTTAACTTAGGAAATGGGTACCATTTCCAGTTTTCTACATTGGAATTTTCCTGAATTTCGACAATTCTATGTGCTACAACCTCTTTAAACTTTTTTCCATCACTTCTTATCCATTTTAAAACACTGAAGTCTGTTCAGTAAAACATGTTTTCTACATTTATTTCCAACTGCATATTTATAGAATTTGCCAGTCTAGTGGCTAAAATAGTACCTTGCAGTTCCAAACGTGGTACAGAAACTCTTGTTTTAGCTGCTATAAATGACACATCTATACTTCCTTAAGCTTCTACTTTGAAATATGCAACAGTACAAACGGCTTTTTCACTACTCTGAAAATACGTGCATTGTAATACTGTTCGCAGTTGGTATGTTCTATAACATCTGGAAAAGTCCTTACTTCTCGTACTGTTTTTAATTTTTCCTTCCACTTCTTCCATAAGTTCTGAAATTTATCAGGAAGAATTTTATCCCATTCCTTGATATATCTTCAAATAACTTGCATTAATTTCTTGCTATTTATTGTAAAATTTGCACTAAAACCCAAATGATCGAATAAAGATATCGTTGACTTTAGCAGTTATCGTTTAGTGATTTTTTTTACGGCTACATTTTCTAAATTCAAACCAAATAAAAACACATGTTTAACAACATCCCATCTTAATCCCAAATGAGGATGAATCAATATTTTTAGAAGTTATACGGAGAGTTTCTTTACATAATTTATTTCTTAGGATTAACGACATCAAAACTCCCCTTTTTTATTGTTCTCCTTACTTCCAAAATAATATTTAATGCTTCCTCTTCTGAGTCTAAGTAGTCGTCCACGTAAAATTTATTTATAATAGTTTTTTATGCCTTTTGGTCCGCATTACTTTCTTCGGCATTTTTATTCTTTACATACTGGGAACACACTGGAGAACATTTTGATCCAAATGTTTGAGAAACCATCTCGTATACATCGGGTTCTTGATTATATTCTAGATTACGCTAGTAAAATCTTTGTGCATGTCTTTCTTTGTCGAAATTTATAAAGTATGGCTATTAGTGATTGTAGTAAGTCTGAACCAGGTAGCAGATTATCATTCAAGCTCATACCTTTATATTTTGCAGCTGCATCAAAAACGAGCCATATCTTGCCAGGTTTATTAATATCAACTACTGCAAAACAGGGTAAGTACCAATTAGTGGAACCTTCAACTTCAGCTTCCTGCTTTAAGAGTTTTCTTACATAATCTTTTTCGCAGTAATTCCGTATTTTCTAATTGTACTGTCTCGCAAAGTCTTCATTCTTTTTACATTTTTTTATAATCTGGACCGTTAAACCAGGTGGATGATAGACACCTCTCTTCTAAATTTATTCTTGTAGCTTCATCAGCAGGATTTAACTTAGTCGGTACCCATTTCCAGTTTTCTACATTGGAATTTTTCTGAATTTCGCCGATTCTATGTGCTACAAACTTTTTTCAATCACTTCTTATCCATGTTAAAACATATCTGAAGTCTGTTCAGTAAAACATGTTTTCTACATTTATTTCTAACTCCATTTTTATAGAATTTGCCAGTCTAATAGCTAAAATAGTACCTTGCAGTTACAAACGTGGTACAGACACTCTTGTTTTAGCTGCTATAAATGACAGATCTATACTTTCTTGAGTATCTACCTTGAAATATGCAACAGTACAAACGGCTTTTTCACTACTCTGAAAATACGTGCATTGTAATACTGTTCGCAGTTGGTATGTTCTGTAATATCTGGATATCCTTACTTCTTGTACTGTTTTTAATTTTTTCTTACATTTCTTCCATAAGATCTGAAATTTACCAGGAAGAATTTCATCCCATTCCTTGATATATCTCCAAATATCTTGCTATTTATTGTAAAATTTGCACTAAAACTCAAATGGTCGAATAAAGACATCGTTGACTTTTTAGCTAGCAATTATGGTTTAGTAATTTTTTCTTCGGCTACATTTTCTAAATTCAAACCAAATAAAAATTCATGTTCAACAGCATCTCATCTTAATCCCAAAACTTTATGAACAGAGGAGGAATCAATATTTTTAGAAGTTATAAGGAGAGTTTCTTCAGATAATTTATTTCTTATGATTAAAGACGTCAAACTACCGCTTTTCATTTTTGTCCTTAATTCCAAAATAATATTTAATGCTTCCTCTTCTGAGTCTTCCGAGTCCAATTAGTCGTCCACGTAAAATTTCTTTATAACAGTTTTTTTTACCTTTTGGTCCGCATTACTTTCTTCGGCATTTTTATTCTTTACATACTGGGAACACACTGGAGAACATTTTGATCCAAATGTTTGAGAAACCATCTCGTATACATCGGGTTCTTGATTATATTCTAGATTACGCCAGTAAAATCCTTGTGCGTCTCTATCTCTTTTGATACTTTGGACCTGCTGAAACATTTTACGTACATCACCGCAAAATCCTATTTTTCTTTGTTGAAATTTATAAAGTATGGCTATTAGTAATTGCAGTAAGTCTGGACTGCTAGCTGCAGATTATCATTCAAGCTCCTACCTTTATTTTTGCAGCTGCATCAAAAACAAGCCGTATCTTGCCAGGTTTATTGATATTAACTTCTGCAAAATGGGGTAAGTACCAAGTAGTAGAACCTATAACTTCTCCTTCCTGCTTTAAGAGCTATCTTGTATAACCTTTTTCGATGTAATTCTGTATTTTCTTATTGTAATGTCTGGCAAAGTCTTCATTCTTTTTACATTTTCTTTTCATACAGTCTAGTCTAGCAAGGCGCGCATTTTATTACTGGGTAAGTTAATATAATCCGCCTTCCATAAGAAATGTGTATATATATTTCAAATAATTTTCCTTTATAATGTTTTGAGTTGGCAGCGTCTTATTCTTTATGGTTCTTATTCCTTTTAATACATAAGTTTTACTTCTTTCGAAATATTTAACTCTATTACTCGAGAATCTTCTTGTGTTTGCAAGCAAAGACTTTGTTTTCGTCCTGAGAGTCCCAAAGTTTCAGCAACCCTAGAATTCAGTAGAGTGACCATGGATGCTTTATCACAGCGTTAAAACTGACATTTCTGTTTCTGGTCCACAAATTTTGACTCAGCTCGATATATAATATGTTTTTCTTTACTTGATATGGTACACGTTCTCTCAAGTTCTGTTTCTTCATTTTTAATCTGTACATGCAAGAGTTGATGATGGCACTTCTTACAATTGTCTATTCCACAAATCTCTTTATTTCTACAACTAAACTTCTTATGAGTAGCCTTGAAACAACAAAACAAAGCATCTTCTTAGTTACTACTTGCCACCGTTCCTCCATACTATCCTCGTTTAATTTCTTACAAATATTTCCGTGCTGCACGCCACAATAACTACATTTAACAGTAGTATTGTTGTTAGAAAAACCTTTTCATTCTTCTTCATATGAAAACTTAATTCTTGAGGAGTACTAACAAGAAGTTAACAATAAGTTGAAGCCATATCTTTTATAAATTCGGAAAAATATTCTAAATTACGGGAATTTTTATCTCCTTTCTTGATAATCATTTAGCCCCACCTAAGCTTTAGAATATCGGGTAGTTTGTTAATTAAATCTCTAAGCAAAATTGGCTTCTGGAGATGATTATTCCATTTTAACGATTGTATAGTAGAAACCAGGTTTGGATTAACTTCAGCCGAAAACTTAATTAAATTTTCCAGATTTGTATCTCTTACGGTAAAGCTTTAATTTTATATATTTTATATCATAGAATCAATAATTTCGGCGCGACCAAAACTCAATTTTAAAGTTTCCATTACCAAATCTACGTTTTCCGCTGTCAACATCATCTCTTGTAGAAAATACTTCGCTTCCCCTTCCAAGCACTTGCCCAACTTTGTGTGATTTCTTCATTTGTATAATTACACAGCTGACATGTAGTAGTATATTGATTGTAGAGTAAAGGCCAAGCTTTAACAATTCCATCAAAGTAAGGAAACTCTTTATCTATTAGGTTACGAGTAATACGTTTTTCTTGGTGATTATTATTGACTACTGATTTAAGTGCGTTAGTTAATCACTCTTAATTTTGCACACAATTACCACCTTTTCCGATATTTTGTATCTTATTTTTTGTAGTATTGCATGCAATAGGAGTATGTATTTGTTCTAAAGCTTCTAAATCGACGTATAGGTTATTGCCCCATTCTGAAGTTCTTTTTGCCAAAACCAACGAAGGTGCTAAACTAGATTTTCCGGAACGTCCACTCTTTCCACGTTCGTTTTCAACTTCAGCATATCTGATTTCATACTGCATTTGTAACATTTTTAATTCCTTATTTATTGCTGTTGTTCTTGTTTTTGTTTTTGTTCTTAGTGTAAGTCTCTTTCTTCTTGTTTTTTTTCTTAATCTCAAGTCTCTTTTATCTCTTGCCTGTTTTTCTCCATTTCAACCTTAATTTTCTTTAATCTTATGCTACTTGATTGTGATTGAAATGTACTATTAGATCTTATCGTTCTTGACTCGTCCATATGTAGATTTCTTTGTAGACTTAAAAATCTCATGTTTTTAAGAACTGTTCTTAGATAATATTGACTGATCACTTGCCGTCCTTGTCACCCCCCCCCCCTTTCTTAGATTCCCCATTTTTAAAATATCTGTCGTTACTTCTTTCAGCAGATTCATGCGGGGCTCGGATTTCTGATACATTAGTTCCCTGTATACCGAAATTCCAAGGCCAAATGAAGTCGCAGCCTAAGGATCCGTTCAGGCCAGCACCAACTCTTCTAGACCTAGGTTGAGGGGTTTGGACTTAATTTTTTGATACTTTCTATCATATCATTTACACTGGTTTTTGCGAAACTTAATTAAGTTTTCGAGAAAATCACTGCCTAAATATAGATGAGATCCGTAGGTTGTTTTTAAACTTTTTTACCATTTCTAAAACTCAAAAATAGCAAGTATACACCATTGTATTTGCAAACTCAAAGTCTATCCAAAGTAACCAAAAAAATATAAGACTGATTTCTGAAAAAATAAAGTTGGGGTTAAATTGTGGGAGGGGGTGTAGGGTTGGATTTAATTTTGGACTACTTTTTATATATATTTTTGTATTATTTAAACCGGTTTTTGCAGAAATTGATTATCTCTTTTAGTTTTCGAGAAAATCGCTGCCTAAGTAGAGTTGGGACACCCGGTATATCCTGATAAAGCAAATAAAAAAGCCGAAACGTTGGTGAGTTAAAATCCATTTTTAAATATAATACGGATCCTATGATGCCGAATTCATAATTAAAAAAACTATATATTTCTCTGATTTTCCTTTAAATTCCCGATGATAACGATCAACAGTTTCGAAATTTAATTTTTTTATTAAATAGCCGAAACGTGGGCGAATAAAATGTAATTTTTTATTTATTAAGGATCATATAATATCGAAATCATTATAAAAATATATGGATTTCTTTGATTTTCTGTTAAATTTCTGATGATAACTATCACTATTATCAAAACATGATATTTCATATGACCTGTGGCACTTTCATGATCAAGACGAATATTTTGACGCCTTGATCGTTAGAATCGTCTCAGTAGTTTAGGTTATAGAGGGCAACATGCTTGCTACAAACACGTTAAAAATATAACCCTCCTTCCGCGTTGCTGTAGTCGGGTAAAGAGCAACAAGAATAACATTTAAATTTAATGTAATATTTTTCGTTGCTACAGTCGCGTTGAAAAAGTACAAAAGTTTTTAAATCTTGCTAAAAAACAAAAGTTTATTTACTGATATATTTTATATGCGTTTTTTTTACTTTTTTATTTTTAAGGTCCCCTAATGACCCTTAGGGGCATTTAACAAGGGTCGTACTTTAGGAGATTTTTTAAAAGAAGATGATAAAATTATTTGAAACAAAAAAAATGAGCCACCCTTATACTCTAGGAAAAATATATATTAATTTTAAAATAGTAGTGATTTGCGGACATGCATTTTTAACTTCAAACAAAAACTGGCGAAGGAAGATGAAATATTTCGGGGCCCAAATTTTGGTGGGACAATTTTTAATACATGTCGTAACTTTTGTGCTATCAGGCGTTTTGACTTTCTCATATTCGTTTTTCGCTCCACCCTAGTGGACACCCTGTATGAAAAAATAAATTAATACAGCTAATGTAAACCTGATGAATAAATCAGTTAGTTCCATGCAACCCAAAAGTGAAAATTCTTCATATCTTAGTGGCCAAGTGGCCACGAGATTTATTTATTTTTATCGTTAGAGGCCTACAAGGTTAGAAGTCCAGTAAATTAAGCATTTAATTGTCTAATGTACAAGCAGCAGCACGAGAAATGGGATTGGAAATAAACCAAAGTAAATCCAAATACATGAAGTGGACAGACGAGGAGTTTTCAGATGAAACGTTGCAAGTTGAAGTAGATTCTGGGAAAGTCTACGGGTTTCAGGAAGTGGAAACTTTTGAGTACCTAGGAACAGAGTTTACTAAGAAACCGGATATGCAAAAGGGAGTACAGAAAAGAATCAATAAGGGAAACAGGTGTATTTATTCATTAAATAAAATCATAAACAGTAAGCGGGTTTCAAGGAAAGAAAGTAGGGGATAGGTGTGAAAGAAGAACCAATCAAGAACTATACGAACTCTTTAATAAAACAAACATAATTGGTACCATAAAAAGTCAAAGACTTAGATGGATGAGAATGGAGGGACAAAGAATTCCGAAAAGGATACTAGAGAGCAGTGTAGGAGAAAGAAAAAGAAGAGGCAGACCCAAATCAAGGTGGAAGAAAGAAGTTTTGGGTGATATCAATCAACTTAATATCACAAACTGGAAAGAAAAAGCAAAAAACAGAACACTCTGGAGAAGAATTGTCAACCAAGCCATGGGTCCGCTGGGCCTACAGCGCTAGTATATATACAAGCGAAATGGATGTGTACCGTGCTGTATGACAATCTCGTTGTCTAAGTCCCTCGTCCCGTTGAGGGGATAACGGTTTCGGCTAAGGATCTAGGCAAAAGGCAAAAGTGACTAAAACCTGAATTCCTATGCAGAGAAAATGCCCTATAGGTGAGAAACTTACGCTATAAGGCATTTCCCCTGAAGCAAAACAAGTCAAGATAGGCATAAAAAACAACCGGGGTTCCCGTACGGGCGATTAGAATTTGACGCAAAGGTACGTTTGGTTTGGTCACGAATGTTACCACGGTTTCCGGTCGCTGTTTTCAGAAGTCTAAACTAAGACAACTACTAAAAGTGTTGTGAAAAATTCCATAATATTCCTCCCGGAAGAACTACAAAATTGTTTTACAACTTTCTAGCAGGTGCCTATTTTAGGGTCCTCCAATAAGTTGGCCCCATACCCTCGATTTCGTGATCACAAAGGCACCAATTTTCCCTATCCAGGCCACAAGCGCCTCTGCCATCCCCAGTTACCTTACCAAAAGTGCCGAAGCACTTCTGAGCGGGTGGAAAGGTGCCGTACGCTTCCAAGTACATGGAAATACGACACTATTCCAAAAGGTTAGTTTGCCCACCTGTATGCGCCGCCAATGAATTAAATACACCGTGTACTGAAAGGCGCTACGGACTGAATCATACTCAGTCGGAAGGTCCTGTCTAGCACTCAACCAGTACCATATCCAATGGCATGTTTCCCAAAAAAAGAACAAGTATCTTTATAAGAACTTGACAATAAAATGTATTTATTAGCAAGCCCCCAGTATAAGTAATTCAATACGTAAATTATTGACACGGAATACTTCGACATTTCGCCGCTCTTAGATGTCGTTAATGATGTACGATAATAATAATAATAATAATATAAAAGAAATAAAGAAACTTGTGCTAGTTTGGGTTATTGAGAGTTGAGCCGTTTACAATTCATTGAACACAAAGTTAACCCATTGCTAGCACCCTCAAATAACTGGCCAGGGAATATATAAATTTAAATATTGTTCACAAAAGCTACCGTTTTAAATTTTTACCTTAAGTGAAATTGTACAAGTAGTAAGAAATTTCACTACTAGATCATCCCCTAAATCGATTTATGCCCTTTTGGCAGCATCCCCTAAATTAGGGGTTACAACTTTTAATCTAGGGGTAGTTTTTCCTTAAAAAAATAAGGCCCTTTTGGCATCAACCCCTTACAACATAGGGGTTGCACCCCTTAAATTGAGGGTAGTTTTTTCTTTAATAAATTAACCCCCAAAGGACATAGGGGTTGTAACCTCTTAATTGGGCGCAGTTTTTTTTATAAATTAAGGCCTTTTTTAGCATCAACGTCTAAAAACATAGGTGTTGCAACCCACAAATTAGAGGTAGTTTTTTCCTTGATAAATTAAGGTCCTTTTAGCGTCAACCCTTGAATATTACTGCCGTTTTGTCCCCTTCTCCCCATAAAGCATGTGAACACGTTGCCTTTCCTTTAGTATTTGATTTGAGGTTAAGCATTTCCTATCTATACATAAACTTTAATTTTTTTATAATTACAGAAGGTTGTTGCTGGTTTTTAATTCACCTTCCATAGGCGTGTTACGTTTTAACGTAACACATGTTACAAAATAAATAATTAATTTATTATAATAATAAATTTGATAATTTGTTAATTTTAATAAAACCTATTTTTTGGTTTTGACTATTTACGTTTAATATTTATCATAATTTTAACTTAAAAAAATTGTGCCTATTTGACATCTTATTTAATTTTTTGTTTCTATTTTTTTTCTATTCTTTTTTATTTGTTTATTTTTTTGAATATTGATTTACGTACGGCACATTTTAGTTAAAAAATAACTTTCGTTCCATTACTAAAATAAAACGAATTTTCCCAGTAGTCTCCATTTCCATTTCATAGCTGTGTTTTGCTAAAAATGTAAGTACATGCAAACAGCAAATGAATTGTGACAAATATTTTTTCTTTAATTTTTTAAGTAATTTATTTTCAATAAAACTTACTTTTTGGATATGGCTTCATTTGTAGGATATAAAGATGTTACCGTTTGCGTTTTAAATTAACTTTTTACTGAAATTTTTATTTCGAAAATTGTTTCTGTTTCACACCCCCTGCAAGACATTTTTCCTGTTTCTCTTCCAATATTTGTAATTGTTTTATGTTTTTTTTAGATATTGTCCCACAAACGGTACATTTTCTTTTTTTTCAAATAGCAAAAAATAAAAAAGTAATTTTTTAGAGTTTTTCCAATATATATTTAATATTACCTTGCTTTATAAATAAAAGTGAAACGAGTAGTAAAATTATTTATGTTTAAATTGCTGCGTGTTTAGTGGGTTTTGCCTGTTCGCGGGAAATTGCATCCTCACTTTTATGAAACTTAAAAAATCCCACTAAACCGTTAAGCAGTTTTTCAATGTAAATATATATTGGTTGGTCAAAAGACTGAAAAAATATATACAATTTCAAAAGCAAGTCCTTGTAGTCTTTCTACTAAATTTAAAACTAAATTTGCATCTATCCTCCTGGCCCACATATTATCATTCTTAAGTCATCTGGGAACACCACTTCGCTTGTTATTTAAATCATTATTTTTTTGGTACTTAATTTGATACAAATAGCTTTTTAGAAAATTTTTAACGTTTTTCCTGCTGTTGCTGCTGCTGTTTATTTTCAGGAAATTTTTACCTTTATGTTATTTTCGTTATGTCTTTATACTTTCTTTCTCGACTGCTAAAAATAAAATTTAAACGTTGCCTGCACACGTTGCCAAACCATATAAAAGTAAACGTGAGGGGGGCCTTCCTATCAAGTCGCGCCTTCACAATCGAATGCCGCGAAGAGTGCACCAAGGAAAGGGATGTGTTATGAGTGTAATTAAAAAAATTCCATTCGAATGCATCTTCCATTTTATAATTATTGTGGACTAAATGCAAAGAATCAAATATTGTCGATAAAAACTGTTAATTCTTTATGTATTTTTAGTTACCAATTATGCATAATAATGTATGTTTAATTTATTTGCATAATGTATAAAAATATACATATTGAACAAAGAAATAGAAAAATTCGCTTCATAAAAATAATTTTATGATCAAGACAGATACGATAATTTTTGCTCCTGTCTCCCATTGCTCAAATCAAATTACAAGTCTCTATTTCAAAGCGATCTTGAAATATCTCAGTATAAATTAGTTTCATAAAGGATATACATCGTAAATCCAAGTCTAGTACTGTTACCAAACTTACTTTTAATAAGAAATAAATTTTACATAATCAAAATAATACCTAAAATAACAGTAAAAATTATATATTTTCTAAAACTTTAGTTTTTATACCTGAAAAACTAATATACAAGGAAGATTCAATCTGAAGTAGGTGAACATTTTTTAATAAAGTATCTCCGAAATAATGAAAGTACTTGCAAATACTCGGAAGTACTTGGAAGAACTTTTAAAATATCAAAAAGTACTTGAAAATATTTGAAAGTACTCGTACGTGGGCTGAAAGTACTTGGAAGTTTGAAAGTAGTTGTGCCCGTTTTTGTTACAATCAAAAGTGGTAAGGACCTTTTTTTTAGTGATCAAAATTTCTGCATGTGGTAAAGCTTTTTTCTTTAAAATCATATTTTTCGTGATCAAAAATTTTTTGTAGGCAAAATCATCATAATTTTTGCTGGGGTAAAGTTTTTTTTAGAAGTGAGAACCTTTTTTTCTAAAGTCGTCAAAATTTCTTCCAGGGGATGAAGCTTTTTTTCTTTGAGGCGAGAACCATTTTTATTTAGAACTACGTGAAATGGATTTTTTTTCATATTGGAAAACATAGGAAGATGTAAGAAAGTACATTGTTTTTCAGTAAGCTAACGCCACATTACACTAAAACTGGCGCCAACACTTTTTCTATCCTAACCTACTAAGTAAAAAACAACATTTCAATCAAAAATTTAAGTACACGAAATATTAAAAAAAAAATGAATTTACAAAATTAGAGAAAAAATAAAGGGTTTGGTAGGTTGTTTATGATTTGAGGCCCGTTTTTAAAATCAAGATTTCTCAGAGAATATGTGATAGTTCTCAAATGTTTTTTACTTGGATTGAAGACGAAGTAAGAAAACTTCTTAAATAAACCTCTTAAAGAATTGGCTTAAAAGGTTTTCCCAAAGTGTGGCACACGGATCTATGGCAGGCAAAGGAATGCGGTAGAATATTGAAGTTGGTATAACGAGGTTCCCAGAGTGAAAATCTAAAATACATTTTAATCAATTAACTAACCCTTTAAGTATTCAATAAATATATATTATACACTGAGAAAATAATCGTATACTATTTTTTTCTCTGTATTATTCGTTTGGCAATCCAAATAGGCCAGCACGTTGTGTTATGTTAATATGACGAGTTATTGTATACAATACTTACATTGTAGTATTTGATATCACAAGTAAAGTATTAAATACCAAATGTTGCAATACAAATAAAAAATTAGTATTTATAAATAACATTACGGGAGTATAGCCGAGCGGATGAGGACATTTGATTCAAATCCTGACACGCCAACTAGCGTGAGTTCGATTCTCACTGGCGCCAATTGCCTTTTTCAGTTCAGTATTAATTGAAATTTGGCGAAGGTGAGATACTCCCTATAAACTGGTTCGAAAGTCAGTTAAAGTCGGTGGTTCCCTCTATTACTAGCCCACACAAGTCCTGGACTTAGGGGATGCTTAATTAAGTAGAACAGTATGAGGTTAAAAAAACATTTACATGTAATAATATTACATAGAATAGTCAGTATTAAAACTACAATAAAATTTGTGAGTGTATAACAGTATTTAGTTTAAATCTGTTATACAGAGTTAAGTTTGTTTTGGAATTTATTTTATTATTTCAGATCCGTGTGGCAAACCTTTATTTATCTGCGTCGATCTAACTTAAAAGAAAGTAATAACCAAAGAACTTTAGGATCATAGTATCCCCAGTTTATTCTATCTAATCGGTTGTGTTTTTCAGAAACAATAAATTTCATTTGTAACATAAATTATCATCACTGCCAAGCTATCAATTACAAGGATGGTTTAATGGGTAGCTTTCCATCCCACCACTAGCCAGTTCTTTCAAGTTTTACTCCCTACATCCTTTATTATTAGCAGTATTCTATTCTAGGTCTGCCTACTTATCTTCTTATTCCCAGCTTGTTCTCCAGAATATCTTAGCTCTATGTCTTAGTATGTATCCCACCATTTAATGCGTCCTCTAACTCCCTATTTTGTCTAACACTTTCTAAAAAATGCGCTTTTGACCAATTCTCTCCAATACGCTTTAACATTCTCCTATCATATTACATTTCAAAGAACTGCATTTTTTTTCTTATCTGTCATGTAATTCTCCTACAATACCATGTTTCAAAGAACTCTATTTTTTCTTATCTGCCATCTCTAATGGCCAAGTACAGAGCGGTACTTCAGAGAAGGTGCTGCTTTATTTTCCTGCAATTTGCCCCTTCCTGTATGACACAGATCTCAGCTTGGAAGACAGTGGAAAAGCAGCCAAGTATAAAACTTATTTTGCAAGTCCAGGTCCTCCACGAAGAGTCCTGCTCCAGAGCTTTGGATACCTTCCATACGCGAGACGTCTGTATAGCACACCAAAGTATTTGGCGCAAATTGTATTTGTATGTTTCCTCCCATTCCTCCTTTGTTAGAATCCTGAGAGAGAAGCTTCTATCGAACTTTAATCGATCCTCTGCATCAGTCACTCTTATACTACCAAATGGGATGTTACTTTCGGAAATATCAGCGATTTTGCCGGGACCGTAGTTCTCATTCCCGCCCATCCAAACCAAACTACCAGAGTCTCTAAGTCTGAGAAAGCTAGCCATTGCCTCCTTCTGGATCCAGACAGAGAGTGACAGCAGTCCCAGTAGAAACTCTAGAGCGGCTTGGGGTGTTGTCCTTACTACTCCAGTTATTCTAAGACAAGTTAGTCTTTGGATTTTTCCCAGGTTTCGAGAAATGGTGGTTTTCCTAACACTAGGCCACCAGACCACTGACTTACTTTGTACGAGGGTTTTATTTCTTTCATAGCAATGCCTTGAGTTAATCCGCCAATAATTTCTTGCGCCTTATCGGCCTGTAGCAGAATAGTTAAAAACCAACCAGGATCTGCTAAGTTTACTATATTTACTAAGTGCATACACATGACGCATTTTAGTGCCCGGTCTATACTCTAACTCGGTGTAGTAACTCCATGTGGTATTCTTGAATCGCCATCCACCACCGAGCGATACGTGGCACTAGAACACGCTTGGTCATAGTGGCTCTCACTGCAGACGGCTTTAAAATGACACAAGTCCAAACCTAAAGTGTATCCTTTAAACAGGGCTAGTCATAATAGGAAGTTAGAGGACGCATTAAATGGTGGAGTACATGCTAAGGCATAGAGCTGACTTAAAGATATTCTGGAGAACAAGCTGGGAATAAGAAGACAAGTAGGCAGACCTAGAATGGAATACTTCTAATAATAAAGGATGTGAAATGAAATGAAAGAACTGTCTAGTGGTAGGGCCCTAGGGATGAAGAGATACCCCTTAAACCAAACCCAAATGATGATAATTTATAAATGAGATTTATTGTTTCTGAAAAACACAACCGCTTAGGTAAAATATACCAAAGCATTTCGCATTCAAACTACGAACTTCTTTAACAAATTTTTAGATTGAAAAGCGATGTTCTTTTATTAATTATTTATTTTTAAGTGGCCAATAATCTTTACCAACGTTGCAATTAATAACAAAAATATCGTATTTTCCCACCAATCCTCAAAAAAATTATTCAAGAATATTCTTTAAAGTTTCGCCACACGGATCTGAAATAATGAAATAAATTTGAACAAAAATTTAACTCTGTATAAAAGATTTAAACTAAATACTGTTATACACTAAGAAAATTTTATTTTAGTTTTAGAAATGGAGTTAGAGAGTTTACACCCAGACAGACAGACAGACAGACAGACAGACAGACAGACAGACAGACGGACAGACAGACAGACGGACAGACAGACAGACGGACGGACGGACGGACGGGCGGACGGACGGACGAAAGGGACGGACAGACAAACAGACAGACAGACGGACGCAATTTTTTTTTTACTGATTTCGACTCAGAAAGATAAGAAACAATATGCAAAAAACCGCAAGTCGATATCTCATGTAGAAATTGAGTTAGAGAGTTTACACCCAGACAGACAGACCGACAGACAGACAGACAGACAGACAGACAGACAGACAGACAGACAGACAGACAGACAGACAGACAGACAGACGGACGCAATTTTTTTTTACTGATTTCGACTGGTCTAAAACGTCAAGAAATGTGAAAAAAACGTGTCAAAGATTTTGACTTTTCGGCGAAGATTTCAATACATCGGCACTCTTAGTAGCACTAAGTGCCGATGTAATACATATTTTTTATTTGTATTGAAACATTTGGTATCTAATACTTTACTTGTAATATTTAATACTACAATGTAAGTATTGCATTCAAAAACTTGTCATATTAACACAACACAACGTGCTGGCCCATTTAGATTGCCAAACGAATAATACAGAGAAACGTAAAAAATAGTATACGATTATTTTCTCAGTGTATAATATATATTTATTGAATACTTAAAGGGTTAGTTAATTGATTAAAATGTATTTTAGATTTTCACTCTGGGAACCTCGTTATACCAACTTCAATATTCTACCGCATTCCTTTGTCTGCCATAGATCCGTTTGCCACACTTTGGGAAAACCTTTTAAGCCAATTCTTTAAGAGATTTATTTAAGAAGGTTTCTTACTTCGTCTTCAACCCAAGTAAAAAACATTTGAGAACTATCACATATTCTCTGAGAAATCTTGATTTTAAAAACGGGCCTCAAATCATAAACAATCTACCAAACCCTTTATTTTTTCTCTAATTTTGTAAATTATTTTTTTTTTTAATATTTCTTGTACTTAAATTTTTGATTGAAATGTTGTTTTTTAGTTAGTAGGTTAGGATAGAAAAAGTGTTGGCGCCAGTTTCAGTGTAATGCGGCGTTAGCTTACTGAAAAACAATGTACTTTCTTACATCTTCCTATGTTTTCCAATATGAAAAAAAAAATAATTTCATGTAGTTCTAAATAAAAAATGGTCCTCACCTCAAAAAAAAAAGCTTCATCCCCTGGAAGAAATTTTGACAACTTAAGAAAAAAAGGTTCTGCAAAAAAACTTTACCCCAGCAAAAATTATGATGATTTTGCTTACAACACATTTTTAATCACGAAAAACATGATTTTAAAGAAAAAAGCTTTACCACGTGCATAAATTTTGATCACTAAAAAAAAGGTCCTTACCACTTTTGATTGTAACAAAAACGGGCACAACTACTTTTAAACTTCCAAGTACTTTCAGCCCACCTACGAGTACTTTCAAATATTTTCAAGTACTTTTTGATATTTTAAAGGTACTTCCAAGTACTTCCGAGTATTTGCAAGTACTTTCATTTCTTCGGAGATACTTTATTCTAAAATGTTCACCTACTCCGGAGTGAATCTTCCTTGTTTATTAGTTTTTAATGTTTATAAAACTGAATTTTTAGAAAATATATAATTTTTGCTGTTATTTTAGGTATTATTTTGCACATGTAAAATATATTTCTTATTAAAATTAAGTTTGGTACCAGTAATAAACTTGGATTAACGACTTAAATCGTTTGTAAAACAAATTTACACTACGATATTTCAAGATCGCTTTGATTTAGAGACTTGTAACTTGACTTGAGCAGTGGGAGATAAGAGCAAAAATTATCGTATCTGTTTTAATTATAAATTTATTTATATCATCCGTATTTTTTAATTTCTTTGTTTAATATGGATATTTGTTATAGATTATCCAAAATAAATTAAACAGTTAATATGCATAATTGGTAATAAAAAACATAAAAAATAAATAGTTTTTATCGATAATAATTAATTCTTTGCATTTAGTTCAAAATAATTATAAAATGGAAGATGTAATTCGAATGGAATTTTGTCAATTGCACTCATAACACATCCCTTTCCTTGGTGCACACTTCGCGGCATTCGATTGTGAAGGCGCGACTTGATAGGAAGGCCCCCCTCACGCTTACTTTTATATGGTTTGGCAACGTGTGCAGGCAACGTTTAAATTTTATTTTTAGCAGTCGAGAAAGATAGTATAAAGACATAACGAAAAAAACATAAAGGTAAAAAAATGCCTGAAAATAAACAGTAGCAGCAACAGCAGGAAAAACGTTAAAAATTTCCTATAAAAAACCTTTTATATTAAATTAATTACCAAAAAAGTATGGATTTAAATAACAAGCGCAATGGTGTACCTAAATGACAAGAATGATAATATGGGGGCCAAGAGGATGGATGCAAATTTAGTTTTAAATTTAGTAGAAAGACCACAAAGACTTGCTTTTGAAAATGTATATAAATTTTTAAAGTCTTTTGACCAACCAGTGTATATTTGCATTGAACAACTGCTAACGGTTTAGTGGGATCTTTTAAGTTCGATAAAAGTGAGGATGTAATTTCACGCGAACAGACAAAACCCACTAAACACGCTGCGATTTATACATGAATAATTCTACCACTCCTTTCACATTTATTTATAAAGCAAGGAAATATCAAATATATATTAGAAAGATCTAAAAACTATTCTTAATTTTCTGCTATTTGAAAAAAAGAAAATGTACCGTTTTTGGGGGAATATCTAAAAAAATATATAAAAAATTATAAATATGAGAAAAAAAAAACAGAAAAAATGTTTTGTAGAAGGTGTGAAACAGAAACGACTTTCGAAATAAAAATTTCAATAAAAAGTTAATTTAAAACGCAAACGGTACTATCTATATATTCTACAAATGAAACCATAACCAAAAAGTAAGTTTTATTAAAAATACATTTCTTAAAAAGTTTAAAATATATTTGTCACGATTCATTTATTGTTTGCATGTACTTACATTTTTAGCAAAACACAGCTATGAAATGGAAATGGAGACTTCTGGGAAAATTCGTTTTATTTTAGTAATGGAACAAAAGGTATTTTTTAACTAAAATGTGCCGTACGTAAATCAATATTAAAAAAAAAACAAAAAAAAAATAGGAGAAAATAGATACAAAAAGTTGAATGAGAATTCAAAGGGGCACAATTTTTTAAATTTAAAATTATGATAAATATTAAATGTAAATAGTAAAAACCAAAAAATAGGTTTTAATAAAAATAACAAATTATCAAATTAATTATCTTAATAAATTATTTATTTTGTAACATGTGTTACGTTAAAACGCCACACGCCTAAAAAGTAAATTGCAAACCACTAACAATCTTCTGTAATTATAAAAAACATAGTTTATATATAGATAGGAAATGTTTAACCTCAAATTAAATACTAAAGGAAAGGCAACGTGTTCACCTGCTTCATGGGGAGAACAAGGCAAAATGGCAGTAATATCCAGGGGTAAATTCTAAAAGGACCTTAATTTATTAAGGAAAAAACTTCCTCTAATTTATGGGTTGCAACACCTATGTTTTTAGGGGTTGATGCCAAAAAAGGCCTTAATTCATAAAAACACTACCCCCAATTAAGGGGTTACAATCATTATTTTGTCAGAGGTTAATTTATTAAAGAAAAAAATACCCCCTATTAAAGAGGTACAACCTATATGTTGTAAGGGTTTGATGCCAAAAAGGACATATCTTTTGAGAAAAAACTACTTCTAAATTAGGGGTTGCAACCTCTACTTTAGGGGATGATACCCAAAGGACCTAAATCCATTTAGAGGATGACCTAGAAGTGAGATTTCTTACTACTTATACAACCCACCTTTTTTTGTCCAGTTGAGAAGTTTTACTTCTCATCAAGATTGAATTTTTGGTGTTTTGTCCATACATGTTGAAAGGTGTCGGCTTGAAAATATCTGCTGCTGCTCAGGTGATAAAATAGCTGTCCATGTAAATACTCAATAGTTGGCCAAAGAAATATCTACTTCAGTTTATTCAGTTTCATCTTTCTTGAAATATTTGCCACAATACCTGAAAATAAAAATAAAAAATATTACAAAAAATTAATGCTTACAACAAAAAAAGGTTCGCCTGAATACATGAAAAAAATTGTCAACAAAAACTGACCTTGTGGCATAATTACATCGGCACTTATAAGTAGTACTATAGTACTACTAAGAGTGCCAATGCATTGAAATCTCCGCCCAAAAGTCAAAATCTTTAACCATGTTTTTTTCACATTTCTCGACGTTAGACCTTTTTGAGTCGAAATCAGTAAAAAAAAATTGCGTCCGTCTGTCTGTCTGTAAACTCGATAACTCCATTTCTAAATGAGTTATTGACAACAGGTTTTTTGTATATTGTTTCTTATCGTATTTCGAAGAGCTGTTTAGATTTTGGGGGTAAACCATTGGAGGTAAGGGGGTAAAAATAGGGTAAAACTCCCATTTTTTGGATCTTTTCGTTTTTTTGGTTATAAGATCCAAATAACCATTTACCGGGGACATTCACCCGCTCAAGTACGGTTTGTGCACCATTTATACCCGCCCAGACCCGGCATTTTCAATAGGGTATTTATTGATGAAAAAATATAGACTTTAAACTAGAATAGGTTTTTATTATGGATGTCTTGGTTCACCCCCATATGCAAAACTGCCCCCGTGGTGGTCGCTTAGCTTCAACCCCCGCTTAGATCCCTGGCGCATGCGTACAATCGCAGGTACCTTATTTAAAAACGACCCCATTTTTAAAAATCTAAATGTTAAGCCAAAACATCCTGTATTAACTACCTATTTAATTATTTTAACAAAAAACTAAGTTCGCTCAGGGCGTCGGCCATTTTTTGTCCAGGAAAACCAAAAAAAAAAAGTATAATTTCTAGAAAACCTGTAGAAATAACTATTTCATTGTAGAAATTAACAGAAAAATTGTAATTTAGAATATTGTCTTTTAATTTAAACCAAGTTTTAAATATTATAAGAGAAATCTTACCGTTAATCTGTAGTGTCGCTGCAGGTCTCAGGACTCAAGTACAAATTTTGAGCGGTTTTCGAAATATAATGATGTAAAAACAATTCAAAACTTTAGTATGTAAAACTTTTATGAATTTTTAATAGTTTTTGCATAAAATAAAAACGATTTTATTACTTTTAGGAACGTAGGAACGAAATACCTTCGCGTACAAAAATGGCGTTGTTAGAGAGAGGATTTTGTTTTTCAAAAAATCAATATTTTTAAAAATAAACGTAATAATGATAACTGAGAAAAACTAGAAATAACTATAATAATTAAAATTAACAGAAAAAGTGTTCTTTACAGTGTTTCCATTTAATTTAAAGTATTTAAAACTTATTACAAGAAAAATCTTACCGATAATCTGTAGCGTCCTGCAGGTCTCGGGAAAAAAAACAGGTATTTCGTACAGATTTTAAGCGGTTTTTGAGAAATAATTATTCAACAACAATTCTAAACTGTACTTAATCACTTTTTTATGAATTTTAACTAGTTTTTGCATAAAATAAACACAATTTATTTTAATTTCGCGAACAAGAAACCCGGCTGTACGAAATACGGAAATGGCGGCAAGGCTGACAGTATTTTGTTTTTCAAAAGAAGCGTTGCCAACTTAAATGTTTAGTATTCATAAAAAAATCAATATTTTTAACAAATAGGTTTAATGATAAATTCAAGAAAAACTGTAAAAATAAAAATCAACAGAAAAAAATGTTCTTTCTTGAGTTATCATTTATTTTAAAGTTTTAAACAAGCCGTGAAGATATGGAATGCTACACATTTCATTATATACTATTCACAGTGGGTGGTATATTGCATTTTCCCAAAGAACGCAAATTAAAAAAAAAAATAAATTTCTTTTTTTTAAGAAAAGTTATTATAAAAAAATTTTTTTCGTGAAGAAATTTTCAAAAAAAAATAGTTTTTTTTAAGTATTTTTTTTTAGAAAAACAAAAAAAAAATAAAAATTATAGTTTTTTAAATTTTTGTTTAAGTTTAACCTCTACAACTTTTTTGTTTTTTCAAAAACAATAGGGATATTCCACTCACAGAACTTGATTCTTCCTGAAAATTTCGAGTCGGTGGGATTATTCGTATTGAGTTATCAAGTCCACAAAAAAACGTGAAATCAGAATAAAACTGGCTTTAGCTTTGCCGGCAGTGCACTGCAATGGTGGAAAAGTGGCGATAACAATACATTGGCACTGACCTCCAGAAAAATCAAGATATAAAATAAATTAAAAAAGTATAATTTCTAGAAAAACTGTAGAAATAACCATTTCATTGTAAAAATTAACAGGAAAATTGCACTTTACAATATTTTCTTTCAATTTAAACCAAGTTTTAAATATTATCAGAGAAATCTTACCGTTAATCTGTAGTGTCGCTGCAGGTCCCAGGACTTCGTAAAAAGGTTGAGCGGTTTTCGAAAAATAATGATCTAAAAACAATTTTAAACTTTAGTGTGTAAAAGTTTTATGAATTTTTAATAGTTTTTGTATAAAATAAAAACGATTTTTTACTTTTAAGAACGTAGGAACGAAATACCTTCGCGTACAAAAATGGCGTTGCTAGAGACAGGATTTTGTTTTTCAAAAAATCAATATTTTTAAAAATAAACGTAATAATGATAACTGAGAAAAACTAGAAATAAGTATAATAATTAAAATTAACAGAAAAAGTGTTTTTTACAATGTTTCCATTTAATTTAAAGTATTTAAAACTTATTACAAGAAAAATCTTACCGATAATCTGTAGCGTCCTGCAGGTCTCCTCAGGAAAAAACAGGTATTTCGTACAGATTTTAAGCGGTTTTTGAGAAATAATTATTCAACAACAATTCCAAACTGTACTTAATCACTTTTTTATGAATTTTAACTAGTTTTTGCATAAAATAACCACGATTTATTTTAATTTCACGAACAAGAAACCCGGCTGTACGAAATACGGAAATGGCGGCAAGGCAAGACAGTATTTTGTTTTTCAAAAGAAGCGCTGCCAACTTAAATGTTTAGTATTTATAAAAAATCAATATTTTTAACAAAAGGAAGTTTAATGATAAATAAAAAAAAACTGTAGAAATAACTGATACTTAACAAAAATCAACAGAAAAAGTTATTCCTGAGTTATCATTTATTTTAAAGTTTTAAACAAGCCGTGAAGATATGTAATGCTACGCATTTCATTATATACTATTCACAGTGGATGGTATATTGCATTTTCCCTAACAGCGCAAATTAAAAAAAAAATACATTTTTTCCTTTTTTTTTAATTTTTGAAAAAAAAAATTAAAAAAAAAAATTCATGAAGAAATTTTCAAAAAAATATAGTTTTTTTAATGAATTTTCTTTTTTCAGAAAACGAAAAATAACAAAAAAAATCAAAAATTTCAAAAGTATTTTTTTTTTTTAGAAAAACGAAGAAAAAGAAAAAAACAATGAAAATTATAGTTTTTAATTTTTTTTTTTCAAGTTTAACTGCTATAACTTTTTTGTTTTTGGGGGATTACTTTTAAAAACAATAGGGATGTTCCACTCACAGAACTTGATTCTTCCTGAAATTTTCGAGTCGATGGGATTATTCGTTTATGAGTTACAGAGTCCACAAAAAACGTGACACCAGACGGATGGACGGACGGACGGACACACGAACGGACGGACGGATAGGCGGGCGTTTTTAAAGTTTCTTATTTTTTCCTCAAACATCCCAATAAAACTTGCTTCAGCGGGAAAAGTTCGGCCCTTTGCCAGCAGTTATGTCAAAGTGACGATAACAATACATTGGCACTGACCTAACGCCTTTTTCTTGTTACTTAACCCTCGCTACGTGATCAAGTTGTGTTCCAACTTGTTGTGGCCCATTAATGGCCTTTTAGATGTAAGCCACAATAATTGTGATGGGATACATTTAAAAGCCCATTAGTAGGCCACCACAAGTTCACACGCAGATTTAAATGTAAATATTGAGGCTATAGGTGGCGCCACATATTGTTTTCCACCACTCAAAAAAGTTTTAAATACAATATATTGATTGATGATTAATGACTTTATAAAGTCTTTTTCTGGAATTACGTAAACAGAACAGCAGTATATTCATAATTAAATTATAATTATTTTTGAAAATTTGGTAAATGAACGTTAGAATTTGAATGCCGCTGTCGCTTTCAAGATATAAAAGCAGTAAAAAAGTGACTTTAATTTTTTGTGACATCACGTAGCTCTAGACCCCCTCCCCTTGTCACAAATATCTAGACCTCCTCCCTTCCCCATAGGCGTGACATACTTTATGGACGGGCATAATATGCCCTATAAAGGTTTAAATAAAATTTATTTTAGTGTGTTTAACGTATATCCACGTTTTTTCATAAGAAGTTTTTTTTTCGAAACGTTATAATTAAAAAAAAATCCGTCTCGGTCTCGAATGAGCGAGAGTACTTTCTAATAAAAAAATAAAATTATTCATTAATATGATTAATGTTTGTAATTTTATTTTCTATGGATATCGCTGTAAACATTTTTTTTACATTTTGAAAGCTTCATCAAAGCTTTATCAAAGATTCTTTTAGTTTTAACAAAGCTTTGACGAAGCGCTGTTTTTCAGGGTATAGCAAATTTATACTTTTTTATAGGATAACAATGAAAAAACATATATTTTTGTCCTATAGGTGGGTAATTACCCCAATTACCCCCCTCAACGACGCCCTTGTACCTATTTAATTATTTTAACAAAAAAAACTCAGGCCAAGGAAAACCAACATGTAAAATAAATTAAAAAAGTATAATTTCTAGAAAACCTGTAGAAATAACTATTTCATTGTAAAAATTAACAAAAAAAATCGTACTTTACAATATTTTCTTTTAATTTAAACCAAGTTTTAAATATTTTAAGGGAAATCTTACCGTTAATCTGTAGTGTCGCTGCAGGTCTCAGGACTTCGTAAAAATGTTGAGCGGTTTTCGAAAAATAATGATCTAGAAACAATTTTAATCTTTAGTAAAACATTTATGAATTTTTAATAGTTTCTACATAAAATAAAAACGATTTTTTTACTTTTACGAACGTAGGAACGAAATACCTTCGCGTACAAAAATGGCGTTGCTAGAGAAAGGATTTTTAACAATAAACGTAATAATAATAACTGAGAAAAACTAGAAATAAGTATTTTAATTAAAATTAACAGAAAAATTGATCTTTACAGTGTTTGCATTTAATTTAAAGTATTTAAAACCTATTACAAGAAAATCTTACCGATAATCTGTAGCGTCCTGCAGGTCTCGGGAAAAAAAACAGGTATTTCGTACAGATTTTAAGCGGTTTTTGAGAAATAATTTTTCAACAACAATTCTAAACTGTACTTAATCACTTTTTTATGAATTTTAACTAGTTTTTGCACAAAATAAACACAATTTATTTTAATTTCGCGAACAAGAAACCCGGCTGTACGAAATACGGAAATGGCGGCAAGGCTGACAGTATTTTGTTTTTCAAAAGAAGCGCTGCCAACTTAAATGTTTAGTATTCATAAAAAAATCAATATTTTTAACAAATAGGTTTAATGATAAATTCAAGAAAAACTGTAAAAATAAAAATCAACAGAAAAAATGTTCTTTCTTGAGTTATCATTTATTTTAAAGTTTTAAAGAAGCCGTGAAGATATGTAATGCTACGCATTTTATTATATAGTATTCAAAGTGGATGGTATATTGCATTTTCCCAAATAACGCAAATAAAAAAAATACAATTTACCTTAAATTCTTTTTTTTTTTAAAAGAAAAAATTTTGAAAAAAATCAAAAAAAAAAATTTTTTGTGAAATTTTCAAAATAAAGTAGTTTTTTAAAGAACTTTTTTTTTTTAGAAAACGAAAAAAAATAAAAAACAAAACAATAGGGATCTTCCCCTCACAGAACTTGGTGGTTCCTGAAAATTTCGAGTCGATGGGATTATTCGTTCATCACTTATCGAGTCCACAAAAAACGTGACATCAGAAGGATGGACGAACGGACCGACGGACAGACGGACGGACGGAAAAACGGACGGACGGACAGACGGACATTTTTAAAGTTTCTCATTTTTTCATGAAACATTCCAATAAAACTTGCTTCAGCGGCAAAAGTTCGGCCCTTTGCCGGCAGTGCATTGCAGTGGTGGCAAATACATTGGCACTGACCTAACGCCTTTTTCTTGTTACTTAACCCTCGCTACGTGATCATGTTGTGTTCGAACTTGTTGTGGCCCATTAATGGCCTTTCAGATGTAAGCCACAATAATTGTGATGGGATACATTTAGTAGGCCACCACAAGTTCACATGCAGATTTAAATGTAAATGTTGAGGCTATAGGTGGCGCCACATATTGTTCTCTACCACTCAAAAAACTTTTAAATACAATATATTGATTGATGATTGATGACTTTATAATGTCTTTTTTTGGAATTAAGTAAACTGAACAGTACTGTTCAGGCGCTAGTTATCCTGCTAATTTGATGTATAACATCGGATTAGTATGGATTTTCTATGCCTGTGGAAAATTCCTTTCACTGAAAAAAAAAACAGATGTGTGGAGGGAGTAATGGCAAGAAAATTTCTAAGAAATCCTGTCACAGGATCTCATATTAAAATATTGCCTCTTTAAAATTAACCCACTCCGCCTCCAGCCTTGTGGGTTAATTTTCTCATGGGCAAAATCCTAGTTTCCTCTTTCATACCATAAATAACTATTACTTGGAGAGATATATGAAGTTTTATAATGTTGAACACCAGCTCTTCAATATATGGATAGATACATTACTGCCCGCCACCTGTACCGGGACGTTGACAAAAATAATGTAAAGGGCCACTACTGCGGGACATCAACTGGGCACATGCATTTACTGCCGACCACCTGTGCCGGGGGCGACTGTCGGCCGCTGTGAACCCATACGCATAGTCCCGCATGTGACCGTTTTTCCGGATCGATTGATCAAAGTTTTACAAAACAATTAAAGGAACAAGTGTATTGTAAAAAAAACCTTTTTTTTCTACTTTTTTCACAATTTTGTGTTAGTTACTTGTTAAATTTCAGAAAAAAATGTTTCGGATAAATAAAAAACGAAAAAAAAAATGTTTTTTTTAAATTTTTCGAATTTTTTTTTTAATTTAATAAGTAAATAATGCAAAAATTGTGAAAAATGCTAAAAAAACGTTTTTTTTTTCATTTTGATGATGATTACACAATGTTCACCAAACATTGTTTAGAAAGGACAGAAATTTTTAATTTTAAACAAAATTGACAGTTTTTTTTTAATGACTCTTGGTACTAAAGAGGGCCAGCAGCCCGAAACTGTCAGTCTACCAATATCACTCTGTACCATGATTAGAAAATAGATTAATGGAATAATAAATTGTTTAGGAAGAAAACACTTGTTCCTTTAATTGTTTTGTAAAACTTTGATCAATAGGTCCAGAAAAACGGTTCGATGGACCAATTTGAAAATTAACAGGGCTATTGGGGGTACATTGAGTTATGAAAATTACGCTCAACATTAGTCCATTCATCAAAATTTGTAAATAAGCCGTAGATTTTCTAAAAAACCGTAAAGCCATTTTTTTGTTTTTTCAAATTAATTTGAATAATGAAACAAAAATCTTTAAAATTCATGGTAGGTCCTTGTAGAGGGTTTATTTAAATTTTAAACCCGCCCTTTGATTTACTGTGCGGTCATTAGTTGCTGAGATATCGATGATCAAGAAAAAGGATCCTTTTTCATTTAAAGTCGGATATCTCAGCAAAAAATCGACGTAGAGAGAATAAAAAAAAAATCGGGTTAACTGAGAACAATTTTCCCAAGTCCGTGCACCCAAAAAAAAAATGAAATTTGTTGTCTCGCGCTATTTCTGCTGATTCCGCAAAAACCGTATCTCACAATTTTTTTTTACTAAAAGATCTCAAACTAGAAACTTAAAGCTTCAAAACTCTCTTTTTTTAATATCCATACGAGTATTTTTCACTGAGATACAGCCTTTCAAAAATCACTAAAAAATTTAGGATTTTTTTTGTTCCCTTAATTTTTTCCAGTACCTACCTAGCTATTATATCAAATTTACAAAATGCATCCATTTATACCATCTCATGAGTTGAAAATTTTAGTTATCTTCACCGACAAACAGCTAAATTGTTGAAATCTTCAATAAATTCACATTTATCAAGCATTTCTTCACACTTTCAGATAATTTTCTCTTCAATTATACTTCTAAATTTTAGGCAAATTTCGGAAAAGCTTGGTAGACTGCATTTTTCGCCAATTTGGTCAATATTTATTGGAGGAAAAATATATAAGCGTCTGAGAGTCGTTCTCTTCTTGGCGATTCATCGGCTACTTGATCTGAAAAATAAATAAACTGAAAATAGTACGGTTCCACCGCACTTTCTTGCAAAAAAGTGCCGATAAGTTTTGAGATTTTAATTAGTTTATTATTTTTTTGATCAGTTTGTATTTCATTTATTTTCGATAAGGGCGTAGATGGGGGGGGGGTAATACCAAGATCTTAAATATTTTTTCCGGGATTAAAAATGAAAAAAAGGCAAATTTATATAATATATATATATAATATATAACATATCTTTTTGTCCTATGGGGGGTAATTACCCCCATGACCCCCTCATCTACGCCTTTGCGCATTCGCCAAAATTGCAAAATCATTTTTATTCGATCGATTCTATAAAAGCGACACTTTTATTCAGGTTTAGCTTTTTTTAAATAAGATTCCTAAAGAATAACACTTTTTAAGGGACTATAGCTGTAAGCGATTTGTGGATATTTCGTTTACAGGAACTTTTTTTATAGTTTTTGATGTAGAATCGCCCTGCAGTATCGTAATTTTAGTTGGCGCATTTTTTAGTTCCTGTTTTTAATACTCAGAACGTAAAATTGCCTCTTTAAATGCAAATTTGAAGTCTTTAGCCCGAAGCGTTCTTGAGTTATCGTGGTCACAAATTTCCCGGACACACAGACCGGCAGACCGACCGACAGACAGATTTTTTTTTACGGAAATCATATATTTTGGATATAAAAAGTCCAGAAACGTAAAAAAAAGCAATACAAATTTTTCGAATTTTTTTTACTAACGCAAGACTTTCCTTGGGAAAGTAAAAATCTGTCTCGAATGAGCGGGAGTACTTTCTCTTAAAAAAATAAAATTAATTATTGGTTAATTTAATATGATTAATAATGTTTGTAATTTAAAACTAAGTGTGCTCAGGCGTCGGCCATTTTTTTTCCAGGAAAACCAGGATATAAAATAAATTAAAAAAGTATAATTTCTAGAAAAACTGTAGATATAACTATTTCATTGTAGAAATTAACAGAAAAATTGCATTCTACAATATTTTCTTTCAATTTAAACCAAGATTTAAATATTATCAGAGAAATCTTACCGTTAATCTGTAGTGTCGCTGCAGGTCTCAGGACTTCGTACAAATGTTGAACAGTTTTCGAAAAATAATGATCTAGAAACAATTTTAAACTTTAGTAAAGCATTTATGAATTTTTAATACTTTTTACATAAATTAAAAACGGTTTTTTTACTTTTACGAACGTAGGAACGAAATACCTTCGCGTACAAAAATGGCGTTGCTAGAGACAGGATTTTGTTTTTAAAAAAATCAATATTTTTAACAATAAAAGTAATAATGATAATTGAGAAAAACTAGAAATAAGTATAATTAAAATTAACAGAAAAAGTGTTCTTTACAGTGTTTCCATTTAATTTAAAGTATTTAAAACCTATTAGAAGAAAAATCTTACCGATAATCTGTAGCGTCCTGCAGGTCTCATGAAAAAAGCAGGTATTTCGTACAGATTTTAAGCGGTTTTTGAGAAATAATTATTCAACAACAATTCTAAACTGTACTTAATCACTTTTTTATGAATTTTAACTAGTTTTTGCACAAAATAAACACGATTTATTTTAATTTCGCGAACAAGAAACCCGGCTGTACGAAATACGGAAATGGCGGCAAGGCTGACAGTATTTTGTTTTTCAAAAGAAGCGTTGCCAACTTAAATGTTTAGTATTCATAAAAAAATCAATATTTTTAACAAATAGGTTTAATGATAAATTCAAGAAAAACTGTAAAAATAAAAATCAACAGAAAAAAATGTTCTTTCTTGAGTTATCATTTATTTTAAAGTTTTAAACAAGCCCTGAAGATATGGAATGCTACACATTTCATTATATACTATTCACAGTGGGTGGTATATTGCATTTTCCCAAAGAACGCAAATTAAAAAAAAATAAATTTCATTTTTTTAAGAAAAGTTATAAAAAAATTTTTTTCGTGAAGAAATTTTCAAAAAAAAATAGTTTTTTTTTAAGTTTTTTTTTTAGAAAAACAAAAAAAAAATAAAAATTATAGTTTTTTAAATTTTTGTTTAAGTTTAACCTCTACAACTTTTTTGTTTTTTCAAAAACAATAGGGATATTCCACTCACAGAACTTGATTCTTCCTGAAAATTTCGAGTCGGTGGGATTATTCGTATTGAGTTATCAAGTCCACAAAAAAACGTGAAATCAGAATAAAACTGGCTTTAGCTTTGCCGGCAGTGCACTGCAATGATGGCAAAGTGGCGATAACAATACATTGGCACTGACCTCCAGAAAAATCAAGATATAAAATAAATTAAAAAAGTATAATTTCTAGAAAACCTGTAGAAATAACTATTTCATTGTAGAAATTAACAGAAAAAAGGGCTTTACAATATTTTCTTTCAATTTAAACCAAGTTTTAAATATTATCAGAGAAATCTTACCCTTAATATGTAGTGTCGCTGCAGGTCTCAGGACTTTGTACAAAAGTTGAGCGGTTTTCGAAAAATAATGATCTAAAAACAATTTTAAACTTTAGTAAAACATTTATGAATTTTGAATAGTTTTTGCATAAAATAAAAACGATTTTATTACTTTTACGAACGTAGAACGAAATACCTTCACGTTGCTAGAGACAGGATTTTGTTTTTCAAAAAATCAATATCAATATATTAACAACAGGCGTAAATTTAAATAAAAAGGGATAAATTTAAAAAAAAAAGCTATAATAACTGATACATACATAATTAAAATTAACAGAAAAATTGATCTTTACAGTGTTTCCACTTAATTTAAAGTTTTAAATACTTATTACAAGAAAAATCTTACCGAAATCCGTAGCGTCTCTGCAGGTCTCAAAATAAAACGGGTAATTCGTACAAATTTTAAACGGTTTTCGATAAAAATTATTCAAAATAAATTCTAAACTGAACTTAATCACTTTTTGCAAATTTTAACAAGTTTTTACATAAAATAAAAACGATTTATTTAAATTTCGCGAACAAGAAACCCGGCTGTACGAAATACCGAAATGGCGGCAAGGCTGACAGTATTTTGTTTTTCAAAAGAAGCGCTGCCAACTTAAATGTTAATTATTTATAAAAAATCAATATTTTTAACAGATAGGTTTAATGATAAATTCAAGAAAAACTGTAAAAATAAAAATCAACAGAAAAAATGTTCTTTCTTGAGTTATCATTTATTTTAAAGTTTTAAACAAGCCGTGAAGATATGTAATGCTACGCATTTTATTATATAGTATTCAAAGTGGATGGTATATTGCATTTTCCCAAATAACGCAAATAAAAAAAATACAATTTACCTTAAATTCTTTTTTTTAAAGAAAAAATTTTGAAAAAAATCAAATTTTTTTTTTGTGAAATTTTCAAAATAAAGTAGTTTTTTAAACAACTTTCTTTTTTTAGAAAACGAAAAAAAAATAAAAAACAAAACAATAGGGATCTTCCCCTCACAGAACTTGGTGGTTCCTGAAAATTTCGAGTCGATGGGATTATTCGTTCATGACTTATCGAGTCCACAAAAAACGTGACATCAGAAGGATGGACGAACAGACCGACGGACGGACGGAAAAACGGACGGACGGACGGACAGACGGACGGACAGACGGATAGACGGACATTTTTAAAGTTTCTCATTTTTTCATGAAACATCCCAATAAAACTTGCTTCAGCGGAAAAAGTTCGGCCCTTTGCCGGCAGTTATGGCAAAGTGACGATAACAATACATTGGCACTGACCTAACGCCTTTTTCTTGTTACTTAACCCTCGCTACGTGATCACGTTGTGTTCGAACTTGTTTTGGCCCATTAATGGCCTTTCAGATGTAAGCCACAATAATTGTGATGGGATACATTTAAAAGCCCATTAGTAGGCCACCACAAGTTCACATGCAGATTTAATAGGTGGCGCCACATATTGTTTTCCACCACTCAAAAAAGTTTTAAATCCAATATGAAACTGAACAGTACTTTTCGCTCTAGCGACTATAGTTATCTTGCTAATTTAATGTACAACAACAACATCGGATTAGTATGGATTTTCCATGCCTGTGGAAAATTCCTTTCACTAGAAAAGAACAGATGTGTGGAGGGAGTACTGGCAAGAAATTTTCTATGAAATCCTGTCACAGGATCTCACATTAAAATATTGTCCTCTTTAAAATTAACCCACTCCGCTTCCAGCCTTGTGGGTTTATTTTGTCATGGGCGAAATCGTAGTTTTCTCTTTCGTACCATAAATAACTATTACTTGGGGAGATATATGAAGTTTTATAATGTTGAACACCAGCTCATCAATATATGGATAGATACATTACTGCCCGCCACCTGTACCGGGACGTTGACAAAAATAATGTAAAGGGCCACTACTGCGGGACATCAACTGGGCCCATGCATTTACTGCCGACCACCTGTGCCGGGGGCGACTGTCGGCCGCTGTGAACCCATACACATATTCCCGCATGTGACCGTTTTTCCGGATCGATTGATCAAAGTTTTACAAAACAATTAAAGGAACAAGTGTATTGTAAAAAAAACCTTTTTTTTCTATTTTTTTTTCACAATTTTGTGTTAGTTACTTGTTAAATTTCAGAAAAAAATGTTTCGGATAAATAAAAAACGAAAAAAAAAATGTTTTTTTTTTAATTTTTCGATTTTTTTTTTAATTTAATAAGTAAATAATGCAAAAATTGTGAAAAATGCTAAAAAAACGTTTTTTTTTTCATGTTGATGATGATTACACAATGTTCACCAAACATTGTTTAGGAAGGACAGAAATTTTTAATTTTAAACAAAATTTACAGTTTTTTTTTAATAACTCTTGGTACTAAAGAGGGCCAGCAGCCCGAAACTGTCAGTCTACCAATATCACTCTGTACCGTGATTAGAAAATAGATTAATGGAATAATAAATTGTTTAGGAAGAATACACTTGTTCCTTTAATTGTTTTGTAAAACTTTGATCAATCGGTCCAGAAAAACGGTTCAATGGACCAATTTGAAAATTAACAGGGCTATTGGGGGTACATTGAGTTATGAAAATTACGCTCAACATTAGTCCATTCATCAAAATTTGTAAATAAGCCGTAGATTTTCTAAAAAACCGTAAAGCCATTTTTTTTTTGTTTTTTCAAATTAATTTGAATAATGAAACAAAAATCTTTAAAAGTCATGGTAGGTCCTTGTAGAGGGTTTATTTAAATTTTAAACCCGCCCTTTGATTTACTGTGCGGTCATTAGTTGCTGAGATATCGATGATCAAGAAAAAGGATCCTTTTTCATTTAAAGTCGGACATCTCAGCAAAAAATCGACGTAGAGAGAATAAAAAAAAATCGGGTTAACTGAGAACAATTTTCCCAAGTCCGTGCACCCAAAAAAAAATGAAATTTGTTGTCTCGCGCTATTTCTGCTGATTCCGCAAAAACCGTATCTCACAATTTTTTTTTACTAAAAGATCTCAAACTAGAAACTTAAAGCTTCAAAACTCTCTTTTTTTAATATCCATACGAGTATTTTTCACTGAGATACAGCCTTTCAAAAATCACTAAAAAATTTAGGATTTTTTTTGTTCCCTTAATTTTTTCCAGTACCTACCTAGCTATTATATCAAATTTACAAAATGCATCCATTTATACCATCTCATGGGTCTTGAGTTGAAAATTTTAGTTATCTTCACCGACAAACAGCTAAATTGTTGAAATCTTCAATAAATTCACATTTATCAAGCATTTCTTCACACTTTCAGATAATTTTCTCTTCAATTATACTTTTAAATTTTAGGCAAATTTCGGAAAAGCTTGGTACACTGCATTTTTCGCCAATTTGGTCAATATTTATTGAAGGGAAAATATATAAGCGTCTAGGTTCTGAGAGTCGTTCTCTTCTTGGCGATTCATCGGCTACTTGATCTGAAAAATAAATAAACTGAAAATAGTACGGTTCCACCGCACTTTCTTGCAAAAAAGTGCCGATAAGTTTTGAGATTTTAATTAGTTTATTATTTTTTTGATCAGTTTGTATTTCATTTATTTTCGATAAGGGCGTAGATGGGGGGGGGGGGTAATACCAAGATCTTAAATATTTTTTCCGGGATTAAAAATGAAAAAAAGGCAAATTTATATAATATATATATATATATATATAATATATAACATATCTTTTTGTCCTATGGGGGGTAATTACCCCCATGACCCCCTCATCTACGCCTTTGCGCATTCGCCAAAATTGCAAAATCATTTTTATTCGATCGATTCTATAAAAGCGACACTTTTATTCAGGTTTAGCTTTTTTTAAATAGGATTCCTAAAGAATAACACTTTTTAAGGGACTATGTAAGCGATTTGTGGATATTTCGTTTACAGGAACTTTTTTTATAGTTTTTGATGTAGAATCGCCCTGCAGTATCGTAATTTTAGTTGGCGCATTTTTTAGTTCCTGTTTTTAATACTCAGAACGTAAAATTGCCTCTTTAAATGCAAATTTGAAGTCTTTAGCCCGAAGCGTTCTTGAGTTATCGTGGTCACAAATTTCCCGGACACACAGACCGGCAGACCGACCGACAGACAGATTTTTTTTACGGAAATCATATGTTTTGGATATAAAAAGTCCAGAAACGTAAAAAAAAGCAATACAAATTTTTCGAATTTTTTTTACTAACGCAAGACTTTCCTTGGGAAAGTAAAAATCCGTCTCGAATGAGCGGGAGTACTTTCTCTTAAAAAAATAAAATTAATTATTGGTTAATTTAATATGATTAATAATGTTTGTAATTTAAAACTAAGTGTGCTCAGGCGTCGGCCATTTTTTTTCCAGGAAAACCAGGATATAAAATAAATTAAAAAAGTATAATTTCTAGAAAAACTGTAGATATAACTATTTCATTGTAGAAATTAACAGAAAAATTGCATTCTACAATATTTTCTTTCAATTTAAACCAAGATTTAAATATTATCAGAGAAATCTTACCGTTAATCTGTAGTGTCGCTGCAGGTCTCAGGACTTCGTACAAATGTTGAACAGTTTTCGAAAAATAATGATCTAGAAACAATTTTAAACTTTAGTAAAGCATTTATGAATTTTTAATACTTTTTACATAAATTAAAAACGGTTTTTTTACTTTTACGAACGTAGGAACGACATACCTTCGCGTACAAAAATGGCGTTGCTAGAGACAGGATTTTGTTTTTCAAAAAATCAATATTTTTAACAATAAAAGTAATAATGATAATTGAGAAAAACTAGAAATAAGTATAATAATTAAAATTAACAGAAAAAGTGTTCTTTACAGTGTTTCCATTTAAAGTATTTAAAACCTATTAGAAGAAAAATCTTACCGATAATCTGTAGCGTCCTGCAGGTCTCATGAAAAAAGCAGGTATTTCGTACAGATTTTAAGCGGTTTTTGAGAAATAATTATTCAACAACAATTCTAAACTGTACTTAATCACTTTTTTATGAATTTTAACTAGTTTTTGCACAAAATAAACACAATTTATTTTAATTTCGCGAACAAGAAACCCGGCTGTACGAAATACGGAAATGGCGGCAAGGCTAACAGTATTTTGTTTTTCAAAAGAAGCGCTGCCAACTTAAATGTTTAGTATTCATAAAAAAATCAATATTTTTAACAAATAGGTTTAATGATAAATTCAAGAAAAACTGTAAAAATAAAAATCAACAGAAAAAAATGTTCTTTCTTGAGTTACCATTTATTTTAAAGTTTTAAACAAGCCGTGAAGATATGGAATGCTACGCATTTCATTATATACTATTCACAGTGGGTGGTATATTGCATTTTCCCAAAGAACGCAAATTAAAAAAAAAATTAAATTTCTTTTTTTTAAGAAAAGTTATTTGAAAAAAATTTTTTTCGTGAAGAAATTTTCAAAAAAAAATAGTTTTTTTTAAAGAATTTTCTTTTTTCAGAAAACGAAAAATAGCAAAAAAAAATAAAAATTTCAAAAGTATTTTTTTTTTTAGAAAAACAAAAAAAAAATAAAAATTATAGTTTTTTTAATTTTTGTTTAAGTTTAACCTCTACAACTTTTTTGTTTTTTCAAAAACAAAAGGGATTTTCCACTCACAGAACTTGATTCTTCCTGAAAATTTCGAGTCGGTGGGATTATTCGTATTAAGTTATCAAGTCCACAAAAAAACGTGAAATCAGAATAAAACTGGCTTTAGCTTTTCCGGCAGTGCACTGCAATGGTGGCAAAGTGGCGATAACAATACATTGGCACTGACCTCCAGAAAAATCAAGGTATAAAATAAATTAAAAAAGTATAATTTCTAGAAAACCTGTAGAAATAACTATTTCATTGTAGAAATTAACAGAAAAAAGGTGCTTTACAATATTTTCTTTCAATTTAAACCAAGTTTTAAATATTATCAGAGAAATCTTACCCTTAATATGTAGTGTCGCTGCAGGTCTCAGGACTTTGTACAAAAGTTGAGCGGTTTTCGAAAAATAATGATCTAAAAACAATTTTAAACTTTAGTAAAACATTTATGAATTTTGAATAGCTTTTGCATAACATAAAAACGTTTTTTTTACTTTTACGAACGTAGAACGAAATACCTTCACGTACAAAAATGGCGTTGCTAGAGACAGGATTTTGTTTTTCAAAAAATCAATATTTTTAACAACAGGCGTAAATTTAAATAAAAAGGGATAAATTTTTAAAAAAAAGCTATAATAACTGATACCTACATAATTAAAATTAACAGAAAAATTGATCTTTACAGTGTTTCCATTTAATTTAAAGTATTTAAAACCTATTACAAGAAAAATCTTACCGAAATCCGTAGCGTCTCTGCAGGTCTCAAAATAAAACGGGTAATTCGTACAAATTTTAAACGGTTTTCGATAAAAATTATTCAAAATAAATTCTAAACTGAACTTAATCACTTTTTGCAAATTTTAACTAGTTTTTACATAAAATAAAAACGATTTATTTTAATTTCGCGAACAAGAAACCCGGCTGTACGAAATACCGAAATGGCGGCAAGGCTGACAGTATTTTGTTTTTCAAAAGAAGCGCTGCCAACTTAAATGTTTATTATTTATAAACAAATCAATAATTTTAACAAATAGAAGTTTAAATTATAATAATATAACTCGAGTTATAATTTTTTAGTGTATTCAGCAAATTAGGAACCCGATTTTACAAAATCCCGTCGCGTACAAAAATTACGCTAGCCATACCATTCTTAAGTTATTGAGGCCAAAAAAGTACCCCCATACCTTATAAAAAACATGATATGGATACTTAACAAATAACCTACCTATTTTAGTAGCTATTATATCAAATTTCCAAAATGCATCCATTTTTACCATCTCATGGGTCTTGAGTTGAAAATTTTGGTTATCTTCACCGATAAACAGCTAATTTGTTGAAATCTTCAATAAATTCACATTTATCAAGCATTTCTTCACACTTTCAGATAATTTTCTCTTCAATTATACTTCTAAATTTTAGACAAATTTCGAAAAAGCTTAGTAGACTGCAACACAAAAAATTGGCGAGTTTTCTTTAGAATGCTGGCGGGAAAATATATAAGCGTCTAGTTTCATCTCAGTCTTGCTTATTTACTATCTGAGAGTCGCTCTCTTTTTGGCGATTTCATCGGCTACTTGATCTAAAAAAATAAAACTCAAAATAGTACGGTTCCACCGCACTTTTTCGCAAAAAAGTGCCGATAAGTTGGGAAATTATTGAAAAATATATAAAGGTCTTTTAAGAAGAGGTTAAATTTTAAATTAAGAGAAAAATATAGTTGCATATATACATTGCTTCTAAGAATATTCTAAGAAGGAATGAATATTCTTAGAAATATCTAAGAATATTCTTAGAACATTTGTGCTGTCAGAGATGTTGCACCATCTTGCAGGGTCTGTACTTTGGATTAAACTAAAAAAAAACCGCTTTTCAAAAAATGCATTTTTCTCCTAATTTAAAATGTAACCTCTTGTTGAAAGACCCGTTATTGCTTTTTTATGTTTTTTTGGACTTTTTGGTCTACCTGTAGATCTGCATCTAAATCTACATCTATAATTGTACCTCGAGGTACATTATATACAAAAGATTTATGTGAAACAAAAAAATTTGTCTATCGGCTGGTCTGTCCAGGTAATTGTGACAGGGTTAACCCTGTCACAATTACCTGGAAAGGTCAGTATACTTACTGGTCAACATTTAAATTTCGATATGGTCAATAATTGCATAGGAGTCGTACTTTAAATATGTAACGCAACATTTTTGCAATATTATATGTAACGCTAGCAGCAAAGACCTAAAAATTATTTTGGAGAAAATACTTTTTATTTCTTTATTTCTACAGCGGATTCCTCCTTCCCTCCTCGTAATACTACTAGGCACATATTCTTGACTTTCAGGGAGTAGAACGACTCATAGAACAACGATTAGAATATGACGCATACTGTTGAAACCAACAGAGTACGGTCACAATCTCAGACTCGTTCCATCAGTCGTGCTGCCCCCCGAAAGTCAAGAATAGGTGCCCTAGTGTTATAACACTCATCTGCAAGGACTTAAAGCACTATCCCCCTTCAAGTGCGTTAGGTATTTTAAGTATGCCATGAAGCAAAAGGCCTGGGGGTAAAATAAAGCCTCGATATTCTTTTTTACATTTTTTTTTTATTTGTAAAATTAATATACAAAACATACAAAGATTTATTAATAAGTTTTTGTGCTGTCAGTCAGAATTCAAAAAATATTGCAACTTTTAATTTACATAAGTTGTAATAAATATTGTAAATAAATGTTATAACTTGACATTTACAATAATTTTTACTAAATAATTAGACAGCGGGGTTTTAGTATTCATAACTGAACTCTGCGCAGCTTACCACAATTTATATAAGTTGGATAAATCACTAAACCCCACTCAGTGGTGCTCCGAACTGTTTTTTTTGAGAAATTTCCAAAAATAAAAAAGCTTTACCCCCCCCCGACTGAAAATTTAGATATTTCTCAACCGAAGAAAAAAGCCGGGGCCGGATTCAGGGGGGGGGGAAGATTCCCCGGGGCCCGGACCTCCAAGGGGGACCCGGCAAAAATTTTCTGTCAGGGGTAAAGCTTGTTTTTTCAGAGGCGAGGACTTTTTGGAAAAATGGGAGGCTCATTTTCCTCGGGGCCCCGGCTGGCTTTGTCCGGCCCTGCCTCTGAAGGAATCTACTGACTAATTTCCCCTATACCTCTCAAATTTCCCAACTATTCAACCAATTTCCTAAATCTGCCACTTAATTTTACCAACCCCCCCTACCTCCCATGGGAGCACCCCTGACCCCACTGTTTATAGTAGACATTCAATATATTAATATATCAAAGCTTTCATACAGTTGATGGTATTCTAAACCTTTTCGTCATTAGTCTATTTGAAATTCTACACAAACCTTGTTGATAGAAAATTTCATTAGTTAATTTTTTACCCGCTAAAGGCCCAGGTAGCAAAATAACATGACATTCACGTGAAAGTCACGTTAATATGTGACATGTGATGTTAAGATTGTAGTCTCATTTAACAAAAATGTAGCATGGTGGGGATGTGCTAAGTCCGCCCCTAATAACATCACACAATGACATCCCGAAAATAACGTGTTTGTGACATCATAAATCCACATTCCTGTTATATCTAATATCTTATGGATGCCGTTACTGGTACTTTAATATTTAAATAATATTCTAGGATATTAGCTTTTTCTAAATTAAAACGATTAAAAACGCTATAAAAAAATCGGATTTAAAATCAATCAGTAATTGAAACAATCACAGATTGAAACAGATAGATTCTAAATACGAAATTGCAGATTAAGCGGAGAATATATTCCTTTAATCCGTGTCCGTGGTCTTGAGAAGCCCGGCAGAGCCCCCTATCCATTGGAAATCGTATAATGTGTATACAATTTCCTTATAATAACTTACTTTATCAATATCATCTTATATCGATTTTTTTGCTTCAAACGTCGGTGAGAAGCAAAATAACATGACATTCACGTGAAAGCCACGTTAATATGTGACATGCGATATATTCACAGCGTTGCTAAATATTTGTTATTAAATAACATGGTTGTCACGTCACACGTGTTACGTTGCAAATGTGATGTTAAATACATGTTATTTTTCAATATTATGTGATGTTATGATTTAGTTTAAAAATACACCCAAAAGTGATGTTAATTTCTTGTAATATAACATCCCTTGCTACCTGGGGGTGTATGTATTTAACATTTTAAGTTTTAGTTTTTTCTTTTCTCTTTTAAGAACGATATTAACGAAAAAGCTCAGAATGTAAAATGTACATTGAAAATGTACTAGAGTATATTCAACTTCAAAATGCAGTAAGTGTAAACAAACGCACGTGACAACAACGGATTTAGCGACAGGGTAGGACTAAAAACAAAGTATTTCTATATAACAGTCCATTGCATTGTACGCTTTATCGCAAGTACTCACGTACTGACCTGTTATAATTCTACATCCCTACTCTCGCAACATTCGAGTGTTTTAACCAATGAAAGCACGCGCCAGCTGTCGCGTGTGTGATTCTTGTATTTACTTCTACTGAACCTTGAAGTTGAATATACTATAGTTACATACATTTAAGGGTCCATTCGAATAAAAAAAATATAATATAACATATTTTGATCCGTAAATTCTTAATGGTTATTAAATATAATTATGTTTTTTTTTATTGTTTAGTTAAAGAGTTGCTGGAGTTCCTAACGTCGTCGTTTTAAATTTTTTGCGTTAAGGACTTTTTTATGATTGAAATTACGTAAAATTTACTAATTTTCAGAGTCAAATATATTATATTAAAAAGAAAAAAAATTGAAAAAAGGGCGACGTTAGGGACTCAAGCAAATCTTTAACTAAATATTGGTAAAAACCCCATATCGATATCTTTATTAATAACCGAAAATTTTCGGATCAAATAAAGCTTTACAAAGTCCAAAAATTTTGGACCAATCAGAACCGGGTGTAACTCCCTCACACATACATATTTTATTTTTTGTTTTATTATGGACAAGAAAAACTTTGTAGAGTTTTTTTATTTGAATTGACCCTTCCTGCATTCCCATTTTTAACATTTTCAAAATTTTGGGAAAGCCTTGTTTTTTTATTGTTTGCTATAAAAATAATTGACTGTAATATTGAGATTTATTTTTTAAATTATCACACATTAAACATATTTTATACCTAATTAATGGTATTGGTTTCGCAACTACCCAAATAGCACAAAATATACGAATGATATAGTCAAAGTACATATACATATAGGGTGATTCAGAAAAAATTTTAAGAGGCGATTCTAGGTCCAAAAATATGAAAAAAAGCTCCTATAACGGTGGGTACGAAAATGAACCCTAAGGGAACTGGAGTCCTATAAACTACCTAACGAGTTTTTGCATATTGATAAAGGTTATAATTTTATGTAATTTTTATTTGGTAATTTTAAACAGAGGCGAGCAAAATGAGGGGTGATGTCACTTTTTTGCCCAAACTTTTTTATCTGTAGATTTTTTGACGTTTTCACAATAGCAAATTAATAGAAAATGCACTTTTTCGGAATTTAGGGGCAACTTCGGGGCCTTGATGGCACGGGTTAGAAACTTTTGACCAGGCTAAGATTTTGCATGCTTATTTTGATACTCAAAAAAATATATAGATATCAAGGTTTTTAAATTTTATAAAATTACAAACACTAGGGCTGGTTTTATACGATATTTGGGTGATTTTAGGATTTTTAGAGATCTAAAAGTACCCCTTAGGGTTGCCTCTGTAAATTTTTACTCTAAGGGAATTCTAACCACAACACATAGAAAAGATTAAGTAAATAATTTTTTTTGGACCACCCTAATGCGCCATTGAAAGGACATAAGCGGGATGTCCGGGGGTATATTTTGAGCTATCTGGGTAAGTCTATAAAAAAATCTTGTATCAATTCTTTTTGATCCATTTATTAATAATTTACTGGATCATCAATTATGGATACAATTTAAAAATTAATTTTAAGTTTTTTTAAACTTTATTTTCTTTTGAGCACTTTATTAAAAATGACACAACGAAACACCAATGAAACATTTAAAACATACCGTAAAGAGGGTTAAGATTAGACTGAGGCAAAAAGGACAAACATGTATTTTAAAAAATCTATAGAATATACAGGATTGACATGTAAGTATTATAAAAAATACTAATTAATTTAATTTTTTTAATTCGTCCCATTTTAGGGTAATATTTTATGCGTTTTATGTTTCATACAGTGATAAACTTATGTTAACTATAGTTTAAATAAATTTACATTATTTTTTAGGTTAAATACAAATATTTAAAAAAATTTAAATACAATATAAACTTCAGTCAAAAGCTTAAAAAATAATTAAGTATAAATATTTACAATATTTACAAAATATATATTTTACAGTGGTATATCGTGCGGTTTTCTTTCTTTTCAGGAAGATTAAAAGATTTCTATAAGAGTGTTTCCTTAGTACGGTTTTTTTTACCCAAAAATAAGAAAAAAGTTCCTATAAACATATGTCCTCAAAACGACTATGCTCCTTCAAAAGGGGTTCCAATTTTTTTTTAATTTAATAACTCAAAAACCCTTTGTGTTATAGAAACGAGGTATTGCATGTGATCTATCCATTTAACCAGGGGCGTCCGAAATTACACCCTGAAGTTACGGACCGTACTTAAGAAACACCCAGTATACTATATATTATATACACCGAGAAAAATACTTCAAGTAAAAACGTTATTTTCCACAAAGTTAAAGTTAAAAATATGCATTTTTGTGGCGTGTAAGATTCGTATTGTTTTCGGTGAAATAATAATAAAAAAATTGCTTAAAATTTTTCGGAAAATAAATTCTTCAGTAGTAGTTAAAAATATATAAAAACACGCAAAAAACTGTGTTAATGTTATTAAAAGAAAAATATTATCCGTGCCTGAAATATACTTCAGTGACTCATTTGCAAAACTGTGCTAAAAAGCGACGATCATACCGATTCGGGTGTGATTCGCCTAACTCCGTATGAGGGGAATCCCTTATACGAGAGCAGCATAATACGTTTTAGGCATTAGTCACTGTGTTCCAATTCCGACACGGGGAATATTACTAAATTAAATTAGATAAATATAATTTATATTTGGCTCATAAAAAGTTAAGATAATTACAAATTAACTACATACATATAACAATAAAATTAAGATTGGTTTATGCATAATGGGCTTTTTCGTGAGACTCATAGTGAAAAAATACGTGAAATTTTGTTTTAAACGGGGTCTCACACTCCAAATTTGATGCCCGTTGATCCGAGATATTCAAATTCAAAAATTCAACATGACGTCAGCAGCTTGCCGAGATGCAGATACCATCAGCCACAATGTTTTATTTTTTATTTTACTGATCGCAGACCAAACTTAAAGAGTAAAACACCGTTTAATAGAAAATTTCACGTATTTACTATTGTTTGACACACGGTTCTAAAGCTACCGAAAGAATGCGGCAAAAAATTATACTTAAATATAACATATAACTACGCCCACGTTTACACCGAATTCGCTTTAATCGGAGCGTTTTTTGTTGGCGTTCTGTGTTTTTTTTTGCACCTACCTCCCCCTTTCGTCGTAGATTTCTTACCGTGTGTCAGACTATATAAGCCTTAAAAAATGAGTTAAGTTCTAATTATACACAAAGAAACATTTTTACACATAGCTTTCAAATTATAAAAATAAGAAAAAAATCTTTTTACTTTGTCCGTAGGCTAAAAAAAAAATATTTTTTTGGAAGCTAGTATAGCTTATAGTTTATCGAGGAGGTAGATTTACATTATTAACACAATTTAAAAAAATAAATCGTTACAAAAATATCGATAAATGTACAAAAATACACATTAAGATAGACTAAAAATCCATTTCTTTTTTTAAATCGAACACCAGAAATATTTTACATTTTACCCAAAAAATTTCAAAATATCCTACGCAAGGCATGATACCTATTCTGCCCTACTAAGCTAGAAAGCAACAACTCCATTTGTCGCATAGCGACGTTTTGACGTCAACTCTGATGTAATATTTTGAAAACGCTGCTGTTGACAAATGGAGTTACTGCTTTCTAGCTTAGTAGGGCAGTATTAGTCTAAGAGCTGGTGACCATTTTTATTTCTTTATTTTCTCCCGGATGTATTTTATGTATGTCTTAAGGTACATTTAAATTAAGCTATATCCAAACCGTCAGGTCCTGGATCCGATTCCTTTGGGTGCTAGAAGAAGGTGGTGAAATAAGGTACCCTAAAAATCTGTTTTTCTTACTGAGTCAAACCCATTAAATTTATTACATTCCGATTTGGCTATTTTTACAGTTATCCGCAACTATACTCGTGTCAATCTGAGAATGCGACTCTGACGTCACAGCGTGTAAACTAAATACCACTCTGTAGGGTCCAAACGAGTATATTCTGCAGTCTAGTGGTAAAAACAGTCTTTAAAAAGGCCATTTGATATCTGTCAAATCTAAAAAAATTCATTTAATCAAAAAGTCATTTCATAAATAAGAATAAATTCTTGTCTTTAAAAATTTGAACATGACATATGTCACGTTTAAATATTGTTTTTGCCCCTTGACCCCAAAATCATTGTGTATAACTATGAAAACAGCTTAATCTAAATTTAAAAAATGTAAAATGTGAAATTTTTTACAGCTTTTGTAGCTTCTAGCACCCAAAAGAACCGGATCCATAACCTAGAGCTTTGGAAATAACTTAATTTGAATGTACTTTAAGATATATATAAAATAGAGCCGGGAGCAAACAATGAAATGAAAATGATCACCATCTCTCCGACTATATGTAAAATTCGAGGTATATACCTCATTCCTATAAAATGTCAACAAATTCACAATTTTTTTTTTTTTTAGTAACTGAGCTTTAGGTTAAGCACTAAAGTAGATATTTTTTCTTACGTTCAATCTCAAAAAAACAATGTTTTTTAGTCCAGTCAGTCATTCCAAATAAAATCAGATAAAACCCCACTTAAAAGGTTCAAACGTACGCTTCAACATGCCTCCCTTTGAACCGATTAAAAAAAACCTTCCAACTATGGACAGTTTTTCCGGACCAAATCCAAACGCTCGATGTTATGCCCACAATCATAGTCATGAGGTACTTGATCATAAAAACTTCAAATCTCGGATGCGCGTTTGTTTTCTGGTCCCTGGGACAAGGCATCGCGTATTTAGGCATTTTGCACATGTCGCTCGTCCAAGTTAACATCCAGTCATCAAAGTAGAAAAACTCGTAAATCAGGCATGATATAACCACCAGAGCTGGAAGGGTGTATAAAACGGAGAAGATAACAATCCTGATCATCAGTTTTTCCAGTTTGTCTGTTTTGGTACCATCGTGCTTCATCACCGTTCGGATTCTGTATAAGGAGACGAAACCTGAGGCCAGGAAGATGGACCCGAAGATCAGGTAGATACAGAGGGGGATCAGGACGAAGATTTTCATGGCTTCGATGTTCCATATGCCCACGTAGCAGACTCCACTAAGGATGTCACCTGGAACAAAGAAAAAAATTAATTCACACTGCGAAAAAAGCTAAAAATCCGGGGTTTTCAACAATTGGAAACGGAATAAAACCAGTGAAAACCAGCATTAAAAAAACACGGTGTGTGGTTTAACCAGGTTAAATTAAGCTCGACTTTAAACAAACTCACTTTTTTTATATTCTATTTATTTATGATAAAACTAACAATTTAATTGTTAGTTTTATTATAAATAAATAGAATATGAAAAAAGTGAGTTTGGTCGAGGTTAAACCATCGAGCTACACACCGTGAAAATTTTAGACTGCTTTTGACCCTACGGATTGATATTTTCAAGGCAATCTCTTAAAGAACGTGATCAAACGCCTTGATAATATCCATAAATCCCGAAGTAAAATAAGTTCTTCCAAATGATCTCATTTGTGTTAACTGGATTTCTTTTATTTTATGCCGAAGTCCTTACCCATACTCAAGTTTACACCGTACCCAACGGTCCGAAGTTTTTTTCACTTTGAATTGATTTATTTTTTGTGAATTAATTTGGGTAAATATAGGTCTGGTAATATGCGAAGTATTGGTAATTTATACCTATCAGATGCATAAATAACCTTAACTTCATATAATATATAAAACTAAGGACGATCTGTTTTGAAAAGTTCGATGCGCATTGCAAACCCCTATTTAAGCGTTGCTGTGTAATGTCAGTTTGTTCTCTTTATATTCATAGATTGTGTCTTTTTGTAAAGAAAAATAATAAACAGTTTATTATAAATAGAGAACTAAATCAAGGTATATCAACAAGACATAATAATGATATATCCACACCAAGACATAGGACAGTAATCTACGAAAAAGGGGCGCGATACAGGGGGATGGAGGTTTACAACCACCTTCCATCCTTCATTAGGGAAATAACAAATTTTAACACCTTTAAAAACAAAATTAAGGCTTTCTTCTTAAATAACCCCTTTTATACACTGGAAGAGTACTATGATGAGGTTAGGGAAAATAATTTCCTGGGCTTACCCAATTAATTAATTAATTATTGTAAACAAATGATTTTAATGTGTTTGTGACATGTAGTACATATTATTTATATATTTTTATTCCTAATTTGTGACGTATCCATAGATTGTATAATCTCTTACGGATTTAATAAATTATTATTATTATTATTATTATTATTATTACTAATTACCCTGTTATTAATAGGCTATTAACTAAACTAGGTTCTAGATATGATTTTTGATTAGCTTATTGGACTTAGTTTACACTAATTATAAAGTACCGATAGAAATCTCATTTGAGAAAAGTTCATTAAATTCATAGATTCATGAAAAACGTGACATCGCTTTAATTCAAACGACCCATTTGCAGTTATAATGAGACAGGGCGGGTACCTGGGACTACCCATAACTGTTACTTTATTATTTTTCCTCGTACCGCACCTACACGTCAAGATATTCAATATTTTGTAATCATCCTTATTATATTACAACAGATTTATGCATGTATCCATATACATACATCAGTATACTGATGTATGTATGTTACAGTAAAAGCTGGAAGTTTGGTTAATCCTAGGATTGACGTGTTAAACCTAGGAGTTGCCAATGGCGATTTCTCCCGTTAGATTAGACAGGGACAAAAGTTCTACCCAAAAAGGATAGAAGACATACATACACTCCCACTTCCACCCAACCAAACAAATTCTGTATTTGTTCTTTGTTGAACAAATACAATATTTACTTGGCCGGGCGAAAACTGTAACTCTATAATTTTAATTAAAGAAATTACTGGCGCCATCTAAATTTTAGTGGAATTATCTTATTCTACAGATTCCATTAGCTATGTTCGTTCATGCCGCTCAGTGCTACACTTTCCGGCCAACCAAATAAATACTGTATTTGTTGTGTGAAAAACAAATACAGTATTTATTTGGTTGGCTGGAAGTGTAGCACAAATGAGATAGAGATAGGGTAGATGTCTTTTGTTTCATAATTCTACTTGTAGAGAGCTCCATTAGATGTGGTAAAAGTACGAAAAATGTATTATCTATACAATTTCGAACTTCTACCACGTCATAACGGTCAATCTTAGGATTTTCCATTTCATATTGGTAAAAGCTATGGTCTGTTCATCCAGCAAGATAGTAAATTAAAAATCGCACAGTGAATATTTTTACAACAGGTTTGAATAGTATATGTTTGTGTATAGAATAGGGTGGGCCGTTCCTATATAGGTGTTTTATTTTTTTTTTTAATTTAAAAATCCAAGAGGCGTCTTGCAAAGAGAAAAAAAGCGTGTATTTTATTTTATTTACTTTTTCAATTTTTGTGCCCTCTACAAAGATGTACATTTTGCAACTTTTAGGAAAAATTTTAAAAAAAAAAATAAAAACAAGAAAACTTAATAAGAAAAATGCAAAAACTGTTTTATTGCAAAAGCAAATAAGTTTTACAACCGAAAATAACATTTACAAACATCATAGGCCATATTTTAAGCCACTCTATATTCTGATTTGTGACTTTTAATATGATTCTGCTTTTGCACACATATTAGGCATATAAGAAGGCATATTTTGTCGGGTATTGCGTTTTTAAATTCCAGATTTCATATTTTCGACCCACTCTAGTATAGAATATATTTTATAAAAAAAACTACGCAGTATATTCGCACATCCAATATTCGAATCTATTTTGAAAATATTCACTGTGCGATTTTTTATTTACTATCTTGCTTGATGAAGCTTTTACCAATAGGAAATGGAAAATCCTAAGATTGACCGTTATGACGTGGTAGAAGTCCGAAATTATATAGATAATACATGTTTTCGTATTTTTACCACATCTAATTGGTAAATCCTAGGTGTAAGACGTCAATCCTAGGATTAACCAAACTTCGTGATTTTACTGTAACATATATATGTTCGCAGTTGGGTTAAAATTCTTAGAATGTAGAAGGGAGAACTTCAGTTTCAAAGAATCTGTTTTTTAGTCCAGGTTTTCCAGATAATATTAAAGAAATATTTAGAACAATATAAGAAGCAAGAGTTGGTTGTAGGAATATTATTCTTACATGCAAATCTTGGAAAACCTGTCAGGAAACTGTATTTTCAAGTTTTTCTGGACACCATGACACATTTAAGAGAGTGATTATAATAGTTATTTATGGTACTAGTGGGTAAAGTAAGATATTGCCCATGAGAAAATTAACCTGCGAGGCGTCAGCCAAGCAGGTTAATTTTCGAGAGGGCAATATCGGTTTACCCATGAGTGCCATACAAGGTTTTATCCAATAAATAGCTTAGGAATTCATATTTTTATTAAACATTTTAATGACATTTACAAGAAAATAATTTGACAAGTGACAGTTGAGTGGGTAAAATAAATAATTATCCACTCAATAAAGTAAAAGCCACGCGGGGGTTTTTATTAAGTTTATCTATTTAAAATAAAGCTGGTAATTGTCTTATTATCAGTATGTATTGGATAAATATTTTTAAACAATTTAATTATCAAGTTTAAAAAAGTTTTAAATGCCAAAAAGTTAAATCAAATTTTTATGGATTTTAAATCTTTTCAAATAATGTCTTTTAATGTATGTTTACAACAAGTACTTAGTAACTGCGTTAATAATTTTAATTAAACAAAAAATTATAATTAAAAATACCATACAGATTGTTATAAAGCACTAAACGTCGGCTGTAAAAGTGCATTAGTGTTTAAATACCACCTATCGATAATGTTATGTTTCATAAATTCGCAGTAATTTTCATACTGCATAAATGTACGTAAATTCTATGGATTTTTTAACAATTAAAGTTCGTTTAATGCTTAATATACCCACTCTTCGAGACCATATAGAAAAATCTCCGACATACACGAAGCTGTGTACGTCCTTTATTTTTATTGGATACTTTTTAGGGTTTCTAAAGCTTTTAAGGTAATTTTTTTGTTGGAATTGGATTCTCCCTGTTTAAATGGGGGACTACGCCCCCATTAGCATTATAAACACCAAACTGGCGCAAAAACCGACCGAAACCAAAGTTAGGTTATGTTACGTCCGACGTATAAATAGCCAGTTCACATAGAACAGGCATTTGTACGTCCGTCGTTCACGAAGCTGTACGTCCTGTATTCGTATTGGCTGATTTTTAGTGTTTTAAAGCTTTTATTGTATTTTTCGTCAGAATTGTATTCTCTCAGTATATATGGGGGGAAGGCTACGCATCAAAAACACCAAAAAGGCGAAAAAAACAGGCAACCAAAGAGTTGGGTTATGTTACGTCGGACGTTTAAATAGCCAGTTCAAAACATCTATCTAGAAAAACACTTCCACAAGTTTTTTGTCATTTCCATATTAAAATATTTAAACCTTCAGGTTCTTTCTTTTGTTGTAAAAGAAATATTGGCAAATCTCCATCCATTGTTGCGTTTTATTCCTCAAACCTTTACACACCGAATGAAAAGAATCACCAATCCCAAGGTTCAAAATTTTCAGGTGACAAGATACACCCAATGAAACCAAGTATTCGCTGTAATCGGAAATAAAAGTTTGAGGAAAAACGCACCACAAAACTCGATATAAAAAAAGGTTACACAGGGTGTTTAAAAAAAAAGGTCACAAATTTCTCGCCAATAATAAGAAAAAAATGCTTATTATGTCTATAAAGAAAATTAATACCATAATATTTCGTACATACATAGACATGTTATATTTTTCCAAGTATTCACGCTGTTAAATTCGTATGTTTTCATAAATATACCCCAATAAATTTTAATATGCTTTTGCCGCTATGGCTTCTTGTCACGAAAAGCGTTTGGCTTTTTTCCTTTTTCTGCTGGGCGTTTTCGAAAATAAATTGGCAAACCAATTACATTTTGCACGAAGCCTGCTTAGATTTAACAGAAGTTTACATTTTATAATTTCAAACCTTTTAATAGATTTAACGAGTTATAGCAAATTGCTATTGGCAGTAATGTTCGGTTCGCGAAGCGCTAGTACTGGATATACCATGATAAAGGACTGGTATACCAGTCCTGAAATGAAAATGGTCACCAGCTCTCCAACTATTTGTATGAATTTTACTTTCAATAATAGGAGTTTTGTGTTTATTATACAATTCACAGCGCCTGCGCTAGAATAGTATTATTATTATTATATACGGTAGTTTCGAATTTTCCAAAATTTTCGAAAATCGTCCTAGACAAAAAATTCCTGGATACAAATTTGTTTCATGAAAAAAAACAAGAAATTTTATTTTTTTTGTCCGTCTGTCTGTCCGTCTGTCGGTCTGTCTATCCGTCTGTCTGTCCGTCTGTCTGTCCGTCTGTCCGTCTGTCTGTCCGTCTGTCTGTCCGTCTGTCTGTCCGTCTGTCTGTCCGTCTGTCTGTCCGTCTGTCTGTCCGTCTGTCTGTCCGTCTGTCTGTCCGTCTGTCTGTCCGTCTGTCTATCCGTCTGTCTGTCCGTCTGTCTGTCCGTCTGTCTGACCGTCTCTCTGATGTCACAATTTTTGTGGACACGATAACTCAAGAACGAATGATCTAACCGACTTAAAATTTTCAGGAAAAATCAAGTTCTATGAGGGGAAGATCTCTATTGTTTTTGAAAGTAATCCCTCCAAAAGCAAAAAGTTATGGGAGGTTAAACTTTTAAAAAAATCGAAAAAAGCTGAAAGAAAATTCCGATTAAAGTAATTTTGTAGCATTACATATCTTTACGGCTTGTTTTTATATGAAGCTGAAGTTTGCAACGTGTTTTTGCATCGAAAATTCAAATTTATTAAAGGACTTGTTCCATAAGACGTTTTTAGCGCACTAGTATTTTAGAAAAATCGCCGCAAGCGGCTTGTTTTCTAAACTTGTACTCGTGCGCTAAAAACGTATGTTATGAAACTAGTACTTTAATATACTATTTGAATTTTCGTTGCAAAAAAACGTTGCAAACTTTAGCTTCATGTTTTTATTTATTTCCACAGTAGCTCCTTTAGCGTACTTCTAGCAAATATCGGAGACGAAAGCGGAGATTATTGAAAGGTCCGTATTCCTTTGAAGTGTCCTTTTAACAGGAAGTCCCAGGGAGGACACAAGAATCACCCTAAAGAAAGGAAATAAAAGAAAAACTCAATAGGGGTCCCATATCGATTTGAGTTTCGCATGTCTCTTGAAATATAAATAAAATAAAATCTATAAGAAAGTTATCTATCTGTCGTTAAAATCAAATGGACAGGAAACAGTGAATAGTATTTAGTATTAGTATTTCTTTATACTCGTTTAGGGACCTTCTATAAGGTATTTTATACCACAGAGTTTTAAGTTATACATATAATTAATATGGAACACAGCTCGAGCTTCCTCAATCTTGATTATCAAATCATCAAAGCTTCAAACTGCTCCTCCATATGCCATATACGCTGTATCATTTCATCCTTTTTGGGAATCATCAGCACTGTGTATCCTGTATGTTGTTAATATCTAACGTTTTATTTAAATAAGAAGAAATCTATTCTATTCTTCTCGAAGAAACCTCTGTTTTTCAGTGAGTCTATTTATTTTAATTACTTTTTTAAAGTCCAAACCATAAAATTCAGCTACAAAGGTGTTCAATAAGAACGACGTGCATGGTTATCGCATGTCTGATGGCAGTAATGGTGTCCTCTGTAACCCAGTCAGCTGGAAAATTTACATAATATTCCAGTCCATTCGTTTTATTAATTAAATAAATAAAAAAACTAGCCGCGAAGACACAGTATGCTTCGCTTTCTATAGTATACACTTTTCAGTGAAGGAAGGCACTTAGAGTTATCCATCTCAAACCAAAGAAGCGACAAGTTCGTTGCTATGGAGTGGGCCATGATTTTTGCGAGTGACCGGTTTAATATACATAGTTCTGTTTTTGCAAGAAATAGTCAGTCACAGCAAGCAAAGTAAACTTATTACGACTGTATCGGAGTTGTTTCATCTTTAGAAATATAGTTTATATGTTTATATTTGTTAAATGTTATTTTTCAGGAAATTTAATTCATACAAAATTCGTAGCAAACTATAGTATAAACATTCACTGGTCGATCAGTTACCAGAACTATAACAACGTTAAGTATTACTGTGACAACTACACCTTTTAAAGTTGTAAATAGGAAAGTGTAAATTGATATTCAGAATTTCAAGTTAAATTTCAGAAAGTATAAATTGTAATTCAGATTTGCAAGTTATATTTCAGAAAGTGTAAATTGTAATTCAGATTTGCAATTTATATTTCAGAAAGTATAAATTAAATTTCAGAAAGTGTAAATTATATTTCAGAAAGCGTAAGTTGAAATTCAGAAAGTGTAAATTATATTTCAGAAATTATAACTTTATATTATTATTACAGAGTAAATTGTATTTCAGAAAGTGTAAATTGTATTTCAGAAAGTGTAAATTAAATTTCAGAAATATTAATTTTGTTTAGTTTTATGTAAAAAATACATTTTTTTTAATTTTAATTTATTGCTGTTCAATATTTAATACCGAATATATGTGTAATACATAACTGATATTTTTTTTTAAATTTTGTTGAATAAAATAATACGTTCCGAAATAAAAATTATGATTTCTGATTTACAAATTACCGTTTCCTAAAATTAATTTACACTTCTGAAATTGAATTTACAGATCAAAATTTAAATAAAATAACACATTCTGAAAATTAATTTCTACTTTCTGAAATATAATTTACACTTTCTGAATTTCAACTTACGCTTTCTGAAATATATATTACAAATCTGAATTTCAATTTATACTTTCTGAAATATAACTTGCAAATCTGAATTACAATTTACACTTTCTGAAATACAATTTAAAAATCTGAATTACAATTTATACTTTCTGAAATTTATTTTAAAAATCTGAATAACAAATTACACTGTCTGAAATTAATATCACACTTTCTGATTTACAACTTGAAAAGGTGTAGTGAATGGTTAATAAACTTTTTGGGGTTTTATACATGCAAAAACGTTCAGTATTTATTACGAGTAACGCAATCCACAGAAAATAAGCAATCCAAAACTGTGACAAAAGGCAAATTTTTTTTACAAGAGCTCGAAGTTAGGAAACGAACAACCAATTAAGCTAAACCAAATAAAAGACAAGATTGTTAAAAATCTAAAAATATAAATTAAGATTAAAAATGGTGTATATATTTTCTTTTACTCTTCTTTTCTATTATTCAGAAGAGTATTCCAGTTTGTCTGTTTTCATAATTAAATAAAAATAAAGAACTAGTTTCAATGTCTCCTAGAGATGATAAGGCCACGGCAAAAGGAAGATTTATGGCGAGTGCCTACTCATAGTTCCTTTTACTTTTCAAATTGAAAGTCTTATCTAACAACTTTGTTTTAAGCGCATTTATACTAAAATTATACATAGCATATAACAGACTTTATAGGTATATATCCAGAAGAAAACACCTAATATAATATCAAGCGTAACGTCACCAAAATAATTATTGACACGAAAACTAAAAGTAAATTACATTTAGTACCCTTAGTTTTTAAAACTTTCAAATGTTTTGGACTTTTACGCTGATATTTTTTTGCTTTCTTTTAGTATATTGAGACCTCTTCTATGCAAACAAACGTCAGCCTCAGTCTGTTGGTTTTCTAGTCCTTCGGAATTCTTTAGGATGCACTGTATTTTAGCTCGAAAATAAAATTATTAAAGTACCTTACTAAAAGTGAGGTAAATTTCATATTTTACGAGATTATTCGAGAAATAATTAATAAATTAGTTAATTAAGCAGGTGCAGATTCAAAAGGAAGTCTATATCATTAATTATTAAATCGCTTGGAATCAACTTGGGTCCTTATTGCTAAATTTCACTCAAGGGAGTATCATTCTACTGTAGATAAGGGTTAAAAATCGATTGACCATAGTATATAATTTATATATGTTATATTTTCCTGCTAAGACAAGTTGTCCTATCTGCAAAAATTCACTTTTTGAGATAAGCACACCATTGTATTGCTTTACACTAGCCCCATGTACCTACTAAAATGAAATGTCCTATCTAAAATCCAAATCCTAAAAATTAGCCTAAGATGTTGGTTCTATGTGGAAAATTTTCAATATTTACTAAATAAAATTGTCCTAACTAGTCTTTACTAGACGAATAAGTCAGGACGAGGACTAAGTTTACAGATCTTAGTAATTTGATTGGACTTTTTAGATCATTTTGTCCTAACTTTATAGATAGAACAAATGCATTTAGTATGACAATTTATTTTTCTGACAAAAAAATATACTTTTTTCTTCAACGGATATCACGTATTTTTGATTTAAAATAAAGCAGAACCCAATGCCATCTTTATTTAAACATGTTTACAAAAAGTGCAAAAAAAACAATAAAACTGGCCATATCTTAAAACATCTAATTTGCAGATAGGACAACTTGTCTTAGCAGGCCAATATAGTAGGGCTAAAACCAAAGAAATAATGTATAAAATAGGAGAAACTGGGGCTATTAGAACCAATAGATTGTACTTAGTATTACAGTTAATAGTCTAACAATCTTACTTTATCTCAGGCTTTCCTGCTACAAGAAAAGAGTGCTGGATCTAGAAATAAAGAAGTTATTGAGTAATTCTACTGACTTAACTAAAAACTGTGTATCCTATAATGTCAAGACCAAGTACTGTAACAAACTACCCCATTATCTCCTACAATATGCTATATAAAGTAAAACGGACCATAATACATAAAATGTATTATATTTTCTGCAGGATATATTTTTATGTTGAATGGTTATTGATTGTTAGTTAATAAAATGTTCATTGTTATGGGAAATATAACACACTATGTGATAAAATCGACAAAACTGGTATACAAACACGATTGTGTTTGTGTTTTTAGACTGTTATGACTCGCAATATCAAAATGAAACTGTCAGCGTATCTTACGGCATAAACAAACAAGTCGTAAAGATATCCCAAACTTATTTTATAGTATATTTCGCAGACACTTGAAAAATTAGAGCACATATCACAATTTTAGAGCCTTTTTCCATTAAAAGTTTGGCTCAGTACTTCTAGGTAAGTATAATCTTTTTCTACGACTGCTTTAGAATGTAAGCAAATACACACACTTTTCAACACACAGAATGAATCCATTCTAGCTCTAGATACGGTATGAATATTCCGTATCAAGTGTTAGAATGAGCACATGTAGTGTCATCTCTTGTTTATAAAATTAAAGAAAACTTTAGCAAAATTAGCAAAAATTTAAATATTTTACCATGAAATATTGAATAATTTAATGCAATTTAAAGTTTTGCGTTAAAATTACATAAAGTTTATTAGTTTTTCTTAATATTTGACCAGTTGTTTATCAACTTAGTTCAAAAAATTAAAACTGCTCCATCTATTGTTAAATATTTAAACCTGATATCTGTCACAACAATCTGACATAACCTTCAATTTTTGCATTATAATTTATAAATATGTGTTAAAATTAAATAAAAATCTTTTTTAAGCACTGATTTCATAAAATTATTAAGTAACATTTATTGCTTTATTTAAAAATATGTGTTTTGTTGCATTTACAATATCGAGTCACAAAAATTATTGTTTTTAACCTTGTGCGCAGTTTAAAGCCATACAGTGTTTCATATTTGTAGTCGAAGAAAAAGTATAGTCTACAACACGTATGGAATAGTCATTCCGCGCTCGCGGGACCGTCATACCCGCCTGCCGGCTCGTATGACAAACTTTCCGCTCGCGCGGAATATTGTCTATTCCATACTGGTTATAGAATATTTAGTACCGTTACCAGTTTAAGTTTAATTCTCTATCATCTTAGTACTTATTCTAATACAAGTAAACTCCGCGCATTATCTATCTGAGTTGATGGTCATTTGTTTCTTGTTATTTGGTTGGCAGAATATATTTAGTTCCTTATGTAAGGTTTTCATCTTGTTTAAAGTTTATTGTCAATCAAGACATTATTTTGACATTTATAAAAAAATCCAAATAATTTGCTTTAGCAAGAAGAAATAACAAGAAAAGTGCATAAAAAGAAAACTAAAGCATCAATCTATAAACATTTTCTTTAAATGAAGTAATATAATGCAGTGCTCTATAAATTTTTGAAGTAAACACTATAACAGAGATTTTTTTGGTTAAAATAATACTGGTCCGTAATTTTATTCAGGTAATCTTAAATTTAAGTTTATAATAGCACTTTATGAATAAAAACTTACTTTTATTATAATTTTGAACAAAGTTTTACTTTTTAAACAGATTTTGTTGTTATTTGTAAGACGTAAAATGACAGTCAATTTAACCTAAATGTTAAAAATTATCAAAAGCACAATGGGCTACAAAAATATAACTAAAAGTCATTTTTAAACCACTAATCATAGCTTTCTTGATCCAATTTGTTACTCAGATAGATAATGCGCCGAGTATACCTATTTACTTGACTATTTAAATTTTCGTTTGGACTTTACATAGAAACTGTGTTAAACAAGACGTTAATGGTTTGTTTAATAAATACAATACACGTGAAAAGATATGAGCCTTCTTTCCAGACAAACCGCTATAAATTTGAACCCATCCAACGCCATTTGTTCGGTGCTAAATAAGTGTACCGTGGGACTATAGACTCTTTTAAAATATACACTATATAGACTAAAGATACATATCGATGATAATCTATAGGTATGAGTTTCCTGCGCGAACATTAAAGTTTGTTGTCGTGGACAAACAATTTAAACGATTAGCAAAAGCAAGCCGTGAAGTTGGAATTGCTACTCATTTATGACGTAACCCTACGAAAAATATTAGAATATCATAAAAAATTATATTGTTTATTACATCGGATCCTAGTGCTACTAAGAGTGCTGATGTATTGAAATCTTCGCTGAAAAGTCAAAATCTTTGACCACGTTTTTTTTCACATTTCTCGACGTTTTAGTCCATTCTGAGTCGAAATCAGTAAAAAATTATGTCTGTCTGTCTGTCTGTCTGGGTGTAAACTCTCTAACTCCATTTCTACATGAGATATCGACTTGCGGTTTTTTGCATATTGTTTCTTATCGTATTCCGAAGAGCTGATTAGATTTTGGGGGTAAACGATTGGGGGTAAGGGGGTAAAAATAGGGTAAAACTCTTATTTTTAGCGCTTTTTGTTTATAATTAAGGCAATTATTATTGTATTTGGTTAATTTAGCACTTATATAAAAGATAATTTTAAATTGGTCAAAAAATGTTATAAACAACGTTTTCCTAAAACGCATTGTTTTCGAGATATTGGCGTTTAAAGCAGTAAAAGGTTTTTTTAGCATAACTCACATATTTATAACCCGATTTCAAAAAATTATATTTTAAATAAAAGCTCTTTTTAAGCCCTATAAAAAATGTTATATACAGTTTTTTGCTAGAATATAATGTTTTAAAGATACAGAATTTAAAATCAAACAAAACACCTAGTTTGAAATTTGCAAACTAGATGGCTCTAGTGATCAATAGTGCCGATGTTTTGACAGGGTGCTTGCAACGTTTCATCTAGTTTATTTGGGTACTCATACAAAAGCAATAATATCTTTTGTGGGGTACCAATTTATATTCTAAGTCATTGAGAAAGAATAATGTAAACATTTTCCGAGACACGTTCGTAAGTTTAGTGCTTGTTTAGGGAAAATTGTAATAGATTTTTATTAAGCTTATGAAAATTTGCCAGTGTTTACTTCATAGTTTTTTTTTTTGTGGGAGATGTTATGAATCCATCCATGGAGTTGCATAAAACTGTTTTGTCTTGGACCAAGAGCAAAGATTTTTAAAATAATTTAGCACGGAAGGTTAATAATAAATAAAACGGTCGTCAGTATACAAAAGTTTTTTTAATTAATGAAACTTAGTACCTTCTATAGTCGTGGAGCTAACCTACTAGCAGGGCTAGTCTAACACTTTAGATTTAAGTACCGATTTGACCAAGAAGTTTATATTTTTGCCATAATATCTACGATCAAGTTTTGCAGAAATTAAATTGGTGTGTTATCCACATGCGAACATGCTATATGTGTAGTTTTTTCTCACTTCACGCCAAGGGCTATAAAACAGAAAATATATTTACGACCGAATAAAATTTCTGTTTATTTAAATTATTTTATTCTCAACATTGAAGTCCTCTATAGAGTTTTATTGTTAGGTATAAAGATTTGCAATAAAATGGTTATTTATGATCAAAATTTGATCACTTAAGTTTTTTAAGTACACTGTTAAAACTGCATGTAAAATAATGTAAAAATACATGAATTTACATAGTACGGAATAGTAAATTTACTATTCTGGACTATAATTCATGAATTTATGTAAAAGAATGTAAAAGACTGCAAAAGAATGTAAAAGAATGTAAAAGAAGGTAAAAGAATGTAAAAGAATGTAAAATAATGTAAAATAATATATTTACATTGATTTACATATTTTTACATGATTTCACAATGTCGGGCTATGTTATTTTAACGATAACCAAGAAGGCGTCGCATCATGAGACGGACCGTTTAATATTGTTATTGTTAGAGAGATAGCGACGCATGCTTCTAGGTTAAAGTGTTAAAAGTATAAAAAAAAAGGTAAATATTATTTATGTACGATATTTAAATCCTTTATTTGTGGCCTAAAATTTACATTCATTATAAATTACGATCTTTATTAACCAATAGATCTTTAAAGAAAATTTTAAGCAGTTTATACTCGTATTAAGGGTGCAAATCGTTTGGTTTATTAAACCAAATGAACTTTACGCTACGATATTTCAAAAAAGCTTTGACACAGAGACTTGTAATTTGGAACAAACATTTTCTAAGTAGTAAATATTTTTTTTCAAATTTCAAGTCTCTATGTCAAAGCGTTCCTGAAATATCGTAGTGTTTAAGTTGTTTTAAAAGCACTTTTAACATGGCTGTGTGTTAATTTTATAAAAAATTATTAAACACACCATAAGTATTGTAGGCAAATATAAAAAAAATCGTTCAAGCTGATCGTTTTTTTACGTCTAAAGTCTATGCAAAATATTACCATTCTGGACTATGTAATTTTTAGCGTTTCGGTCTATGCAAAATATTACCATTCTAGATTATGTAATTTTTACCGTTCCGGTCTATGCAAAATATTACCATTATGGACTATGTAATTTTTACTGTTCCGGTCTATGCAAAATATTACCATTACGGACTATGTAATTTTTACCATTTCGGTCTATGGCAACATATTACCATTTACGGACTATGTAATTTAATGTAATTTATTTTTACCGTGTAGTACTTTCCCTACGAAGTTCTCCCTAAATGATCTTGCAAAAATTGCTGATTGTTTTAATACCAGTATTTAATTAAAAGCAATTAATAATTATAATTATCTAATCAAGAAACGTTATTAATTCTTTTTTGTAACACTTCCTCGAAGCTATGGCTTTATGAATGTTATAATTATACACTATGTGTGCGATAAGTTGAAATTAAAAGTAAGTAATCTAGTAAGAGTGTTTTAATTATTTCAACATTATTTCACAGATAGAGGAAGCTTATGTACAGGAAAATGTACATTATTTCTATTAGGGTGCAGGCAAATTAATTTGGAAAGATGAAGAGTATGTCTCGGGGGTAAATTAACAAGACGTAGGCATTTTTGCGAAAGTTTTGTCGTCATGGTATAAATTTGAGGATCAATTACTACTTTAAGTTGATTTTGGGGAGATAAATAAATAATAGCTTTGTTTGACATGTATACGAATTCTGGTCAAAAAGTCACAGGCACCATATTTCTCTGAATGACAGGATGAAAACATGTTTTGATTGGCTCTTAAAAAAAAAGTTGAAGATGAAAATGTAAGTACCTTATAATTTTCTGTTTATTAAAAAATCTTTGAATTTTGTCCTATCCTAAGCCTCAATGTCATTAATAAATGTATATATGCATATATACCCCGTCAATCTTGTATAGAAGCAATCAGCGTTTTTTCATTAACTCTCGAACATAATCTGAAGCAATCCTTAATTATTTTTTTCTAACGCGATGTATGTTGAGTCTGCCTTCTCATTTTTTATTCATAGGCACATTAAAATTATAACAATGCTATAATATCAGATTATAAAAAGCAACTTTTTGAAAACTGACGACATGATGCATAGGAAATTTCAACAAATAGACAGATTGGTTTTCTAGTTGCAACTTGTATCGTTCAATAAAATGTCATAGCAGACATTAAAACGATTGATGAGAGAAAAGCCCAAATAAGGTTTGGTATTAGTCATGGATAATCTTTACATATTTCACTGGATTAATGAATTAAGTAAACTCAGTTTGTAATATTAGATACCTACTAATATATTACGCTTGAAAGTTGTTACCAGAAAATTCTCAGTTTGCAAAAAAAGCTTCTTAAATAATTTTAATGTTCGTTATATCTTGATTCAACGTTACGACAAGTTTTACCAATATAAAGCTAATTACATTCAGAAAAACAAATTAATTTGTTTAAAAATATGGATATTTCTTGGTGTACAACACAGTTTTTTTATTAAGTTTTTACATAATTTATGAATTTATCATGCACTAAGAATGACAAAAAGAAAAACTAAGAAATAAAAATGATTAAAATATTCAAATTTTAAGTAGTAATTTTTTAATATTATTTTTCTCTACTTAATAATTATAATTTATTCAGGAACTTTCAGAAGGTACGGTTGTTTTAGCATTTCAAAATAATTATTGTCATACGAATGTAAATACTATAATTATGTTAAAGTGAAATATTATGCATGAATCCACATTTTGTCTGCATAAACTAAAATCACTGTTAACATTAATTTGAAATATATTTTTCTACGACTGCAAGTATACACACTTTTCAAACACAGAATGAATCCATTCTAGCTCTAGATATGGTATGAATATTCCGTATCAAGTGTTAGAATGAGCACATGTAGTGCCATCTCTTGTTTATAAAAGTAAAGAAAACTGTAGCAAAATTAGCAAAAAAAAAAAAAAATATATATATATATATATATATATATATATATATATATATTACCATGAAATATTGAATAATTTAATGCAATTTAAAGTTTTTCGTTAAAATTACATAAAATTTATTTAGTTTTTCTTAGTATTTGACCATTTTTTTATCAATTTAGTTCAAAAAATTAAAACTGCTCCATCTATTGTTAAATATTTAAACCTGATATATGTCTGACATAACTTTCAATTTTTGCATTATATTTTGTAAATATGTGCTAAAATTAAATAAAAATCTTTTTTAAGTACTGATTTGATAAAATTATTAAATAACAATAATTGCTTTATTTAAAAATATGTGTTTTGTTGTTGTTGTTGTTGTTGTTGTTGTTGTTGTTGTTGTTGTTGTTGTTGAAGAAGTTAACTGACTTGTCCTTACGTCACGTAAAAATTAATATTTGCTTCTGTATAATAGAGTTATTAATTTCTTCATGGCATAAATAAAAAATTTCAAATCTAACGGCTTTGTAGAAAGATTAACATATTAATAGATTTTTCCCGTATGTACATTACACATAAAATTAAAATTTAATATTAAACCAGCTGAACAGTTGCAAGCACCTTGTTAAAACATCGGCACTAGGCACTAATTTGAAACGTTATAAAATAGGAAGTTGTGTAAATAGGCAATCATTAATACACCTGCGCGTTGCATTATTTATTAAAGTTTGAAAGTGTGTATCTCCAAAAAGTTATAGTATAGCAAAAACTGTATAAAGCATTTTTTTTATGGTTTAAAAAAAGCTTTCATTTGAAGTATAATTTTTTGAAATCGGGTTATAAATGAGTTACACTAAAAAAACATTTTACTGCTTTGATCGCTATCTCGAAAATAATGTATCTTAAAAAAAGCTTTGATATAAGTGCTAAATTAATAAAATACAATAATAATTAACATAATTATAACCAAAAAACGCTAAAAATGGGAGTTTTACCTAAATCTTACCCCCTTACCCCCAATCGTTTACCCCCAAAATCTAATCAGTTCTTTGAAATACGATAAGAAACAATATGCAAAAAACCGCTTGTCGATAACTTATTTAGAAATGAAGTTATAGAGTTTATAGACAGACAGGCAGACAGCAGACAGACGGACGCAAAAGTTTTTTTTACTAATTTCGACTCAAAGGTCTAAAACGTCGAGAAATTTGAAAAAAAAATACGGTCAAAGATTTTACCTTTTCGGCGAAGATTTCAATACATCGGCACTCTTAGTAGTACTAAGTGCCGATGTAATTAAAATTTAATATTGAATTTTAATAAAGGTTTTAATCTTACAAGAAATAATCACGCAAGATAATTTGATCTCGCTTATTAGGTGACTTGGAATAATTCTACAATCATTGTGATAGTAAAAAAATAGATTCAGATAATAGGTAAATGTACAATTAACTAAGTAGGGCAGTGAGTTTGCAAGTTTCAGACTATTTCAGGATGGAAAAAGAGAAATAATAGTAATTTACGATACTGGTTAGTACTGGCATACGACTTTCATAATAAATACTACTTATTTGAGGAATACTATAAATATGCCTCGATTCATTATCTCCTAAGTAAAATTTTAACTCAATGTTTGTATAAGTAAATTATAATTTGTATAAAGCTGGGTTTATCAAAGTGCAGCTAAATTTAGCTGACACGTAATAACCATAGCAACTCTAACCAAAATCTAGAATTTGCTCTTAACTGAGACTTTATCTTTTAGATAAAGTTTTAACTGTACACTGATAAACTGGGCCTAAGAAATTATCAGATAAAACCTCTCCATAATACCATTTGTCTCGGGATGGTATTGTGCAAAATGTTATAAATTAAATCCGTCATATCTCCTTTAATTCTAAATCAATTTTTATTTAATTTAAAATATGTTCTTTTCTTTTAATTCTTCAGTCGAATCTATCTAATAGCACCTGGGAGTTATCTTAGTTATTTTCCGTATTCTCTTATATCTTCGCCCACGGAGTTTTAATCAATTTATACTGGTTGATCATGCAAACGTAATTAGATCAGATATTCATCGGTTATGGAGCATAAAAAAATTGCAATGGACATTACGCTACATAGATAAAATTAAATGGACGACTTTGAATTAGTTAAAGTAGGTTTTCGTGCATTTGCAATATTGGCACTATTAAATAGTACCAACATAAACGTTATTGTCTCAGTAAGCAGTATACTGCTGGTACTAGTACCAATAAACGAGAAGACAATTATAAAGTTAAAACTCAAGAGCAAAGTAAGAAACTGTTCATCTGACTCTATTGCGTGAAAATAACCTTCAAGGGTCCTTAAAATAAAAAAAAATGTCTACAAAGTTTTTCTTGTTTGGACTTTTTGATGGGAAAAAATATATATTACATACAGTGAAAAGTACGAAACACTGGATGGTAGTTAAGTTGAGTGCCCAAGAATGAACGAAGCAAAAGATTTGAAGGGGATAGGGGAATCTCAACGCTAGTGCCCCTCATTGACCGTGTTCAAATTAGGTGCGCAAAGGTTTGTTTTGCAGACTGCAGACGCGACAATCACCGAAACGACTCCTATCCCTACTACTGCACTGGCGTTGAGATTCCCCTATCCCCTTCAAATATTTTACTTCGTACATTCTTGTCCACTCAACTTACCTATCATTCAACGTTTTTCGTACTTTTCACGCGCGCTGTATATGTATATAAGTGAGGAGCTAAACCCGGTTCCGATTGGTTAAAATGCAATTTTTAGTATTTGGAAGGCTTTTTTTTTTTGAGGCGAAAATTCTCGGTTATTAATAAATATATCAATATGGGGTTTTTACCATTGTTTAGTTAAAGAGTTGCTTGACTGCCTAACGTCGCCTTGTTTTCGATATTTTTTTGTTTTAAATATATTTGACTTTGAAAATTAGGAAATTTTGCGTAATTTCGACCATAAAAACCTAAATAATGCATTATTTGAACTTTAAAGACAACTCTAATATGTCTAAAAGTAGTTATCACTAGATACTTAAATTAACAGCCGATATCTTTGTTCTTGTTATTTACGATCTGCTAATTATTACCGGTAATGGTGCTATAGATATGGCATTATACAATTCCTGGGCAATATATTTTCTATGACATTTCGCCCATAGTTAACGGTAAACCGCAACACACAATGCAAAAGTAAACTGAATCTAATCTGGTTGGTGCAAAAACAGCATATCTCCCTTTTTAAATAATATATTCATTTATGATTTTATAGGTTTAACAAAAAGATTAATATACTGTGCATTTCAGATTATACAAAATAGAGAAAACGAATATAGAACGATCAGATCAAAAACACATGTCAGCCTTGATCTTTGTTTCATACGTTTTGTTTACTTTCAAACGAGCGGTATATTACAATACTGAATCCGAATCTTTGGTTACTTAAATGGTCCTTCGAGCCGGTTCAAACATAAGGTGCACAACAGGGGCGATCATTTCTTAAGTTGGTTAGCATTTTTTAGCAAATATTGAAAAATCAATATATTTAAAAAAGCGTTTGAAAAATTAAAAAATATTGGTCGAATAGAGATTTTATTTGCTTATGTATCACACGAACCCTTTCAATTAAAAAAAAAAATCTCTCACCACATTTTAAAAGCTAAAAATATGAAATATAGGTATGCTAAAATACACTTGAAGTTGTCTTACTTAGGGGTTCTAAATTTGAAGTTGATATCTCAACTCGTTCCAGACTTAAGAACGGAGGGTGACTTTTGGACCGCACTGTATTGACTCATATGCTGTTATTGCATAAAATGACCCAACCGTGGCATAATAATCATCTGATTCGGTCTACAAAAGACACTAATTTATTCGAGAATAGCGCCTTCTCATGATTTAGTAGACGTTTAGTGTTAGAGGTGGCGACTGAAAGAGAGTCTGCATTTCTGGTCTATTTTTGAGACGAGTAGTTAAGAAAGTATGTGGACATTCCTTCGTTTTACATATATCATCCGTTTTTAGATTAATTTTGTGTCAAAACAGAATAAAAAGGATTACATACATACCGACAAACCGGGTGGCCCGCAAATACACAATTTTTTTTTGAAAGTCCAGTTGGTACCTCGGTTGGTACACTGATCGAAAAGCTAAAAATAGTACAACCAAACCGAGGGGTTTATTTATTGTACACCTATCCAATAATCTTCTACAATCCTTGACAATTCCTTCTTTCACAATCATTTAGAATCCTCCACAATTCTCCACAATTCTCCACAATCATCTACAATCTTCCACAATCATCTGAAATCTTCCCACAATCTTTAAAAATCTTCATTATTTTTTTTACAATCTTTCACAATCTTTTTGACAATCTTCCACAATCCTTTGATTCTCACAATCCTTGTACACTTTTTTTTTAATAAATAAACCCCTCGAACCAAACGTTGTTGTAACAAGTTTGAGGCATAAATACCATTTTTACGATTATTTTAAAACATTAACTATAACGTTATATATAAATAATAATATATTAAAGAACTTTCACTTTCGGGTTTAGACCGTGTTAATGGATTTTCACTTTCCGACGTTTCGTCTCTTACTACTAGAGACATCTTCAGGGATTAATCTGAAACTAAGTTTCGAATCAACTTGTGTCACTATTTATGACGAGTTGTGGTTATTCACCCGTGACACAAGTTGATTCGAAACTTAGTTTCAGATTAATCCCTGAAGATGTCTCTAGTAGTAAGAGACGAAACGTCGGAAAGTGAAAATCCATTAACACGGTCTAAACCCGAAAGTGAAAGTTCTTTATATCTTAATGGTCGTGAAAGCTTAAAATCTAAAATAATATATTAAATTCACTATTAAAATTGTAGATTCATAGACTTTTTTTTTAGTCGGACTTTTTTTTAGTCATCAAAATTTTCGCTTGGGATAAAGCTTTGTTTTATAAAATTATTTAACAAATCGAAGATCGATTCTTTAATAACCGATTTTTTCTAGAAACGATTTAATAGTTGTGATTCTGAATCGATCCTTAAAATTGATTCTTATGTAAAAGATGGGTACCCCTGCCAGGCCCTGACTCATAAGAATAGTATATTCTATGACTATTCCTTACGTGTTGTAGACTATACTTTTTCTTCGACTGCAAATATGAAACACTGTATGGCTTTAAACTGCAGACAAGGTTAAAAACAATGTTTTTTGTGACTCGATATTGTAAATGCAACAAAACACATATTTTTAAATAACCGAATTAATGTTATTTAATAATTTTATCAAATCAGTACTTAAAAAAGATTTTTATTTAATTTTAGCACATATTTACAAATTATAATGCAAAAATTGAACGTTATGTCAGATCGTTGTGACAGATATCAGGTTTAAATATTTAACACCAGATGGAGCAGTTTTAATTTTTTGAACTAAATTGATAAAAAACTGGCCAAATATTAAGAAAAACTAAGAAGCTTTATGTAACGCAAAACTTTAAATTGCATTAAATTATTCAATGTTTCATGGTTAAATATATATAATTTTGCTAATTTTGCTACAGTTTTCTTTACTTTTATAAACAAGAGATGGCACTACATGTGCTTATTCTAACACTTGATACGGAATATTCATACCGTATCTAGAGCTAGAATGGATTCATTCTGTGTTTGAAAAGTTTGTGTATTTTCTTAAATTCCAAAGCAGTCGTAGAAAAAATATATTTATAAACATTAGCTTTAACTAGATGTTTAAACCTACCTACTCAATGTGTTACTAAGTTACGGTAACATAAACCCACACTGTAATTGAATTAACAAATAATTCTTGTTAAAATTAACATACAAAAGCAACCAACATTCATTTTTTAATTATAGCCATTTACAATTATAATATAAATTCAGAAATATGCTAATCAAATGAATATAGTGAGAATAAAACAATTAAAACGTTATCTGACTATTAACATTTAGAAATGCTTTCTAAGAATTTAAAATCTTTTACTGTTTAGAAGTAAATTTACATATAGAATTGAATTAATTATACAGTGCGCTCCAAAAGTCACCCCCCCCCCTCTTAACTTTTGAACGAGTTGAGATATCGATTTCAAATTTAGAACTCTTAAATAAGACAACTTAAACTATCTTTAAGCATATATTTGGTACTTTTATCTCTTAAAATGTGAGCAGGGGGGCATGGGGAGAATTTTTTTTAAATGTAAAGGGGGTCGTGTGATACATCATTTTAAAGCTTTTAAAATTCTCTATATAACCATACATTTTTAAAATTTTTAAACATGTTTTTTAAGGTTTTGATTTTTCAGTTTTCTGTGCTAAAAAAATAAATTTTTAAGTTTTTTTTTTTGTTAATTTTTATTTATGTCAACTAAAATTAGTTTAAAAGTATAATTTACTTTTTTTCATTATGAAATTAGGCATTTTTAAAAAATTGTTTGGATTTTTTAGAGAAATTTTGACAAAAATACCCATTTTCAACCCTATTTTAAATCCAAAAAAAAAAATTTAAAAAAAATTAAAAATATACAGTTAAATGGAGAATTTTATAAGGTTTAAAATGATGTATGATGACCCCCCTTTCCATTTAAAAAAATGTGCCCTCATGCCCCCCTGCCCACCTTTTAAGAGCTGAAAGTATTAAATATATGCTAAAAGATATCTCAACTGGTTCAAAAGTTAAGAGGGGGGGGGGTGACTTTTGGACCGCTCTGTATATTTCGTCATGTAAGGGTTATAGTGTTCTATATACATAGAAAATCCAATGGATATAGAACACTATAATCCTCACATGACGATTTTTTAAAGAAAATATCAAGATTAATCATTTCAAGAAAATTTTAAAAGTATTTAATTTGAAATAGCAAACGTATAGATGACGCATAGCTTGCAATATAACCATGGGTACTGTTGTAAACAAAAATTACTCTAGCTAATTAAAATAAAAATCCCAAGATTTGATGAAAAATTAAATATTCTGTAAAATAATTTGTTTTTAGTGTTATTATCACAGGTCGGATCAAAGTAGCCATAACCGGGGGCATGCAAAAATTAGAATTTTAAAAAACTCTTTTTTCAAGTAGACACTTTAAACTATTGTTCACCAAGCGGAATGTCATGTCGACGCTGTTAATACTCAGTGCCATGGTCCATGACTTATGGAGAAGAACTTAATTTTTTTTTTTTGAAAATTGTTTCTCTTTTCAAAAAACGAATAGTTAATACAAAAATATTGTTTTTTTTTATTAATTATTCGTTTTTTGAAAAGGGAAAAATTTTAGGTCTTTCTCTATGAGTCATGGACCATGACCAAGTGATTCACTGAGTAAAACAGCGTCGACATGACATTCCGCTTGGTAAACAATAGTTTAAAGTGTCTATTTACTCGAAAAAAGTGTTTTTTTTTTAATTCTAATTTTTGCATGCCCCCGGTTATGGCTACTTCGATCCGACCCGTGGTTATTATATTTCGGCGGCATTTAATGAATATTTACTGTAAAAATCTCTCAGTGTAACTAGAAAACCTAATAATCATATAAAATATATCTAGATACTAAATAAGTTGATTCTTTTTAGTTATTTAAGTCGAGTATTTAATTGTAGACTCTGACGAATAAATGATATATTACACAAGAAAAAAAACGTCAAAGGCTTTATAATTATATGTTGCTTTGTACTTTATTGGACACTCCTTGCATGCTTCTGTTTTATAATTTTAGAGAGCACAGATAAGATCAAAAGTAGCTAATGTCAATAGACTATAGCTACTTTCCATTCAACTAAGTTTATACTATATAAACTTTATAGTTAGCTTACCTTACTACTTTTGACGTTTAGACTTTTTGAAATTTGCACCGTTTGAAATTCTAACTTAACCTTACTTCCCACAATTAAGCCCCTTTACACATAATCATGGTAAAGTAATGGCACAACCCGTATTAACTGTATTTTACCGGTAATGTTCTCTCCGTGTAGTACTGATGAAATTTAAACTCAAAATATATACTCGATTAAAAAAAAAGAGTGAAAAGAGGCAACTATTTTTTTTTTCGAGAATATTCAGATACAAACGAAAACAAGTCAAATACACGTATTTTCTAGTCAGGTCAGGCGGTAGTCGTGGCGCTTTAAGCGTTGGATACTTAATTCGCCACGCCAAAAGCGTGGGTTCGAGTTCCCCCGGTGGAAGACAAATTATTTGGGCTGAGGATTTGAGATTTGTGTCCGACTGAACATTACGGCTGCTCTCTTTGTGGCATGGAGAATTGTGGCCGAATATACAGTATGGCTGCTCTCCTTGTGACATGGGGGATTGTGGCCGACTATACAGTAAGAATGCTCTCTTTGCGGTGTTATCTTGAATTATTTTTGATTCTACTAGCCTTAGATCAAAGAACTTTTACCTCAAGAAGTAATTTCAGACCAATGTTTATTAATGTGTCACCTTTTTGTTTGTTTTTTTACTAACAGAAACGCGATCAGCTTTGTGGTGTAAAATGTAGATGTCGCTAGTCGACTTTCAGGCAACCTAGTAGCGATGTTGCGTAGTTTCCACCTTATCATGAATTCAAATCATTATACTTAAATTAAAAATGTACAAAACTTTATTGTGTATACTATATTTATGTTTAATAATATAGTATATTTAAATCTATTAAAATTAAACTACTAGTTCATATAAAACTCATACAGTACTAATGTTTCTTAAAATTTACAATAAAATATCCAAAGTATATGTTTCCAATCGGCAACACTGTACCCCTGTTAGTTATTTTACGACATTAGACTGTGAGTTTACACATTCTTTCTCTCTCTTTACGCGTACTAAGTAAACAATAGTCACTCCCCACCAGCCCCTCACCGTAGTTGGTTCACGCTTCAAACAAAGCATACGGTAGATTTCATCATGTTCCTTCTTGAGGTAAAAGTTCTTTGCCTTAGATTGTACTAGGTGTCAGAAATAATAGTTTGTTCAATTTTTATAAAAAGAATTGTTGGACAAAAATCTGTGACTTACAAACATTGGTTCGGAAGTCACTATAAGTCGGTGGTCCACAGAAGTTAGTATGCACAATGGGCATTTGGCCTGCGTGCAAGTGATATTATCATGCATTACTGTGATATTATCCCCCTTCAATGTAACTTTGCCAACTTTATTTTCTAAACTAACGAAGAGTGAGATAATTAGCGCAGAAACGCTGTAAGTCAACTGTCGGCCAATTTAGCTGTCGTTGGAATGAAATAATATATCGCTTCGTTTTCATAACCGATGGTTAGACAAGAATTTTATTTTTGCCGTTATAGAATCAATCACATCAAGATGGAAATGTTAGAAGATCAAAGGTTGGCCGAGGTTAAATCGAAATATATATGAAGTATTTTTGACGTCCGCAATAAATTATGAAAGAAAATATTAGTGGCATATCGGACAGAAGAGAAAATTAGAAAAAAAGTCAGGTCTCAATCTGGATTCGAACCAGAGTCCCCACGGTTTCCGGCCTGGTACTCTACCAGGATGTCCGATATGCCACTAATATTTTCTTTCATAATTTATTGCGGACGTCAAAAATACTTCTTATATATTTCTAATAATTTGGCTAAAATACAATGTTGGAGACCGCATCTCGATCTCTGTTGAAGTTCCTAAAATGTGAACGATACAAGGGGTAAAAGGGCTCTTAAGACATTGTATATTGAGTTTATTCCCACTAACAAAATTAATCATCTTTTCTTTAATTAACAACTAACAAATTTGAGAAGAATAGAAAAGAAGGCATGTCCAATTAGTTAGTTAAATCGAACATCGCGGCCCTTATAGGCCACTGTGGGCCAATCAGAAGTGATTCATACCCATAAATTAATTATTCATTAAAGTTTAATCATTTAATCAATAGAATCTAAAATTTATTTTTCAATAAAAAAGTTTTTTCCAAATTAACTTTTCTACACGTTTTCAACAAAAACGCATTTTCCAAATTAATTTCTCTACACCTTTTTATTGTTACAGGTGTCTTTGTTTCAATTACCTCGAAATTACATATTTTGACATTTGTCATATTTTGATTGAGAAAGCCAAATATTGCACAAATTCTTTCAAAAACTAATAATTTTCTTTGAAAACGGGATCAGATTAGATCCCGAAACGTTAGAAGTTAACTTATATTCAGTTTTTCGTTCTTTTTTAATTATTTTAACGATTTATCAAGAATTTTATTAAAAATTCTTTATTTAGGCAAAATTTTTAAACTTTGGTAAGGTATTGACTAATAATATTTTTTAGGTAAAGAAGATATAGCAGATAAGTATTATTTTAAACGCAATACCTTACCAGCGCATCTAGAAATAGGTGCGCCTGATAAGAACATTTTAATTTTATTTTCTGTTTTAGATTTTTTATAGATATAAATAACACAGGCCCACAAAATAAAAAAAGTTGGCTGTGCTGGGGTTGAGACCCACCTACTCTTATGTATTTTGGGATGCTGAACGCGAATCTGTCATAAAAAAGGCACTTCATGGGCTCATTTCTTTGTTACACTGAAAAAACTGTCTAAAATGGTAAAAATCTCATTATTTCAGTGTAACAAAAAAATGAGCCATTGAAGTGCATTTTTTATGACAGATTCTTGTTCACCATCTCAAAATACATAAGAATAGGTGAGTTTAAACCCCAGCACAGACTACTCTTTTTTTGTGGGCCCATGCTGTTTTTTCAGTGTAGAAAAAAAATGAGTCGATGAAGTGCCTTTTTTATGACAGATTCGTGTTCAGCATCCCAAAATACATAAGAATAAGTGGATCTCAACCCCAGCACAGACCACTTTTTTTTTGTGGGCCCAGACAGTTTTTTCAGAGTAGATACAAAATAAGCCCATGAAGTGCCTTTTTTTATGCCAGATTCGTGTTCAGCATCCCAAAATACATAAGAATCCGTGGGTCTTAACCACAGCACAGACCACTTTTTTTGTGGGTTCAGACAGTTTTTTCACTGTAGAAACAAAATAAGCCCACGAAGTGCCTTTTTTATGACAGTATTCAGCATCCCAAAATACATAAGAATAGTTAGGTCTCAACCCCAGCACAGCCCACTTTTTTTCTTTTGTGGGCCTGTGTAATCATTAAGGCGAAATGGCTCAAAATAATAATACTGTAAACATTTAGTCAATATTATTATAAATGTTATTATCATAAGAAATTATTTTGCAAGAAAATGTAAACGAAATGAGCCCTATAAATCGAAGGCTAATTACGGTAAGGCACGAATCAAATCACAACGAACAGGATCTAAAATGAGATAATTACGATAGTTTGTCCATAATTATCCGCAAAGGCCAATTTGGTCGATGATCGCGCCTTAACCTCGACAACCTCTGATCTTTTAACATTTGGGCCAATCTATTTTACAAAAATAAAAAATAAATATTTTTATTTTAAATACATTCTTGCTTTTATTATACACTCAGCAAATGTCATTGTAATTTTAATACTTAGTTTTATTTGTAAATAAATATTTGTTATTTATATCGCCACCATTAATATTTAATACTTTACTTGTGATATTAAATACTGCAAAGTGTGTATTGTATACAAAATGTTGTCATACTAACATAGAGACCGTGCTGGTACATTTGGATCCCCACGCAACATGTGTTTATTAATACTAGCATGTTATAGTAAAAATTACTGTAACATTTGGTAAAGCATATCACACTTATAGTATGGTATACTTCGAGTTGTTGTTTAGTTGTATTACTGATCTAGTTTAAAGTATGTTACAGTTATGAGAAAAATTAACAATCGGTAAATAATACCAAAATTTTGATTAGTAATACTATAAAGCTTGCAATCAGACACAATTACACACTGATAAAATAATCGATCCTGTTTTTACTCTTCTCTGTATTATTACTAATCAAAATTTTGGTATTATTTACCAATTGCTATTTTATTAAATACTGTAACATGCTTTAAACTAGATCAAACACACAACAACTACAACTTAAAGTATACCAAACTATTACTGTGATATAATTTACCAAATGTTACAGTATTAATAAACACATGTTGCGTGGGGATCCAAATGTACCAGCACGGCCTCTATGTTAGTATGAAAGCATTTTGTATACAATACACACATTGCAGTATTTAATATCACAAGTAAAGTATTAAATACCAATGGTGGCGATATAAATAAAAAATATGTATTAACAAATAAAATTCAGTATTAAAAATACAACGAAATTTTCTGAGTATACATATATGAGCAAAGGACTGTCTATAAATTGACTATTTTTGACTTGCCCCTCACGCTCAATTTTAGATAAAGATAAAGTAAAAAAAAATCAATTTTTGGTAAAAAAATTGGATATACATAATTTGTAGGAGTGTAAAGTTGTAAAGTTTTTTGGGAAACATGAGAAAAGTCTTTATATTTTCACTTGAATAAAGGTACGCGAGAAACTGGTAATGAAAACATGTCTTTACATTGAATTAATTAAGCGGCCGTATATAATTAGAATGTTCACGACACTGGTTACATTATACAGGGTGTCCCACAATGTAATTCAGTTAAAAAAAGCGATTTGAATTAATCAAAAACTTTTTTTTCAAGCTTTTAATTTCAGGTTGCGTTTAATCTTTTAAATCAACTTTTCCCTCACTTTTCGTATAGCAAAAAATAAAAAAAAATTTTAAAAAAATTCGAAATAAACTAAAAAAAAATTTAAAATGTTTTATTTTTTTCATTTTCTTTTTGCGAAAAACGAAAAAAAAAATCTAAATGATAGTTTATATAGTTTAACCCCCCATAACTTTTTTTTGTTTTTGGGGGGATTACTTTGAAAAACAATAGGCATCTTTCTCTCATAGAACTTGATTTTTCATGAAAATTTGGAGTTGATCGGATTATTCGTTCTTGAGTTATCGTATTTATAAAAACGTGACGGACATTTTCAAAGTTTCTTATTTTTTCACATTTGTATCCAAGAATTTTTTTGTCTAGGACGTTTTTTGGCGATATTTGGAAATTTGAAACTACCGATACTACTACTAATACGATATTTCAAGAAAGCTTTGACATAGAGACTTAAAATATTAAACAATTTTTTTCTACTACTTAGAAAATCTTTGTTCCAAATTTCAAGTCTCTGGGTCAAAGCGTGTTTGAAGTATCGTAGTGTAAAGTTGTTTTGCAAGCGACTTGCATCTTTTCGCGAACTATAATACTAATCTAGCGCATGCGCTGTGAACAGTATAATAACTGAGAAAAATCCGGTGTAAGACATTGTAGGACACACTGTATAATGGCAGGATGTTTCTAAAAGAGAATATAAGTGCAATAATTCGTTTTACTGATACTAATTTTATTATTATAATCAATTAATCTGGCATTTACAATTTTGGCGAAGGCGCTAGTACACTTTCACGTTGGCCACGAAAATCTCCAGACTTATCTCTGTTGTATTTTTTAAATAACACAAAAATCCGTTACAAGACATTGTGGGACACACTGTATATTGGCAGGATGTTTCTGAAAGAGAATATAAATGCAAATGCAAAGAAGGAAAGTCTAAAGAACACTTTGAATTATGCGATAATATATTTCTACTTAAAATTAGTTAAATTAAAAGTGATTACTTAGAATTTTAAAAGGATTTCCTGAAGACAACTTTTTAAAGTCGCGGTAGTCACGCGATTTATTATTAACTTTTTTCCATGAGAGTCTAGAATATACAAAATTGTACAAATCAAAGTTAATGCAGATGGCAATAAAACAATTCTTTCCCTTATAGCTAAGTCCTTGTCTCACAGCATTCTGGAGTTATCATGCTCACAACTCTCAAAGCTATTTTTTCCACGGAAATATAAAAATACATGAAACTTGTTAAAAACGTTTATTTTAAGACGATAATTACAACATACACGGTGCATTTGTCTAAAAATATGTCGTAAGGGAGTTACACCCCTTTGAAAGGGGCTATAAAAGTCGGTCTTTATTTAATAACTAAGGAACCCTTTAAGCTATAGTAACGAGGTTTTCCATATGATCTAAGCTTAATAAGCAGAGTTGATACTTTCAATAACAATAACAGGGTCAGACAACAGGAATTAAATTATTTTTAATTTTTGGTGAGTTTGTTTAATACATACCTATGCCGAATAATAATAATAATTATATGTCTGTATTTCAAACAAACTGTTTAGTTTTCATCCTGTATATAGTAGATTTCGAAAAAGTCCCTTATGCAGACAAATATAAGGTTTCATGCGCATGACGTACTACATGACGTACTACCTTTAGGCGATATTTCAGTGTAATTGGAAGAGTTCGTAAAACAGCACGGTCCGCACAATACGTTAAATTCGTCAGGGGCGCGATACTCACGCCACTATCGCTTCCAAAGAACAAAAATAACAATAGTTATTCGTAATGAATCACGCTATGGAAAATACATCCAATAAATAACATTTTGCGTAGAACGAGTTGCAAATAGGGCTTACGCCATTTGTCCGAGGAAACATCATCTTGGGCCCAAGTACAAGAAGTAACCTGGAACAATACAGGTAAGTCCCTTTTGCCTCACGTCCCAAAGGTCCTTCGATAAAACACCCCAGCGGTTAACACAAACCGTGTATATATCGAATCAGTTTTATTAAGGGTAACAGTAACAGTATTACCCCGATTTCACTTACGTTGGAATATGCTCGACCTGTCTCGAGGGGTATTTTACTTTGACGAGATATTACAAGGTGTACTCCCAGCCTCCGTGCTCCATTTATCGATAATTATTAATTAAGTAGGGAATTAAATGTCATAACCAGGCCTCGTACGAGTACATTTAATTAAAAGATGGTTTCCCTACAGTCTTCATGCAATAACCGGTTAATTAAAAATCGTTTACGGCCCGCACGACAGGTACTTGAAAGTTTAGTTTCGAATTTAAAGGGGTTATTGTTTATTAAATGCTTTGTAAGTGCATATTCAGAGGTTCGCATAAGAACGTAATACATAACAATGCGATGCCCTGATTGGCTTGATGTGCCGCCATGTATCTTGTAAGCCAATCACGGCACCGCATTTTTATGTTTTATGTTCTTATGCAAGCTTCTGGATAGGCCTTAATTTAATAATTTAATGTTTGAGTTATAATAGGACTTAGTCCTCGACTCTTATTTAGTTTAAATAATAATAATAATAATAAACATAATTTTAAAAGGCATTTAAGTATGTTTTTTGATACCTTGCACAGCACGTAGTGCTTAAAGAGGTGGTTTTCAAATGTCCAAAATCGTCCTAAATCATCCTAGATTAATTTTTCTATGTATACAAATGTTTTTTATCGAAGTCTAAACAACTATCAAAAAATCTTTTTCTGCTTTAAAATGTAAGCAAATACACACACTTTTCAAACACAGAATGAATCAATTCTAGCTCTAGATACGGTATGAATATTCCGTATCAAGTGTTAGAATGAGCACATGTAGTGCCATCTCTTGTTTATAAAAGTTAAGAAAACTGTAGCAAAATTAGCAAAAATATATATTTTTACCATGAAATATTGAATAGTTTAATGCAATTTAAAGTTTTGCGTTACATAAAGCTTATTAGTTTTTCTTAATATTTGGCCAGTTTTTTATCAATTTAGTTCAAAAAATTAAAACTGCTCCATCTATTATTAGATATTTAAACCTGATATCTGTCACAACAATCTGACATAACCTTCAATTTTGGCATTATAATTTGTAAATATGTGCTAAAATTAAATAAAAATCGTTTTAAGTACTGATTTGATAAAATTATTAAATAACATTAATTGCTTTATTTAAAAATATGTGTTTTGTTGCATTTACAATGTCGGGTCACAAAAAACATGGTTTTTAACCTTGTTCGCAGTTTAAAGCCATAGAGTGTTTCATATAGTCTACAACACGTATGGAATAGTTATTCCGCGCTCGCGGGACCGTCATACTCGCCTGCCTGCTCGTATGACAAACTTTCCGCTCGCGCGGAATTTTGTCTATTCCATACTAGTTATAGAATATACTATTCTGTTCGTGTATTACGAATTTTGTGTGCACGATAACTCGAGAACGGAATATCCCATCGATAAGAGGGGATAATCTCCCGCGTAATCCCTTGTTCAAGCCCCGCGTAATCTTTCGTAATCTTGCGTAATCTTAAGTAATCTTGCGTAATCTTGAGTAATATTGTGTAATCTTTTCGATAGTGAACAAAAATAAAAAAATTGGCTTTTCGTAATCTTTGTACACGAGATTAACCCCTCGGATCGATATGAAATTTTTAGGAAAAATCAAGTTCTATGAGAGAAAGAAACCTATTATTTTAGAAAAAAAATATATTAAAAAATAAGAAATCTATAGAATGCGAAATCTTCCAAAAAATTATGAAAAATAAAAGGAAATGTCTAATAAACTAAAAAATTACTTGCCGAGTGGACTGCAATTTTAATTGCCATTTATAAGTGGTTTATTAATTATATCATGTGGTAAATTAACGCCATACCTAGTAGCGAATTTATCAATTTAATTGTTTTTAATGGAGATAGAATTTTTGAGATAGTTATCAATTGATATCGTTGTAATGAGCTGAAAAACAAGACAAGTTATTAATGTATTAATTTTCAAGTTTTTATTTCCTTTTTTTCAAACAAAATTTTGAACTTTGTCAAAAGTTGTATGAGAATTGTCACATTTTTAGATTCAAGTTGTGCAGCGCAGATACAATCGTTTAAAATAGTTGGTACTAACATAGGTGAACTGTCGATGGTCGCGACCACATTAGAGCATATAAACATAGATGCGCCTTGAGTCCACGTCAAACCGAAATGTTTTCATTGCTATATCCAGGTAGATTTCACCTTCCCGCTTCTGGTCACCACCCCCGCTAAAGTGGTTTGTTGACAAATATGTTATACTTCACCTCCTCGCAACCTCACCGCTATAGTGGTTTGTTTACAATTGGCTTTGTATATGTTCTACATAAAACAAATCAACATTAATGCCATATCTATGTATATATGATCTAATGCGACCACATGCTTAAGGGGGAAGGGAAGTGATAAGCGGCATAGTTGCGTGGAAGTTAGGTTAAGTTAGAATTTCAAAAGGAACGTCAGAAGTAGTACGGTGGCTTATTATAAACTTAGTTCTCAATTGAATGGAAAGTATCACTTTTTAATACGATCGAATAAAAAAAAAACGATCAATTTTATACTTGCAAAATACGCCACATCTGTTATGAAGTAACAATATTTATGCGAAAGCAAAGAACATAAATAGTATTTTTCTTCATAAATAAGATATAATGCTGTTGATTTAAAAAAATTTATAATTCCACATATTACCAGCAAAGACCATGTACATCCTGGGGCACCATTTCAAGATAAGATTATTTGCTTTACGGTTTCACAACACTTACCTGAAAAAGAAGAAAATGTTAGATTTATGTTGTTTTTCATTGTAAAATAATATATTTTCAATTAATATTTATCACTACTCTATAATAGTCAGCGGTACATTTAGATTAAGGGAACGTTCAAGTATTACGTAACGCAAAATGTACCAAAATTCATACACTTCATACCTCGGTTCTCGCGTTATTCAAGGCTGTAGAAATCATATTTTGTCTAACCCCGTAACACACCCCCTATTAGGGGGGTAGCCAAAATATGAAATCTCTATAATCTATAATAACGCGAAAACCGGGGTATAAAGTGTATGAATTTTGGTACAATTTGCGTTACGTAATACTTGAACGTTCTCTTCGACAAAAAGAGAAGTTTATTTTATATTATTATAAATATTATTAAGTTTTAAAATAAAATTATGCATAGTTCAGATAAAAATAACATTTTAAATTAAATTTTAAATTACATCGGGGTACGATATTTGTTTTTCTTTTTAATTAAAAAAGTTTCAAGGGGCGTCCCTCCCCCATATACAGGGCCGTAGCTTGAGGGGGGGTGCGTCCCCCCCAGCCATATTGAAAAGTTGTATATTTTATCGATCCAAACAAAAGAAGTTGTATAGATTCAAAATACAAAAGTTATATATTTTACAAAAAAAAGTTGTATATTGCAGGGATTTTGGCACAAAAGTCGTATATTGCAGGGGTTAAAAATACAAAAGTTGTAATTTCAGACTTTCTACACACCGCCCGCCCCCCCACACCAAATCTTCTTCGCTACGGCGCTGCCCAGGTACGTCTCGTCTTTTTGTGTTTTTTTGCGAGCCTTGGCGTTCTTTTTGGCCTTGTAAAATAATTATTTTCAGTGTATAATTCTAAAATAATATTAAATCATTACGCTCATGCTTAGTAATTACACAGCCACACAAAAAAAATATCTAGAGACTAGACCAATGCATTTCTATATTTTTGGGGTCGCTGAAACCCAATCTGATCTCAGAATTGCTCTATCAGATTCCAATTTTTTTCTACCCATAAAAATATCTGAATTTTCGCACCCTTTTTTAAGTGTAGAAAACAATTGTGACCTGTTGGAGCAATTCTGAGGTCAGATTCGGTTTCTGCGACCCCGAAAATATAAAAATGCGTTGGTCTAGTCTCTGGATATTAATTTTTTTTTGTGTGGCTGTGTTATTCAGGTAGGTACTGTGAAGAAATCTCTCTCGACTGAAAAATATATCAATAATTATAGTAGGTACATTTAAAACAATTTATTCTGCATTAATATTTATAAAGAAATTATTTGTAATTATTTAACTTGATTTCAATAAATATAATGTATCATTATACATACGCGTTTAATATATAATTAATATAATTAATTATATATTACAATAATAATTAAATAAATAATACGTTGCATTTTTCACATATTTTAGATAAATAATACAATGTCACTAAATGGAGCTCTCTACAACTAGAATTATGAAACAAAAGACGTCTACCCTATCTCTATCTCATTTGTGCTACACTTTCCAGCCAACCAAATAAATACTGTATTTGTTTTTCATACAACAAATACAGTATTTTTTTGGTTGGCCGGAGAGTGTAGCACTGAGCGGCACGAACGAACATAGCTAATGTGAATCTGTAGAATAAGATAATTCTACTAAAATTTAGATGGCGCCAGTAATTTGTTTAATAAAAATACTATAGTTACACTTTTCGCCCGGCCAAGTAAATATTGTATTTGTTCAACAAAGAACAAATACAGAATTTGTTTGGTTGGGTGGAAGTGGGAGTGTATGTATGTCTTTTATCCTTTTTGGGTAGAACTTTTGTCCCTGTCTAATCTAACGGGAGAAATCGCCATTCCAAGTCAATGCTGAGGTATCACTAGAAATCTCTTACAGTCTTTTACGTACTTTTAATGAGTTTATTTTGTTTTCAATTATTCAAAAATTAATGTTTTCAAATAAGAAAAGTATTTATTTTTACCCAAAGGCTAAATTGTTAATTTCTGTCGGGAATTCTTCTAAAGACAGCCCTTACAAGGTACTTCTAGGGTCATTATTACAAACCATTGTACCTGCTTAGATTACCATCATTAAGTCTGATCAACGCTGTATAAAAATTAATCCAATCACAAGTATAATACCCTTGCTAGATATGTTAATTTAAATGAAGAATTTTAATTTATAAAAGGTTAAGTGGCCCGTTGCAAAGTTTAATTGCAGTGTCAGTGTCTGAAAAGAGATCTAAATTTAGCGTAAACTAAAATCATGTTGAAAATGAAGCCAATGACTTCAAACTACACAACCTTTATATTTTTTAGCTTTTTTAACTAACAAATGAAGTACAAACAAAAGTGAAAGAGACCTTAATAAGTGCGTTGAAATTGCAAAAAGATGCAGAAGTGGTAGAAATGATAGGTTAGTGATAGTAACAATTAGAGAGCCTAAATGTGACGTTTCCTGTCAAGGAAAAGAGTGGAGACAATAATATCTGGTGGAAATTATTATTTGTTAGTTGGTAACTATGTTTTGGCATTAGATGTCACAAATTACAGCTGCACCCATTTTCAAAGAAAAGGTGTATTCAATGTTACTCTGTTTCGGAAGAATATGGGTTCCATTTATTTAAAACTATATTTGGTAATAACAGAATCAAGAAAGAATACGCTTAATCCAACTGGAGAACAAAAAAAGTTCAAAAATATGCGAGGTATGACAAAAAAATCTATCAATGCATACGGCACTGTAAAAATATATCATGATTAATAACCTTAAAAATATATTTTGACAAATTTATAACTAGAAGAGAAACTTGGCATATCCGGAAAAGGCTAAAAGCACGTTTGCGGGTTTGTCATTTCCCTAGATTTTAAATCATATCTCCACTTTTATTCTTGACAGAAAAAGTCACATTAAGGCACTCTAGTAACAATTGGTGTGTTTTACTGCATCATTCTGTTGCCACTGGTGCCACTGGTTTGAACAGAATCATCGTTTTACTGCTGACATTTGACCATTCTCGCCATTCCGACCAAACGGTCGGGAGAGGTCCGAATGAAGAGAATGACAGGTGTCAAATGTCAAACATTAAATAAAATCTAACGGTTCTCATGTGTATTCTGTATTATAATTAAAAATATTGAAGAACTTGCTGATATTAGGTATGGAAAGGACAGAAAACTTTATTGGTTTAACAAAGTAAGTACATATATTTTCAGCATAGATAAGATTTTCAAAAATTAGCCAAAATATTAGATTATTAAAACAAATATAGTTTTTTCTTCTTCTTCTTCTTCTTCTCCCTCTTCTTCTTCTTCTTTTTCTTCTTCTTCTTCTTCTTCTTCTTCTTCTTCTTCTTCTTCTTCTTCTTCTTCTTATTGGCCTTATTTTGAAAATTGACATAATCCGTTTTTGTGGTTAGTTTCATTCTGTTCAAACTTTTCCTACTGCAGAATGATGCAGTAAAACGTAATAAATAACAGTAAAATACCAAAAAAGTCAAAGATTCTGTAAATATTTAAGTCTTTAACAAAAGTTTGTTGTGATACATGATTTATAAACGTTTATTCTGTTTAACATTTATTAATGTTGGAGCTAATTTAGGTTTTAAACCTACCGCTGTCCTATAAAAATTCAATGCGTTGTTGACTTTTATGGTTTGAACATTGAACATAAAACTGTTATATAAAATTCCTTGTATTTGTTTCTAAATCTAATTAAGCCTTCCCATTTTTAAAGACTCGAGAAGAAAGAGAAAATACCTATTCATGTATGTCCAATGAATACTAGAAACTAGAATTCCAAATAGACGCAATGTCTAGAATTTTAAACATCTCCATTTTATCGAGATTGTATTTTGGTACAATAACAACAGTCGCTCGTGGATTATTAGTCATTGTCTTTTGTAAATACTTCAATTTGTATTCTTAGCAGTACTGAAAAAAACAGATTTTTTTCCCGACTAAATGCGTGCTCCATTTTGATTCCAATTGTCCAACATAAAGTAAAAAAATATATATTTTATGTTGGTAACACTGTGTTGCGTTAGATAGGAATATTTTATTTGTTAGAGATGTGTCTTTTCATTTCACTTCAGTAGTCAGTAAAAGTTTCTTTTTTTGTTGTTTTGTTGCAACAGTTTGTTATATAGGTAAAAACTAAATCAAGACACAGATATTTATTTATTTTTACCAGTAATTTAAATATAAAAATATAATTCTTCGCACACACCTCTAACATATTCGTGCAACAGGTTAACATAACCTAATTTATGTATGTTTTGAGTTTGTTTTCGAGGTTTTTCTGTTATTTTTTCTACGCGTTTGGTGTTTTGTGCTAGAAGGGTGAACATTTTATTTTATTTTATTATAGACTATATAATAGCGTTTTTGAACTTTTAAAGTTTCTATGTGTTTTGTATATTTTATAGTGCTTTTTCAAAGAACTAGTAAAGTCTTTGCAATGACGTGTTTTATAAAAAGTTGTAGAAACATAAAACGACTGCTACCTGCAGACAGCAGTATCATATTTTTTAGGTAAGTTTGATTTTTTTTAATATAACATAAGAAAACATTAAAAAGTAAGGTTTTGTCGTTTATTTATTTACATTTTACCCACTAATTTAAATTTCGCGGCTGATTTCTGACGTAACTTCCGATCATCTATGTTCTTTGTCTATGGTTTACACTCAGAAAATGTCATTGTAATTTTAATTCCAAATTTTATTTGTAAATACATAAATGATCAAAATTTGCGTTACGTAATACTTGAACGTTCTAATAGAATAGAATAAAATAGAATAGAATAGAAAAGAATAGGTATTCTTATTCTAAATTAAATCAGATGCGTAGGAACAACAGCTAACACTTAGGAAAATTTAGATCATAACTTTGCTGTAGAAACTCTATAACATAGTGATTACACCACCTAATGTTGTAAAATTATTTTATTACGAACGTAATAACCCTCATTGCACACTGGACATATTGAAAGAGAAATACTAAATTGGCTAATTTATAGCATAAATCCAAGTCCACGGTAATCTTTATTTACTATCTGAAAACAACACTGCCCAACTAAAGGTCAAAGCAGTATACAAAAAATATAGAAGAAAAAATCCGCAAATTTTAGTTAACCCTACTTTTCCATTATTTTTGAAATCAAGTGTACCACGGCCAACGATTTAGAGGATGCGCATACAAAACCATGATTACAGACATAATCTTGTTACTTACTGATACTCATTATGCCAACTCTATCACATGCGCCATTTTGTACGCTATTTCTTCTTCTTCTTCTTCTTAATCCTTTAATTGGCCTTGGTCTTGAAAAAGCACCCTATCGGCCAGTGGTCCTGTTTTCTTAAGTCGTTGTCCGGGGTGAGATTTTAAATTCTCGGTTTCTTTCTGTGGGAGGAAGGTAAATTAGGTGGGGATGGGGAGGCAGGTTAAAGTTTAAAGCCTAAATCATCTAAGAAGCTAACTACTATCTCAATTACTGCATGCGTGGGGTTGCCTAGGATTTGAGCTATGTTTATTGGGTTACTAAGATGTTTGCTAAGTTTGTGATACAGAGTATTGATTTCTTCCGGATACTGAGGACATTGTAGCAATATGTGGGACTACTTGTATTTCTCCGCAGGGGAATCTGGGGTCGGGCTCAATTTTAATGCGGTGTAAGTGGGCTTTAGTGAGGCAGTGTCCGCTTCTGAGTCGCAGGAATGTACATGTCTTCGGTCTATTGTAGTGTGGGTTATCCATGGTTTTGTTAGGTCCTCTGTGTGGGTTTGGAAAAATCTGCCGGAGTGTGCTAGCGTTCATTTTTTTTGTTGGATTTTATTTCCTTGGTTAGCTCTTGCCAGTGACTTTTGATATTTATGCTTCTTTCCAGGGTTGTGCATTTTTAAATCGCAAAAACCGTTAAAATTAGTAATTTCTAGGGACTTTTGTTATAGTTGGTAATATATCCATTCCCAATCTCGCAAAATTGAAGCATTGTCCCTTCCGCTAAATAATTGACCTCTGCTCTCAAAAAGGCCAGTCCAAGGTAAGGTTTTTAGCGGATCTAGTCCCCTAATAAGATAAACTAAGCTAAAAAAATGCCATGTTTTTCATATTCACTTGATTAATTTTCTTTGAGTGTACGGTATTTCTCCATATTTGGGCGGCATACAGGTATCGTGCGTGTACACCGCGCCTGTCTGCGTAATATTAAACTTCTGATTTACAAGCATAATTCTATAGTACGAAACTAACTGTAAAGCATTATCTAATGCGTTAGAAAAACATAGGAAATGCAACTAGTTTCTGGAAAAAATGAGCAGATTTAATTTTTTGTAAATATGTAATATTGCACTTCCATGGCTTAATGTTTAAATAAAATTGCTAAAAACAATACAATCTTTTTCTAAATAAGTTGTAATCTTGACATGACATCACTTGAAAACAACGAGAACATCCTCCCTTATTTTTTCCATGTAAAATACTCCCTAAATATGTACTATATATATATACTATAATCCATAATTTGACAGGGTACAAGACAAAAATCGAATTATTCTACGACTTCGACAGGAGTTCAACCAAATTCTACAAATAAGCATCCCGTGTTTAAGAGCTGTTTGTCAAAAAGAGCTTTTCCCCACCTGTTGGTATGCATGTCAGCTTTAAAAAGAAAGAGATCAATAGTCTTGACTAGAAACGTGCCTTTTTGGCATGTTCATTTGTGTGTGAAAGGGAAACGGTAAGCACAGTGTGGTACATAAATTATTAATACGGCAGTCCACAGCAAAAGGTACCAATTGGAACAGTTTTTGGAACCGATAAACAGAGATTTTTAAGTAATACCAACTTCAAAGATAGATAATCCTTTCATATAAAATTCAAAAGCTCTTTAATAGTCGTTAATGATAAAAGAAAACTTTAAAAACTAAGTGGATATTGATAAAAATTATAAGAAATGTCATGCTTTTGGAAAAATTACAATTTGAACAGGGATAAAGTTTCTTAATGAAACGTTAAAGAAAATAACTTAAAACTTAATGATTTTTAACTTAAATCCAGTTTATTAACATCAAACGTGTGGCTAAGTCCAACCCTAACTACACTCCAAAACAAAAACGCCGTGTCTTCAGGCAAAATTGATTATTTGACTAGTTTTACCTGTATTGGACCGTCTAAAATAAAACTGCCTTACCATGCAAAAAAATGACTAAAACAGTTAATAGGCCTCTGACAGATTTAACTTATTTTTTACTTATAAGCCAACGAACTAATAACTCTTCTCTCTAGAATAGGCATTTCATTCGTTAAAACTGACAAAAACGTCGGCAACATAAACATTCGTCTGTCTTACTCGCACATCTTTGTTCTAACAGAGACAACAATACCAGTTACTGGTAATTGTTATTGTTCAGGCCTAAATATACCTACTATTTGTTAACAAACAAACCGAGATGTTGGCGATACTTTATTTTAACGGTATGCTTATTCTAGAAAGAAGAGTAATTAGTTCGTTTATATAAGCGTGATAAAGAATATTCAGTACAGGTAAAAATGCTGTATAGAGTGAAAAGGAGATATATTTGTAAGTAGAATAAAAATAGCACATATTCTTTATGAAGGGCCATAATTTCTCTTTAAAACTACTGCTCTATTCGTTTCTTTTATCTGAGGTGCAAGTAGATACGGGTTTGTTATTAAGACTAGCAGTGAAGCAGTCTAGCAAGGTCTTTAAATTATAGGCAGAAAAGCATATTATTATGTAATTAAAGTAAACCGATTGTCTGCATGAATCAGTCTTACGTATGAGTACCATGAGTACCATCCACCATCATGAACATTAATATTCTCGCTGGAACATATTTTCAAATGTGTATTATTAGTTTCCGTAAAAGATATTCGTAGCGAGAATTTGCTTTAAATTAAAGACAATTTATTAATGTAAAATATTACTTTCAAGAAAAGGTAATATTTCTGAGTTTAGAACGACTTTGCGTGTAAAAGAATTATTACTATTTAGGTATTATATCTTTAATAATATTAAAGGAAAATTGACTTTGAATTCAGGGTAAGCAATTCGTCGCTTCCCTTGCAAAGGCAGCTACCCTGATTAATAATAGTATTATTATTATTATTATTATTATTATTAATCAGGGTAGTTGCAGGTTACTGTTTTTGTTGCCACCCAAGGACCTAATTCAATTTAGCAATTTTTTGAGATAATCCCCTTTGCAAGGAAGGCGAAGAATTGTAGAAGCGGCTTCTTCTATAGAGTGGTTAACAACATATCAATGTCTGTATTTTGATTGACGGCTAAAAGTGTGCGCCATATTGAAAAACTTGATAGTTATTTCCTAATAACTAGAATGGCACAAAATATAAATGAATGGGGCTCTGTTAAAAATCATCCAAGTGTAATTATAAGCAAAATTTGCAAAATTTAGTTATTATTTACATAACGAAATGAAATAATAGACAAATAAAGGAAGTTTGCCGAAGGAAGTTAGTTTTAAATAAAGGAAATAAACCAAAATGCATAGAATATACAGAATTAGCAATTCATCAACAAAGTAACGAGTTAAAAACATGTGTAAGATTAATTGGCTGAAATTAAATATTCACTTTTAAAATAAAAAGAGTCTGTCCGCTACGTTGGTGGCAACGCACAGTAACTACTGCACAGCGGGACAATAACTAAGTTGTACCGGACAAAAATCTAAAATTTTCTATGCCATTTTAGAATTTGTACAGGCTCTTGGGGAAAACATTTAAAAAAATCTCAACCTCCCAAATGAGGATATATTTATGTTATATACCAACAGAACCGCAAATATGCTGATTACCCACAGACAAATAAAATATTTTTAAAACACACTAGAGAGTAAGTTTCTTGAAGTTAATCTGGACACAAATTTAACTTGGAAGAAGGCATATAAACTTCCTAGCAAATAAGATAGCTAAAAACATATATGTAATTAGGGAGCTATCCAGGATGGTTGACTTAAAATGTCCTATGGGATCAAAAACTGAGGTAATTTTACTAATATGATAAGAATATTTGGCCTGTAACCCAAGTTACAGTTGATTTTCTTATATTTGTAGTGCCTTTTTAACAATTATCAAAATTTTAGTTTTTTAACCGTCCACAACAATTTACTTAATAATTATTAACTCTAGACATGGAAATATCAATCTCAATCAGGTGAATGGCGATTTCTCCCGTTAGATTAGACAGGGACAAAAGTTCTACCCAAAAAGGATAGAAGACATACATACACTCCCACTTCCACCCAACCAAACAAATTCTGTATTTGTTCTTTGTTGAACAAATACAATATTTACTTGGCCGGGCGAAAAGTGTAACTATATTATTTTTATTAAAGAAATTACTGGCGCCATCTAAATTTTAGTAGAATTATCTTATTCTACAGATTTACATTAGCTATGTTCGTTCGTGCCGCTCAGTGCTACACTTTCCGGCCAACCAAATAAATACTGTATTTGTTGTATGAAAAACAAATACAGTATTTATTTGGTTGGCTGGAAAGTGTAGCAGAAATGAGATAGAGATAGGGTAGACGTCTTTTGTTTCATAATTCTAGTTGTAGAGAGCTCCATTGCTTCAAACTAAAATCCATTAATATGGATGCATAAACTGTTCAAATTTTGTCCCACTGTGCGACGCAGAATAACTACTGTATGCTAGAAAAGCTATTTATACAGTCCGCTGTGAAACATTGACATTTAATCATAAGCAAATGCCTTTGAGGCCGACGACAATATCCATGACAAACATACCTCCGGTGCACTGCTGTGCACGGCTTTTATTGCGGTAGCATTCAAAGAGTAAACAATCATTGTTAAAACTCTTCGTGGCAGGTTTACTTTCGATTTTCACTTTTCTTTTGGGACTAAAATGAATCATTTAGTACCCGGATATTTGGTATTGATTACGAGGGGCGCGCGAAAGTTTAATTTTTTATGACATTCTGACATGGGTGACACTTACTGAGTATAATGACACTAATTTTTAATTTAATATAAATAAGTTTTAAAGCCTTTAAAATGGCTTGTGCGCGTCCTTAATGCACTACCCTAGAAACTTTTTCATAATTCAAAATATTCCCGAGCTGCAATTTAATCGTGAGGTACTTTTTCGTTCAACGTGCGAAAAAGATATAGGTGGTTTCAGAAATGCAATCATCAAAATCTCATAAAAATGACATACAAAAAAATTTATTTTGATTTAGTGAGTCCAGTTGTAACATTCCGTGGATGAAAATTGAAAATCCTCAGAGTTTATAGAAAACTGGAAGATGTAAAAGTACCAAGCGAGCCCACAAAGAGAAAAAAGTATTTACCAAAGGCGTTCGAGAATATAAAATCCAAAACTTTAGTACAGGACAAACATATTTTTAGCATAGATGAAACCACAAATGCTTCTGGTTTAAAGATTTTCCACAATATTTTCAATAGTAGACCTTTTTAATGGTAAAGAAATTGACTTTTCTAAACTAAATATACATTCTTTAAATATTCTCTACTAACTTCGGTAGACATAGAACATTTCTTTTCAGATTATATACTTTTGGTAAGAGAAGATTATAACTCTTTTGTAATAAGCCATTATATCCTAAAAGTATAGTTATTCGCCTGTGTCATAATATTGGGATACACCTCTTTAACGTAATCGTAAAGTTACGGGACGGTTAAGAAAGTGTGCCATTAATCTTTAAAAACTTTTTTTTGTAAATAGTAAAATTCGCGCGCCCCTCGTAATCAATACCAAATATCCGGGGACTTTAAATGATACAACAAACTTCCACCAACATTTTTTTGATTACTTTCTATTAAATTTTGATCAGTTTTAACATATCTATCAGCTTTATCACTGGAGTGGTCCAATTGTAGAACACAAGTTCTAAAAAACTAACAAATCACCGATAAGAGTTTTCCTTATAACTTTGGTCATGAAAGTGATGACGTAAAATGTCATCAACTTTGTATTCTGGGAAAATAAATTGGAACAGAAATAGGAAATATCATCTTACAAAATTAGTCCTCATACATGGTTCTATGTTAATTAAAATTGCGAGCTATGGGCCAATTATAATTAACTTATTATTTACAGTGAAGAGTAGACTATAAAATATGCAGCATTATATATTAGAACGGCTTATTTATCTTAAAGATGGATATTTATTTGATAAAATATAATGAAACATAAAGAGAACGTAAGTCTGGACTATGCATATACGTTATGACATACATATATACAAACGGCTTCTGTTTTCAAATCATAAAATAAAGAAATCTAGGGAGGTCTGTTGCATATAAAAAATCAGAAAATAGAGCAACGTTTTAGAAATTCTTGGAAAGTTAGAAATAGTACAGATAATAATTATTACTACGTATTATATGGACCTTTTAAAATGTTTTAACGGAGTTCGCATTGACATGTTTTACCAGTTTGCAACGTTGCCGCCATTAAATCAAGCTAAATATATATATATATATATATATATATATATATATATAAATATATATATATATATATAACATAAGTTTTAGATTATGAATTATCTCACCGCATTGTAGCAACCCAAAAGAACTTGGAAATATAATTCTACTGTATGTATGTAATGTGAAAATGAAAACTAATGATATACAAACGTACTGCATACAATAAACAATGTATATGTTCAGCATGCATGCTTATTGCAGAGAGACTTATTCCTTACACGGAAAATCGATAGTGTCGATTGTTTAAAAATATTTAACACACTCTGTTGTATTGTGTTTATTGAATATTAAACAACAACGAAATACCATAGCAATACATCAAAATGTAAATGAACTTGAAGAATAAATCCAGGTACCTAAATATGTATGACTTCATATATTTATATTTGGACAATACACGGTATATTTAAATCGTTTAAAATTATTAGTTAAATATGAGTTTGGCATGATCAACTATCAAAAATAACAGATAAATTATTTTCAATTATCAGTTTCTTAAAGATCCTAAAAGTAAATGCATCATGATTTACTCAAATAGGAAAAAGTTGACTTGTAGTCCAGTCAAATAACGAGAAATTCTTATGTGAAATTGCAATAAATGTACACGGGCTAATATTTTAAAGGGTAGTAGTACATAGTAACAGAACACTCCTGGTTTTTTCGATTTTTCAGCCAAATTATTCATCGGAGGATAATGAGCAAACTTGTAGCTCTTGAAATTCTCTATAAATTTTATTATTATGAATTTTTTGTTAGGGTTACAGTGGGCGCTGAAATTCGAGTTGCGCCCTCTTTAACCTTACCAAAATAACTATGAAAACTTATAATATATGAAACTTATAGAGAATTTTATGAGCTACAAGTTTGCTAATAACCAATTTTATCGTCCGATGAATAATCTGGCCGAAAAATGAAAAAAATTTCACCTTCAACATGGCTATTTTTGAATTAACTCGATTGTTATTAATATATTAAAAAAATGATCCAAACTAAATATGTTGGAAATTTTCTCCTTTACAGAATTGGATATATGCATTTTTATCGTAAGATGCATATTAAACAACTTAACCCTAAAATTATGTGAGTAAAGTTAGCGAAGCAACTTTGGAAATCCAAAGTTTTGATAGCTTATTAATTTGCCGCTATTTTGCCGCTATTTAGTTGTGAATTTTATTTTTTTGCCGTTTTTGGTTTTTTAAAATTATTTGCTGCTTCGCTAACTTTACCGTAAAGTTAGCTAAGCATCATAAGAAAAAACGATTTTTCCTAAAATCCAACTAGGTCAGAATTTGCCGTTTTTTTGCCGTTATTTAATTGTGTAAAAACCAATTTTGTAGCTTTTGTTTTTTTTTTAAATTGCTGCTTCGCTAACTTTACCGTAAAGTTAGCTAAGCATCATACCAAAAAACAATTTTTTCTAAAACCCAACTAGGTCAGAATTTGCCGTTTTTTTGCCGTTATTTAACTGTGCAAAAACCAATTTTGTAGCTTTTGTTTTTTTTTTTTTAATTGCTGCTTAGCTAACTTTACCGTAAGGTTAGCTAAGCATCACAAGAAAAAAATATATTTTTTTAAATCCAACTAGATCAGAATTTGCCGTTTTTTTGCCGTTATTTAACTGTGCAAAAACCAATTTTGTAGCTTTTGTTTTTTTTTTTAATTGCTGCTTAGCTAACTTTACCGTAAAGTTAGCTAAGCATCATACGAAAAAACGATTTTTTCTAAAATCCAACTAGGTCAGAATTTGCCGTTTTTTTGCCGTTATTTAATTGTGTAAAAACCAATTTTGTAGCTTTTGTTTTTTTTTAATTGCTGCTTAGCTAACTTTACCGTAAAGTTAGCTAAGCATCACAAGAAAAAAATATTTTTTTTTAAATCCAACTAGATCAGAATTTGCCGTTTTTTGCCGCTATTTAGTTGTGTGAAAACCAATGCTATATAAACGCTATAAAATATACAGGAAGTTAGCGATTCTAAATTAAGTGTGACAACGTAGCGCATGCAACGTTGCCGGATAACTTTTGTCTGTTTGACAAGTGTTTCGACTCAAAGCTTTTGAGGTTATAATCTATATTTTAAAATTATTTAAATAATAATAATTATTATTATTAATTTATTTAATTATTATTAATTTGCCGTTATTTTGCCGCTATTTAGATGTGATTTTTTTTCTTCCGTTTTTGGTTTTTTAAAATTATTTGCTGCTTCGCTAACTTTAGCGTAAAGTTAGCTAAGCATCATAAGAAAAAACGATTTTTTCTAAAATCCAACTAGGTCAGAATTTGCCGTTTTTTTGCCGTTATTTAACTGTGCAAAAACCAATTTTGTAGCTTTTGTTTTTTTTTAATTGCTGCTTAGCTAACTTTACCGTAAGGTTAGCTAAGCATCACAAGAAAAAAATATATTTTTTTAAATCCAACTAGATCAGAATTTGCCGTTTTTTTGCCGTTATTTAATTGTGTAAAAACCAATTTTGTAGCTTTTGTTTTTTTTTTTTAAATTGCTGCTTCGCTAACTTTACCGTAGAGTTAGCTAAGCATCATACGAAAAAACTATTTTTTCTAAAACCCAACTAGGTCAGAATTTGCCGTTTTTTTGCCGTTATTTAATTGTGTGAAAACCAATTTTGTAGCTTTTGTTTTTTTTTAAATTGCTGCTTAGCTAACTTTACCGTAAAGTTAGCTAAGCATCATAAGAAAAAACGATTTTTTCTAAAATCCAACTAGGTCAGAATTTGCCGTTTTTTTGCCGTTATTTAACTGTGCAAAAACCAATTTTGTAGCTTTTGTTTTTTTTTTAATTGCTGCTTAGCTAACTTTACCGTAAGGTTAGCTAAGCATCACAAGAAAAAAATATATTTTTTTAAATCCAACTAGATCAGAATTTGCCGTTATTTAATTGTGTAAAAACCAATTTTGTAGCTTTTGTTTTTTTTTAAATTGCTGCTTCGCTAACTTTACCGTAGAGTTAGCTAAGCATCATACGAAAAAACTATTTTTTCTAAAACCCAACTAGGTCAGAATTTGCCGTTTTTTTGCCGTTATTTAATTGTGTGAAAACCAATTTTGTAGCTTTTGTTTTTTTTTAAATTGCTGCTTAGCTAACTTTACCGTAAAGTTAGCTAAGCATCACAATAAAAAAATATATATTTTTAAATCCAACTAGATCAGATTTTGCCGTTTTTTGCCGCTATTTAGTTGTGTGAAAACCAATGCTATATAAACGCTATAAAATATACAGGAAGTTAGCGATTCTAAATTAAGCGTGACAACGTAGCGCATGCAACGTTGCCGGATAACTTTTGTCTGTTTGACAAGTGTTTCGACTTAAAGCTTTTGAGGTTATAATCTATATTTTAAAATTATTTAAATAATAATTATTAATATTATTAATTTATTTAATTATTATTAATTTGCCGTTATTTTGCCGCTATTTAGATGTGATTTTTTTTTCTTCCGTTTTTGGTTTTTTAAAATTATTTGCTGCTTCGCTAACTTTACCGTAAAGTTAGCTAAGCATCATAAGAAAAAACTATTTTTTCTAAAATCCAACTAGGCCAGAATTTGCCGTTTTTTTGCCGTTATTTAACTGTGCAAAAACCAATTTTGTAGGTTTTGTTTTTTTTTTTAATTGCTGCTTAGCTAACTTTACCGTAAAGTTAGCTAAGCACCACAATAAAAAAAAAATATATTTTTTTCTTGTGAAGCTTAGCTAACTTTACGGTAAAATTAGCTAAGCAGCAATTAAAAAAAAAAAAACAAAAGCTACAAAATTGGTTTTTGCACAGTTAAATAACGGCAAAAAACGGCAAATTCTGACCTAGTTGGGTTTTAGAAAAAATTGTTTTTTCGTATGATGCTTAGCTAACTTTACGGTAAAGTTAGCGAAGCAGCAATTTAAAAAAAAAAACAAAAGCTACAAAATTGGTTTTTACACGATTAAATAACGGCAAAAAAAACGGCAAATTCTGACCTAGTTGGACTTTAGAAAATATCGTTTTTTCGTATGATGCTTAGCTAACTTTACGGTAAAGTTAGCGAAGCAGCAATTTAAAAAAAAAAAACAAAAGCTACAAAATTGGTTTTTACACGATTAAATAACGGCAAAAAAACGGCAAATTCTGACCTAGTTGGATTTTAGGAAAAATCGTTTTTTCTTATGATGCTTAGCTAACTTTACGGTAAAGTTAGCGAAGCAGCAAATAATTTTAAAAAACCAAAAACGGCAAAAAAAATAATTCACAACTAAATAGCGGCAAAATAACGGCAAATTAATAATAATTAAATAAATTAATAATAATTATTATTTAAATAATTTTAAAATATAAATTATAACCTCAAAAGCTTTGAGTCGAAACACTTGAGAGACAAAAGTTATCCGGCAACTTTGCATGCGCTACGTTGTAGCTAAGCAGCAATTAAAAAAAAACAAAAGCTACAAAATTGGTTTTGGCACAGTTAAATAACGGCAAAAAAACGGCAAATCTGATCTAGTTGGATTTAAAAAAATATATTTTTTTCTTGTGAAGCTTAGCTAACTTTACGGTAAAGTTAGCTAAGCAGCAATTAAAAAAAAAAAAACAAAAGCTACAAAATTGGTTTTTGCACAGTTAAATAACGGCAAAAAAACGGCAAATTCTGACCTAGTTGGGTTTTAGAAAAAATTGTTTTTTCGTATGATGCTTAGCTAACTTTACGGTAAAGTTAGCGAAGCAGCAATTTAAAAAAAAACAAAAGCTACAAAATTGGTTTTTACACGATTAAATAACGGCAAAAAAAACGGCAAATCTTGACCTAGTTGGACTTTAGAAAATATCGTTTTTTCGTATGATGCTTAGCTAACTTTACGGTAAAGTTAGCGAAGCAGCAATTTAAAAAAAAAAAACAAAAGCTACAAAATTGGTTTTTACACGATTAAATAACGGCAAAAAAACGGCAAATTCTGACCTAGTTGGATTTTAGGAAAAATCGTTTTTTCTTATGATGCTTAGCTAACTTTACGGTAAAGTTAGCAAAGCAGCAAATAATTTTAAAAAACCAAAAACGGCAAAAAAAATAATTCACAACTAAATAGCGGCAAAATAACGGCAAATTAATAATAATTAAATAAATTAATAATAATTATTATTTAAATAATTTTAAAATATAAATTATAACCTCAAAAGCTTTGAGTCGAAACACTTGAGAGACAAAAGTTATCCGGCAACTTTGCATGCACTACGTTGTCACGTTTAATTTAGAATCGCTAACTTCCTGTATATTTTATAGCGTTTATATAGCATTGGTTTTCACACAACTAAATAGCGGCAAAAAAACGGCAAAATCTGATCTAGTTGGATTTAAAAATATATATTTTTTTATTGTGATGCTTAGCTAACTTTACGGTAAAGTTAGCTAAGCAGCAATTAAAAAAAAACAAAAGCTACAAAATTGGTTTTTGCACAGTTAAATAACGGCAAAAAAACGGCAAATCTGATCTAGTTGGATTTAAAAAAATATATTTTTTTCTTGTGAAGCTTAGCTAACTTTACGGTAAAGTTATCTAAGCAGTAATTAAAAAAAAAAAACAAAAGCTACAAAATTGGGTTTTGCACAGTTAAATAACGGCAAAAAAACGGCAAATTCTGACCTAGTTGGGTTTTACAAAAAATTGTTTTTTCGTATGATGCTTAGCTAACTTTACGGTAAAGTTAGCGAAGCAGCAATTTAAAAAAAAAACAATAGCTACAAAATTGGTTTTTACACGATTAAATAACGGCAAAAAAACGGCAAATTCTGACCTAGTTGGACTTTAGAAAATATCATTTTTTCGTATGATGCTTAGCTAACTTTACGGTAAAGTTAGCGAAGCAGCAATTTAAAAAAAAAAAACAAAAGCTACAAAATTGGTTTTTATACGATTAAATAACGGCAAAAAAACGGCAAATTTTGACCTAGTTGGATTTTAGGAAAAATCGTTTTTTCTTATGATGCTTAGCTAACTTTACGGTAAAGTTAGCGAAGCAGCAAATAATTTTAAAAAACCAAAAACGGCAAAAAAATAAAATTCACAACTAAATAGCGGCAAAATGACGGCAAATTAATAAGCTATCAAAACTTTGGATCTCCAATGTTGCTTCGCTAACTTTACTCACATCTAAAATTCAAGATAGCGGATATCCCTTAGGCAAATCGCCAGGTGAAAAACTAACAGGAGTGTTCTGTTACCATCCACTACTACCCTTTAAAATATCAGCCCGTGTACAGTTATTGCAATTTACATTTATTATTCGACTGGACTATTGACCCTTCTAACCAGAAGTCATTAGACGTGTCATTAGACATTGATTTAATTGTGTATTTGTGATGACCCGCTGACTTAATAAAACATGGTTTTTCGTGTTTTAAAATACCTAGCTTTTTTAAATAGGCTATTTAAATTTTAATCAACATAAATTTCGTTTTTTTTTTAACAAAAAGGTAAATAAAGACTTAAGAGTTCGAGGTTACTGACTTATTAAACCATTTTTATCAGGTTCAAGAGAAACTTTGTCTGACAAAGTATATAATTAACAGTGACCATTAAAAGAAGGTAGAAATCAAAAAGAGTTTAATATTTGTAAAATATGGGTGGTCTCGTGTATCAAAATATAAACGTGTTATTATATTTTAGTGTTAATTTCACAATAATTAACATATTTTTAATTACTTTAAAAAAATGATTCTAATAAATCAAATGTATATTAAAATATTGTTTTAGGTATTAATAAATTATATAAATTAATAGTTCTAGATGTAGTAATCATATTTCAAAAGAAAATATTGCTCTAAAACTGACATTTATTACATTTCAAGAGAGCTTTAAATTATTAGGCACAAAAGAAAGCATGACAGAGAAAAAGTTTAGTCAAAAAGAACTAAAAACATTAAAAGTTTTGATTTAAAACAGACAGGTATATTTTCAAAAGTTCGTTAAGAAGATCAAAGTTTAGGTATTTATACTTTGTAATGTTATTATTTGTAAATTTTCAATCATAAATTCCACATAAATTAATTATAGTTATAAAGTATACATAATTAATAAATCATAGGTTATGTTTGAATGTTTAAATAATCTTTTGATAGATTATATTTTTACAAAATATTATATTAGGGATTGGCTATATTTCTTGATAACGGTTTATTGAACACACACCCTTTAAAAGGTATTATAAATAAGTTCCTTACTTTATATGCAATAATACATCAAAAATTGACGTACTATATGAGTTAAAATTATTATTTTCAATAACATAGTACCGTTAGATAGGTGATTCATCAATAAACCAGATAAACAGTTGTAAGCATTTTATCCAAAGAACTTTTACCTCAAGAAGTAACTTCAGACCAATGTTTATGAAGGTGTCATCTTTTTGTTTGTTTATTTACTAACAGAAACGCGATACAGCTTTGTGGTGTAAAATGTAGATGTCGCCAGTCGACTTTCAGGATACCTAGTAGCGATGTTGCGTAGTTTCCACCTTATCATGAATTCAAATCATTATACTTAAATTAAAAATGTAAAAAACTTTATTGTGTATACTATAATTATGTTTAATAATATAGTATATTTAAATCTATTAAAATTAAACTACTAGTTCATATAAAACTCATACAGAACTAATGTTTCTTAAAATTTATAATAAAACATTCAAAGTATATGTTTCCAATCGGCAACACTCTACCTCTGTCAGTCATTTTACGACATTAGACTGTGAGTTTACACATTCTTTCTCTCTCTTTACTAAGTGTAAACAATAATCTCCCCACCAGCCCCTCACCGTAGTTGGTTCACTCTTCAAACAAAGCATATGGTAGATTTCATCATGTTCCTTCTTGAGGTAAAAGATCTTTGATTTTATCAAAACATCGGCACTATTTTGAGTTTTTATGAAAAGAGAAGTTTTCTGAATAGGCAACTATTAAAACACCTGCGTGTTGTGTAAGTTGCATTATTTATTAAATTTTCTCTTCAAAACGGTATATTCTAGCAAAAAACTGTATAATATACTATATATATTATAACATTTTTTATAGGGCTTAAAAATAGCTTACATTTGAAATATAAACGATAGGCCCGGCCCATAAGATCTTAGTACTTTTTTTTTTTTTTTTTGGGTTGACAACAAAATAAATGAATATTGTTTGACGTTTTACGTGCAGATGTCATCGTTTGAGTTTAAGGTTAAGGCTTGGTTACTTGCGGTGAAAAAGAAAAGTGCTGGCTATAAAATATATCCAAATATCATTTTTTCTTTGAATTTCGAAAATTGTAATGCCAACCAAAAACAAAAAATCCCTAAATCGGTGATCAATTTAAATGTAAAATAGAATAAATTGTATAAAGCACTCGTTTCATAACACATTTTTAGCGCAGTACTTTAGAAAACTCACTGTAAGTGGCAAGTTTTCTAAACCTGCGCTAAAAACGGATGTTATGAAACTAGTATTTTAATATATTACTTATACAGTTTTTAAAGCCGACCAAGATCAAATTCACTTTTTCACACCATATAAAGCAAATTAAAAAAGGAACTCGTAAATCAACCATATAGGTTATGTAGGTTAAACGGGCGCATAAACTTGCCTACTTAATAATTTATTACATCCAAGGCGGCCGCGTTTCACAAAAGAAATGTTTGCTACGAAAAAAGAACAAAGAGTGCTTTGCTTTAATAGCAGGGACTAAAAACAAAAGCGAAAACGAAAAAAAAGCGAAAATAGTTCTAATTCAATGAAAATATCATGAAAAGAATCAAGTTTTCTGCTTAATTAAAGCGAAGTTTGTAACTGCGCCATGTGGTAAACTTTTACACTTTACCGAAGTGCTTTTAAGCCTTTTGTTACCAAAGTTTTGGTCATAAGTTTGGTATTTACGGTTTGATTTCGGAATTCTTGGTGACGTGCTATTGGCACTAAAATCTGTAACCGTGCTATCAGAGCGGTTGTAGCGTTTCCTTATTAATACATTTTTTTCTTATATGTAAATATTCGCAGTATAAACGACTGTTTTTTACAACTTTCCATTTCTATTTACGAATTAAAATGAAATTCTTGTATTTTGACAAAAATATATCCACTATCTAACTTGACAGAACATCAAAATACACTACTTATAGGTTATGTTTATTACAGTAACTGTAGGTGTAACCAACACACACGAAACTAATAGTAAATAATTAGAATCAATATATTACCAATCAACAACCAAAAGCAATCCGAAAAGGCTTTTTACTTCATGCTTAAGTTGAAAGCAGTTTAGAGTCTTAACTTAAGACCTTCTATAGATGAAGGTCCAAAACAGTGTAAGATTTTTTTCACTTCTTTCAAGGTAATTAAAAGATTTTTCTTTTAGAAAACTGCTAAAAAGTATATTTATTTATTTATACTCTTTAGGAACCCTTTAATTAGGTGTTTTATACCACGGAGTGTTATCATTTACAATAAATTTTAGTGCTTAACATCTTTAATAGCTTTTTATACCATATCGTTCTTAGTTTGGATTTCTAACTATAGTCGGCTCAAGGAACAAAGAGTACTTTGCCATCAAATAAACTCGAAATAAGGCTAAGGCTAATCCTAGCGCTCACAAAGTTTCATATCAACAATGAACCTTTTTGTATTGCTTTTTGTTCAAGTATTTTTAATGAAAAATTAAACTCCGTCTGACATGAAAAAGCGAGAGAACTTATTTAATTTGGAAAATAATTTTAGAGAAAAAATACTTTTTCGCAATAAGTTGTATTGTACAATAGTTATTTATGGTACTAGTGGGTAAAGTAAGATATTGCCCATGAGAAAATTAACCAAGCATGTTAATTTTCGATAGGGCAATATCGGTTTACCCATGAGTGCCATACAAGGTTTTATCCAATAAATAGCTTAGGAATTCATATTTTTATTAAAAATTTTAATGTCATTTAAAAGAAAATAATTTGACAAGTGACAGTTGAGTGGGTAAAATAAATAATTATACACTCAATAAAGTAAAAGCCACGCCGGGGTTATTATTGAGTTTATCTATTTAAAATAAAGCTGGTAATTGTCTTATTATCTGTATGTATTGGATAATAGTTATTTATATATCAAGGGACTAAACTGGTTGTTTTAGTCCCGCTGCATTAGTGTTTCCTGAGCGAGCGTAGCGAGCGAGAGAAACATAAATGCAAGGGACTAAAACAGCCAAGTTTAGTCCTGAGGTATATACACTATTTTTTGCAGGACCAAACCTAATTTAGGCAGGTAGATAAAATTTAAATTAAAAACCACGCGTCTAAAATCGGTTGTTTTATTTTCGTAAATTTCGAAAAGTCAGTTTCATGGCTATCGCGATTTCAATTGTTTTTTAATATGGTTGACACAAACGTCAAAAAAATGGACGAAGATGATAAATTTTAAGTTATGTATAAATTGTTATAACAATGTTATTTTTAAAGGTTTTCTTTGTTAAAATCAAATAAATTGGTTTGAATCGACGATTTATTACAAAATACCACCAAACCTAATTTTTGAACCAGCAAAGCACATAGTAAGTATAACATTTTAATATTATCAAGGTTGCCGTGATTTTTATTCCCTAGGGAGAAAAACGGCAAGTTTAGTCCCGAAAATGAAAGCGTAAAATTAGGTTTTAGTCTTGGTCGTGCAAAAAAGTATGTTTTTTCTTGTCTTTTTCACAAGTTGCAAAACATTACCTATGTCAAAGCATACAAACGCTTTTAAAGCACTTACGTCTTGTTTACTTTTATCATCTGGTAGGGCTTTTTAGTGCCTGAGTGTCCATTATAAAATTCAGTAAGGATAAGTAGTTAAAAGTAAATATAGTCCCTTCACAAGTCAAATAGGGGTCTGAAATAGGGAAAACACAGTGTAATGTAAATAAAAAAAAACAGGAAAAATTCTCCTTTGAGTGAAATACTTTGGAAAAAATTATTATATTACATAATAGGGATGTTTCATAAAAAAATAAATATCCATAAAAAGATCTGGAAAGTTAAAAAGAGATAGGATGACTTGATTGGAACAGCTGGGTGCTCACCACACTGTTTTATAGGGTTTTATTCTTCTTATCTTATCTTCTATCGTCTCAAATAGAAAGAAACATAATGCAAATTATTGAAAGCTTCCAGACTATTAAGGGAAGGCATTATTTTATCTTTGAAGCAAAACTTATTTCCTTTTATTCCAGAAATTACAGGCAATTTGCATAATTGTTACATGGCTTAATGTCTCAATCTCTTCTAGTATACATAATGGGCTAGTTAACATAAATGTCATTATTTCCCTGAAAAATTTCTATAATAGATCTGCAAAAAATAGCAATCTCCCTGCAAAATAACTCAATTTGTTAATGTACGCTAGATAATTATACGTTTGGTATCTTTAGAAAATGGATATAGTCACGTTAGAATGTCCCACGCAGTTTTCCTCTAATGGCCAATAACAGGAAAATTAAGATTACCCATGAGATAATTCTGGACCCCGGAGGTAAAAGACACCATGTCACAAAAACATAATTTTTCAGGGGAGCACGTTTTCGACTTGATTTTAACATTAAATGCATGGACATGGTTTTATTTTCCATTGTATTATTTCTGTTATTTATAGTAAGTGGATATAGTGCCCCGTACTTCTATATAAAGCGAAAAATGCAAATTAAGGACCTGGTACTAACTCTATTTCACAAAAAGGGACATGGTGTCCTTTACCTTCGGGGTCCAGAATTATAATTACCAGAGCCAGTTGTTCCTGTAGAAGTATTTCTGCGTAGCTGCTAATTTGGTTTTAACAACAGATTTATAATTTGGCACTAGGTAAATGTTGAAAAGCAAAACCAGAAGAATGATTGGAAACTTGATGAAAGAGATGATTCATACCTGGAGTAGAAAAGAAAGGGAAGAATAAAAGGAGCCAAAGAACTGGGTTATTTTCATACGGGACAACACAAATAAAATAAAATTAAAATAAAATAAATTTCAATTTAAACGGTGGCTGCAAAAGCAAAAAAAATATGAAAATTAGGATCTGACGCGTCATTACTCACCATCGCGTAAAAAATAAAATAAGAGGTACCGCAGGGACCGGTCATTGGACCATTTATATTTATAGTATTCATAAATGATTTTGTAATATTGAAAAGCAAAACCAGAAGAATGATTGTTAATGTATTTGAAAACTTTTTGCCTATGGGATGTTCAATGCCTGGAGTAGAAAAAAAGGGAAATAGAAAAAGAGTCGATGAAGTGGGATACTTTCATATGGGATAATACAAATAGATAATTTACTTTTAAACGGTGGCTGCAAAAACTTTTTAAAATTCATTACACTCGCATAATTTTAAAAACTCGAAGGATATTACATGAAAAACTGCAAGTGTTTCTTTTATTACTGCCATCAGACGGCGACCTGTCTAATAATAACAATAAAAATAGTAATAACATATCTTTAGAAACAATAAAAATATTTATGAGATAAATAACAGCTAGCTCTTGACCCCTTGGGAATCTGGTAGAAAGTCAACCAATATTAAAAAATTTAAGAGTCAAAATTTAAGCTATTTCCAAATGTAATAATTTTGGAAGCATCATTTAATTACAATAAATAAAATGTAAACATGGTAAAAATCCAACAAATTTGCAGTCTAAACTCAATAACTTAATTTATTATTTTGTTTGCAAGCTATATTTATAGATCCATGATACGCATTTGAACATGTCGATCACGAATATATTGCAAGTCTTGAGAAAATTTAGTTAGTTTCAAAATCTTATTGTTTAAGTGAACTAAAAATAAGGTTGTCTCTCTAATCTATAGTTCAATAAAAACTAATTTTAATATTAGTATGTATCATCAAAAATATAATGATTGTATGTCTTAAGTTGGAAGATAAACATTTGGCGAAACTGTGGTAAATACAAGATGTTTCAAGTATTTTTAATAACTGTTAAAAATGTCCGCAATTTCGCACGTTTTGTGATTACTTAAACTGAAACTATTCCTATTTCTACTTCAGTATGTTAAAGTTAAAAATATTTCTTAATATACTAGTCAGACAAAATAAAGTTGGATATGATAATAAAGTGGTATATCTTAATGGTAGCAAGAAAGCTGTGAAATGTTTAATATCGTTTAACCTAACAAATCATATTGGCTTAAGTGTATTTTGACATTACCAGAATTAAGTATGTGCATTCCTGTGCATTATCTAATTAAGTATCTCGTAAATATCGTGTTATCAGTTGTTTGCTAACATCTGTAACAGAATTAAGATAGAAGTATTTTCTTAAAGCTTTTATCGCAAAAATAAAGAAAATAAAAGTAAAGAGATATATAGTAGTAGTAGTAGTAGTTTATATTTGGTACATTTGTATCAATTTTTTTTAATAATTTCTCTATTTGAAATAAAATTATAATTAAGTTGTTCGGTTAATTAATTTTCCTCTGCTATATTCTCTTTAAAGAACTGTCTTACATCAGTTTTACAATAGCAATAAAATATTTAAATTAAAACATTTAATAGTTCTATATTAAAATGTTTTACGATACATATTTAATTTTATTAAGATATAAATTGCTAAAGAACCAATGTACTTCTTGGCATTAGAACATAAAGTTTAAATATCACAGTTGCATGGTTTTAATAAATATTCTGTTGGATATAGGTCTGCGTAAGCAATATTAAACGATATTTCATTCGACATTTTTATTCTAACTATAATATTGTAAAATTTCATGTATGATACGTTTAAATGTTATGTAAAGCACACAAATTAAATAATTTAAGAATTTAATTAAGGTAAATAAGAGGTGCCGCAGGGCTCTGTTATCGGGCCATTTTTATTTATATTATTCATAAACGATTTGGAAGTTTTAGGCATTCTGTTTTCCTATCTCATATAATATGGGACTGCTTTAAGTTAAAGGTTTGTGAAAATTACGACTTGACGCACCATGGCGTTACCAACGATAAAATAAGAGGTACCGCAGGGATCGGTTATTGGACCATTTACATTTATATTATTCATACATGATTAAGATTTTATTTATTTGAAATTTTCTTAGGACAATTAAGACCTGACGCGACATGGCGTGACCTATATAGTCCTCTTTTTAATGTTGTGAAGTGCAACGTAATGACCTTCTCAAGAAAGAAAAATCCCACCATTATACGTCGTTTATTTATTAGATAATAACTCACTTGCACTACTTGAGTCCATAAAAGACTATGCCTTTACCAATAAGCTAACTTTAAAATTAATAAATACTATTTTATAAAACGTTAGCAATATTTTAGAAAGAAGTGTAGATACGTACTTCTAAAACTCTTAAAATAGATCAGTCGATTTAAAAAAGAAGACTGAAGTAAAAGAAAATGATGCAGTGCCTGAGCTGGTGACAAAATTCAATTAGGTTTAACGAGTATTTAATTTGTGTGTGTGTTTTTACTTAGAAGGATACACAGAAGTACCGGTATTTCAAAAACAAGTTTTTCTTAAACACCCGTAAAACACAATTTAAATTTAAATAGTTGTAATGTTTCGGTCTTTACTACATAGTGCTTCTCTATTTTTAAATGCTTAATTTTTTTAATTACAAGACCTTAAAATTGAAAATACCCATCTGCTTTGAGGCTTCTCAGATCTTCGTAAATGTTTTTATTTGTTTTGGTATTTTATTGCTGTCGTACAGCGATTTCATTGCTTTGAAGGTGAAAATATTTAATTCTAATTAAAATTACGATAGCAGCTAAGAGATCCTATCTATTTATGTTATTATTTTTATAATTAGAAGAAAAAACAAGTAAGAAATTCTGGTAATTCGTTGATTAAGGGTCATTTAAAAAAAACTCTACAAAGTTTTTCTTGCCGGTGATGTAACAAAAAATAAAATATGTATGTGTGAGTTCCGATTAGTTAAAAATGCAATTTTTGGCATTTGTAAGGCTCTTTATGATCCGTTTTCGGTTATTAATATAGATATCGATATGGTATTTTTACAGTTTCTAGTAAAGAGTGGCTCGAGTGGCTAATGTCACCCTTTTTCGATTTTGTTTTGTTTTTAATTATTATATTTGACTATGAACATTAGAAAATTTTCCGTAATTTCAAAATCAAAAGTCCAAAATATTTTTTGGTGAATTAAATCCTAAATAGTATACATAAATAACTATTTTTGAGTCAAAATTGAGTTTTAACATTGAAGGGTAAAATTTAATAATACTCCCTTAGGGCTCATTCCTTTATAGGAACTTTTTTTGATATTTTTGGACTTTTTAGAATCACCTCTTAAATTTTGGCATGCCAGTTACTGATCACCCTGTATAATTATTTTTTTAATTTGAAATACCCTTAAAAATATGACTTTAAAGCCAAACTTTGTATTTAAACCGTTCAAAACACGAGATATTTGGATTCAAATATAGAAAAAAGCAGCAGAGTTCAACAAACTTTTTAAATTTATTTATAGAAATAAGTCCGTGTATGTACTTTTTTATCTAGTAGGTGGTATTAACAATATAAAAGATAAAGAAGGTGCCTGCATTAACCTCAGATTAAAGCTGGCATGCTTTATATATCATTCCGTCCACCGTAATCTATTTACATTTTCATAAAGCACTGTAATAAAAATGTGTTCTTCTATGTAATACGACTATAAAAATGACAAATTTCTGAATAAACATGGATTTTAAGAAAACATTTTAATAATACATGTTTTCTATGCAAATTCTAGAAATTTTATACAGTTAGTTTGTTTTTTAAATTACTTTCAAGCCGTTATCTCCTTCCACACACAATCACACAATTTTTGATATGGGTATAAAAAAAAATATTTACTATGGTCTGTTTCATCAAGCAAGAGAGTAAATTAAAAATCGCACAGTGAATATTTTCAAAACAGATTCGAATATTGAATGTGCGAATATATGGCGTAGTTTATTTTATAAAACATAACTATATTCTACATACATATACTATTCAAACCTGTTGTAAAAATATTTACTGTGCCATTTTTAATTTACTCTCTTGCTTGATGAAACAGACCATAGTCACAACGTCAAATACACAAGCCAGATCAGAAGAAAATGGCTTTACAAAATATTCTGTCAAAATTGTTATTTAAAATTAAAATAGTATATTAAAGTACTAGTTTCATAACATACGTTTTTAGCGCACGAGTACAAGTTTAGAAAACGAGCCGCTTGCGGTGAATTTTCTAAAGTACTAGTGCGCTAAAAACGTGTTATGAAACGAGTGCTTCATACAATTTTTTCTATTTTGCTCTAAAATTTTAAAAAACTTACATTTAAATTGATGACTGATTTAGGGATTTTTGTTTTGAATTGGCATTACAGTTTTCGCCATGATTAAAATTCTAAGAACGAATATTATTTTGATATATTTTATAGTTATTTCTTCTCTTTTCCACTGCAAGTAACCAAGCCACAATTTTAACACGGTAAAATATAACCTAAACACAAAATTTTGTAGAAAATTAAACTTTAATACGACGTTCACAATTGCACGGCAAACGTCAAGAGATAGACTTTTGTCTGTTGCCAACCCAAAGGAAAAAAAAGTAGAGACCTCTTATGGGTCTATAAGAACACGCAAAATGCGTGTGATCATGAGCTTATAAGAGTCGCAAAATAGAAAAAAATATATAGTTTAAGGTTGACTTTTCAGAACTATTAGCTTTCCGAACATTTTAAATACCTGAAAACCTATTAAATATGTGCCGATATAAATTACCGCAGTTTATGTATTATCAAGGCCTAACCATAAAACCTCATAAGCGTAAATAACGCCATTTTAAAACAACACACATGTTTAATAATGCAATAAACAACATAAATAGTGATATTAGCTATGTATTTTATATATTACAGACAACTAACGGCTGTAACCTTAACACTTTTCGATTTCTTTTTGAAATTACCAAAAATAATTGATTAGGTTGCATAATAAGCTCCCTCTTTGTCACATTGTGCCAAATTTTAAGGTTATAGAAATAGTAAAATAAAAGGAAAATCATTGTAATGCCAACCCAAGACAAAAATCCCTAAATGTAAGTTCTTTTTTTTTAATTTTAGAGCAAAATAGAAAAAATTGTAAAAGCACTCGTTTCATAACACGTTTTTAGCGCACTGGTACTTTAAAAAACTCGTTGTAAGCGGCTCGTTTACTAAACTAATACTCGTGCGCTAAAAACAGGTGTTATGAAACTAGTACTTTAATATACTATTAAATCCATCCAACAAATCTGAATTTGAACACTTATGGCAGTTACTGTTGATTTAATATTGTTTACATAAAATCATAAAAAAAACATTTTTGCACGTGTACCTATTACGATTTTCTCAATTTAAATGCAAAAGACGTTGGAAATGACTTTTTAAGTGAAATAGAAGGTTTGGAGATGAAAGGAAAGAAATTTATATCCGTTTTTTGAACGAAATATGACCCCTAGTGTAATTTTATTGCCGAAATTGAATTGCGTTTAACGTCTACTGTTTCAGTCCCGTTTCAGGGCGACATTCCACATTAAACTCCCCCATTTTAACGTGTAACTCGTCAAATATAAAAAGATTGAAAAGTCGTGTAGCCGTCTTGACTGGTGAATTTTATTGCCATGTACAAACTACAGAATCTGAAAATATATATTTTTATACATGTTTTAAGTACAAAGAAACAAAATCTGTACTGTGAATTCAATTTTGTAGTGTTAAAGGATTTATAGAACATAAATTTACTTCAAAAAGAAATGTTTTTTTTGGCATAAACAATTTTTGAAAATGAGCAATTATACGCATTGTGTTTATACAGCACGTCTGGATTTTAGATGACGCGCCATGGCGTTAGATACTGACGAATTTTAAACAGATATATATATGCATATATGCATAACATACAATATACATGGTGTCTTAGAACTAACGCATCTCATTTTAGGGAGTAGTTCTACATAAACGTATGTCCAAAACGACTGGCAAGGGAGCCCCTTAAAATCTGCTTAAAAAATTCGATTTTTATTTAATAACTTTTAATAAGGCCTCCCTTACGAGTCATTTTTGGACATATTTTTATAGGAACCTATTTTTTTATGTAGAATCACTCCGTAAAAGGAAGAGCTTTAATTCTGAGACACCCTGTATTTAACTTTATTTATTTATTTTATTTGTTCGAACTTAATATTGTAAAAAAGTCGTGAAGAGACCCAAATAAGCTTTAGGCTTAAGCATACATTTTCAAATTACCTTTTCTAGTGTAAGATGTAGATACCTATTAGATACAACAAAGTATTAAAATATAATGAACTTTTTTCTATTCACCATAGTACACGTTTATTTACTATTCAACAATAAATTACTAGTTATTCTGCCATCTGTGTAAATCAAAAACCAACATTTATTGTTATTAAATGCTCAAACCAATTAGAATTTTTCATTTCATTCTTAGGGTATTATTTACGATGACAGACGGTATTAATTACAATAACACCCGATATTTTATTCACATTGTGAATTTCCTATGATAAATTACATAAAACTCTTTTGGATATTATTATTACACTGATTTAACACATAACTACGAAATGGACCAATCAAATGCGTTGAAAATAAAAGGTAGAGATCCGATTGGACAAAAACCTCACTATACACGGTGTATTTGAAATAGCGTCGGAAATTTTAACAGATGCTTCTACATCATAAAATATGACAAAAAGTTCCTATAAACATATGTCTAAAAATGCGTCATAAGGGAGCTACGCCCCTTTGAAAGTGGCTAAAAAAATCGGTTTTTATTTAATAACTCAGGAACCCTTTGAGATATATCAACGAGGTTTTGCACGTCAACTAATCCTACCAAGGACCGTTTTTATGTGTTATTTTCATATACTTATTTCAACCAGGGGTGTGCGAAACGGGGAGGGCTTATCAGTTTTTTGTCCCAAACTTTTTTCTATCTAACTTTTTTGCAATTTTATTTCCGAAATATGATTCCTCAGGTCAAAATACATGAAAAAGGTACTCTTGTTGTAATACTGTAGGATTAACCGTTTTCGAGAAAAATTCATTTGAAATTCCACGGTTCGAGGACGAAAAATTAAGTACTAAAATGTTCAAAACCAAAATTTTAATGATGCAGGGCGACTGTACATTAAAAACTAAGAAAAAAACCTCATATACAGGTACTTCCAAAAATCAATCCTAATGGAGCTATGGTCTCCTAAATATGTACCATTTTTAAAGGACTATGGTAGCTTTAAAAGCGTTTTTTCGACCTACATGTATGGAAACTCTTTTTCTTAGTTTTTGATATAGAATAACATTGCATTATTAAAATTTTGGTTTTCGACATTTTAGTATGTAATTTTTCGTTTGGACTTCCTCGAACCGTGAAATTTCACCTTCAAATGAACTTTTCTCGAAAACGGTTAATCCTACAGTATTACAACAAGAGTACCTTTTTTATGTATTTTGACCTGAGGAATCATATTTCAAAAATAAAATTGCAAAAAAGTTACACAGAAAAAAGTTTGGGACAAAAAACTGATAAGGCCCCCCCGTTTCGCACACCCCTGGTTTAAATAAGTACGTAAAAATGACATACAAAGATGGGCCTTATTAGGATTAATTCACGAGCAAAACCTCGTTAACATATCTCAAAGGGTTCCTGAGTTATTAAATAAAAACCGATTTTTTTAGCCAATTTCAAAGGGGCGTAGCTCCCTTATGACGCATTTTTAGACATATGTTTATAGGAACTTTTTGTCATATTTTATCATGTAGAATCATCTGTTAAAATTTCCGACGCTATTTCAAATACACCCTGTATTTACATGAATATACTATAAAAGTAATGAATTTTTTCGATACCGCGTTATTGAAAAATTACCATAAATTAATGGGTTAATTACTTCCAATACATATATGGGAAGTTTACCACAATTTTTTTGTAGCCTAGGATCAAAGTTTTACCAGTTGACGGTAAACTTGCTGGGGACTCGCTCAGTGTCAAAAAACAACCAGAAAAAAGATTAACGCTAATAGATAGAAATAAAAAAGCACTTTGTCTCTACCGTAAACAAACAAAACTACATACAGACGTTAATAATTTGCTTTTGAAACGACATACAAGTAAATAAAAGCAGGGACGTAAAATACTCGAGAATATATCTGCCCTACTAAATTACAGAGTATCAAGAGGTTAAGGGTACTGAAAATGGGCTGCTACAAATTTTTTATCCACATCGAATTCAGTTAAATTAGTTTTAAAAGAAACTGGACAGGGGACGCCTTAGGGTAACATTTCATATTTGTTGTTTTGAAGTTGGTATACACGCGTACATTAGTTGAGGGAAGAATTGGCAACAGATGACTCGAAATTTAAATTTTGAGTTTATATCTTTTGACAGTTACAATAGGTTTGTTTATTGGGACAGTACTTTCTTGCACTGACATACACTTTTCACCAAACGAAAAGTGCTGAATTTGTCTAAATCATACACATAAAAAATAACTGTGTTTAACTGTAAAGCGCAAAAGTTCAGAAAACCAACTAACATCAAGGTTGGTAGATAATATAACACATAATATCTACCAACCCTGAACGAATATACCTAATTGTAACTGTCAACAGATATGTCAAAATACAAATTATTAAACGTCAAACAAAACCGTTATTTTATACACAGATGAAATTAGCAACAAAGTTCTACCACAACAAAACGGGTCTTTAAATAACCTTGAAGGGGAAAAGTGAGTGAGCTCAGATGAAGTGGGATAAAAGTACATTTATATAGGATCATAACTTCCTATTCATTTGTAACTGAATATGCAGTTTATTTTTTACAGTGTACTAGTGTAAAATAAAATCTAAAGCTTAGGCCTTAAAATTTAAACTGATTTTTCAACAGATCTACAGATACTGCTCTTTTATTTAGCAGGGAATATTTACGGTAGCATTAAACACTGTTTGCTTTGACGGGAAAAATTCCGTAAAACAGACAGTGTTTGAAGTAGTATATTTTTGGGTTAAATAAAGACGTTTTTACACAATGTTGACAGCTGAATCCCAAGTGAAAAGGTTTGATAGCGACAGAAAAAAGTTTTATATTTATTTAACAAATAATGCGTATTATTGAGTCTATCAATCTATTTTTGTTTGAAAATAAAAGATTTCAAAACTAAGAAAATATATGGGTTTAAAGTTTTAACTAAAAAATCTATGTACACTGAAAGAAATTATATTGAAAAGGTGTAAAAAACACACTCTATAAATGTGTAAATTTTACACCTTTATATAAATGTACATCAACATTGATGTGACACTACACAGCTGAGATGATTTTGACGTAGAGTGTGTATTTTTACATCCATACCTTCTGCAACAATTCACTCGGAGCTCAAGAAAGTGTATTTTTATAAACATACCTTTAGCAACAATACACCCGAAGTGTAAAAATCACACTTCTTATGGACAAGCCAGCCAATCGCGGGCGTTAAGCTAGTCACGTGACTCGAGTCTGGTGGCTGTCGACCATTATAATTGTTTACGTTTGTAAGAGCGTACGTATAATTTTGTGTGTGCTAGATTTTTCAAAGAAATAATTGGTAAGTGTTGATTAAAAGTAAATATTTAAAAAGTGTGATTAATAAAATATCCTTAAAACATACATTTTATAATATTTTACTTATTTAGGCGATAACACTGGCCTGCAAATTTTGAGTTGTTAAGACTTGTGTATGTTTTCTGTTTCTATTTTATATTGTTACTTTTTGTAGCGCTGATTACGAATATACGTTTTATTTTTCAGTTGCGTAGTTTTTCCCTAAATAGAAAAATAACAAAATGGTTATTCTATTTTTTTTTTAATAAATTGAAGGGTTTTAAATAAAAAGTATATTTACGCGTTGGTGTACTTTACACACTGGATGTAAAAATATAATACACACCGCATTTATATTAACGCTTCGAGTGTAAATTCACATCAGCAGCAGCTGCAAGTAAATTACCCATGCACGTTGATGTAAAAATTTATCTCAGTGTAGATAGAGAATTTTTCAGTAAAAAATTATATTTTTAGTACGGATAAATTTACTAGGGGTTTCTGTAAAAACATGTTGGATTTAGGTAGCTTTACGTTACTAATATGCATACGAGTATGTAAATTCGTTTGGTACATTATACATATAGATATATAGATAAAGATAAATTTAAATGAAAATATATCAACTTTTATCTTGTCTTTGTGAAATATTTCAGTTTTAGCTTTTATCTTTCAGTCTGGTTATTTTTTATTTAAAACGCATGTATATATTACTCCAGTGAACTTTGTTTTATATGCATTAGGGTTTTGCATATACGTATAACCATCATTTTGCCGTATATAAAAACGCCGACAAAGAGAATAAAAATCAATACAAAAAATAATCTCATTCATATGCACTTTGAGTACGCTGAATAGATGGGGTTTGCATATGAAAATTTTGCGTGTGGTTTTTTTTATTGATGCTCAATTTATTTTTAACGGTTAGTTAACCAATCTATTACTTACACTCTCAAGTTTGGTTCTAAATTGGAGCCTTCGACTGTTATAGTTAAAAAAAAAAATAAAAAAAAATTGAAAAAATCAAAAATTATCCATCGAAATGTTGATTTTAAACAAGAAAATTCAGAGAAAAATTAAAATATTTCTAGTAATGTTCATGTTCACAGTTCACCGGTTCAACAAGTACGTTACCGGCGTTCTAGATTACCGCATTTTATAGTTACACCGCTTTAATGTAATATACCGTGAGATAGTGCTTTTTCTCTATTTTCCTTTCCTCATCCATGCAGCAACAGACACGATGGATGCAGCAGGAATCTAGCTAGATAGAAGAGATGTCAAACACACACACACACACACACACACCTACACACACACACACACACGTAAGTGTTTTTTTGCTTTCCTTCATTAGATCACCCGCAACTTGTTCAACCGCTTTCCACAAAACCACCAAAATGCATTTTTTACCCGACTACAGCATCGCGAAATGTGTATGTATGCATGCATATTTGTTTCCCTCTAGAGCCTGAACTAATGGGTCGATTTTAACGTTCGAGGCGTCAAAGATTCATCAAGATTACGCGAGTGAAATAGGCTATATAAAATTCCATGTTTCAATAATATTAACAGTTATCATCAGGAAATTAACAGCAAATCAAATAAATCTAGATCTTTTTATTATGAATCCGGTATCATACGGCATACATGAAATTTAAAAATTACATTTAATTCGGCTTATTTATATATAATTTCAAGTTTCGAAAATATTGATCGTTATCATCAGGAATTTAAAAGAAAATCAGAAAAAGTCTATAGATTTTTATTATAAATTCGGTATCATAGGACCCGTATTAAATTTCAAAATGGCGGATTCATCAACGTTTTAGCGGGTTGTATATTAAAAAAAAAACAAAATAACACTATAAAAATAGAGAAAAAGGATTCATTGAACCAAGGACACGTGTCTCGATATTTTAAAAGCCATATTCTCTTTTTTCAAGGCCAGCATTTGTTTGAACCAATGTCATTGAATGAAGAGTACGGGTTTTAGAATGAAGATCTCTTTATTCAAGGACACTGGTTCAAAAAAATTCTAGCCCTTAAAAAAGAGAATATGGATTTGAACATATCAAAAGACGGGTGTCCTTGGTTCAAGGAATCCTTTTTTTCTATTAAAGAGGATTAAGCTATTAAAAGCGTGCAAGGTTTTCAATCCTAATTTAGGTTGGTTAGGATTGGTAATTAACCTAATGAGCAGATAACTAAGGGAAAACAATGTTTTATTTTTGGAGTACTTTTTAAAAGTATTGGCGGTATTTGAAGCGAATTAGTCTTAACCATATAAGACCAATAGAGAGCTTCCCAGAATGAGAAATAGTCGGATACGCCATTTTTTTTCTACAAAATTTCTCAGAAAAATAATAAAATAGGTATTCCATTCCGCAGTTAATTTTATAGACTAGTGGCAAAGAGAAGATCTGCGAAAGAACTTGTAGTCTAAGAGATGGTGGCCATTTTTAAATAATTATTTTCTCCCAGCCGTATTTTATATATGTTTTTCTATTTTGCGACTCTTATAAGCTCATAATCACACGCATTTTGCGTGTTCTTAAAGGCCCATAAGAGGTCTCTACTTTTTTTTTCTTTTGGGTTGGTAACAGACAAAAGTCTATCTCTTGATGTTTGCCGTGCAATTGTGAACGTCGGTTTAAAGTAATTTTCTACAAAATTTTGTGTTTAGGTTATGTTTTACCGTGTTAAAATTGTGGCTTGGTTACTTGTAGTGGAAAAGAGAAGAAATGACTATAAAATATATCAAAATAATATTCGTTTTTAGAATTTTAAACATGACGAAAACTGTAATGCCAACCCGAAACAAAAATCCCTAAATCAGTCATCAATTTAAATGTAAGTTTTTTTAAAATTTTAGAGCAAAATAAAAAAAATTGTATAAAGCACTCGTTTCATAACACGTTTTTAGCGCACTAGTACTTTGGAAAACTCACCGCAAGCGGCTCGTTTTCTAAACTTGTACTCGTGCGCTAAAAACGTATGTTATAAAACTAGTACTTTAATATACTATTTAAAGTACATTCAAATTAATCTATTTGTCAATTGCCAGGTCCTAGATCGGGTTCCTTTGGGTGCTGGAAGCTCCAAAAAGGTGGAGAAATGGTGTATACAAAAAAAATGTTTTTAACTTACCGAGTCAAATGCATTAGGTACATTTATTACATTTAGATTAGTCAATTTTCGTAGTTTTACACAATTAATCAGCAGGCCAAGGGGTAAAACAAGTCTTTAAAAAGCTCTTCTTCTTCTTCTTCTTCTACTTCTTCTTCTTCTTCTTCTTCTTCAAAATGACCTTTTGGACACTAAATTAAAGTAACCCAAAAAGTCTGGTCTTGAACTCTCGTTCTTTTTGACCAGATACAAGTATTAGAGACTTGAAGCGAGTCTCTCTAATCGTTTCAAATAAATAAAATTTCTTCTCGACATAACCACAAAAACACGTGGACAACCCTAATCCAGAATCATCCACGAAAATATACCACAAACATCAAATTTTCCATTGTAAAATCAATTTCAATAGTTAGAACCGTTTCGAAGTATTAATATTTTCTTGACAAACTCATTTTCACATAAAATACTTGATGCGTAAAATAAAAGTTGTTACCGATTTACAAATTGTAGCCGAAAGTATACATGTTGCCCGTTCTACGGGTGGAACGCAACTCTTTAAAAAGTTCATTTGATATATGTCAATACTAAAAAGTCGAAATAAGTTAATCAAAATGTCATTTCATAAATTCTCATTTCTTTAAAGAATTGGGTAACACATATGCCAAAGGCACTTTTTAAAGACTGTCCGTACACCTTGGCCCCAGAATTATTATGTATAACTATAAAAATAGCTTAATCTCTCTAATGTATATGACTAGGCAAGTTAAAAATAGACTTTTCTTGGACTTTTTGGAGCTTCTAGCACCCAAAAGAACCGGATCCAGAGCCTAGACATTTGGGAAAATTTTAATTTGAATGTACTTTAAGACTTATATAAAATACAGCCGGGAAAAAATAATGAAATAAAAATGGTCACCAGCTATCCAACTATTGATAAATAACAGGTAATTTTAGTGCCATACGAGTCTAATTAGATAATGGTACGTACTTGGGTTTTTACACTGAAAAAACAAATGCCTAGTTTTATTTATTTTTATTTAATTGTAATGTCTTAAAAATATATAGAAAGCTCAAAACAAGAATACGTTAGATGAACTAGAAAAAACGTGTGCTGATTTTCTCAGTAACAGTTACAGAGAAAATACAGATTTAAACTCTATAAATAACTAGTAAGTTTATTGTTTCCTTTGAACATAGAAAATATAATCTACTTCTGAAACATTATAGGATTTGTCCAGAAACTAGCTTATCTATACTGGGCGATTCAAAAATAAGGTACAGAATTTAAAGGGGGTGATTCTAAGTCCGAAAGTATGAAAAAAGTTCATATGGAGGTTGGTCCGGAAAGGAGCTAGACTCTCCCAATGGTATATCTGAAAAGAAGTTTTTAATGGAGCTCTCTACAACTAGAATTATGAAACAAAAGACGTCTACCCTATCTCTATCTCATTTGTGCTACACTTTCCAGCCAACCAAATAAATACTGTATTTGTTTTTCATACAACAAATACAGTATTTATTTGGTTGGCCAGAAAGTGTAGCACTGAGCGGCACGAACGAACATAGCTAATGTGAATCTGTAGAATAAGATAATTCTACTAAAATTTAGATGGCGCCAGTAATTTCTTTAATAAAAATAATATAGTTACACTTTTCGCCCGGCCAAGTAAATATTGTATTTGTTCAACAAAGAACAAATACAGAATTTGTTTGGTTGGGTGGAAGTGGGAGTGTATGTATGTCTTCTATCCTTTTTGGGTAGAACTTTTGTCCCTGTCTAATCTAACGGGAGAAATCGCCATTAATAGCTTAACGATTTTTTGCACATGCCTTAACATTTTTATTAGGTAATTTTAACCAGGGACGTGCACAATGGGGGGGGGGGCTATGTAACTTTTTTGCCCAAAACTTTTTTATCCGTAGACTTTTTGATTCTTTAGTTAAAAATACATAAAAAATGTGCTCTTTATGTAACAACGTAGGGCCAACCGTTTTCGAGAACTTCACGTTCTGAGTATCAAAAATAGCAAATAAAAAAATGCACCAATAAAAAATTTAATACCATTAGTACAAAAAAACAAAAATTTAAAAACTTTTAACTTTAGAGTCTATTTTTAGTGATCAATCAAAACTACATTTAATAAAATAAGTTTTTCAGTGTAGTTAATGGCTAACTAGTTTTCTTTTAGGTTCTACACAGAAAGCAACAATTGTGCTAATGAATGCGGATTTTTTTGGGACTAAAATCTGTTAATTGAATTTAATTTGCATTCGATTAAGGCTGGGAACAAAAGCTGCATTATTTAATTAATTTAAAAAACAATGTCTTTATTTTACGGTGCCGTAAACAAGGCTTTACTTTGTCCACAGTGTACGTAATAAATTGGTCCATTAACTTAGTTAACAAAAAATAAAAATAAAAATTATCTTCATTTTACAGCAATATTTATTTTAAAAAATTAATATGGCATTTTTCTTATACAGGGTGATTTAGAAATAAGGTCCAAACTTTTAAGGGGTGATTCTAGATCCAAAAATATGAAAAAAAGTTCGTCTGGAAATGAGCCCTAAGGGAGTTACGACCCTCCTAAGGGTACATCTGAAAAGTAGAAATAACCACAATAACGAGTTTTTCCACATGCCTTAACTAATTTACCCCAAACTTTTTCATGAGTAGATTTTTTGACATTTTCTCAATAAAATATTAATCTTTAGTTAAAAATACAGTAAAAATGTACTCTTTATGTAACACCGCAGGGCCAACTGTTCTAAAAAAATTGCATTTGAAGAAAAAATTTCACGTTTTGAGAATCAAGAATAGGAACTAAACAAGCCGTGAATATATGTAATGCTACGCATTCCATCATGTATTATTCACAGTAAATGGTATAGTGCATTTTCCAAATACTTAAATAAATCACTTCAATTCGTGAAAATTTCGGATATATTGAAAATATACCTCTCTGTCGCGACATGTCGGTGTATTACATATGAATATTGTGTCTCAATTTTTCGAAAATCTCACAATCTTCAGACAGATCGTGGCCCACGATTCGTGGGCGGTGGACCTCACATTATAATGCATTAATTTCTCCAAATAAAGTCTTTAGTAAATTATGTCTTGATAATAAATCAGTTGCGTTGGTGCAACATTTTCAAAAATTACTTAACAGATGCTTATGTAGAACGTCTTTGTCAAAACGTTTTGTATCCGACAATTGTGTTATGTTACATGAAACGATTCCACTTTGCGGAGATTATATTTTGGAAAAAAACAAATACATAAAAAAATAGAACAAAATGTTGTTTTAATCGCGGGACGGATTATATAATTTGTTGGAGTAACATTTAAAATGTACCGACTCTGGGGTCAAATCAAGTTGACTACATAGCATAGAATGGGAAAAGAAGCGTATGAAGCATAATATAGGTATTTCACAAATCAAAATCTGTTCACTAAATTAAAATTTTCTGTGGGGGAAATTTGGTTTGGATAAAATCATTAATGGTGTAAATATACGTTTATTTCTTCTTCTACCTCTACTAATATAATAAATAAGTTGTAAGCAGTGGTGTCAATAGCAATTTTCATTATTATTTGCAATGGGCAACATTGATTATAATTCTTCTTCTTCTTCTTCTTCTTCTCCTTTTTTTTGGCCTTTAGCTTTCATAAGGCATATCAGCCACTTGTCCGGTTTAATTGATTAATTAATTAATTAATTAATTTATTTATTTATTTATTTGACAAAACTACAGGTTATCAACCCTATTACAGTTTGTGTTTAATGCTTACAATACTAATATATCTTATACTAACCTTTACTGCTAAAAATGTAAATTAATACTTAATATCTATTATCTAATACCTCATATCTGATAATAATTAATTAATTGATTATAAGTAAATGACTGTTCTTAAACATAACCTCAAATAATATACATTATCATGTAAGGAGCACCTTATCGTTAAAATATCATACACACCTAAGACAGGATAGCCCTAATTTAACTTTTCATTAAAATTACTGTCAAGCATGACATAAACTATTATTAAGAAACTAATTTGAATTGTTAAAATATTAAAAAAAGTGTAGGATTCGTTGGTTACTTCTTGACCCAGTTTTTTTCTAGCGACCGTACTACCTTTTTAAGGGACCTTTACATGAGGTATGTAACAAATGATAAATAACTGAGTTTGCAAGCCACCTACTATCGGACCAACAATGGCCAACGTATTGCGGATGTGTTGCAAATCTATTCCGTTTATTTAACGACATAATCGGGTAAGTAATAAGTCAGAAAAAAGAAGAAGAAGAAGAAGAAGAAGAAGAAGAAAAAGAAGAAGAAGGGAAGTATAACAAATAGAGTTAGTAAATCCGCCAATAAAGTAGCGATTTAACTTCTATGTTGGTTTTTTTTTATTGCAAGACGATATAATGAAAATACAATTGGGCAGGGACTGTCAAATTTTGACACTAGTAAAATTTCAATCATAGGTAAAAATTTTCCACCCGTCTAGAAAAGGTACCCGTTTCACATTTTTTAGGTTTTGATTTTATGTCTTGTATTTTAACAGATGTAGTTTCAGTTTTGTTTATAACCACCCAATGTTTGAGATACTAAAAAAAACAGTAGATATTTTTGAGTGCACAGACCCACTACATATTTGATTTAGTATAATGATAAATAGAAAACGTTCATAGTCCATACAGATAATAAACTAAGTATACATATAATATATTATATACATACCGAAACTTTTTCATAGACTTGTTTCGCCATTATGGGGGCGATAAATATTCTGCAGGACTTAGACAAATGGTTTTTGTTTTATTTTCTTCAATCGCTTAATTTATGTTCGTATAGTAGCTGGTTTGTTTCTTTAGTCTGCCGTAAAAACAAACAGTTCTTCTCAAAAACCCAATCGACAGAATCAGCTATGATATTATAGTAGACGCCACAAATGTATAAAATAGCTATGAAAATTCATAATATATGAAAATTATAGAGAATTTCAAGAGCTATAAGTTTGCTTGTAACCACTTTTATAACAATTTCACCCCCAACACGGCCACTTTTGAATCTAACTATTAATAAAATAAAAAAACTATGAAAACAAAAATTGTTTCAACTTTTCTCCTTTTCAAAATTGTTAATATGCATATTTACCAAGATAACCGTACTCACCCCTAAAATTCAAGTTGGCGGATACCCCTTACGCATATCACCCGGTGAAAAACTAACAGGAGTGTCCCTTTAAAATATCAGCCAGTGTACATTTTTTGCAATTCACAAAATATCATTTGACTGGACTATAGGTCGATTCAGGCATAATTATCACTAACCTCATTAAACTGAATTAAGAAATTAAGTAATTAAGAAAATTAAGAAACATAACCTCAAATCCTATAATAAATTTTCAGTGGTATGCAACTATAAGGTAACTGCCAAATAGATAATAAGCATTAGTAAATACGGCTGAATAAGTAAAAAAAAACAAATATCTATTGCGTAGGACGATTATTGCCATATTTGCAGTTTTTGGGTCTAAAAACCGTGTTTTACAACCAACTTATCTCCAAAAGTACCTTTTATTTTCTTATGTAACTACTGTGTTTTTCCTTAACACTGTAAATGTACGAATTTTAAAATACACAGGACTCGCCATCTTCATTTTTATTTTGATACATGGATAACGATTGTTTATAAAATTTTGCACTATTTTTTTTGTAAAGTTTGTGTATTACAGAAATGCTTCTTTTTCTATGGTGTATTTTAATATTCTATCATTACTTTATGCTATATTTTATCTTTGCTGCATACCACGGAAAATTTATTATAGAAATGAGGTTATGTTTCTTCATTTTCTTAATTTCTTAAATCAGTTTAGTGAAGTTAGTGATAATTATGCCTGAATCGACCTTATAACATTACGATGTACCTTTTGATATGCAACGTACTTACCACCTATTTTATGGAGATCTCCCAAGATCTTTTCCCTAGCTTATCTAGATCTCGGCGACCATGCAAAAAATCGTCTTATAAACAATGCAGCGTCATGAATCAATCCCTTTGAACGTATTTAGCGGTTTTATAAACGGATAAATCAGGAAGTTAACTCTAAATTAACTCTAAACTATTTAATCTTTCAGATTTCCCGAGATATTCACTATAATCATCAATCGAAATGTTAAGCATGGCTTATCGATATCTGGGATGTGTCCAATTGAAGGTTTATGGTGGAAGATTCAGCCGATACAAAAGGCAGAAGAAAAAATTACATGGTACTGCAATTTACGGAAGGATTTTTGATGGTTCTAAATTAAATTTAAATAAACTACTTGAGAGCTGAACTTTTTTTGTTGTTGTTTTGTTTCTGGTGAACTTCATCATAAAGGTTTTGTCCATAAAATATTAAAAATGTTGCTCTGCATTTTTAGAAACTTTAAATATATACGTTTCCTAATAAAATAAAATTAATAATTTTTTTCGTTTGTGATCGTTGTGACTAGGTTTACTATTCTTTTTTCAATGAATAAATTAAATATAAAAACATATTAATATTAATTTCTTTTAAAAAAATATTTACACACCTGGATATTTAATTTTGTGTGGGCGAACGAACAATGACAATGTGAAAGTATTACGTAGTTATTTAAATTTTGTAAAAAGTACAAAATAATTATTCGCGATCAATAAACATTAATTAGTACCTATGTGGATATTAAATTAAATTGTTAAATTTACAAATTTATGGCCAATTTATAAAGGAGATACATTAAATTGCATGTTTAACAATACTAATTAAACATATTAATCTTCTAATAAACCTAAATATTTTAAACATCCCCGTATAGTAATATTTTAATACTTTCATATATTGATGAAAATATTGAATTTCAACATTGCCTAGTTAAATTTTATTGTAAACTATTTATATTTATGTTGTAAATTATTAACTTAACGACACCATAAATTTATGAAAGCCAAAGGTTGTTAATTAATAGAAAGATCTTTATGATTATTATTTTTTGAAAAGATCATGTATTCCAGCGTCAAATAAAATAAAAAATATTGAATTAATTTGATTTTTTTTTCGTTGTGTAAAAACCGACAAGTTTTAAATTAAGTTTGTTTAAGTAAATACTACAGTATTAAATATACTTGAACGTTCACAACTGATTAAAATAAATTGCGCTAGACCATTGATTACAATAATCAATAATATTATGTTCTATTCACCATAATTATTTTATCATGCACGATTTGCCATAAACTAATGATCATTTAGCAAAACTACCATTTTTCGGTATTATCTAAACTGTTTCCAATGAAGAAATTGATCACCTGCAAATCAATTTATTTGCTCCAATGATTTCCATTTATTCCAATTACGCTGCCCGACATGTCAATTGTAAGTGACTTTTTTTTCGCTGATACTAACGGTCAGAAATAGCTGACTTTCACTATTCGTGTATGCAGTGTCTAACAATGTATGCTGTGAAAGAGTTAAGATAAAAATTAGACAATAGTATATAAATGTAATGAAAATAAGACTTTTTATAGTCATTTTCCAAAGTTTTATTTAGTTTTTAACTTATTTATAAAAGAAAAAGTCTATTTGTTTTTTAATCTATATTGTAAAGTGTTTTCCAACCAACGTCAAAAACAACCCTAAATTTCGTGGTTGAACTAATCTTGCTGTACCGATCGCTTGATTCTTAAAGATGGCATTTACAGTCAAAATTTTCACATTTCTAATGAAATGTTTGGAATGTTTTCTAATGTGTTATCAAGGGTTAAATAAGTAAATGGGGTAAGAAAGGACAAAATTTCAGTTGATGATATTCAAGTTATGGTATAGCAAGTTGAGTGTTTTTGGTTTATTTTCCTCGATTTTAAAAGCCAAATCGCATATGTAGACGTTAACTTGGCCATCGATATGTAATTTTAAATCGTACACGGTAATTGGAGCGTTTTTTTAATAAAACATGTAATACTAAGCTACTACGATAAAGAAGAACAACAAAACTATAATAGCAACCTTCACTTTCGTTGGATAAGTAGAACTTACAAGGCAGACAGTTGCTCGATGGATGCACAAGGCACCGGATGATGTTTACTTACCTGAAAGAAAAAAAAAAGGAAAACATTAGTGGTTACGCAAGTAAATCGTTTATATAATTAAATTATAATTGTAAGTAATAAAAAGAACATGCAATAATTAAAAGGAAGGAAAAACAGGTAAAATCGATAGTTCGGGAAAAGAAGATCTAATTAGATTAGATTTTTTCGTGTTAAAGTTGGTTTATTTGCTATTAGGTGAACGATAATTTATTTTTATGCTGTTATGCCGTTCTTTTTACATTTGTACAATAAAGTTTATTACTTTTTTGTTTTTATGATTCTATAGCCGTTTTTACAGAAGTTTAGAGTTTTTTGTCAACTTTCATGCAGGTTGCTTTAAAAAACAAACTCCATATATTTATTTTTACATGCCATAAAAAAACTTAGATTATAGATACTAACACTTCCTATATTTTTAGTATAAAATGTGTACTATTTTAATTAAAAAAAAAATGAAGAAAATGAAGAAAAATAAAAACAAGAACAAGAAGAGAAGGAAGAATCTGAAAAATATTTACGTATATTTATGTGTAACTATAAAAGCTTTTAGTATTAAAAATTTGACGCTTAAGACGACGCACTGACTGGTCTACAGTTAAAACAGGTAAAATGTAACATTTCACTGACCGTAACCAGATGCAATTTATTACAGGATTTAATTATAATCACATAAACATTAAAACTATGATTAATTTTCTTAAGAAAAAGTTAATTCGAGTTTTTTGCACACCAAGAGCAGAAGAAGTAGAAGAGGAAGAAGTGGCTGTTCCGGTACCAGTAAAAAAAAGAAGAAATAGTCCTTCAGCACCATCATAAAAAAAACTAAATAAAACAGTATAAATAACTCTATTTTTTAATTTTTCTCGCTATATGTATCATATGTTATTTTAATTATAATTCAATATAATCGATTATAACTAATATTGACAATAAATATCGCCATTATGTTAATATTCATATTAATAAATTATATTCTACGACTGCTTTCCGTTTGCAATAATTTATAAATTATAAAACAACCAATCAACGATATTTATTTGTATACAGGGTGTATTTGAAATAGCGTAGGAAATTTTAACAGGTGATTCTGCATGATAAAATATGACAAAAAGTTCCTATAAACATATGTCTAAAAATGCGTCATAAGGGAGCTACGCCCCTTTGAAAGTGGCTAAAAAAATCGGTTTTTATTTAATAACTCAGGAACCCTTTGAGATATGTTAACGAGGTTTTGCACGTGAATTAATCCTAATAAGGCCCATCTTTGTATGTCATTTTCACGTACTTATTTAAACCAGGGGTGTGCGAAACGGGGAGGCCTTATCAGTTTTTTGTCCCAAACTTTTTTCTGTGTAACTTTTTTGCAATGTTATTTTTGAAATATGATTCCTCAGGTCAAAATACATAAAAAAGGTACTCTTGTTGTAATACTGTAGTATTAACCGTTTTCGAGAAAAGTTCATTTGAAGGTGAAATTTCACGGTTTGAGGTTAAATACTAAAATGTCGAAAACCAAAATTTTAATGATGCAATGTTATTCTACATCAAAAACTAAGAAAAAAAGTTTCCATACATGTAGGTCGAAAAAACGCTTTTAAAGCTACCATAGCCCTTTAAAAATGGTGCATATTTAGGAGACCATTAGGATTGATTTTTGGAAGTACTTGTATATGAGGTTTTTTTCTTAGTTTTTAATGTACATTCGCCCTGCATTATTAAAATTTTGGTTTTCAACATTTTAGTATTTAATTTTTCGTCCTCGAACCGTGGAATTTCATCTTCAAATGAATTTTTCTCGAAAACGGTTAATTCTACAGTATTACAACAAGATTACCTTTTTTATGTATTTTGACCTGAGGAATCATATTTCAAAAATAAAATTGCAAAAAAGTTACACAGAAAAAAGTTTGGGACAAAAAACTGATAAGCCCCCTCCGTTTCCCACACCCCTGGTTTAAATAAGTATATGAAAATAACACATAAAAACGGGCCTTGGTGGGATTAGTTGACGTGCAAAACCTCGTTGATATATTTCAAAGGGTTCCTGAGTTATTAAATAAAAACCGATTTTTTTAGCCACTTTCAAAGGGGCGTAGCTCCCTTATGACGCATTTATAGACATATGTTTATAGGAACTTTTTGTCATATTTTATGATGTAGAATCATCTGTTTCGACGCTATTTCAAATACACCGTGTATACTGAGAGATTGTTACCGTATTAAATACAGTATGCTTTGCAAAATAAACAAATAGATTGATTTTTGACCGTCTGCGCATACTTCTGCGTCCCGACCAAATGCGTGCTCCATTTTGATTCCAATTGTCCAACATAAAGTAAAAAAATATATATATTATGTTGGTAACACTGTGTTGCGTTAGATAGGAATATTTTCTTTGTTAGAGATGTGTCTTTTCATTTCACTTCAGTAGTCAGTAAAAGTTTATTTTTGTCGTTGTTTTGTTGCTACAGTTTGTTATATATGTAAAAACTAAATCAATATGTTATACTACACAGATATTTATTTATTTTTACCAGTAATTTAAATATAAAAATATAATTCTTCGCACACACCTCTAACATATTCGTGCAACAGGTTAACATAACCTAATTTATGTATGTTTTGAGTTTCTTTTCGAGGTTTTTCTGTCATTTTTTCTACGCGTTTGGTGTTTTGTGCTAGAAGTGTGAACATTTTATTTTATTATAGACTATATAATAGCGTTTTTGAACTTTTAAAGTCTTTCTGTGTTTTTTGTATATTTTATAGTGCTTTTTCAAAGAACTAGTAAAGTCTTTGCAATGACGTGTTTTATAAAAAGTTGTAGAAACATAAAACGACTGCTACCTGCAGACAGCAGTATCATATTTTTTAGGTAAGTTTGATTTTTTTTAATATAACATAAGAAAACATTAAAAAGTAAGGTTATGTCGTTTATTTATTTACATTTTACCCACTAATTTAAATTTCCCGGCTGATTTCTGACGTAACTTCCGATCAAAATGGAGGACTCGTAAATTTGTATATAACCTTGAGATGACAGCTCATCTGTGTTCTTTGTCTATGATGCTTTGTATACACGGCGTTTGCAGTCTTTTGGTATTAAATAAAGGGGATGATTCTACATAAAAAAAAAACTTGAAAAATCACCGTTCCTATAGGTCCGGACCCTTTAAAATTGTACTGAAAATAAGGTTTTTAATTATTAAATCTGGTACCCTTTGAGCTATTATTATTACTTATTATTTCTTTTATTATCTTCAACTTCATTAAAAGACATAATAAAATGAGATTATTTTAAATGAAGATCATATATGATTACTTTCATATCTTTTATACGTTCGCCGTTATATATTTAAATATTGAAAGGGAATTATATTCTAATGAGCCCTAATTATATTCCTAATTATACAGGAAATAGGGTGCAAAGTTTTATTCTAGGTCAAAAAATACGAAAAAAAAGTTTGCATAAAGGTTGGTCCGAAATAAGTCCTTAGGGTACATTTATAAAGTTATTTTTTATTTAATATCTCTGAAACCCTATGAACCACAGTAATGCATTTTTGCACATTCCTTAAGCTTGATAAGCATTATCATTTTATGTAATATTTATTTGGTTATTTTTTAGCTCCTATTTTTGATGCTCAGGCCGTAAAATTGCCTCTTTAACTGCAATTTTTAATGGTGTTACATAAAGAGCACTTTTTGTATATATTTTTAATTAAAGATTACTATTTTATTCAGAAAATGCCAAAAAATCTACAGATAAAAAAGTTTGGGTCAAAAAAGTGACATCGCCCCCCTATTTTGCACGTCCCTGGTTAAAATTATCAAATAAAAATTACATAAAACGATAACCTTTATCAATGTTAAGGCAGGAGAAAAAATTCTTTACTGTGGTTTATAGGGTTCCAGAGATATTAAATAAAAACTACCTTTTAGATGTACCCTTAGGAGGGTCGTAGCTCCCTTAGGGATAATTTTCGGGCCAACCTTTATAGAATAGTATATTCCATAACTAGTATGAAATAGACAATATTCCGCGCGAGCGGAAAGTTTGTCATAAGAGCCGGCAGGCGAGTATGACGGTCCCGCGAGCGACTATCCTTTTCTTCGACTGCAAATATGAAACACTGTATGGCTTTAAACTGCGGACAAGGTTAAAAACAATGTTTTTTGTGACTCGACATTGTAAATGCAACAAAACAAATATTTTTAAATAAAGCAACTAATGTTATTTAATAATTTTAACAAAAAAAGATTTTTATTTAATTTTAGCACATATTTACAAATTATAATGCAAAAATTAAAGGTTATGTCAGATTGTTGTGACAGATATCAGGTTTAAATATTTAACAATAGATGGAGCAGTTTTATTTTTTTGAACTAAATTGATAAAAAACTGGTCAAAATTAAGAAAAACTAATAAACTTTATGTAATTTTAAAGCAAAACTTTAAATTAAATTATTCAATATTTCATGGTAAAATATAATATATTATATACTTTTGCTAATTTTGCTACAGTTTTCTTTACTTTTATATACAAGAGATGGCACTACATGTGCTCATTCTAACACTTGATACGGAATATTCATACCGTATCTAGAGCTAGAATGGATTCATTCTGTGTTTGAAAAGTGTGTGTATTTGCCTAAATTCTAAAACAGTCGTAGAAAAACTTTTTTTTTATATTTTTTAGTGTAGAATCACCCCTTAAAATTGTCGAACCTATTTCTGAATAACACTGTATACTTAAATATTGAAAGGGAATTATATTCTAATGACCCCAAATTATATTCCTAATTACATATAATCAAAATATATTCTTCAAACGGTTTTAAGTTAATAATAAAGCGAACGTGTGAAACTACAAGTAATACAGTAGTACCTAGTTGTTTTTTTTTAATATAATTACTAAAGTAATATCTTTTACATCCGAAGAATTACGCAGGCTTTTATACGAAGCGTTCAATTACAATATCGACATTATTAAAAAGCATGATTTTAATGACTATACAGTATAAAATAAAAGTTTAGACGTTCTTATAAGAGAATATAATTGTTTTAAATAAGATAATTGTTTTTTTATATACGGTGTTTTCAGACTTTCGGCGGGAAATAAAGGAGATAATTCTACATCACAAAACATGAAACACCAGCATAGAAAAATAGGCGAGGAAACGCACCCTAAGAGAGTTACGACCCTTTAAAATTGTACTAAAAATAAGGTTTTTAATTAATAACTCTGGTGCCCTTTGAACTACAGCGACGAGGTTATGTAAGTACCTATACTAGTATTAATTATGTTAACAATTTTTTATCTATCCAGAAGCGTGCCTAGACGAACAAAATGTATGAGGCTTAACTCATTTTTGCCCAAAACTTTTTTGTGTGTTTTTTTTTTGATTTTTTTTTATAGATATGGATTTCTTGAGCAAAAATACATAAAAAAATAATATATAGTGTAACACTGTGTGAAAAACCGTTTTCAAAAAAAAAACAATGCAATTAGAGGAAGTAACATTTTGTGCCACCAAAAATGTTACTTTTTAAAAGGCTATTACTCTAATATTAAATTTAGGTGTTTCGCTGAAGAATACTTTTTTGCTTAGTTTTAAATTAAAAATCTCCCTGCAGCATTAAAATTTTATTGGTGCTTTTTTGTTCCCTGTTCAATATGTCCATCTTCGAGGGGCCGTAGCTCCCTTAGGGCTTATTTCCGGACATATGTTCCTTTATAGGTTTTTAATGTTTTGTGATTAGATTAGAATTGTAGCCTTTATTTTCCGACAAAAGACTGCAAACACCACTTAAATAATATCACAGGACCACAAAAAGAAAAAATGTTATCTGTGCTGGGGTTGCGACCTATCTATTCTTATGTATTTTTGGATGCTAAACACGAATCTGCAATAAAACAGGCACTTTATGGGCTCATTTTTTTGCTATACTGAAATAATATGAGATTTTTACCATTTTACGCAGCTTTTTCAGTAACAAAAAATGAGCCCATGAGTTGCCTTTTTTTATGGCAGATTCGTGTTCAGCATCCCAAAATACATAAGAATATGTGGTTCTAAACCACAGCACAAACAACTTTTTTTTGTGGACCTTTATAAGTCTCACAAAGAAAGTTATCTGTGCTGGGGTTGAGGTTATTATGTATTTTGGGATGCTGAAAACGAACCTGTCATAAAAAGGCATTTCATGGGGTTAATTTTTGCTACACTGAAATATGAGATTTTTACCATTTTAGACAACTTTTTTTGTGGGGGTGTGTATTTATTTGGATTAGGATATAATTTTTATCTGTGTAAATTATCCTAATCTAATGTGATTAAATCCGGAGATTAACTATGTAAACTTAACTATAACTTAATTAGGGATATGTAAAACACGAAAAAATATCATCTAACCAATGATAATTTATGGCGCAATTTGTTTCTATCAAGCTACATGGTCATTAAATAATTTAACTAATTTTTTAATCATGTTGTACATCTAGTACCTATAGTTAGCATCAATAGTGATTATAATGAAGAATTATAATTTTTCATTATTTTTAGGTGTAACTCCTGGAATGATTCCAATCGTCACGGCGCGCCGTTAATTATAAGATACTTTTTTCGAAGAAATGTTTTTCTGTTAAGTTTTTTAAATGTTTCTGCTTTTACAAGGTTAAGCTTGTTATGGTTGATTAAATTTAGAAATAGAATTTTATGCGGTAATGGAGATTTCTCCCGTTAGATTAGACAGGGACAAAAGTTCTACCCAAAAAGGATAGAAGACATACATACACTCCCACTTACACCCAACCAAACAAATTCTGTATTTGTTCTTTGTTGAACAAATACAATATTTACTTGGCCGGGCGAAAAGTGTAACTATATTATTTAAAAAAAAGAAATTACTGGCGCCATCTAAATTTTAGTAGAATTATCTTATTCTACAGATTCACATTAGCTATGTTCGTTCGTGCGGCTCACTGCTACACTTTCCGGCCAACCAAATAAATACTGTATTTGTTGTATGAAAAACAAATACATTATTTATTTGGTTGGCTGGAAAGTGTAGCACAAATGAGATAGAGATAGGGTAGACGTCTTTTGTTTCATAATTCTAGTTGTAGAGAGCTCCATTCATTCCCTCTTGGCTTGGCGTACAGTATCAAAGTCCTTTGACAGATCGAAAAATATAGCTAATGATATTCAATACCTTTGAAGAAATTGCTAAAACATGTTATTGAATGATATATAAATAAATTGGACAAACTTTAGTCTATTATTAGTTCTAAAACGTATCCCTTTTATCACTTTTAGAAAAAAGAGTCTGAAAATTAATGTTAAGGTGACTTTTTCGGTTTGGACTTTATAGTAGCAACTACACAAAAATAAAATTTATAATTTTTAGAGAACTACATACTTAAATTTTTAAATATTTTTCGATACGCACTCGCGGCAAAAATCAACAGTTACTTAGGAGAGTATGTTGTAAAATATTATTTTAATCTTTTGCGAAATCTTTAACAATATTACCAAACAAATTAATTAAAAAAAAAATAATTTCCTTTCTTAGGTAATACATTATTTTTAATAAAAATCGCTTTTAATCCAGAGTCACGGTTGGATTATAGAATTAATTAGAATTAAAATTAATAAATATTAAAATCCGCATTTTATTTTGATTTTAGTAGTTTTTTAAAACATACTTTCATTTCATTTTACAATCCAACCCAATTTTAAGTTAATTAAAATTTTGCATTAAGTAACCGTTTCATATTCTGATTCTGACAGGGTAAATTAGACCCAATTTAGAAGGGTCCAAATGACCCCCAGTCAATTTAACTACTCACACTAGGGTGCCTTCAAAAAAAAAATATTAGATTTTCGATCCGACTCCCTCGGATATTTTCTCTACGCCACTTGTTATTTCCAAATGTTTGCTCATATTAAAAATTGACAATTGACTGGATCTCAAAGTTTAAAAAATAAATGGATTAACATCGATAAAACAAGTCCTATGGATTACAGTGCCATAATGTGACTTTTTTGTCAAGAATTTCTTGACAGAAAACGTTACTTAAGGCGCTATGGCTCATTAAGATGTATGATATATTATGTCATTAGTAAAAATATAATATAGTATATGTCCAGAACCACTGAACTGATTTTTAAAAACAAAAAACTGTTGAAACCGGAATTAAAAGACCTTTCAAATAAAGTATCACTTCATATGATATATCATGGCCTAATTTTAATTTTAGGCCTTATTTAAATTTTTAGTAAATTTTTAACATTTCAAGGTCTTAATTTGTTTTGGATAAATTTTAATGGGTGGTTTATTCTGCCCTTCTAAGACAAGTTGTCATACCTGCAAATTAGATGTTTTGAGATATGGCCAGTTTTATTGTTTTTGTTTGCACTTTTTGAAAACATGTTTAAATAAATATGGCGTTGGGTTCTTCTTTATTTTAAATCAAAAATACGTGATATACTTTGAAAAAAAAAATCTTTTTGGCAGAAAAATAAATGGTCTTACTAAATGCATTTGTTCTATCTGAGAAAGTTAGGACAAAATGATCTAAAAGTCCAATCAAATTACTAAGATCTGTTAGGTTAGTCTTAGTCCTGACTTATTTGTCTAGTAAATACTAGTTAGGACAATTTGATTTAGAAAACATTGAAAATTTTCCACATAGGACAAACATCTTAGGCTAATTTTTAGGATTTGGGTTTTAGATAGGACATTTCTTTTTAGTAGACACATGGGGCTAGTGTAAGGCAATACAATGGTTTGCTTATCTTAAAAATTGAATTTTTGCAGATAGGACAACTTTTCTTAGAAGGGCCTTTATTGTGACTCTATGGATCCCAAAACCACGCGAGTTCAAAAATAGTTGGCACCCTAATCCATACCCTAATTAAAGTCATGTCGTCTTAATGAATTAAATTACGTCATGTGCATATTAAAATTATTTCTTACACGATCCTCAAGGCTACCATTTATATCTTTTTTTTGCCTTGGTGGCCAGTTATGATTGAAATAGTGCATTAATGATTTGAGTATAAATATCACGTAAACTAGTTATGTAGTGTATATTTACCAAAGCACCCAGAGGATATAAAGTAATTTTAAAACAAGTGCATCGCATAGTGGGTTATCGTGATCAAAATATTGGTCTATTATCATTATAAAGCAGAATGTTTTAGTCAAATTAAACTCGCAAGCAAGTTGCAAAACAAATTTACACTACGATATTTCAAGAACGCTTTGACATAGAGACTTGAAATTTGAAACAAATTTTCTCTACTACTAAGAAAATCTTTGTTCCAAATTTCAAGTCTCTGGGTCAAAGCGTTCTTGAAATATCGTAGTGTAAAGTTGCTTTGCAACTTGCTTGGGACTTTAATTTGACTATACAGGGTGTCCCGAAAACATACCGACAAACTTTCAGGGGTGGTAGAGGACATCAAAACAAACATTCTTTGTTTAGTAATCATGTCCGCAAATGAGCCGTTTGGGCTGTAGAGCAAAACAAAGATTTGGTATTATTTTACAAAAAATGTTTAGGAGGACATTAATTAAATCACTTTTTGCTCATTTAGGATTTTGTTTTATTGACAAATAAATGATGGTTTACAATAATTCTTCAAAATGTTGACCATTTGTTAAAAATTCACAATCACTAATTTTCAGGACACTTTGTATGGGGTTATAAATCTGTATGGAGCTAGGAAAAAGTATCTTATACTTTTTAGTTCTATTTATTTTATACTTTTTAGTCCATTTTAAAAACGTTTTATATTAAAAATTTTGTTTGTATTTAAATAATTATTTTTGCTCTACAGCCCAAACGGCTCATTTGCGGACATTACTAAACAAAAACTGTTAGTTTTGATGTCCCCTGCCACCCCTTAAAGTTTGTCGCTATGTTTTCGGGACACCCTGTATATTAGATTTCGCATGCTTTTAAACCTACGAAAAAAAATGCAAAGGTTTATTCGGATTATTTTATTTATTTCCTTCTCCTCCTTTTAGTTTTTCTACTCCTTCTTTTTCTTCCTTTTCTTCCTCTTCTTTTGCAGTTTTTGGTTTTGTATGCGTTTGAGGCAATTTTAAAAACTTTTTAGATTTTTCTTTTGACAACATGTTTGTGATAAAGCTATAATTATAATAATAATAATTATTTATGTATCTATGACAAAAAATTCCAACAAAATAGACCTATGTGTACCGTAAGGTACGAGATTTAAAAAATTTATAGTTAAAAATACTTGAAATAAAAATATAATTATTATGTTCAATATACCCATTTAATAGACTTCAATATTAAGAATTTTTCAACTAAAATAATTAGATCAGAAGTTTATAATTTAAATTAAATTATTAAAAGGTGGATTAAATTTTCTAAACAACCATTAAAATTATAAAATTACATAGCAATTGATATAATAACTTGATTTATTTTAATTTAAATATCATACATTATTAAATAACTCTAATCTCTGTTTTATTTTGCATTCCTTTTTAAATTAATTGCAAAACATTAACAGGTATTATTAATTATGATTATTATTAAATTACTTAACAATAAATTTCGAGAACTGTGGTAGAATACTAAGTACAAAGAAACTTGTAAAATAGCCGAAATTAAAAGTTTAGGACCCCTAAACGACCCCTAAATTTGTCTGTAAGGATTATAACCTGAAATACAAATAAATGAGCTATCAAGTAATTTTCTGAGACCTAAATTAAGGTGTACGTAACGACGGCATGACCACTTATTTTTTTTTGAAAAAATTCAACGAACTACTTAATAACTCTTCTCTCTAGAATAGGCATTCCATTCGTAAAAACTGACAAAAACGTCGGCAACATAAACATTCGTCTGTCCTACTCGCACATCTTTGTTCTAACAGAGACAACAATACCAGTTACTGGTAATTGTTATTGTTCAGGCCTGAATATACCTACTAATTGTTTACAAACAAACCGAGATGTTGGCGATTCTTTATTTTAACGGTATGCGTATTCTAGAAAGAAGAGTTATTAGTTCGTTTGGACTTTTCAAAATTTAAGGATTAGGTATAATTAACTAATAATTACTTATAATTCAAATTATTAAAATGCGCATAGAATATTCTAAATAATTTATAAACACTGATATGAACCATTTAAGTAAATATACATAATAATTTGTATAATAACTTGATTTATTTTAATTTAAATATCATACGTTTTTAAATTATTCTAATCTCTATTTTAATTTGCATTCCTTTTTCAGAATAAATTGCAAAACATTAATTATAATATTTCCCAACAATAGAGTGATTGATTTCAATTTATTATTTTATTCTAATTATATTCAATAATCCGTACATTTTTTTAGATAAAGTAAGATAAAATATAATTGCATTTTTTGTTAATGTAATTAATATCTATAATTATCGACTATTAATTAAAAATAAATGATTGGTGCCGGGAACTACAATAAATATAGAATATAAATTATTTAAAGCAGCAAAACATGGTTTTGAATTAATTATAGAATTAAGTACATAGAGTGAGTAGGGGTAAACGTAATAAAGGGGCAATTTCGGTTCCTAAATATAATATTCGAACACAATTTTAAAATACATTATTATATTATTTACAGCGCCTGCGGCAATTTCGGAATTTCAAAAAAAAAATCGAAAATCGTCCTAGACAAAAAATTCTTGGATATAAGTAAAGGACCCCGCACCAAATACCTAGGAAATTTGTTGTCGACAGAATTTTTCCAAAATCTAGGAATAGAATCTTTAGGTCGTTCTGAATAAAAGTTGTCTTGATCTGATTATACATAAGAATTAATACATAAGTATACATATGTAAACAGCATTTTACATATATATCTACTTCATATAAACCAATACATACGTTCATTTTGGTAAAAAATACGTAAAATCGCGATTTTAAAATTTCGATTTTTGGAGCTACCTGCTGTATTTTTTAAATAAAGGCACTTAGCGATTTTATGTACATGACAACTTTTATTCAGAATGACCTAAACATTATGTTCCTAGATTTTAAAAAAGATTCTGTCGACAACAAATTTCCTAGGTATCTGGTGCGGGGTCCTTTGTTTCACAAAAAAATAAGCAACTTTTTTTTTCAAATGTTCGTCCGTCTGTCCGTCCGGACGGACCTGTCCGTCCCTCTGATTTTTGTGAACACGATAACTTAAGAAAGAATAATCCGATCGACTTGAAATTTTCAGGAAAAATCAAGTTCTACGAGGGGAAGATCCCTATTTTTTTTGAAAATAATCCCCCCCAAAACAAAAAAGTTATGGAGGCTTCACAAATTAAAAACACATTTTGCAAAAATATAACATTTTTTAAGATGTCAGTAACTGTCAGTTTCTTGTTTCCATATTAACCAAGTGATAATTGCACATGTGCAAAAATTATCAGATTCATTTTGATCTGATTGGTCAAGAAACTAAAAATGCAAGGTTTTGATTGGCCTATATATTGTTTGTGAAATAGTCATAGAAACTCTATTACATAGCTTTCCAAAAAAAAAATATGTTTGGAATGAGACAAATTACTCAAATTAATAGAATTACCTTGCATATATATCATATCATTATTTAATAATGGATATTAGTAATTATTTATTTATAATGACAAAAGCAATGAACGTATGTAATCGTATATCTATGAAATTAATACCAAATGTCATAACCTTTTACAACAAATTAGGATTTGCTTGATCATTAATAATTGAAATTCACCTTTTGACAAATTGCTAATTGAAAAAAGCTTATTAAAAAATAATCATTATTGATTAGTGACTGTGCAGATTTGTTTGCAATTCTTTAAGTTGTCATTCTGCATAGTCAATTATATTTTGACATTTGTAACAACGTTTTAACCCTATAGGTTAGTTAATGTGTTAAATAAAAAAAATGTCAGTTGCTTTTCATCCGTGAAACGAGTAATATGTACTTTTGGCAGGAATTAGTAATACGTTAAGCGCGTTTAATTTTTAGCATCAAGCGTTTTAGTATTAGTTATTTATTTATTTATTTGCTATCTTAGATGTGCCCTGGATTCGATTTTATATATTTTATAGTGATTGTATGGAAGATGTGCAGTAAAATGACGAAAATGTGATTATATTGGAGTAAGAATGGAATCTTATGTTTTTTAATCATTTATAATGCTGATAAATTTTGATTTGGAAGTAACTAACACGTGAAGAAGTTTTTATACGTAAAAATTTTTTTTATATACTAGCGCATGCGCGAATATAATTACAAATTAGAAAAAACTGCCTTGGCAACAGCTAACACAACCAACAGTAAACACGAAAAGGGAAGAAGGAAAAGAAAAAGAAAAGTTCTTACAGAAGACTGGAAATTTAATATAATCAAAACAGGAGTGGGCATGGTGAAAAGCCAGACAAGAACCACTCTTGGTGAATTGAGTAACTAAGAGGGATCTGGCTAATTATCTCACTGAGAAAAGGCCAAAATAAAGGAAGAAGAAGAAGAAGAAGAAAAAAAATGTAACTGTAACCAATAATTTAACAAATGAAAATCTGACATTTCATTGGTAAAATTCTTAGTTAAACTTAATGTTTTCTTTTCCAGAATCAGATACCAATGCCCATGAAAGGTGGAATTTTATATTAAAGTCATAGATTTAAATAATATTTTTTAGTGTCAAGTTTTTTCTGTTTATTTTCTGTATAAATCTACTATGAACTTATGCAAAAGGAATTCCAAAGGAACAAGTTTTAAAGTTGGACATATTTTATACAAAGTTAAAAATTATAATTGTATATCTGAAGATATGTGCAAAATGTAAGTAAGTAGATATGCATAGAATGTAAGCAACTAGGGCATTTATCTTTTGAAATATTTCTCGCTACATGTTTTGCAAAAGAATATTGTTAAATAGTTTAATTTAATTATCAAATAGTTCTAAGTGTTGTAAAATTAAATAATAAATTTAATAGATATCATCTACTAGGTAATTTTAAAATGTTTTAAGGGGTTGTTCTGATTTTTGAGGCAAAAAATTGACGAAGGAGTAATAGCCTTTTAAAAAGTAACATTTTTGGTGGCACAGAATGTAACTTCCCCTTAATTGCATTTTTTTTGAAAACGGTTGCTCTTACAGTGTTACACTACATGAAATTTTTTATTTATTTTTACTCAAGGAAACTTTATTTTTTACAAAAAATCAAAAAAAGATACACATAAAAAAGTTTGGGGCAAAAAACTGATAAGGCTCCCACGTTTCGCACGCCCCTGGTTAGAATAAGTACATAAAAATAACATACGAAGATGGGCCTTATTAAGATTAGTGCACCTGCAAAACCTCCTTGCTTTATCTCAAAGGGTTCCTGACTTATTAAATAAAAACCGAAATTTCAGTTATGACACTTTCAAAGGGGCGTATCTCCCTTACGACGTATTTTTAGACATATGTTTATAGGAACTTTTTGTCATATTTTATGATGTAGAATCACCCCTTAAAATTTTATTATTTTATTATTTTTTTATGTATATTTTTAAAGTATATAAGTATGTATAACTTTTTAAAGAAAAATTTCGTCAAAATATTTTAGAAGCGTATTCTACACATATTGAGAAGTATAAAAAAGCAAAAAAAAATCTATTTTTGTGGGAATATAAATATCTCGACAAACAGGGCATCAAATTTAAATTGTAGGGCATCGTTTTGAAGGAAATTTCACATATCAAATTCTCCGCTTTCAAACATACGTATTAATTAGTAAGCTGCACTCGATTTACGAAGCTGATATCAAGATCAATTTTAACCCCAAACGGTTAAATATTTTTGCACGACCGTGACTAAAACGTTATTTTACTCCCGCTTTTGCGGGACAAAAACCTACTGTTTAACTCCCGCATCTGTATCATGTTACCAACGATAGCTATACAGTGTATAGTATACACTTTCAAAATAGTATTTGGATGGCAATTAATTTAAAATAGACTCTGCTGCCTGTTTCTCAATATCCATCATGGGGTCAGTTTTGATAGGCTTCAGTATTATTTGATCAAAATCACATTTAAAATACTACGGCCATATTGAAGAAAACAATTGAAAACGCAAACCTGTGATTTTGCGATTCATGGATATCTTGATTTAATTTTAAAAGAAATTGCGAAAATGGATTAGTTGGTTTGAATACATATTTTACTCTAAAGTTTATATAAATATAGTTGTTGGTCGTGCAAAAAATAGTGTATATACCTCAGGAGTAAACTGTGTTTGATCCCCTAGCAGGAAAGTTTCCTTCGCTTCGTTCCGCTGTGCTCCGCTTCGCTCGGGACTAAAACAACCAGTTTACCCTTGATACATAAATAACTTGTATTCCTTGATAACAACATAACATAAAAAAGGTTAATTTACTTCCGACACCAGGACAACCTTTTATTAAGAGGTTCCGAAACTTATTTTATAACTTCACAGTTATTTTCTATTTATAGTCACTCATAGTTTCTTCACAATAGGTTTTAAATGTTCTTGATTAATATTTAGAGACTTGTTTGTTATTTATAATGATGTTTATTTAATACTTGTAAGATTATAACTTTGTGATAGATTTGAGATAACTCTAATTTAAGATACGAGCGATCTAACTCAGGTCTAATACAGCTCTGAGGGTTATCTAGGAGGAGTTATATTTATATTAAATGAGTACTGATTAAGTCAGCAAAATGAGATAGACAAAGAGGCCATTATACTAGTAGACAAAGGGGCCATTGTTCTAGGGGGTGCTATTAGAAAATTCTAAATTTTGCGAGCCACTGGTAAATGAATACTTAAAGTCCGACCTCTGATTATCACTTGGGTAGACTCCCACCGAACAAGTTTCACAACGTTAAATTATAAGAGCTACGTATCTCTACGTATTAATGACATAATATTATCTACGCAGTTTACTTGAAACGCATTATCTGACATCTATTTAATTAAAATCGTATACCATCCTCTATACTATACTGCAATGTAATAATAATGCACCGTAATTTTACAATAATATTATTAAAATATAGGATATTACCATAAATGGTTTTTTTATTCGATTGTATCTAAAAGCGCCACTTTTTAATTTATCATACAGGTTTGGACTTTTTATCATACAGGTTCATATGTGAATGTCCATCTCTAATAGGCCTAAGATGGAGGTACTTTGGGAACGACTCGCTGGAACCAAACGAGATCATGAACACTCCCCTGAAACCGTACCTGGACTTTATAAAAGAAACAGGGATGATATGAGGACTGTGCGGTTAACACAAAGGTCCCTAGGGAACAGGTGTTGAGTAAACCCCGCACTGAACTAAACTAACTAAACTAACTAACTATCATACAGGTTTATTATCATCAGTACTCGGCGAATTTCCAGTCCTCGCATAGGCGCCGCGTCGACTCTAGCGTTGACGCGAGGTTTTAAATATTTACATTTTTATTTCTTTTTATCTTGATTTTTTTTAATGATTCCATTTAAACGAGTAAGGTGGGAAAAAAAGTTATCGATAAATAAATTTAAAACTTTCGTATTCTCAAAAGATAAAAATCGAATGTCGGTTTTTTCTTTGAAAAACACTATACATATGTATAGTTAATATGTATAGTCAATATTGTTGTGTGTAACAAATTAGTCGTCAAATGTTTCGATTTAGGGACCTTTATAAATTTTCCTCATAATTCGGCAAAATTATTCCGTAAGTATATGTTTCTGTGTTTATTTTCAACGTTGATGAGTCATAACTAAATTTACGCCGACTACTGGTTTATCGTTGATAAACCTATATGAAAAGTTGAATTTTTCGGCCTATACTAGGCTGAAAAGTAAAATAATCTACGATGGTTGATTGATATTGAAACTGTTTATACCATACACTCGCCTTCGTCAAATTTGCAACAAAAAAAAACTATTTAGTATATTTAATTTAAAAGAATTTGTTTAGTTAAATCCTAAACAGTTAAGTGAACCATGTATTAACCCCATACAGGGTTATTCAGAAATAGGGTCATTAATTTTAAGGGGTGATTCCACAAAGGAAAATATGAAAAAAAGTTCACCTTCAAATGGATTTTTCTCGGAAACGGTTAATCCTACAGTATTACAACAAGAGTACCTTTTTTATGTATTTTGAGCTGAGGAATCATATTCCAAAAATAAAATCACAAAAAAGTTACACAGAAAAAGTTTGGGACAAAAAACTGGACAAAAAAAGGGGCTTAGCTCCTTTGCGACGCATTTTTGGACATGTGTTTATAGGAACTTTTTTTCATATTTTCCTTTGTAGAATCACCCCTTAAAATTAGTCACTCAATTTCTGAATAAGCCTGTATTGGTCTAAAAAGTGCACATATCTCTAACGTTATAATTGCTTTGGTAATTTTTTATGAAGTTTTTTACGTTCTTTCGGTATCTTTGAACTATTTGTTTGTTTTACTTGTCGTATTTATCTTTGAACAGTTGATATATATCCCAGAGATTGAACCAAAGTGTAACGCACACTGGACTTAAATGTTTTGGGAGGACATAAAAAATGGAGTTTCGTATAAAATCATCAACAATTTAAGAACATTTCAACTCACTTGTATGTTTGATATTTGAGTTTTTTGGGCTTTTTGGGCATTGTACAATATAGAAATATTTATTTTTCGGTTTTTCCTGTGGTTACATTTGATCTTTTTTTGTCACAAAAGTCTTAACACGAATTTCACAAATATTTCTGACCCTACCTGACCGTGTTAGCTTGAGAAGGGTTAAATTTAAACCCCCGGGTTTATTAATGCATTTTTTTAAGATTTAGAATTAACTTTACTCCAGCAAATTAGTCCCAGCCCACTGTGCGCCAAAATAAATTAGGGATGTAACGCCTTTGGGTAATTACGGCATACCGACGGAGCCGATGCCGAATTGGCCTCCAGATTTAGAAAGGGGGACCGGGTGTTGAATTACAGTTTGAGAGCGTATACATCACGATGCGTCTCGACGCTGGGGAATAGTATTTCAACAGTCGTAAGTTAAAACATACCTATATCTATACCTATGTGCCTTAGAGCGTTTGGAGTTTGTAACTATATTCAAATTTTCTGTCAGCAGTTCTAAAGATGTAAAACTCCACTCAAATAGGGATCCTAAGGCTAAAAAAGTAATTTTGTATAAGGTTAACATGTTCGCTGCCGACGCGTTCAAAAATTAATTTTCCGCGTTATTAGTAGAGATAAAACACTGAATTTAATTTTATTTTGTAGAGGAATTTTTAAGCTTTAAAACGATCTATTGAAATAGTATGTTTCTAACTTAATAAGAAAAAATTAGCATCTCGAGAGTTGGAAATGTCATTTTCTTATGTGGTTAGAACATCATTTTATTTACAAGCATTTATGAATAACACATTACCTCCTAAAATCCACCATTTTAAATGATCACAGAAATTTTGCAGATTTCTAACGTCACTATAAATTTCAACTAACCAAAAGCCATAAAACAGGTTAGATATGAATTCATTTCTAACCTTGGTTAAAAATGAAACGCTTTTTTAACTTTAAAAGAAGTAAACAAAAATAATAGTTTTTGCAACTTTTTATAATGCATCTAAAGGACGTTTTTCTGTATGCTTGTGAATAAAGTTATTTTCCTTAACACGTTCACTGCCGGTTGTAATTTTTATAGTGCCCCCAAAGCCAACAAATGACGCCACGTATGCGTCATCGGCAGCGAACGTGTTAAAACAACGAGAACAATGTAAATTTTTGATGTTTTATGTTTTTCTTGTAAAAATAGATTCAATGTTCATTATAACTATATTTTTATTTATTAAAAGTTATCAGTACCTACTGTAACAGTACAACTAATTTAAATTTAACGCCTCCTTTTTTTTTTAATTTAATTTCTATATGATAGTATTAATTATAATTTATTAATATATAAAATTATGACTACATACATACATTATACTAATGTAGTTAACAGTAGTAGCTATAAACTATATAATTAAATTAAATAAATTAAATTAAAATATCAATCTATTGTTGAAACACATATTATACAAACGTAATAAATAAACAATAGCGTTATATGCAGTTTTATACAGTTACTTATTCTGAACTTCGAATAAGAAAATTTATATTTTCATTTAAATAAAAAAAACAACTTAGATCTTTTGCAATAGCTACGTTTCGCCTTTGATTAAGGCTTTTTCTAGCTATTTTTTTGTCACTCCTAGTGGAATAAACGGCCTTGTTACTTCCACGTAGTGTTTAGTATTTATTACAGTTAAAGTAGGCAACCAGATATACCACTTTCCTGTATTATTGGCTGCCTAGAATAGTACCGGCAGGGTACTGTATTGAATACAATCGGCAACGCCGCGAATATTAGACTGTCAGGATCTTACTCTGACAGCATAATTGGAACCACGCCGACTTTGAGGTTAGGTTCAGATATAAAATGAATAATTAGTTAAGATACGGGCTAATAAATCCAACCATCCAAACCATCCATGATCCAAAACACCAAGACAGTACTACAGTCTGTCAGAGTCCAATTAAATATCCTATATTCACACGCTTCCCTCAAAAAAGATATTCCTAGGAAAGCCTAGCGCTTACAGGCCTTAAGATTCTACTGGATATATGCTGTTTTTGCATTAATCGATTCATTTCTTGTTTATATGAAAGTCATATCGAATGACACTATTTTTGATATATGTAATCGTATTTCAAAGTTTAATTAAATTTTCCCATTTTCAGACGCATACATCATCGCAGTCGGCGAGAGGATTAACTTCAGGTATATCATGAAATATTTATATTTTTATTTATTATTATTTATTTTCTTCTAGCACGTTTTCAGTGTCTAACTTTTAATTAATAGGGGATATTATGGCTCATACTAAATCACCTGTCGCGAAAATAAACATTTTATTAATAATTTTTTAAATCGTAAACATTTCTTGAATTATTTTCTGGGCTTGTTCTAAAAAAAATATGCGAGTAGTCCCCACACTTCGTATAAAGGTTTTTAACTCTGGTCAATGGGCTAGCTACTTGTTTTCTCCAGTAAGCTCTTGTGTGCGATTTCTCTTAGGTATAATTAACCATATTCTGTGAGAAAATAACTGCACATTTGCATCCGATATCGATTTTCAATTATAGATTTTTACTGTAAATCAATTAAAATCACATACAACTAACGATTCAACATAAACTGTTCAATTTATACCTTAAAGGTATAGGTGATTTCGTAAATACGTTAGAAATCAAAGCTACAGAGATATGTTGATAATAAATCGGTTGGTAAGTATGCTTTGCTTTTACGACTGGGGGCAATTTAAATGTGGCAAAGAGGCAAAATAGTGCACATGTGTCAGGTTATGACACTCGGAAGATGAAAGACATTTTCAGTAGTAAAAAGGAACGAAACGTAGACTAAATTAAAAATAGAGATATTTTTTGAATCTGGAGGTATAAAAATACATAGCCAAGATCTTATTGGAGGCCCGTATAAGCTATTAAGCTAAAACATCGAGCAATATGCTGCCTTCCTAAGCTGAAAGGTCCTATCTGTGTATGTTAAACCTATATAGATACACGGAAAGAAATTAGTGGGCTCTGCGCTATACATTATAAGATATTTGGTAACAGTGGCAAATTATAGTGATTTAAGCTATAGATTATAAGGGACACAATAACTAATAATGTTAAAAATAAATTGGAAACGATTATATATATTACAGACACGATTATATTTATTACAGGCACTATTATAAATTTACAGAAATTTTATTATATTATAAAAATTATTAGCACGGACAATAATTAAATCTATTTAAGCTATAAATGCCATACTATTTGTTATATTTTATTATTCACTAAACAATTAAAGTATTTCATATAAATTTTTACACTGACTGCCATAATTGTAAGAGAAAGCCTTGTATTTATATAATAAGCGATTATAATTTGCTTGGTATGTGTGTTATAGCGCTCCTAGCTATAATTTTTTTTTCCGTGTAGGACTTTTCAGAACGCCCGTATGAAAAGATAAATTAAACAATTTTTTTTTACTTTCCCCGATGAAAGTCTTCCTTTATATCCAAAAAATATGATTTCTGTCAAAAAAACAACTGTCTATTGATCTGCCTGTCCAGGAAATTTGTGACCACGGTAACTCAAGAAAGCTTCGAGATAAAGATTTTAAATTTGGACCATAGGTTGAGTATCCAAAGTTCTAGGCCGGGATTATTTTAGGTAAAAATTGGGGTGGGGTATGGGGGTAAAATGGTATAACAAATTTTTTCGAAACATTTTTTTAAATTTATTTTTCCATTTTACGAAAAAATAAACTCTTGTTGAAAAATTTCCTGAAAAACTAAAACTGATAGATGAATTTCTTTAAAATTTAAACACAAAATAAACAATAAACAGCTAAAATAACCTTTAAAATACGATTTTCCGCCTTGTTCTATTTTATCTCAGTGCCACGGATATATTATGTTGTCTAAATTAAAGAAAACATGAAAAAGGCAATACGGAACTCTGAGAAATGTATAACAATGTCCTCATGCATGCCCGAGTGTACCAAACCAATTCATAAAGGTCGGATTCAATTTCTAGAACCGTTACCCAACAATGAATTGGCTGATTTTTACTTCGGCACAAAAGACAACGAAAATTTGCACATCAACCTTCCAGGACGGTTCCTGAAACATTGCATATAGATCTCGTTATTTTTCTGCAAGCTATTTGGAAGGTTTAAAATTCCGTTGTGTGTTACGTTCGAAGAAGATAACATGATTTTTTCAGGAAATAGAACGGAAATGATGGCAATCTAAAAATTTTAAATATTCTTGGCGAAGGCGTCACTACAATACGAAAAAAAGAGAAATAACTGTCAGATTTTCTTAATAATATATGAAATGAAAGAATTTACATTAAAATGTTTACAGTCTATGTCAATTACTTGAACTAACTTAAGTATTCTAAACAAGTCATTTTATCAAGTTAATTAGAAAATGTTTTTTTTCTTCAAGCGTACTAAAATGTTCATATTTTATAACTGAACACACTAGTTAGAAGTGATCTATTTTGTTACAGTAAAAAAATTCGCTCATTGTTGTACGCCGTAAATGGTTTATACACCTACAAATCTCTCCGAAATTGCAAATGTTACATTTGACAAGTTACCATCGAAATCGGGAAAAGTGTAC